>CM071945.1:19853621-20453621 GCA_036784905.1 Acrossocheilus fasciatus
CCGTAAAATGCACAGCACAGAGAGCTAAATTAGGATTGTGATTGTCAGGAACATAATCAAACATAAATTTTAACCATTGTTGACGAACTACAGCATCCGTAGGAAGCCCGAACATGGAAGACCTGACAGCTGAGTGAAAATAACATCGTTTCGACGGCATGGCTACAACTCTCCACTATAACTCTTCCTCTGCGACAAAGCCGCAGAACATGGCCTTGCCCCCTTTCTGCATGTTCCGGAGGGAGGGGTTGATGGGTTTATTACGTATGCAACCCGGGAAGTATCTCGTTGTAGTCCCATATGAGTCGTTTTTGTAGGCATTAAACTTCCTGATTTTTAAAAGACGATATCTCCGCTTACGATGAACTTTCAGCGCAGCAACTTTGCAGATACTGTTCATGCACCAACAGAAACATTACACACTATTTAAAATGAAAAAAGTGAAATCGCAGTAAACCACCCCTTTAAAATCTTTATTTAAATGTAGCAATTAACATTTTTATTTTATTTTTTACTTTTATTTGAATATGGCAACATAACATTGCGCTCTGCAATATTTCTATGAATAATTCTCTGACAGAGAACCCTCCCCTATCAGCCAATCACTGTGTGCATAGTTAGCAAGCATGCTGACATCATCCATAGCAATGAGGTCAACCCCGCCCTTACTCTTAGCTTAAAGCCCTAAACACACTGCACAATTTTCGGCCGTCCCAGACAAAAGATTGGCATTGTGAAGCAATCGTGGCCAATCAGAAATGCCAGTTTTTCGTCTGGGACGCCCGAAAATCGTGCAGTGTGTTTAGGGCTTAAGACTTCTCACTATTCCTTAGTAAACGTTTGTCTCAGCAGCTTTGTGAATAGGCTTTAAGAGAAAACTCTTAGCTAAAAACTTTTACTGCCATTTAGGATAACTCTTCGTGGTAAGATAAAATGTTTTGTGAATACGGGCCCTGAACTTTATCTGTCTAGTGGCACATATTTGGACTGTTAATTTTTGGTTTCTTGCAGCTGACAAGAATCGCCCCTGTGAGATGTTCATCTGTGAATGTGACAGAAAAGCATCTGAATGCTTTGCACTGGCGGGTTACAACCCAGAACATGAGCACTATCCTAGTGAAAACTGCAAATGAACGGAAAAACAAAGGTTTAGAATTGTCCCTAAAGTCTCATTAAAGATAACAATGGTATATCATGTAACAGTTTATTTTTTTGTTTATGCCAACTGATATTTAATTCATAGCAAACACATTCTTTAATGTTATATGGAAATTCATGCACTTAAAATGATTACTTATATATATATTAATTTCAGTCTTTTTTCCAGTAAAGATGTAAAGTTAGATATGTAGTATTAGATATTAAGACTTCAGAGTATTCATACCCCTTCATTTTTTTAAGTTTTGTTTTGTTGCTGCCTTATGTTAAACCAGAGGTCTTCAATTCTGTTCCTGGGGACCCACTATCCTGAAGAGTTTAGCTACAACCCTAATCAAACACACCTGAAGCGGCCAATCAAGCTCCTCAAGTCTGCTTGAAAATTGCAGGCAGGTGTGCTGAAGCCGGTTGGAAATAAACTTTCCAGGAGAGCTGGTCCCAAGGAGCAGGGTTGAAGACCTCTGTGTTAAACTGTTTAAATTCCTTTTTTTTTCCTCCACATCAATCTACACTCCATACACCATAATGCCAAAGCAAAAAAACATTTTTAACATTGCAAATTTATTAAAAATAAAAAATGTAATGATTCCATTGCACAAGTAGTCATACCCTAATCTGGGACAGTTGGAATTTAGCTTAGGAGCATTCATATCGCTTGTAGATGTTACTACACTTCGAGTGAAGTCAACCTGTGGCAAATTCAATTGAATGAGTATGATTTGGAAAAGCACGTCTTAATAAAAGGTCAAACAGGTAAAAAACACTGCCTCAAGCCACACGTCTGGGGAAGAGTTCAGAAAAATTCTGCTGCACTGAAGGTTCACAGAAGCACGTAGTCTCCCTTACCCTTAAAGGGGTCATCGAGTGCCCATTTTCCACAAATTGATATGATTCTTTGGGGTCTTAATGAAAAGTCTATAACATACTTTGGTTAAAATTTCTCAATGGCACACAGCAAGCCGATTTAGTGCATGTCTCTTTAAATCCTAATGAGCTCTGCTCACCCTGCCCCTCTTCTGTAGGATGCGAGCTCTTCTCATTATACTGTTTACTTTAGCTGCGGAACCTGCTAATTAGCACACTATTAGGAAAGGCAATTTGCAAAGATTCATAATTAAAAGAACCTTATATACTCACGTCTTCTGTAGGTGAGGCTGAATCACGAATGATTCGCGTGAACACAGACGCATTGCCAAATGCTGATGAGCAAAGCTTGTCACATCATACCCAAAACTTGAGGCTGTAAAGGTGCTTCAACTTAGTACTGCGTTAAGGGTATGAATACTTATGCAATGTACTTATTTCAGGTTTTTTTTTTTTTTAATTAGTTGTGACAGTTCTGTTTTTGCTTTGTCATTATGGTTTATGGAGTGTAATTGATGTGAGAAAAAGTAATTTAAAGCAGTTTAACATAAGGTAGCAACGTAAACGTTAAAAAATGTATATCTTATAAGAATGAAGTTTTTAAAATGTATTTTCTTCAAATTGGTGGTTTGAGCTTATAACAAGTAAAAACAATTAGCCAATTATTTAAACTTATAAATTCCCTAAAAAAAACAACAACAAAAAAAACAATAATGCATATTATTCTTATCTATCTGCAATTCTCAATAAAAAAAAAAAAATTAAAAATACTGATTCAGAAAATTATTTTTGCTAGTTTAAACCAGTTAAGCACATTTATATGCAATTATTGAAACAGAATCATAATTTAACCACTTATAAATTAAACAAACATACTTAAAGTATTTAAATTAAACATACTTAAATTGTTGTAATCCAGCATTAAAACTAGTCTGTCACATTCATTTTTGAAATAATATTTTATGTAGTACACACTACATTAAAAAAAACCTTCAGTTTTGTTTTCTAATAAAAAACATCTAAACATCCTTAAATTATCCTGAGAAGCTAAATTTCCTCAGATATTAATATTAAAAGAGACAATACCTTGAAGTAATGCTAATTTTGTTTTACCACATTGATAAATTGTTTAAGCATAAAACTTAAATGTTCTGCTTTGTGCTTATTATCTACAGTTTAGTTCTCAAATAAATATATCTTGTTTTAAAGACGTTTAGATATTTTTATTGGAAAAAGAGGCAAAAAGTCTGCTTAAAGAAGTGATTTTTGCAGTGTTGGAGGTTAGTTGATGTTTGTCAGTGGCTTTTGGGTTTGCCCTCACAGATATAAGGGTAAGAAAGCGTACAGTCTGCATCATTCCACAGCCTCCGTCTGTCCACAGTTATCCGGGCATGAAGCTGCCCACAATCCTCACCATTCACTCGGACATCCCAGTCATCTGGTTGACCTACATCCCAGTGGCTGAAACAGACATCAGCAGTTACTTAGTGCATTTGGAGTTGCACCCCACTGACCTCCTCTAATTATTTTATTGGTTCTTACTGTTCAGTAGTACTGAAGTCAGTTCCATCAACCCAGGTCCACTTTCCCTCTTCCTTCTCAACAAGCCCGATCCAGTAGCTTTCAGACAACTTCACGAATGAAGACAGGAAGTCCTGGTTCAAAAAGAAGCCACACTCACGTTTAACCTCGCATAAAACTCCCACAAATTATTGTGATGCTATGTGTTCTTGTCTTACGAGCTCAGCCAAGTCATTGGTAACCACTAAATGTGCTCCTTTCTCCACACAGTTTTTCTCAGCAATTTGCCAGTTCTTCTTTGCTGAAGACTGAAAGTAGCATGAGTCTTTATAAAAAACCCAGTCTTCTTGACAGGGACCTGTACAAACACATTTAAACACACTTAGAATCAAACTAAATCTTAAATCAGGCAGGTTTCCAAGCCCAATATAAACATTTTGCTAAGGAGTAAAGATCAGGAAATACAGTGGGGTCCAAAAGTCTGAATCCACATCGAAAATCTAGGATTCATAATCTAGTTCAAACCTGGAAATAAACAGAAAGTTTACATTTCTGCACTATTTTAGGCCACTAATTAAATAAGTACAAATTTGTGACACCAATCATGTGACTCTTTGATCAAGCTCAAGATCATTATCATCAGGTTTCACACAAACTTGTGGAGTTCAAGAGGTTCCAGTGCTGAGAAACCAATTTCAATTGTTTATTCAAATTGTTATGCTGATTACATGATATTTTATTAACTATTACTATTAAATTATACTAATGGAGAGCTTAGAGGCATTTGCTCTAGTGGTCTCAGACCTCTGGACTGTAAGTCATGAGGAACCTCACCTTGCACCAGCATCACACGTTCAGAGAAATGCGCATTTTCTAGGAGAAAAAGATGAGTAAATGAAATATAAAAATGACAACTAATTAATATTACAGGTATTGTTAGTATCATTTAAATATGGATATACCTATATAAAATTGTAATTTTACAAAGACAAAAAAAGTGGTCTTTACCAAATTGTAGAGTTTTGGGGGCCTCAAGGGTCTTCAGAGAAAGTCTAACATCAGCGACATCTTGGCTGACCTGAGAGACTTTGAAGAATTATAATTAAAATCAAACTCTCTGGTGAAAAATCCCTTGCAGTGGGATCCAACAACAAGTTTTGCTAAATTTGACATCAACAAATTAGTGGGTGGAAGAAAAATGCTGACAACATACTTTTAATTCCTACAGCCAGAGTTAGTATAAACACATAGAGGACGAGAACGCCATATAGTATGTACATCTTTCTGTTCTGTCTACCTGTAGGAAAGAAGAAAAGTTGAGATGTAAGAATATGGAACAAACACATGACCGAAAATAAATTTTGAATTGTCATGTAGTGTCAGCATTCATTAATAAACAATGATTTACCATGGTATTTAACCGCCTTATCTGGTTATTAGACACGTTACTCTTTCTTAGTAAGTAATATGCAAACATTCATTTCATAAAATGAATGAAAAACATGTTTCTCACCTGATTCATATAAACATTTTTGGCCAGCATGATTAATTTCTGCCTCAGGTGTGGTAAACCGATCATATGATACAGTTTCCATGTCTGAAGAATAAAGCAGGATTTATTTACATCAGGTTTTTTAAATAATACATTTTGTCCCAACATTGAAATACTGAGGTGTAAATAAAGAGACTGAATGTACTAACACAAGGCTTCAAGGTCATGCGACAAACAGTTGAATATTAACCTCTAGACTGACAAACTATGTCTGAACTTCATCCATCACAAACATGGAGAAGAGCAAATGAAAATCACAAAAACACAACAGAACGACAGGACTTCTATATATCAGATTTATTTACCGACATACAATACTGTCAAAATACACAAAACCATATCAAAAAAGACATCAAACGTATTCTTGCAAGACCATTAAAATGTAAACATTCTCATTACCAAATCAAAGTAGGACTTTATTATGAAGGACAATACATTAAAATGTTCTCATGTAAAAAACAACAACAACTAACTGTCAAGTGCAGTGAATCTTACTGTTTGAAGTGACTGTTTCTGTGGGCTCTCTCTCCTCGGCTGCGGTCAGTGTCCTGATGGCTGTTGTCTGTCATTCTGTGCTTACGCAACGGCTCCTAACCATTTCTGAGACCGGAATTGACAGTCCTAATATCCTATTGGTCTTTTTGTAACACTTGTATCCTCACATGTGTGTGAAATATCAAAAAACATACAGTCAAGAAATTACCGTAATCAATTCATCATCTGCTTCTTTGACCTACATGTTATACTATGTTTTTAGATGTTAATAAATTATTTGAATACAGTTAGATACATACACTACTGTTCAAAAGAAATTTGAAAGAAATTAATAGATTTATCCAGCAAGGAGGCACTTGTTGATCAAAAGTGACAGTAAATACATTTTTATATATTATAATGTTAATAAAGTTTTCAGCACAAAAAAAAATTAAAAATTAAAAAATAAATATATGGAAAGAGATTATTTTCAACCCTCATTCTTAACCTAATCGGTCACTGTTATGATTGGCTAACAGTATCAATGCCCTCTCGCTATTGGATGTTTGTTTTGACAAATTTGACAAAATATAAAACAGTAATTTCCAGACAAACGATGCCCAGGTGACGTCACCATGTCCCATTGGATCCAAAACAACCCGTTTTTGGAGCTTGATTAAATGTTTTGTTTATTACAAGGAGGACGTTTTAAGCTATCAAACTTGCAGGATGTTTTAATGGTACAAAAACCTCTCGTATGCAAAAAAAAAAAAAGAAAAATTAGGAAATTTTCATGTCAGGACCCCTTTAAGAAGACTCTCTTTACTTGCAGTTGATCTGGCTCACCAAAAGAGGTCAGCATTACCTTAAATCTAACCCTGGATTTTGATTAATTACATAACTAATTATGATTGCATAATAATTAAGATAATTCTGATTATTAATTGATCTCTTCAATTAAATTGGGCCAAAAATGAGTTTAACAAATTATTAATTTAAGTGAACATTTTTCTTAATTGGATGTGCTCATATAACAGGACTGTACACTGGAAGACTATAAAAAGTAACTTATGAATAGCAAAATGTGCATCAGTCAGGCAAGTACAGTTTACAAACAAAAAGAGGACATCTACAAACACCTAACAATTTCAGAAGGAGCATGTCCAGAGCAGGGTTTTCGGAGAGTCTAATGCAGTTGACGTGATGGTGAAGTTTCCTAACGCATGCCTTTCTCTAGTTTGCGTTCACAAATGTGACACAGTTGACTGTGACAGTCAGCATCATGCATCAGCTTTCGATGCACTGTGTCAGATCCTTTTAAGAGGACGCAGGACTCCTTATCCCAATGATCAGGTTGATTTTCATCCCAGAAACTGAAAAGAACACAACACAATGAATTCAGAAGGAGAAGTACTGATCTGGTTGGTATGTTATACAGTATCACTTCTGTTTTTTAAAAACAATTACAGACAGCCTAAAACATGTGCTTATAATGTACGCCAATGATTTCTTACTGTGGATTTGAATGATAATGATCTCCATTAACCCAGGACCACTGGCCCATTTTGTCCCTCTTGAGACCTATCCAGTAGTCAGTCCCCTTCTGAACCACTCTTGAAATAAACTCCTGAAAGAAGGAGGCAACAATATGCTTCACCAAGTATGCATTTATTTAATCAAAAATACATTAAAAACATAAATAAATATTATTACAATTGAAGATAAGTGTTTTCTATTTTAATATATTTAAAAATATATATTCTTGTGATGGGAAAGCTGAATTTTCAGCATCACTAATCTAGTCTTCAGTGTCACACGATCCTTTAGAAATCAAGTTGCGTTGCTTAATATTTTTGAGGAAACTGACTGTGGTACATTTTTTCAGGATTATTTAAAGGTGCTGTATGTAGGATTGACATATTTCAGTCCAAATTCAAAATATTGGAGATGTTTTTTTTTCACCCGGCCCCTCCTCCTCAGACTTGACGCACATGCAGGTTGCCAGATTAACGACACCAACAGGAACGAGCGCACATGCCGATGAATGAAATTAAATATGCTGTGTTTTCCGCCAACTGGCAACCTGGGGTGCCGAAATACAATTGGGTAAACTGGCAGTGGGCGGGTTTCACAAACCATAACAAACACAGACATTCCAGGCCAGAATGCACATTTTCAAAGGAGAATAACTGACTGTATCATTGTTTTTCAGATAAACAAGTATGTTAACTTAGCATGTTTCTTAAATATCTGCAAACATATTATGGTATTTTTATGCTTTAGTAGAGTCAAAATCCTACATACAGCATCTTTAATTGTTGAAACAAACAGCATTTATTCTATTATTTAGTCTTTATTGTCATTTTTGAAAAAAAAAAAAAAAAAAAACTTACTGAGCCTGAACTTTTGAACAGTAGGGTATAGGCCTAAATGAAGATGAAAATATAAACTCATGTTCTTACCAGCTCTTCCTCACTGTTCACAACCATCAAGTGTGCCCCAAAGTCGTGGCATAAAGACTTTGATAATTCCCATGTCCCATAAGCATTCACTATCAAATAACAGGTGTTCTTATATAAAACCCAACCATCCAAGCAGAGCCCTGTATTTAAGAAAACAAACCACACGATTATATAGACACAACTTGCTTACCAATGTAAAAATTGTTTGTAATTATAATATGGCAATTGTATTCATTTTAAATGCTTTTTTTTTTTTTTTTTTTTTTTAATTTCTTACCTTTATCACCTTTGTACTGGAATGGGATGGGTGTAATATCATCAGAAAGAAGACCTCTGGTCTGATCCTCTTGTGAATTCTTCTTGACTAGAGGATGTTAAATTAAAAACAAACCAGTTACACAACCATTAACCCATAACAATTTGCTGAGAGACATTATAAATCTGACTTACAATTGAGACCTGTTACGATTCCTATTACCAAGAATGAAAGGAGGAGGAGAACCGTGAACATGACACAAGCCACTTTGCCTGAATATTACAGTGAATAAACAAATGTCAACCGTTTAAATTTCAATCAAACATATCAAAACCAAACACAATTAGATGAGCTTATGTAAATAGTACCAGAGACCACTATGTTTTACTTGTCATTTAGCTCACATTTTTATTTAAAGCAACATGGTATGCAATTAATAAATGCCTGATGGATTGATAGGAGCAGATAGGAGTCTTTTTCAGTGCATAGATAACTCCTACCTGAACTTGAAGCTTCTAACCAGTGTATGAGAGCAGCCAACACCCATAGCCACTGTCTCTGCTATAATAAGCTACAATGATACTACTTCACTTGCCTTGATGGTAGAAGGGATCCACCCTGTCAGGATTTCCCTCCACATCATCTGAGAGTTTGTTGGACTGCATTCCTTGAGGTCAGCCTATAGCCTGATTTTAATGACAAAAAAAAATGTAAATCTGAAAATGCGTGAGACAATGCCACTTTTACAACGCTCTCTGAAATACTAGAGGTCCAAATACATCGCAATAAATCCGTTACATTCAATGCACAAGATGCAATACTGTTATGAGCATACACGCATAAACAATGAGAAAGCACTCTGGATTACAGTTGTTTAATCTTCAAAGCGTAAATAATCTTTAAAAAAAACTTCAACTTACTGATCAGCTTGTTTCCTTGCAACACATAAGGAAGTTTCCATAGCACAACATGGAAAGTGAAGACTGTGTGGAATGGCAGGATGACGCCAGAGGGGCTGGTCCTCTCCACCCAGCCAAACCAAAGCTAGGGATTTCTGCCAAGAACATCACAGTTGCCAGAAGTGCATGACAAAGTAGCTATAAAATATAAATATCTTAGTGGTAAATCAGAAAAACAACTGCGCGCGAGCTCTTCTCATGCCTTTTGGCTTTTTAAAGTTAGACATGTCAGCTCTAATCTAAAACAAATGCTGCAGCATGACATATAAAGTGTTCCGAAGGAAATCTCATGGGCCTAATGTTTTTTTTTTTTTTTTTTTTCCATTTAATATACGATAAAGACTTGCATTTACACTGAACAGTGACTGTTGACTCATATGTACAGCTAATTGAAACAATATGCTATTCTTTTGCTCTCTTGAGAAATTATTATTTATGTCCGGGAATGCAAATTCTAGCTCGGTCTGTATGAGTGAATAGTTTCATGGAACGAGCCTTCTTCTACCGAGTGATTTTTACCCATTCGAGTCTCTATGCAAGCTGCCTTCAAAGATTGATTATCGCTTAACCAGTAGCGTTCGAGTACGGACTGTTAAGGTGAATTTTATTGGTTGATTTTACTGAATGAACACGCCCCTTTAGTCGACGTTAGAAGGAGACTCGAAGCAGCGCAGAAACACTCTTGCGTGAATGAACTGAATGAACAAATCATCTCTGCTCTGTTTGTTTAGCTCGTCATGTGAGTCTGTTTTATTCACATCAAAAAGACCAAAAAGAAGGAAGAATTGTAAAAATGACTAAATACAATTCAAATAAGCCAACATAAATGACAACACAATTAAAATGACATAGCTAATATCACTCTATTATTGCTGTTTTGTATAATGGATCGTTTGAGTTGATTTACTCGCTTGCAACGCCCAAAAACACACACTTGTCGCCACCTACTGGCTTAATGATGTAACCTGGAGATCTTTTATTTATTTATTTATTTATTTATTTTTAATTGCATCACGCATTGGATAAAGTTGAGTTTAGATTTGAACCATCTGCTGAATAAAAAACTTCCCAAAACATAACAGGAAATTAATAACAAATTCAAAATGTTGTTTTCAAGAAAAATATCAAACCTGACAACCTTCACATTGAGTAGTGGGAATTCAACATCCCTGGAACATATCCATTTTTGCATCTCTCTCCAAAAACGTTGTACCGTATTACACAAAAAGAAAACATGATCTAAAGGTTCAATACTTGTTTCACAAAAAAAAAAAAAAAACACAATTATTTAGGCTACATCAAAATTGAATTTCAATCTTCAAAATTCGTTAGTAGGGTAAATCTCATTTACAATCTTGAAGCTCGCCTCTTTAGCTTTTGGAGGGAGGGGAAAGACAACTTTATTTTTTACTATTTCTTTTTTTTTTTTAAAACGTATTCCTGTCTAATAAAATTTCTAATAACTCTTTTTTTTCTCACAAAAATCATAACCTTCTAAACAAAGCTGCCTCAGTTCAGGGGAAACCTGAATTCACAATATTTTCTTTAACCATTAATCTCAAAGCAAATGAAATGGCTCTACACTGTAAAAAAAAAAAAAAAAAAAAAAAAAAGTTGAGCGAACTTAATAAAAATTGTTTTACCAGCTTCAGAAGTTTTTTGAGTTTGCTCAACTTATTTTTGTGGGAGATTCTCATATTTTTGTTGTATAAACTTAAAACGACAAGTTGAGAAAACTCAAAAATCTGCTGAAGCTGGTTGCCTTAAAATTTTAAGTTGGCTCAACTTTTTTTTTTTTTTTTTTTTTTACAGTGTAATCATTCTATGGTAAATAATAACAGTTGTGATTTCTCTCAAAACTCTCTATATAGTAACAAATGATCATACAAAAAAAAAAAAAAAAGTGAAAGTGGAGAAATTTAGAGGAGAAAATTATTCCACCAATTTGTTTTTATTTTTTATTTTTTTTTATTTTATTGCACTGCATGGGGACAATAAACCAAAAAGAGTGGTTATTATAAATTAATGATTTTAACCATTTTAATTTCAGTACACCATTCATAATGTCAACATCAATCACATTTACCCCTCCATCTTCATACTTTTTGATCATATCATCCTTTCTTATGCGATTGAGAAGCATATTTTACAATATTATCATAACCAACCAATAATCAATTCTGGATTTGCTCTCTATGTTTAAACCAGTAAAAACATTCAACTTCAGGATTTAAATATCTCCAAATGTCATTAAAATTATTTTCTGTCTTCAAAAAATGAAATGGTTACTTTAAGCTGCTCCTTGTTAAGTCTGGGAGCCCATCTGTCCTTCCGTCCTTCCACTCATCTGGAACCATATTCCAATCCCCTCATTATCCGATGGGTGGGCTACTGTAGCCTATAGTTTGTGTAATCACATTATAAATATATTCTATTGATTTCTGATTTTGAGCTGCATTGTTAAAGCCATAAATATTAAATAAAATGAAAAAAAAAGACCATCAATTTTCAGTACCACTATTAACCAAAGACCACTACATCAAGACATTAAAGCATATTGCCACACCTCCAAAACGGTTAGAACCATGGCTGAAAAAAATCTTATCACCCCATTGATTAGTCCAAAAGAGGCATCCAAGTCCGACGAACGATCTTTTTGCCCTTTTCAAAATAAAAACTGCTTTCCTTTTAACAATGTCTTTTAAGCCCCTAAGAGAACCGAAAACAAATTTGATGAATCTTTTGAGTGAATGGATTCGAAAGATTTGAGTCAGTCATTATTAATCAAAATCCCTAACACTAGTCTGATAGAGCCGTTGTTGGACCTCCCCGTCACTAGATGGCGGTCGCGTCGATGTCCAGCACCAGCCGCCGCCTTAAAGCTTCTTCCGCCGCCATTGTTCCAGTCTCCGCAAAAATGGCCGCAATCGGACGTCTGTCCCAGAAGCTCCTGAAGTCCGCTGCGGCGACCCAAACCCGTCAGCTTTCGGCTGTAGCAGCTCACGGCGGACAAGGTCAGAAACATAGTCTAAACAACCTAAAACAGACGCCGCAACAAAAAGACCAACCGTTACGAACAGCCGCAACTCTACGTTTTGACCTTGTGGAAGTGACGCTAATGGCTGATTAATGTTGTTCTGTCGTTGACATAAATTGCAGACTTTTGTGTAACGTTAGTAAGGTAACTTTAACGGAAATTAAGTTAAATGTCTTTTGATAACTACATAGTTGAACATACTAAACGACTAACGTTAGCATGTGAACGGTTAATGTGACTTCGCTATTATAGAAATGTCTACAAGTGTCAAGCACATTTGTGACCCTGGACCACAAAACCAGTCTTAAGTCGCTGGGGTATATTTGTTGCAATAGCCAAAAATACACTGTATGGGTCAACATGATCAATTTTTCTTTTATGCCAAAAACCATTAGGATATTAAGTAAAGATCATGTTCCATGAAGATATTTTGTAAACTTAGTAATATACATTGCTAAGAACTTGATTTGGACAACTTTAAAGGCGATTTTTCTCAATATTTTGATTTTTTTTTTTTTGCACCCTCAGATTCTAGATTTTCAAATAGTTGTATCTCAAACAAAACATTGTCCGATCCTAACAAATCATACATCAATGGAAAGATTATTTATTCAGCTTTCAGATTTATTCATCTCAATTTTGAAAAATTGTCACTTAAGACTGGTTTTGTGGTCCAGGGTCACATTTGTTTATAATATGTCTCTTGCTGATACATGTTAATGCAGCCAAGACCTGGAAGATCCTGTCATTTGTGGTGGCGCTGCCCGGCGTCGCGGTGTGCATGCTGAACATGTACCTCAGGCATCAACAAAGCAACCATGAGCAACCGGAGTTCATTCCCTACAGCCACCTGCGCATCCGCAGCAAGGTGAAAACACACACTCTTTACACTAAAAACACTTTTAAAGAGTCTACAAGTTGAGCCTAGTGAGTGATTATTATTTATTTATTTATTGTTTTTAATGAAAAGAAAGTGTGAAAGTTCAGTGGAGTCTTGTCGTGTGTACTTTTCAGTCAGGTTTGTTTTTAAATGTAGGAAATATTGCATTTTAAATGTCTGCTTTACTTGTGGGGTTTGGTTTTATTACTTCTTAACACTGTAAACACACTGTCATTGGTCTTAAAGATCAATGTCATTCAAGATCAATGGGTTGAAATGAGTTTTTTTTTTTTTTGTCAGCTAAAGCTGAGCATCACATTTGAAAGCCAAGAAACATAATTTACTTCTGCCCCCCACCCCCAAATAAAATGCATGTTAGAATTGCTGGTTTATATGACATTCAAGATCTGTGTGTACTGTAACTGAGACCTCAGAGGGCCTCCAGGAATGAGGCTGTGATCTCACACACCATAACCATATGCGATGCATATATCAGTACAGAGAAATGTGAATGTTTCTGATAATGCCGAGAAATATAGCTAGAAAAATATCTTGATACTTTTAGTCTTTTAATGTTCTAGATATTATTCAATATAATGGCACTTCAATGATTACCGTGGTTTGTGGTGGGGTAATAAGATTATAACAGCATGTTTACATGCATATACAGTATGTCTAATGTTAAAATACATTTGTTAAGGATACAAATGACAGAATAAAAAATTATGTACAACATTTTTATAACTTAATTTTGCTTGAATTGTATATATTGATATACAGTGAAATGGTAGTTTTAAAAATACATGATTTCCACTGTTGCTATTGCTTTTTAATTGTTTCATGTATATGCACACATTTAACAATGCTTACAGGGATGTGATTTTTCTGTGTGTTTTCATATTTTGAGACTTGAAGTACTGTATGACCCACATTAACGGCATAAATCAGAGGATTTTCTGCAAAACAATGCCTGTTAGCAGCTCTGCTCAATTTACTCACTTATAACATATGTAAACTGTCCTCCCAAAATTGTAAAACGTTTATGAATCTTATTTATTATTAAATACTCTTTATTTTTTTCTTTTAACTTTTTATATTTGTAATAGTAATTATTATTTTGTAGTCAGTTTGAATACAGAAAACTGATCACATGCCTGATACAAATAATACTAAAAATACCTACATATATTTTTACTAAAACTTTTGAATGTATGAAAAATGACAGGGACTTTTGTGAACATTTCTGTGTAATAATTGAAAAATAAATATGTTCATGTTGTTAGTCAAACAATCTCTTTTTCTCTGTTCCCCATACGTACATCAGCGTTTCCCATGGGGTGACGGCTCCAAGACTCTCTTCCACAACCCCCACGTCAATGCCCTCCCCGACGGCTACGAGCAGCACGATCATTGAAAGCTGTCTGGAGCTCTGTCAGAACTCCTCTACAGGGACCAGAAAGCCCTCTGTCTCGCCTCTCATTTCCATGGACCACTCCTCAGTTTTTTTCAGTTTACATGACATCTGTCCAGTATGTTGATCTTACCTCTGTGCTCTCCACACCTAGTGGAAGTACCTTACGGAAACAGTTACATTTACTTAAGGACCATTGTATCACTTTGACTGCTTAAACTGAAATAAAATATAAATCTATTCATTAAAATATAAACCAAGTCAGAAGTCTCTTTTTTTTTTTGAAGGAAGTGATTGAAGTCGTCAGATCCTGGGATACATTGTGTTTTGCTTGTTTAAATGCTGCATTAGGAGAGAATGCATTAAAGGGACACATTTTTAAAATCTGCTAACGGTTTTATGAAGTCTGTGTATTCTATTCATAGGTGCATGTGACTTAATATGTAAATAATATAAAAATTATATGTATAATGCTCCCCTAGAAACACAAGGCTAAAATGCATAACGAAATGCAGTTTGTTCCTCCAGGCTCGCCGTACTGTCAAGACACGCTCACATGACTACTCTTGTGACACATTCCTTCTCAAAAACGAAATTTAATAGCATCATGAAACACGAGGTCTTCTCAGTTTCCGTTTATACTGAATATATTACTGGCATTTGGTTACTCGTGATTTTTTTTTTTTAACAGTATTCTCTAAGCAAAAATGAATGTTTAGGGGAGTGTGAGTGGGATTGAGTAACTTACGCAGCTGAAGTTGGATGACATGCGTAAAGTTGATTTAAACTTCATTCAACCCACCGACGGTGAGTGAAAATAATACCTGTATCGGTTGTTGTTGCACAGACACGAAACATGGAGGACTTGTTTGTCTGCACATCTGCGTGTTCAACCAGGCGCAAACATACGTTGTCTTACATGGATATAAACAAACAAGCTACTGCTCTTAATGTCGAGTCTCTTTCTAAATTCATACTAATTTCCCATTAAAACGGGTAATCGGCGGATAATTTTTATTTTATTTATTTGCCGTGTTCTTCTTGACAGCAGCTGAATGAACCTCGCTAGCGTTATCTAGCATGATTTGAGTAATTTAATTTGAAAAAGTATCTTGTCAAAAAAGTATTTCTGTAAGTAGGCTATTTAAAAGTTTAAATGACACATTTGTTGATTACTCATGTTATTCTTGATGAGTGCAACAATAAAAGTTTTATACAAGTATTTTATAAAGTATTTTAGCCTACTGTATTTACACCTAGAGGTAAAGAACGTGCACGTCTGCCTGTGTGTTTTTACATTGACGTCTGAATTCGTGAGATTTCGAAAGACTTTTCGAAAGACTTTTGTAGCGTTCAGAAGTTTAAGTGAAAGCTATGTTTATTTAAACACTGATTTGAGTTCTAAATGAATTTGTAATGAGTAACTGGCCTAGTTTGCCTTGAAAATGTAATTGAGTTAAAGAACAAGCATTCGGTTTTAGTAGTAGGCAGTGTTCGAATTGTTAGAGCTGGGAATCGATTCCAAAAAGAATCGATTCCTCGATTCCGAGGCGTTGGGAATCGAGAGTCGATTCCAAAAGTTGGAATCGATTCCATCAAGAGGAATCGACTCCTCATTCAGAGCTATTTTCAGTTCAACAAAGCTTATCTATGGGAGCATCTCAAACGGAAGGCTGCATCCTACGAAGGCTGCACACATTTAAATTCACGAAAATAAACTGAAAGAAAACGAGTCGGTACTGCATCATCATAATTTGAGGATGCAGCCTTCCGTTTGAGAAGCACCACTCGCCTCCCTCATGCTCGATAAAAGCCGTAATTACGAGAGTTGTGAGATAAAAGATTATTTTTTATATACAAAATATCTATTTCATTTTTATATTTACCCTTCGCCTCATGCTCGCTAAAAGTGATTAGAAGTCTGATTCGTTTCCACGAAAAGTTTCTTTCGGATAGTTTTAATGAACCAGTTTAAAATATATATATATATATATATATATATATATATATATATATATATATATATATATATATATATATATATATATATATTCAGGGGTTATTTTACGGTGGACCTGGCTTATGTTGTCCACAATTGTGAGTGCTGCACGACAGAATAGATCATGACGTGATTGAGGATCTTATTTCCATCTAAAATTCTATTTTTATTTTTATCAGCCAATGATAATTCTAAAAGAAAACGTCACGAGCATAGATCAGTGGCCGAGAGCGCATCTGATTGACAGATAAACCACGAGCTCTATCAGTGTTATTGTTCTGGTTATTTTGTTTCAATGTACAGTTTGTTAATTTTATCCAAAGCACACAGTCAAAAGAAAACTTCATCATTCAGCTGAACTGTGCACATTTATTTTAGACACTTCATGTGTTCAATTGTTCAATTCATGCGATAAATGCATGTCCCTGCTGAGCAGTGAGCTATGACTAATTTCACGGGCAAAGCAGACAAAATTACAATTTAAGAATCAATCATAGCTATAGAAATTTATTGTCATTTTTTACAAATAAAGCTTCATATTATGAAAAGGATACTTTCTACGACCTTTATATCCTGCAGTCATGGCGAGATTAGGTTCCCTCGATCTAAAAAAACAAGAATCGAAAACAACAGAGGAATCGATTCTTGGAACCAGACCCCCCCCCCCCCCCCCCCCCCCCGGTTTTAATTAATGAAAAAAGAATTAAAACCTTATATAAATAAGATTCTTTTTTCTTTTTTTTTGTCTTGTCCTTGTTATCGTTTATTTTATGATGATCAGTGAATTATGTGTACCAAACAATCACTAAGAAAAAAATAATTAAATATCTAGTCTAGGGGTGTGTGATAGACAAAATATGATATAATATCTTATTAATAATTAATTATTATTAATTCATAATAATAATAATAATTATTATTATTATTATCAGACGATATTTTCCTGAGTGTGTCGCGCTACATGACTGCATTGGACAGCTGACTCCTATAG
Organism: Acrossocheilus fasciatus; assembly: GCA_036784905.1. Taxonomy (NCBI): domain Eukaryota; kingdom Metazoa; phylum Chordata; class Actinopteri; order Cypriniformes; family Cyprinidae; genus Acrossocheilus; species Acrossocheilus fasciatus. The sequence continues at coordinate 19,871,186 of CM071945.1, forward strand.
TTTTTGATATTCTTCATATTCTGTGTGGTCAGTTCACAGCAGTGACAGAAATTAATTTTTTCCAACAAGTTTAAAGTGATTTGACTTGACTTTTATGGGCATTTCAAAGCCTTTTTTTTTAAATAGAAGTTTGCGTTATTTTGCTCAAATTCTTATATTTAATCAATAAAGTCAATTAGAATAATAAGACATTTGGGGCTGTTACCTAATAAATAAAATCATTATCAACAAAATTCATCTTTGCAATGCAGAGGAAACAGAAGCTGCATCTGAAGAGGCATTTAGATGTATTTATTTACACGCACACTGTTGGACATGAATGCATTTAACCTGCAGTTTACAACTGCATATAAATAATGTTTTGATATTTTAATCCTAAAACGTTGAATAGGCTACAGATATGTGAAATTATTTTTTTTTTAAAAAGAAAAAAAAGAAAAGGTACTTTAAATTTGAAATTAAAACCTCCAGTAGGTGTCAGTAAGTCACTGTTAATTAGTGAGTCATAGCGATTGAACCGAATCATTAAACGGTTGATTCATTCAGGAACGAAACACCATCATGTTGCTCAGAGACGCAAAACAGCGTTGTGGCTGTGTTTGGAACCAGTTTTGTTGGCGAAATAGAGCAAAAACTGGCAATATGGTGTCTAAAACGTAAGTCTATTAATATTCTTGTTTACTGAACTGTTGTATAGGCTAAAATCAGTCTCACATTTGTGATTTTTGTGAAAAATGTCACTCTTCGTGTGATATTGATTAACTATATGAAATTATATAGCCTAAATATATACATTTTCTGCCCCCATGTCTTGAATTTTGGCAGCATTCTAAATACATTTTATTAGACTGAATCATGCCGTGAAAGAAATAACACACTCTAAATGAGCACAGTTAGTCTAGTTAAGCACTTATAACTCTTCTTATAATCTTTATGATAAATTAATCTCACTTTTATCGTACGCACATCTGCACTTTTGTTGCTTATGACGAGGGAATTCGCGAGTTTCAGTCTAAACAATATTCAGCGATGACTAATCTGAGTGCTTCTGATTGGCCACTGCATTCCTAAGCTCAACAGAGTCGTGTGTGATTGGTTACAATGAGCAACGCTGTAAAAACACTTAAAATAAAATATGATGTAACGAGCTATTTTTAGTCTAAATTTAATACAGCAATCGAATCCTTTCATTTAATTTTCATTTTCACTAGTTTCATGTTTCAAGTATTATAGTTTTATTGAAAAACTAGGGAGGGGACCCCCCAAATATATTTTTTGGGGTGTTATTGGGGGGTCCCAATGCTTATGGGAGTTCCGGGACGCCTCCAGCCCCCCCTCAATTCGAACACTGGTAGTAGCCTACTGGAATGAAGTACAAATCCTACAAATGTATGGTGTGAAGTAGTTTACACTTGCGTGCATTTCAAAGAAATCAAGAACATATGCGACCTTGTGTGTAATGCAGTTACAACAACGTTGACAGTCTCTCTCTCTCTCTCTCTCTCTCTCTCTCTCTCTCTCTCTCTATATATATATATATATATATATAAATTACATTTTATTAGTAACCTGGACATTTATAGATCTATAATTGTATTATACTATAATGATTAAATCTTGACCTTTTTATTCCCAGGTTTAAATGGAAATTGTCTTAGATTTTCAATGTTTTCTCAGACTGTTGGACCAGTTGACATGCAGTGCTTTGTTTTTTCTCTGTGTATTACTTTCCCAATAGATTCTATGTTATAGTTAACCATAGTTTGTGGTGTGCCAAAGTTAAAGGAATTCACTCAAAAATGAAAATTTGCTGAAAATTTACTCACCCTCGGGCCAACCAAGATCCACAGATTTGTAGAAATTTAGCATTACATCACTTGCTCACCAATCAGTCCTCTGCAGTAAATAGCAGAGGTGGGACCAAGTCATTGTTTTGCAAGTCACAAGTCCCGAGTCAAGTCGAGCAAGTCCAAGTCGAGTTGCAAGTTCTCAACTTTTAGCTTCAAGTCTTAAACAAGTCATTAGTGCTCTTTGCCCAAAGAAGTGTCTCAGTATTAATTACCACATCAAATTTATAATAATTTATATCAGGATGTCGGGTAGAATATGTTTTACACCCTTAGAAAAACTACTCTTACTCGCATTCAATTTAGGGATTGTGCCAAAATACAAGCAGTGAAAAAAACCATTTTATTAGTAACAGAATAGCAAAGAATTTCATACAAATAACAGCTTCAATACTTTGCATGTGTGTATAAGAAGAATATATGCTTCTAGGTGTTATATAAATAAGCCAATGAGCCATTATTTGGAACCTCAGTGAAACAGATTTAAAAACGAGAGTGGAAACGCAGAAAGAACTGCTTAGAAAGAACTAGAAGAAATAACTGCTACCATACTTTACAAGTGAGAGGAAACATGCAATATGGATGCAGACAAACTCGTGAAGACAGTCAATCAAAAATGATGTGCTACCATCCTTTATAACTAAGAGTAACAAAGACAAGTCAAGTCAAGTCACCTTTATTTATATAGCGCTTTTACAATACAGATTGTGTCAAAGCACTTAACAGTATCAAATTGGAATACTTTTTGTATGCAAAAAACAAAACAAAAATAATGACTTTATTCAACAATTCGTCACCATCTGCTGCTAGTACCATGACATATTTTTGTTTTCTTTGTGCACAAAAAGTATTCTTGTCGCTTTGTAAAATTATGGCGGAACCACTGATATCACATGGACTATTTTAACGATGTCTTTACTATCTTCGGAACACAAGTTAAGATATTTTTAATGAAATCCGAGAGCTCTAGCTCTGACCATCCGTGATATTCTCCAAAATGGCGCTAAGATGATGCGGAGGAGAAGAATTGTTGAATAAAGTCATATTTATTTCTGTCAGGACCACGTACTATCATCAAAATGATAGACACTTTGCATACAGTTTGGTTTGGTGGTATGGTTCTGTTCTGGGCATGAACTCCCTGCCCATCCATGCAGCCTGTCATGAATGAGGAGGGAGAGTAGTAATGATAACCCCCCTAGGGTTAACAGAACAGAACAAAGCAGATATCGTTAATGTACTTAAAGGGGTCCTATTGCTCTTTTACAAAGTCTTGATTTTGTTTTGGGGGTGTACTAGAACATGCTGTCATGCTTGGTGGTTCGAAAATCGCATTATTTTTCACATAATTTACATTATTACAACATGTCTGAAACCGCTCCCTATCCATTATATAGTGCACTATATCGGGTGTCAGCCATTTTGTAGTGCTGTCCGAATTCTGAGTGAACGACTTCATTCCCTACATTCGTTCACTACTTTTTACCCACAATGCATTCTGATTTCGAGTGTACAACCGATGTACACTCGCTGAAGCACTATTTCCCACAATCCAATGCGGAGAACCGACGAGCTGTTAGAGCGAGCGGGAGCGAGCTAGTTTGAACGAGAGATGCCTTTAATTTGCAAAAATGATGAATTTGGTGGATATTTAAAAATGTTCGTTGGTAGTGTATTCATTCTGATGTCAAATTAACGGTCGCATGAGGGCGCTCTACTGCCATCTTATTTGAGTGCAAAAACGCTGCTCGGGAGAGTTTCAAGATACTACAAACAGTAAATACATACAATTATTAATATGTGCTAATGTGAGTTTATTTTTGTTGACAATATTTTAATAGTATTTAATGATTATGACCATATTACAGAACAAATTAATAATATACCATCAATGAAACCACAAAGCTGATTACAATAGTCATTTTAAGTGTTGTTGCTATTAATATTATTTTCTAAAATGAGGTTCATGAAATATAAAAGTACATCAATGATGTTTTTGCAACAGCCAAGTCTCACGCGCAGTGTACACTAGACCGTCCGAATCCGTTCACTTCATTTCGTTCGCTGCTTTCTGATATAGTGCACTCAACTGCCTTACACTATATAGGGATTAGTGAATGAGTGAACGAGTGAGCGATTTCGGACACAGCTCTCCCGAGCCTGGCAAAAACGGCTCGATTAGTTCCGGGTTTAATGAAGGCCCGCCTTCCGAAAAACGAAATGTGTTGTGATTGGTTAGCTGTCCCAGTGTGTTGCGTTTGGCGAACAGCTTAGATGGTGTTTGAGTACTGCCCTGCCCCTTGCCAAAACAGCAAGTTCTTCAATATTGCCATATCAATCCAGACCTTGAGAATATTGAACAAGAGGATCGCGCAGAACCTTTGCATGCACGGATATTGTAAAGTGGTAACGTTATTGTTTTTTTTTTTTTTTTTTTATTATTATTATTATTTTTGTTTTTTTTGAGACTAGTTTTAGACAGGATGTCAACAACAGCTTAAAGGAACACTCCACTTTTTTGTATATTATTTAAAACTCGACTCTTCTGTAGTTATATCGTGTACTAAGACCGGCGTGAAATGAAAAGTTGCGATTTTCTAGTCCTATTTGGCTAGGAACTATACTCTCATTCCGGTGTAATAATCAAGGAACTTTGCTGCCGTAACATGGCCGCAGCAGGCGCTGCGTAATATCACTACGCCTGCCGCGGCCATGTTATGGCAGCAAAATTCCTTGATTATTACACCGATTATTGCAACTTTTCATTTCACGCTGGTCTTAGTACACGATATAACTACAGAAGAGTCGAGTTTTAAATAGGAAAACTATCGAAACTCTTTGATCGTTTTTGAACGCGATGCTACTGGTCTAATAGGATTCAATGATCTATGCTAAGCTATGCTAAAAGTGCTATCGCCAGATCCGGAGATCGGCTGAATGGATTCAAAAACGGTAAAACTCAACTTATTAACTCTGGGGGAGTTGGAGAATGAGCCTATTTCCAAAAAAAGTGGAGTGTTCCTTTAAAAATAACTGCATTTACTATGTACAGATGTGCAACAGTAAAGTTTATTGTTAATTCTAACATTATAACATGAATTGCAGTGAAACTGTTATACAGTTGAATTTATTTATACCATAGTCCCACTGTGGGACTCCCACAGACTTACACTATTTGTGGCGGCATATATATATATATATATATATATATATATATATATATATATATATATATATGCAAATTAATCCTCTGCCAACAGGAGGCGCTGTTGGAGCGGGAGAGAGCGAGGTTTCCCCGGTAACACTGTACACAAAGCAGAGCTCCGCTCACAAACGCTGCTTTATCAGACATTACATGCAAGATGAAATGAAAATGACATCCAAAATTTTCTGAAGACAGTCGGTTTTCTTCAGAAATACAGTGATATAAAAACACCCGCACCGGGTTTCGATTTTGAATCGTGCAGTGCTCAACCAAGCGTTCTCCCCACCCGCCAACTATTCGAATTTCCATAGGCGGATTTATTTTAATGATATTCTAATGGACCGCTTCGTGATATCACAAATACAGGAAAACAACTTTGTTGTCCAAACGAGCCGTTCGTTGTAGTTCTTGAAAAGGGATTTTAAAACGAATTTAAATATTTAAATATCTCCCTTTGAGATTTGTAACTTTGTAGACCTTTTTATGCCCAAACATACACACTACACACTGACTACAGTTCAAAAAGTTAAAAAGCATAATAGGACCCCTTTAATAATATTTAAATGCAACACATTACTCAAGATAAAGGAGTCTGGTTCTAAAATGACTATCAGAAAGCCAAGTCCTGACTGTGGCGAAAGGAGGAGGGTAATTTGCTCCTGAGCAACCAAAAAGCTGCTGAATAATACTGAATGAGCTTATATAGGAATGTCGTGATAGGTGTCTATTCCTATAGGTAGATGTGATCAGCTGAGTCAACTGATGCAAGCTTGATTCACGTGACCTGCCAGAACTAACGCTATACGCTTCATTTTAGTTTTTTGTGCAACAAAAAGTATACTCGTACCTTCATAAAATTATGGTTGAACCACAGACATCGTAGGGCCAAATACTCGTCCAAAAGTCCAATATAGGCCAATAATATAAGGTGCATAGATCCAAAAAATACAAAAGGTATAAAGGCGAAGAAGATCCGCACTCATCCAAATTTAGCCCAAAAGGCTTATATCATTTATTATTCAGAGGTCACAAAATTGCACAAAAAAGTGCAAAATGTTTTCGAGTATTAACCCTTCCACAGTGCTCAGTGCCATGTGCATTTCCTCGTTAATACCCAAAAACATTTTGCACTTTTTGTGAGTAATTAATGACAGAATTTTTCTAAGAACTATATTTTTATGGTGTTATATTAATTATAAGGAATAATTATAAGACATCTATAAAATATCTATAAAATGTCGCTTCTGGCCAAAATGCCAATCCACAATCCATAATAACACTTCCTCCACTGAAAAAGACCATCCTATGTCGTCCTCTCACAACAAAATCCACTGACATATTTGTTTGGAACTGTTTTAGGCTGTTTGCACTTGTAAACAGGGAATATCTATGCTTATTCCTCTCCTAATTCAGACAAGGTTACTTTTTCACTGGATGGAGGACTCGTATTTTAGCTGGAAGCAACAATTTAATTTCAAGACACCATAAGGATTTATTTGTTTATTGCAAACACCCAGCTTTTCACTGTTGACTAATGGACTTGAGTTGTGTGGATTATTTATGGATTATTGTTATGTTTTTATCAGTTGTTTGGACTCTCATTCTGACGGCACCCATTCTCTGCAGAGGATCCACTGGTGTGCAGTTGAGCCAAACAGCTGATATAAACATCAAAATAATCCACAAGTAATGTACACCACTCCAGATTCCATATGAAAGTGGACTTTGATGTGAGAAGACAACAGGGGATGAACTTTTTCACTGGAGGAGTTGTTGTTATGGATTGTGGACTAGTAATTTGGCCAAAAGCACTGGTTTAAAATGAAAAGGAGTCGTGTAGATTACTTGTGGATTATTGTGTGATGTTTTTATCATCTATTTGTACTCTCTTTCTGACGGCACCCATTCACTGCAGAGGATCCAAATGATGTAATGCTAAATTTCTTCAAATCTGTTTAGAAAAAGAAACAAACTTCTTTTCACCACATCTTGGATGGCCAGAAGCTGAGTTAATTTTCATTTTTGGGTGAACTATTCTTTTAAACAGATTGCTTCTCGTTCAACAGATCACCAATGGCTGAGGCAGCAGCTTTGACTGATTCCAGATGGTAAGAATAATATTCAGTGTGTAAACCTTTACAATCTTTCTTTAAACAAAGTGATATGTTGTGGCCTTGTACAATGTGTATGTCGTTTCCTAAGATGCCATTTATATAGGCATCCCTTACAGTGTGACCCATCAGTGCAGTCATGGAGTACAGAATTCTTATTGTACAGATATTATCATGCTTAACATCAATGGAAAACACTTCTGTATCAATTTTCTCAATCTTAACAGTAATACTGGAAGGCAAGAGGGTTGGCTTAATGGCTAACTTTACTGCTTATGTTTCATCATATTTCCGAATGCAGCTTCTTCTTCCTGTACGATAATTCAAAGGTGCAAGAGGAGGGTGACCTGACTAGAGATGGGATTTACTACTACTCTCCTGAGGATGTAAGACATACATCCTGTTTATACTGATATAATTAGTAAAGAAAATGATTTATATATATATATATAATATATATATATATATATATAATATACAGTCAGGTCCATAAATATTGGGACATCGACACAATTCTAACATTTTTGGCTCTATACACCACCACAATGGATTTCAAATGAAACGAACAAGATGTGCTTTAACTGCAGACTGTCAGCTTTAATTTAATTTGATTTGGTATTTACATCCAAATCAGGTGAACGGTGTAGGAATTACAACAGTTTGCATATGTGCCTACCACTTGTTAAGGGACCAAAAGTAATGGGACAACTGGCTTGTCAGCTGTTCCATGGCCAGGTGTGTGTTATTCCCTCATTATCCCAATTACAATGAGCAGATAAAAGGTCCAGACTTCATTTCAAGTGGGCTATTTGCATTTGGAATCTGTTGCTGTCAACTGTCAAGATGAGATCCAAAGGGCTGTCACTATCAGTGAAGCAAGCCATCATTAGGCTGAAAAAACAAAACAAACCCATAAGAGAGATAGCAAAAACATTAGGCGTGGCCAAAACAACTGTTTGGAACATTCTTAAAAAGAAGGAATGCACCGGTGAGCTCAGCAACACCAAAAGACCCGGAAGACCACGGAAAACAACTGTGGTGGATGACTGAAGAATTCTTTCCCTGGTGAAGAAAACACCCTTCACAGCAGTTGGCCAGATCAAGAACACTCTCCAGGAGGTAGGTGTATGTGTGTCAAAGTCAACAATCAAGAGAAGACTTCACCAGAGTGAATATAAAGGGTTCACCACAAGATGTAAACCATTGGTGAGGAAGGCCAGATTAGTTTGCCAAACGACATCTAAAAAAGCCTTCACAGTTCTGGAACATCCTATGGACAGATCAACTTGTACCAGAGTGATGGGAAGAGAAGAGTATGGAGAAGGAAAGGAACTGCTCATGATCCTAAGCATACCACCTCATCAGTGAAGCATGGTGGTGGTAGTGTCATGGCGTGGGCATGCATGGCTGCCAGTGGAACTGGTTCTCTTGTATTTATTGATGATGTGACTGCTGACAAAAGCAGCAGGATGAATTCTGAAGTGTTTCGGGCAATATTATCTGCTCATATTCAGCCAAATGCTTCAGAACTCATTGGACAGCGCTTCACAGTGCATTTATTATTCTGTCCCATTACTTTTGGTCCTTTAACAAGTGGGAGGCACATATGCAAAATGTTGTAATTCCTACACTGTTCACCTGATTTGGATGTAAATACCCTCAAATTAAAGCTGACAGTCTGCAGTTAAAGCAAATCTTGTTCGTTTCATTTGAAATCCATTGTGGTGGTGTATAGAGCCAAAAATGTTAGAATTGTGTCGATGTCCCAATATTTATGGGCCTGACTATATATATATATATATATATATATATATATATATATATATATATTTATTATTATTATTTTTTTTTTTAAGCATGAAGAAGCAACTGAACCTTCCAAAACACTATTATAACACAGCTGTTTTAAAAGACTTATGCATGACGGTGTGTGTGCTGTTGCAGACACCAATAGATCAACAAGAGCTGCTTTGTGGCCAGCTGGCCGGTGTGTGTCGTTGTGTATCTGAGCTGTCCTCATCTCCTGTACGACTGCTTCGCCTGCGCAAAAGCAAATATGCAGTCCGAATGAAGGATAACTTTCTTTGGGTAAGAGAATATTTTGTCTTTGGATAATGACATTACAAAACCTGTTACAAAATTTTATGTCTTGGGGCTTACTACCTCCTGACTTAAATAGAGCCAAGGTTTTGGAACAGAGCAATCCAAACTTGGCTTCTGTGTGCTTTTATGGTGGTTTTACAACTCTTTTGAATGGGATCTTTCTCTGGTTTCCAGGCATTAAGCTGTGTGGTTGACATTCCTGATGTGAGTGTGTGTGACTTACTTGATCAGCTGATAGCTCTCTTCTGTTTCTACAATGGACCAGTGCGTCAGAGCTACCAGGTGCAACATCACAGTCTACAGTGTTCTATCCACTGATCATGAGATTATGACTTAACATGAATACATTTGTTTAAGGTTTGGGGTCAGTAATTTATTTTTTATTTTTTTTGTGTGTAAAATGTAACACCTTTATTTAGCAATGTATTTAGTATGTTACAAAAGAATTCAATTTCAAATAAATGCTATTATTTTGAAAATAAAATTCATCAAAAAGTCCTGACAGAAAATGTATCATGGGCTCCACAAAAATATTTAATAAAATGTTTTTTGATCACCAAATCAGTATATTATATTGATTTCTAAAGGATCATGTGACACTGAGGATGTTGCTGCTGAGAATTCAGCTTTGGCATCTATGTTAAAATAGCAAAGAGATACTTCAAATTTCTATAATATTTTGCAATGTTACTGTTTTGTTGTATTTTTAAAAAAAGTACATATTTATTCATTTTTATTGCATTTAGTTTAACTTAATAATGTAAGTTTATTACGTTTATTTGTTTTGATCTATTTTGCTACTTAATGGTAAACAAAACAAAAATGATAAATATTGCATTGGCAGCTAGCTAAAATAAAATAAGTTCAAGGTTTTTAAAAATATTTTCATTTAATGTTTGCTGAAATGTTTTTATGGTTTTACTTTAAGTTAAATATAGTAACCCTGCTTCATTCAACAATACAAAGTCTTACAGACCTCAAACTTTTGAACAATGTTTTATATCTATTAAATGTTAATACCATATCAGACCACTTCCACATATATGTTGTGTTTTACTACACTTAAACACAGTTGTACAGTAAAGAGGAGTTGGCTCTACGATGGGCCAGATATCTCTGTCACCTGCAGGGCGGCTCCACTGAGCTGCACAACATCTTCAGCTGCTTGAGGACCATTGACTCCACGCATGTAAGTATGAGTGGAATTGTTCTGTATTTATTACGTTAACAATATGCCACAAGATATTTCAAATTCATTCAGTCAGTACTGCACCAGCAAGCCCTGAGCAAAGCATCCTGTCCTTATGTTCATTGTGAATCATTTTCACAAACCTGTTTGTGAACGGTCACTTCTGCTCACTCCTCACCGCATCAGATTGATCCTCTGCTGCTGCTGAAGGCTGCTCTCATTCTTCAGGCATGTCAGCGATGTCCTCTGGTCTTGGCAGGCTGTATCCTCTACAGGGGCAGGTGAGCTTTCACTGCTGAAGAAAATCTGTTTACGATAATTCATAATCATATCTATTCCAAATATTGATCATGTATCTGTAAATGGCTAAAGCAATTTAGATTGACATTTCTCTGTTGTACAGGGTGGTTAGTACTCAGATGCCGCCTGCGCTGACAATGAAAGTGATGGTGTATGAGACGCAAACGTACAGCCAGGTACAAACAAGTTCATGGTGACTCCTGATGGTGATTCCTGAGTCTGAATATATATATATATATATATATATATATATATATATGTGTGTGTGTGTGTGTACAGTCGTGGCCAAAAGTTTTGAGAATGTCATAAATATTAATTTTCACAAAGTCTGCTGCTTCAGTGTTTTTAGATCTTTTTGTCAGATGTTACTATGGTATACTGAAGTAAAATTACAAGCATTTCATAAGTGCCAATGGCTTTCATTGACAATTACATTAAGTTTAAGCAAAGACTCAATATTTGCAGTGTTGACCCTTCTTTTTCAAGACCTCTGCAATTCGTCCTGGCATAATGTCAATCAACTACTGGGCTACATCCTGACTGATGGCAGCCCATTCTTACATAATCAATGCTGGGAGTTTGTCAGAATTTGTGGGTTTTTGTTTGTCCACCCGCCTCTTGAGGATTGACTGCAAGTTCTCAATGGGATTAAGTTCTGGGGAGTTTCCTGGTCATGGACCCAAAATGTCAATGTTTTGTTCCCCAGGCCACTTACTTATCACTTTTGCCTTATGGCAAGGTGCTCCATCATGCTGGAAAAGGCATTGTTTGTCACCAAACTGTTCTTGGATGGTTGGGAGAAGTTGCTCTCGGAGGATGTTTTTGTGTCATTCTCAAAACTTTGGTCTCATAAAGTTGATTCAGCTGTGGGATCAGGGCACCTCCAGTGCAGAGCTTGCTCAGGAATGGCAGCGGGCAGGTGTGAGTGCATCTGCACGCACAGTGAGGCCAAGACTTTTGGAGGATGGCCTGGTGTCAAGAAGGCCAGCAAAGAAGCCACTTCTCTCCAAAAAAAACATCAGGGACAGATTGATCTTCTGCAGAAAGTATCGTGAATGGACTGCTGAGGACTGGGGCAAAGTCATATTCTCCGATGAAGCCCCTTTCCGATTGTTTGGGGCATCTGGAAAAAGGCTTGTCAGGAGAAGAAAAGGTGAGCGCTACCATCAGTCCTGTGTCATGCCAACAGTAAAGCATCCTGAGACCATTCATGTGTGGGGTTGCTTCTCATCCAAGGGAGTGGGCTCACTCACAATTCTGCCCAAAAACACAGCCATGAATAAAGAATGGTACCAAAACAGCCTCCAACAGCAACTTCTTCCAACAATCCAACAACAGTTTGGTGAAGAACAATGCATTTTCCAGCACGATGGAGCACCGTGCCATAAGGCAAAAGTGATAACTAAGTGGCTCGGGGACCAGAACGTTGAAATTTTGGGTCCATGGCCTGGAAACTCCCCAGATCTTAATCCCATTGAGAACTTGCAGTCAATCCTCAAGAGGCGGGTGGACAAACAAAAACCCACTAATTCTGACAAACTCCAAGAAGTGATTATGAAAGAATGGGTTGCTATCAGTCAGGATTTGGCCCAGAAGTTGATTGAGAGCATGCCCAGTCCAATTGCAGAGGTCCTGAAAAAGAACGGCCAACACTGCAAATACTGACTCTTTGTATAAATGTCATGTAATTGTCGATAAAAGCCTTTGAAACGTATGAAGTGCTTGTAATTATATTTCAGTACATCACAGAAACAACTGAAACCAATATCTAAAAGCAGTTTAGCAGCAAACTTTGTGAAAACTAATATTTATGTTATTCTCAAAACTTTTGGCCACGACTGTATGTATATATCTTTGTGTATTTTTCTTATTTCTCATTACAGGATTTCCAGGTGACGGCCAATGGCCTGAGCTCATCGGTGGGCTCACCGTCCTCTTTCACAGCTACCACACAGGTGTTCCTGACACCCACTGAACTGCACATGCTCCGTTGCCGCCCAGTAGATAGAGCATGCAGGTACAAATCAAGAAGTGTATGCATTAAAGGGATAGTTCACCCAAAGATGAAAATTTTGTTATTAATTACTCACCCTCATGTCGTTCCAAAGCCATAAGACGAGAGCTTTCTGACCCTCCATAGACAGCAATGTAACGGAAATGTTCCCAGGCCCAGAAGCATAGTAAAGACACCATTAAAAATAGTCCATGTGACATCAGTGGTTCTGCCGTAATTTTACAAAGATACAAGAATACTTTTTGTGCACAAAGAAAACAAAAATATGTCATGGTACTCTCGTGAATGGCAGCAGATGGTGACGAATTGTTGAATAAAGTAATTAATTATTTTTGTTTTCTTTGCGCACAAAAAGTATTTTCGTAGCTTCGTAATAATTACAGTTGAACCACTGATGTCACATGGACTATTTTAACAATTTCCTTACTGCCTTTCTGGGCTTTGAACAGTTGCGTTGCTGTATATTCAGGTTCAGAAAGCTCTCGGATTTCATCAAAAATATCTTGTGTTCCAAAGATGAACGAAAGGTCTTATGGGTTTGGAATTACATGATTTCATGCACAAGAAACATTTAATATTATTATTATTAATGCTGAAAACAATAGTGCTGCTTAATATTTTTGTGAAAATTGCGATACATTTTTCTAGGATTCTTTGATGATCATTTGTAATATTATAAATGTCTTTGCTGTCACTTTTGATCAAATCAGTGTGTCCTTGCTGAATAAAAGTATTGATTTCTTTTTTTTTTTTTAAATCTTATTGACTCCAAGCCTTTGAACAGTGGTGTCTTTACATATTCATTCTCATTCTTAGGTCTCACTGCAATCAACCTCCCTGCCAACCCAGCAAGTCCCGCCTCTTGTCGCGCACTTTATCCGACACCCCAACCACAGATACTGACTCTTCAAGCTTAGATCCCACACAGTGTCCCCCAACATCCTATCAGACAATGCCGTCTTCTCCTCGCTCCTCACTCTCTGATGAACTGTGTTTCAGCCCTTCTCCCTCACGGGTTAACACTCCCATTCACTCCAATCTCATGAACCAATCAGAGTATTTCACTCCTGATTCACATGACCACAGCACTTCTAACGGGACTAACTTGTGTGCAGTGGAAGAAAGTTTGGCAGGCCTGAACATAAAGCAGGATATAGATGCAAACTCGGGGTCAGAAACCAAAAGCGAAGGTTTAAATTCAGATCAGGACATTCAGAGTGAAGAAATCAAAGCCCTCACTAATGGGTATGAACAGTTGAACTGTCTTGACAACCACTCTCACCTTGACAACCAGATTCAAAGTGAAGAAAATAAACTGGATGCAAACAATCATGTGACCTACAAAAATGGAAAATTCCAAGGAGAAACAGAGGAAGAGGCAAAAACAAAGAGCAAGCAAGTCAGTAGGAAACTCAAGGAGAAATATGAACCCACAAACGCCCCCTCACCTCATGAGACCTTAGCAGACACCTCTCTAGTGCCATCAGTATTATACCAGCACAGAGTCAGAGGTTTGGTGTTGGCCCTGCTGGTGGAGCCTGAGTTCAACACTGACCCCTCCGCCAGAGAGGAAGTGGTGAGAAACATAAGTTTGTGTCTGTTTAAAATATATCATACATATTTAAGGAACACTTATAAAAAAAAATAATAATAATAAATATATATATATATATATATATATATATATATATATATATATTTGCTGAAAATATATTCACCCTCTGATCATCCAAGATGTAGATGAGTTGGTTTCTTCATCAGAACCGATTTGGAGAAATTTAGCATTACATCAATTGAATCCTCTGCGTTAAATGGGTGCCGTCAGAAAGAGAGTCCAAACAGCTGATAATAACATCACAGTACATCCACAAGTAATCCACACGACTCAAAACAAATCCATCATTAAGGCTTTGTTAATTTTAAACTACAGCTTTTAGCCAAAATACCGGTTCATAATCCATAACAGCTCCTCCAGTGAAAAAAATCCATCCCCTGTTGTCTTCTCACAACAAATACCACTGTCATGAGTAATCTGGAGTCGTGTGGATTATTTGTGGAATATTTTGATGTTTATATCAGTTGTTTAGACTCTCATTCTGACGGCACCCATTCACTGCAGAGGATCTTGGATGGCCTGAAGGTCAGTAAATATTCAGCAAATTTTCATTCTTTAGGGTGAACTATTATTTTAAATGTATGAATTTTAATGAATGTGTGAACCCCCAATATATTTAGCTGTTTGGGTTCAGTAAGGTTTTTTAAAATTAATTATTACTTTTATTCAGCAAAATTTAACTGTATTTTTTGATGCAGTATGCATCATTGGTGAACATACAACTTTGAGACACACTTAAAGGGATAGTTAACCCAAAAATCAAAATTCTGTCATTAATTACTCGCCTTCATTTCAGAATTTTCATTTTTTGGGTGAACTATCCCTTTAAAAGAATTACAACCCCCAAAAGCTGTTTCTTCTGTTATAAAAGTATTCTTTGCTACAACTGCAGCATCACAGCAGCTTGGCATCATTAAACGGGCTTGAGGCTCACTTGAGAAATACTTCACCTGGGACACCAGGCCCACCCGGGCCCTACACCTTTGCTCACTATGACTGCATTCAAAACACTCTGACTAGTAAGTCCTGTTTCATATATATATATATATATATATATATATATATATATATATATATATATATATATATATATATATATATATATATATATGTACGTATACGTGTGTGTGTGTTTGTGTGTGTATATATATATATATATATATATATATATATGTGTATATGTGTGTGTGTATATATATATATATATATATATATGTGTATGTGTGTGTGTGTGTGTATATATATATATATATATATATATATATATATATATATATATATATATATATATAAACATTATAAAATTCAGTCTGTTTTTGAAATAGTTTGTGACTTTTAATTTGTTGTGTAGCTAATGTATGTGGGCGCTCCGCTGGACCCCAGGAGCAGGCCTTTGTGAAGGCCATTAAGCTGGTCCATTCACATTTCTCATACTTAGACACACTACAGGAGGCTATTGTCAGGTTAGTGTGTGAATGCCTGTTCAGCCATTTTCAGCATTTAATGTATATTTTGACAATGTTTCACATGTATTTCCTGTTTGATTAATTTGTGAATTAATTTGATTAATGTATTAATTATCTCTGTTTGTGAACAGTTCAAACATCAAACATAAGTGTTAAAATAATTTAAGCACATTTCAGTTATGCAAGCATTGTGTTTATGTCCTGAATTACAGGAACGCTAGCTCGGCAGTGTATGGAACCCGTAGCACGGCCCAGGAGACATATTTTCTCCAGCAGGGAACACCTGTCAGAAACTCTGGAAGTCCTGATCCTCAGGATAGTGCCTTCTCACTACCCAGAAAAGCCCGTCTGCGGCTCCTTAAACATGGAGTTAACCTGCTTTAGCTGGGCTCTTTTTTAAAGATTTTAATTCCTGTTATATCTCTTTTAATTCATAGATATTCACCATATTTATTTGTCCCTCGTCCTACTCAGAATGCAATTAAGGCTTTTTGTTTATATAATAGGCTGCTGTTTGTTCATTTTGTAATTAAAAGTAGAGGCTGAAATTGATAATATACAGTCATTCCAAGTAATACTAAAATATAGAGGAAGTGTCTCTGTCCTTAAAGACGGGTTCTGCTGTAGCCCTTTGCTATTTCAATGAAATAGAGAACTGAGTCTTTAAAAAATGGCTGAGGTCATTCGGTTTTACTGTTAAAGGTATGTGTATAGCTGTTGAAACTGTCACCTTTTTAAAATTGTGCTTGAGTGTTAATAAATATCCTTTAGTAAACCGGTTTGAGATTCTGTTAGAGGGGTTTAGATATACGAAATAAACGCACATGCAGAAAAAGTTTTTGGATACCTAAAAGGATAGTTCAGCCAAAAGCTGCAGATCAACGTTTAAATGTGATTAAAGACTAAATTAAAGGTGTTCATCATATAAAGCAATTATGTTTCTTCAGAAGACTTGGGTTAAACCTTTTAATTCATATTGATTACTTTCACAATCTCTTTATGAACTTTTTGAAACTTCAAAGTTTTGGTGTAATGGGCTTTCCTTAGGGACAGAAATATCTCACGTTTTTTTATTAAAAAATACTTCATTTGTTTTTTGGAAGAAGAACTAAAGTCTTACGGGTTTGGATCAGTATGAGGGTGAGTAAACAGACTGTTTGGTGAACTAACCCTTTAAATATTTACACATGCTTTTTAGACAAAATATTTCACAAAAAAATTGATTGTAAATTAAAAACACTAGATATTTCATTCAATATATAGACATTTATACACCTTTTGGTTGTCAAACATTCACTAGTTGTGTTTATAGTAAACGTGAGCTACATCTGCGGTTCTCTGATAGGACCTGTGTGAACTTTAGGGGAACTGACTTTTAAAAAATCACCCTGAAACTACCTGGTTAAATTAACTTCAAAAGTGAAGTTAATTGTGAGAAAAGCTACTTAGTTGATTGTTTGTTATTTATGTAATTAAATTCATAGATTTGTGTTAGTATTAATTGCAAAGTGTAGCTTAAGTGTCCAAATACTACTTAGGGCCAGTGTATGTGCTCCCAGGTGAATGGTTTCTATATCCCAGATTACCTCTCTGTTGGTTGTGGAGCTATTGTCAGGATAGGGCAGTTTGGGAAAGTTTTATGCTTCCCTTGGTGAAAGTTGTTTCTCTTGCAAATGAGCAGCTCGTTGGTGATGGTGCAGATGTTCTGTAATGAAGGTCATTAGGAGTGAGAATAAGAATGGCCTGGACTGGCAGGCCTCTGGGCGCCTCATTATGCAAACACATTTAAAAGGTCGATGGGGGTGCGAATGGCTGCTTAAGGATCTCAAACAAAACCAGGGGGAGGAGAGTCCAAAAGAAGCCAGAATACAAATTCCGCAGAAGTAACTGCGCTTATTGTCAGAGCAGGAGAAACTACCCTCTCAGTCGTATAGTGGAGAACCCGAGACAAGCATCTCCGGAGCGCGATCTATGTGGATATTTGAAATGGCTACGGTTACGCGCACACAAGTTTCACTGTTGGTCCTCGCTTTTATGACTATTGCTATAGGAGTACAGTGCCGATCGCTTCGTACACAGCTTCGCAAGGTGACTTCGTTTCAAGGAGAGCGTAAAATCCGTATTGGACACGTCCCGAGACGGAGCCGTCGCGAACCAGGATCCGAGCACGATAAGTGCGCCCTCCTGAGCACCCCGTGGGTGGAGAGCACCACTCCGCTTGGTGACTGGGGCCAGATGTACAGTCTGAAGATACTGTCGACGATGAGTGATGCTCCACGTCGTGCTGTTTTCCCAGAACAACACCTCTTCAGATTCGTCAGACGGGTTTATCGCTGTTGTCAAGTGGGCTACCACTGTGAAAGTGTCAAGGGAATACAAGGCGGAAAAGTTGGGGGTAAGTAGTTCTCCGTTCCCACACCTTGTTGAAAAAGTGATGCTGGTCCTCAACATGGGATGCTGGTGTTCCCATCAGGCTTAGCTTGCAAGACTGTCGGTCAACTAGCTTTACCAGCCGTTTTGCTAATAAACCGTAAATTTAGGGCAATTAAGTCTTAAAGCAGCCAAGAGAACTGAGGTTCTAAATGAAATCAACGTTATTCAAGTTTAGTGATCTAAGTTACGCTTTCGAAGTTCGAACAGTAGTGTTGAGGTGACCATAGCATCAGCAGCGCCCGAGCGAATTGATTTTGTGGGGGAAAAGACACCGTTAAACTATATTGGTTTGTTGGACTGGTTTAAGCTGGTTTTAACTGACTGGTCAGCTGGTCTCCCACTCTGAGCAGCTAAATAAGTGTCTTCAAACGAGCTACGACCAGGCTGGAAGACCAGTTAAAACCAGCCAACCAGCTTAGTCTGGTTCCAACTTTTTCTTTTTCTTTTTTTTTTCTCAGCATCAAGAAAGTTTTTGACAAAGAAGTGCTGTAATTAAACTACGTAGCATAAAACATCACTAATATGTCTAAAAATTATGAATGGTGTTTTGTTCAAAATATATTTATTGGCAGGGACATTAAAAGACAATTTAGCTTTGCTAAGAGGAATCTGAGCAGACTGCAACTTGAACATTTCTGTCAAAAATTCACTTGAAAAGCTAGACCAGCACCAAACCAGAATTCTTGTTTTTACAGCAGGTATATTTCCGTGACAGCAGTATCTCTAATCATGTTTCCTTTTCTTACTTGTCAAGACTACAACATTGAGTTTCTGCTCGGAGATGATGTGCTGTCAGCACCGTTGGAGAAAGCAGAAGTTCATTTTCACTTTTTAAACCCCCAAAACCTGAATATCCAACCCGTGCTGCCCTTGCTGGAGAAACGAGGGTTCCCTACTAGGTGAGACAGAGGAACTTGATAGATGAAGTGAGAATGTTGTTAGCACAGTTCTCCAAGAAATTACTGAGCTTCTGAAAAACTATTTTCTCTTTCTCTCTGCAGGTACAGAGTCTGGTTGAGAGATGGTGTCGTAGAGCTGAGAGTGGATCTGCTTGCCCTCTTTCAGGCCCTGCAGCTGGTCATTGGAGGAGCCAGCAGAGGTCGAAGCGTGATGGAAATGCATCGGGTGAGGGGCTTGACCAGACCAGGGGTCGTTGTCCAAAAGCAAAGACCCCCATCCCTTCAAGACACAGTGCCTGTAAAGTGGGGGGAGGTGAATGAGGGCAGGGATGGTGCGGCCCCCCTGCAGCCTACTTTAGAGCTGGGGCTGGCATTACACTGCAATTTATTGGATAATATCGCACAACCCTGTCAAGATTATGGTGTATATCTAGAACATGCACCCTTCATTGCTCTTACGTACAGATAGCAAGACATATTCAGCCGTACTAAACAGTGTTTTAGCAAATACATTTGGAAACTGCTTCTGTGTCCAGCCAAACACTGTCAATCCCCAGCGCTCCCCCTTCACAAGTTCTTTGTGGCCATAAAATCTCTGTCCATTCAGTTCACAAACACCTGGTGTGAATGTTCCCTGGATGGTTCCCTATTTTTTAAGAATTGCTAATGATCTCCATTGTTCTGTGACAATGGTGCTTCAGTAGAAGCTTACTGTAATTCAGAGTGGCCAATGTTATATGGAACACTATGCACTTCAGCATGTAAAATGAATTTATTAACTTATGGGTGTTATTTGTGAGAAAAAGGTATGACTGTGTAAATGTAAATAGTGTATAATTACAGTTCTATATATTAAAACATTTTTTTTTTTTGCATTGTATATACGTGTCCAATAGTTTGTTTCTCTCTGTTCCTGTGGCCAGTGTATTTTTTCTTCTCAGTTATTTGAGACATTTTATCTCAATAAGGTGTTTTAAATTAAATCAATTTAAATATGAAAGGGCTCACATTCTGAATATGAAGCATTGTCAGTGTTGATTGATAATTCAAGACAAAAAAAATAAAAGTTTCAGAATGTATTTTCAGCATCCAACACTTGTCAAGTACTCAAATATTAACCAAATCATCGTTGGACATGTTAGGAACTTAACTACCGTTCAGAATTTTGTAGTCAGTAAGATTTTGCTAGTTTTATTCAGAAACATGCATTAGATAGATCAAATTAACAGTAAAGACGTAATGTTACTCAAGATTTCTATTTCAAATAAATGCTGTTCTTTTGAACTTTATGTTCATCAAAGAATCCTGAAAAAAAATATCAGGGTGTCCACAAAAATATTCACAAGAGCTGTTTTCAACATTAATAATAAGAAATGTTTTTTGAGCAGAAAATGAGAATGTTATAATGATTTTTTTTTTTTTTGTGATTAACTTTTTATTGTATTTTATATATAACATAACATCATAACATCCATTCAAAACACAAACAACAACAAAAACACATTAACAGATATATAATCAATAATTTAAAGAATCCAGTCAAAGAGGAGAGAGAAAGAGGAGGAGGAGGGGGGGGGGGGGAGTAAATAAAAAAAATCATTACTTTATATACTCACGTATGTTCAAGGAAATCATTGCCAAGCTGTATATTAGAATGATTTCTGAAGGATCTTGTGACACTGAAGACGGGAGAAATGACTTGAAAATTCAGCTTTGCATCACAGGAATAAATTACATCTTCAAATAGAAAAATATTTTCTCTTTTTAGATATATTTTCCTTCATCTCCAGTTGTACAGTGCAGGTGTTCTGCATTTGTACAGACAATGCTAAAGGAAGTCTGTCATAGTCATATTTTCATTAGCATAGTCTCAGAAATAGTGGCAATAACTGCAGTTGTAAAGTGATCATATAGCCTATGTAATATTTTATGGAACTGTATACTCAAGTTTGAAAAACTACACAATAGAGAGTTTAATGAATAGCCTTGTCTTATTTCTAACAAGTCCCACTTTGTGATTACTTGTGCATATTAAATTTTAATTTTGAGATATGCATGACAGCAGTTTCATATGAATACAATTATTTGCAAATGGATTGAAAAACAGGGACACTGTCCATTACATGATGTGAATACAGGTGTGGTTTAGATTGGGATATTCAGAGAGACAGGAAGTGGGAGGTCTTTATCAACATAGATAGATACCCCATTGGGCTATGGAATGCCAAACCTGCCATATTTAGAAATAAATAAATAAATGTACAAAGCAATGTAAAAAAGCAAAAATAAATAAATAAATATATAAATAAATGTACAAAGAAAAGTAAAAAAGCACAAATAAATAATTATTTATAATTTTATTTCCTTATTTATGTATTTCTTCATTTTTTTCCACATTTATTTATTCATTTATTTATTTATACATTTCTTTATTTTCACATTTATGTATTTATTTACGTATTTATTTCTTTATTTCCACATTTATATATTTCCACATTTATTTATTTATACATTTATTTATTTTCACATTTATTTATTTATACATTTCTTTGTCTGTAGGGTAATGAGGAGGGCGTGTTTTACGTCAGGAAAAGCAATTGAGCCAAAGTAGTCTGAGGGGTAAGCTTGAGGCCACAGTGACACCTTGTGGTGCCCAAACGAAGTACAAGAAGTGTAGCCTACATGACGCGCCTGTTGATAGTGTGGGATGAATGACTTAGATGGGCGATATGACCAAAATCTTATATCACCGTTATTATTTCTGTTTCAGGTGGGGGGTTGTTTCAGCTGGGAAACCTGCTATCTGTGATCGCGTGCACTTGCTGAAGCTCGCGAAAGCGTGCAATCGCTCTCTTATGCGCGCTGTTTTTTTAGGTTTCACTTTCAAAGCATACAAGGCATGTTTCCAATATTCAGAATAGAAGGAGGTTACTGTAGAAGATTGGTCGCAGCAGGCGCAGTGATATTACTCAGCGCCTGAAAGTAGTCCCCAGCTAGGTAACTAGTTATAATATAGCTGGGGACTACTTTAAGGCGCTACGTAATATCACTGCGCCTGCTGCGGCCATAGTACGGCAGCAAAGTTCCTTGATTATTACACCGGAATGAGAGTATAGTTCCTAGCCAAATAGGACTAGAAAATCGCAACTTTTCATTTCTCGCCGGTCTTAGTACACGATATAACTACAGAAGAGTCAAGTTTTAAATAGGAAAACTATCAAAACTCTTTGATCGTTTTTGAACGCGATGCTACTGGTCTAATAGGATTCAATGATCTATGCTAAGCTATGCTAAAAGTGCTATCGCCAGACCCGGAGATCGGCTGAATGGATTCAAAAACGGTAAAACTCTACTTATTAACTCTGTGGGAGTTGGAGAATGAGCCTATTTCCAAAAAAAGTGGAGTGTTCCTTTAAATGATACGTTTAATATGAAACTAAAACAGACACTAGGTGGCGCCAAGTCACTGTCTTAACCAGTGAGTTTAATCCATTCAACTGATTCCTTCAAATAGGTTTCGCTGATTACGAAAACACCACTACTGCCGCGGTTCAGCTGTGGATTTGTTTCTGTGATCATTATATGTAGGCCTAAGGTCACGTGTCATTTAAAGAAATAAAACATATTTTCATGATAAAATTATCAAAAAGATGGCAGGTAGGGTACACTGTAAAATGTAACAAGTTGACTTTACTTAGAAAAAGTGAGGAAACCGATTGCCTTAAAATTTCCAAGTAAAGTAGAGTATTAATGTTTAGTTGGCGTAACTTAAGACAATTTGTAGAGACAACTTGTTATTAAGTACTGTTGACTTAAAATCATTATTTGAGTTAACTTTCTATTAGTGTTCACATTACTAGGAAAATGTTAGGAAACCGATTGCCTTAAAAATTTCAAGTAAACTAAACTAAAAACAATAAGTTAAGACAAAAAGCAACAACTGGACTTGAGTTTAACATTGTTTATTATATATTAAATCTCTTCAGGTACTACAGTGTACCAAACAAAGTCAGGTGACCCAACTCTATAAATAGTTTTTTGAATGTAGCATTAACAATTTTTGACAAACAAAAAACACATTGTTACTCATGTTAATCTCCTAAAGCAACTTAAAAGTGCAGTGCAAGTGCAGCTAAAAAAAAAAAGGATCCTGACTGCTTGACCTGAAACTGAACAGGTGACCTTTTAAAATAATCAACACTAGCTTTAGTCTTAACAGTGCTTACAATTAAAAAAAAAAAAAAAAAAAAAAAAAGTTTAGCAATAACACTGCTCTAAAACTTTTAAGAACATTTTTTAAACATTCTTTAACGTTTAAAAATATTTTCAACAAAGTTTGACAGGTAACAGTTGAAAAGTGTAATTAAACAAATGGTCCCACTTTATATTAGGTGGCCTTAACTACTGTGTACTTACATTTAAATTAATCATTTGGTACAATGCACTTATTGTGTACATACATGTTTTTACATTGTACTTATATTTTTAAAAATACCTATGTGTAATTACATCTGTAATTAATTTCTGTAATTAAATTGATAATTACACTGTTGACCCATCCCTTACACCTTAACCCACACTTAAACCTACCCATACCACCAAACCTGTCCCTAACCTTACCCGTATCCCACCTCAATAGCAGCAATAGTGTTTTGCAATACAATATGAACACAGTAAGTACATTGTACTTATTTTTTGATGTAAGTACATAGTAGTTAAGGCCACTTAATATAAAGTGTGACCAAACAAACTTCTGTGCAACCAGAAGATTAAACTGATTCAGCTATCCCTTTAAAACAATCTCAAACAGCCTCAACTTACATCAGCAGCAGGTTTTTAAGTGACTGTAGTTTTGGTTTCAGAAATTTGTGTCCAAGTAAAGGAAACACTCTCTGAATAAAATCAAAGGTGTTCTTGAGCTGTGGAGGGTACTCCAAATTCAGCGCATATATCAGCCCAAAAAGTAGTGACATGGCATCTGGAAGATTTTCAAGATCATCCATCACGATGACTCCTTCCAAGATGATTGCAGTGTTCGAAGCCTCCAAATGCAGTGCTTGTGGGGTATCATGGCTATCTTCTGGTGTCACAGTCAGTATCTCGATGGAAATCTGGGGTGTCACATTCACAATCCTAATTAAAAAAGAAAAAAAAGAACAGCAATATTACAATTCTTTTTACAATATAAATGGGAAATCTCACAAAAGTATGTCACCTACAGAATCAGGACCATCTCTTGGGCCATGTTCTACGTACAACTAATCAAAACTGTTGTTAAAGTACATTGTAGAAATTTGACAAAATGAACAGTACAAGGGGTTGATTAAGAAAAGTGAAACAAAAGCAGAATTTACTTATCTGGTCCAAAATAAAGACTTGACTAAAGCATAATTGAATGCCTATATGTGATGTTTGTGTGGGGGTTATAGTAAAGGTACCTACCAGTGCTGTTGTAAAAAAGTCAGAGGCTTCTTCTCCAAGAATGAGTGGAAGGCCACGTAGAACTGCTGTGCGCTTTGCAGTGATATCAGTGCTCTGTAAAATGTAATTGTTTCTTTTTTAATCCAGTGTATGTACAATAAAATTAAATATGAAATTAGATAAGATTAATAAGACAGTAACATAATTTAGTATAAGAAAGAAGCAATGATAAGCTTACCACAGGTTTGATTTGCTGAAGAAATTCAGTCTTTTTCCAACAGCCCCTTTCTTGCTCTCAAAAATGTCCAGAAATCGTGAAGCATGTTGATCGAGTGCAGAGAAAAAATATTGCTTGAGGTTTTTGCTGTAATTTGATTAAACTCTGAATTGATCTGTAAAAAGAAACAGACAAGTCTATTAGGCTTTTTGTTACTCTTTTAAAGGGATACTTGCAAATTGTTTAATTTACTCACACTCATGCAGTCCTAGATTCACATGACTACCTTCAGATGAATCCAAATGAGTAAATTTATAATATAAAAATAACCCATCCCTGATTCATATAGAGTTGTATGGATTAAATGTAACAATATCTGTTTGTGCTTTTGAGCTTTCACATTGTAGCACCTCTTCACTTGCAATAAATGGACTAGTTTTCTAAAAACTTAAAAAAAAAAAAATGTTGGTGGGAAAAAAGCAATACACATCTGGCATGGCATGATGGAAAGTAAATTAAGTGTTCTTTATATTTTGTGTTATTGTGGTGTAATTTAATTATAAGTTACCTGTCTTTCTGTGAAAAGTAATGGCCATCTTTGGAGAGTCTCTTTCACTGGAGGCTCCTTCTCTACCATCTCTTTTCAATGTGCTTGGAAGCAGGTGTAAAACCTACTAACATTTAGAAAACAATTTCATTAACCAAAAAAATTTACATCAGAACGGAATGAACAACTTACACATTCAAAGGCCATTCAAAACAAAAACGTTATTAAAAAAATGCAGCCAAAGATGCAGTGATTAGCAAATGTTAGACTGCTCATTTCGATGAACACAATCCAGCACAATCCAACCATTTGATCAAAAAAATGGAACATCCAATGTTGCTATGTAACTCTACTTTACTTAATCTGATTATTACTTGGTCGATTACTGTATATTAAGCAACTGAAAAATATGACAAACACAAGATGACTCACCTTTCCATGTGCTTCTCCCATCTTCAGATGCACTGCTACAATAGATTCCACCTATTGGTGTAACTGTGCATAACCACTCAATTCAAAATACTCATTATTGTAAGTAAAGTTTAATTGAACCCATTTAGTTTAATAACTTTCAGTGCTAAAAAGTTGTCCTTACTTTGTTAAACTTAGTAAAGTCAACAAACTTATTCAAAATAAGTTATAACCACTTACTTTTATTAGTAAGATCATCAGTTACATTTTACAGTGTAGGGGACATGTTCGGCGAACACAACTTCTTATGTTGAGAGAACAACATTTATTTCTCGTGGCCATGCGTTTAATGCACGAACCTGCGTGACCATAGCAACCTGAATAAATTAATAAAATGTTTTGAATTTAATAAGCAGAATTAAGAATTATTATATTAACGATACTGCACATACCATGCAGACCATATGTAGCCTAATAGGCTATTCTTCCTTTCTTTATTATGAGTTGTAGTAGCTACTGTTAATATTATCATCAGCAGCATTATCATCATTATCATAGCCTATATCCAAAATAAAATTAAATAGGCTAGCCTATATGAAATAGGCATGTGGAATTTAGGTCTAATGACGCATTGTGATCCTGATGTAGGCTAAGCGATTCTGCATACATGTTACTAAATAGGCCTTTCATACATATTAGCTTACTGTTGTAAATAAAATAACTCTTGTTATATATTAGTTAACAAAAGTTGCGTATGACTTTGGAAGCAAAGCAATTAATTGCGTCTGATGTTTCCAGATAATAGGCCTACCAGATAACGAACGTCTTTAAACTTTAAAGTTTAAAGCAATATATGTGCGCACATTTTGTTTTTATGAAAAGAACATGCATGCATGAGAAAATAATGCAGGAAGAGCTAGTTTTTAAATGCAATATGGTAAGCCACAAAAAAATATCTCAATGTGTTGGCGTTGACTGACTCACCTGCGTGCATGGAAAGCTACTTATGCAACACTGAATTACTTAAAAATATATCTGTCTTGTCGAGTATTCGCTTAAATGGGTATGTCTTAAGTGAAAGCAAACAACTGTGTTCAATTTTGATGTGTAACATTAGATCTGTTATTTGGATATTAATATACTGCTGCTCTCTGTGTCATGTTAATAAAGAAAAGGGGGAAATCACTGCTCTTGACCACTGGAAAACGACAGTAAGAATTTTAATTCGATTAAACCAGGGGTGGCCAAAGTCGGTCCTGGAGAGCCACAGTAATCAGCTCCATCCCTAATCAAACACACTTGAACAAGCCAAACAAGATCTAGGGTTCAATTTATTCCTTTTGTATGTAGCCTATGAATTTATCCTGGGTTTTATTTTTTCGTTCAAAAAAGCGCAGGTGCGTGAATAACCTACGTGAATGGATTTAAAAGACTTTGGGATGAGATTAATATTTTAGCTTAAATAGCCGATTCTTTTACATTTTGTTTTGAATTTAAGTGCAGAAATTAGACTATATATATTATATATATTATAGGCTACATATTATTATTATTAACATATAACCTAATTACTAGGCTATCAAAAAAAAAAAAAGTATAGCCTAGGCCTAGCCTATGTTAAATTCCTGTACAGAGAACCCGTTAAATTCCCGTAATTTATTTAAAGAAAGAAAGAAAGAAAGAAAGAAAGAAATTATCACGAAATTGATTTAAAAACCTGGATGGATGGGAAAGATAGTAATGTTTTTTTTTTCTAGACATGTTACATGTCTTATTTTTAAATGTATTGATTATAACAAGGTTCATAAATGTTGTCTGTGGACTGTAGCCTATATCTGCAACATATCACGCACTAATACAGGTAGCTTAATATAATATTTTCTTAATTCTGTGCTTTATTAAATTCAAAACATTTTATTAATCTATTCAGGTTGCTATGGTCACGCAGGTTCGTGCATTAAAGGCATGGCCACGAGAAATAAATGTTGTTCTCTCAACATAAGAAGTCGTGTTCGCCGAACATGTCCCCTACCCTACCTGCCATCTTTTTGATAATTTTATCATGAAAATATGTTTTATTTCTTTAAATAGGCTAACACGTGACCTTAGGCCTAATGATCACAGAAACAAATCCACAGCTGAACCGCGGCAGTAGTGGTGTTTTCGTAATCAGCGAAACCTATTTGAAGGAATCAGTTGAATGGATTGAACTCACTCGTTAAGACAGTGACTTGGCGTCACCTAGTGTCTGTTTTAGTTTCATATTAAACGTATCATTTAACTGATTGACACTGACATATTTCTGCCTTTAAAATTTAAAACATTAATTTCATAACATTTTATGCATTTGTAGGCTTATTGCAGTGTAAATGCATTCAGTAATTATGTCTCTGATGGCTTTTGTTGACACTGATTGGATTTTTACTAGTAATTATTTTAACTGAGTTTATCGATTGGAATTATATATATATATATATATATATATATATATATATATATATATATATATATATATATATATATATATATATATATTTTTTTTTTTTTTTTTTTTTAATGCCCCTGGACAACAGTTTACAGGTTTGTTTCTGATGCTGTCAATGTTGTTTTCGGTTTTTGGTTACATTAAAAAAAATGCAGTTAGCTCAAAAAACTGAGGGCACACGACAGGCGCTGTTTGGATGAGCACGATGCTTGTATGTTCAGTGCATGTCGTGTGTGTTTCACTAGGTCCGTTCCCGTGGACACCACTTGTTTGACCTAATTCTGGATATTTCCAGCCTAAAACGTGTGATTAATCCGTATCTAAAGCCGTGTCTACATCAAGAGAACTCATTATAATCAGTTGATGCGGTGACTGTCCACACGGGAAGAGGCGCGAGGCGACCAATCTTCTACAGTAACCTCCTTCTATTCTGAATGTTGGAAACATGCCTTGTATGCTTTGAAAGTGAAACCTAAAAAAACAGCGCGCATAAGAGAGCGATTGCACGCTTTCGCGAGCTTCAGCAAATGCACTCGATCACAGATAGCAGACTTCCCGGCAGAAACAACCCCCCACGTGAAACTGAAATAATAATGGTGATATAAGATTTTGGTCATATTGCCCATCTAAGTCATTCATCCCACACTATCAACAGGCGCGTCATGTAGGCTACACTTCTTGTACTTCGTTTGGGCACCACAAGGTGTCACTGTGGCCTCAAGCTTACCCCTCGACTACTTTGGCTCGATTGCTTTTCCTGACGTAAAACACGCCCTCCTCATTACCCTACGGACAAAGAAATGTATAAATAAATAAATGTGAAAATAAATAAATGTATAAATAAATAAATGTGGAAATATATAAATGTGGAAATAAAGAAATAAATACGTAAATAAATACATAAATGTGAAAATAAATAAAAGTGGAAATAAATAAATGTATAAATAAATGAATAAATAAATGTGGAAAAAATGAAGAAATACATAAATAAGGAAATAAAATTATAAATAATTATTTATTTGTGCTTTTTTACTTTTCTTTGTACATTTATTTATATATTTATTTATTTATTTGTGCTTTTTTACATTTCTTTGTACATTTATTTATTTATTTATTTCTAAATATGGCAGGTTTGGCATTCCATATTGGGCCGCTCCAGGCACGTAGATGCGGCCGCCATCTTGGAACGGTCAACTTAACGTCATTCACCACACTGTAGGTTCTCACAGAGACGATAGATACTTTTAGCGATAGATACTATTTACACTAAGTGCAAATAGCAATGGATTCTATTTACACCAAGTGAAAATAGCAGTATTTTTTAAAGATATGCTAAGTGCAAATTGCTATAGATTTTATTTAAACTATGTTAAAATAGCAAGTTTTTCTGCTGTTTATACTACTTATTGCAAATAGTGGCAATTATCCTCACCTCAGTATTGTAGTACATTATAAAACAGTACGAAATAATAACGAATTGAGTGTAAATTATAGTTTTAATTCAAATTATTAACTGGATGCCATCTTATTGGGACAATAAAGCCCTCCCTACACCTACCCTAACCCTACCCAATACTCTTATTTTCAACCTTTTGATTATTTCCTTCATTTTTACTTAAAATAAATGCCTTTCTGACACAATATGAGATTTGAAAAGAGAGAAAAATAGTTCGATAAAAGGCGGGCTCGAACTTGAGTCGATCGCGTTAAACAGCATGTATCTTAATCTACGCCACTGAAACTGATGTTGATTTATTTTCTTTTTTTAGTGTTGACTAACTCAATCACACGTTAGTGGGTGGAGTTAGTGTAAATAGCCTTTGCCAACAAGACGGGTAATTTGCACTTGTTTTTTTAAAGCCTAGTGTAATGGCCCATCTTATTGGCAAAGGCTATTTACACTAACTCCGCCCTCTAACGTGCGATTCGGGTAGTCAAAACTGCAAAAAAAAGACGCTTATTTAGCATCACTTTCAGTGATGTAGATGGTAAGGCTTGTGTTTTTTGACACGATCAACCTTCAAGCCCGCCTTTCTGAACTTTTTTTCTCTCTTTTCAGATCTCATATTGCATCAGAAAGGCATTTATTTTCAATAAAAATGAAGGAAATAATCAAAAAGTTGAAAATAAAGTAACGGGTAGGGTTAGGGAGGGCTTTATTGTCCCAATAACGTGGCATCCATTTAATAGCCTAATTTGAATTAAAACTAGAATTGACACTCAATAAGTTATTATTGCGTACTGTTTTATAATGTACTACAATACCGAGGTGCACATAATTGCCACTATTTGCAATAAGTAGCAGAAATAGCAGAAAATCTTGCTATTTTAACATGTGTAAATAGAATATATAGCTATTTGCTCTTAGCGTAAATAGCATATCGTTAAAAAATATTGCTATTTTCACTTAGTGTAAATAGCATCCATCGCTAAGAAAATATGCTATTTGCACTTAGTGTAAATAGCATCTATTGCCACTGCCTTTAAAAAATATCTTGGTCTGGGATATGTAATACTCAATAATACACAATTATGTGGATCAGCTACACACTGCATTTTGTTTATTTTATTAATTTACATGTCATAAATTACAATAAATAAATAAATTACATTTAAATTTAAGAAATTTTAAGTCACTTATAGGGCCCCTAGAGGGCCCTGGCCCCCTGGTTGAGATCCACTGGCATATATTTCATTTTCAATAAATAAAGAAATAGTTTCACTCTTTGTTAAGATTATCTCAGCAATATTTTTTATGCTAGATTTTCATAATTCAAAACTGAATGCCAGAGTCTGGAACATGGATAAAACTAATGTTTCATGAAAAAGACAAACAAGATGACAGTGTGAGTGGTGAATGTGTTTGTAGTGTCCATTTTCACTGAATAGTTAGACTCTACACTTTGGCCTCAACACAGGCCGGGGCTAAAGTTCACCGAGAGAGGGAGAGAAAGAGAGAGAGCGACAGAGTAAGGGAGGAGGGGATGAAGGGAAAAGCAAGTAGCAAAAAAATCACATTTCAAAGCAAAAGGACAACAGACGTAATACAGGAGCAGAAACAGAAAACACTGGAAAGCGAAGAGAAGAAAAGGATGAAGAAAATGAAAACAAACTGCTCACGTGAAAGACAGACTACTGAAGTCTAAGTCTGAGACAGAGGTGAATATTGAACGTGTGCGATATTGTTTTGCTGTGTATGTACGTCTGTTTGCACACAAAAAGTGTCGTAATTGCTTCAGTGACACGGACATAGCTTCTGTGAGCAAATTATAGACAAAACACAGGCGCTTAAACACCTCCAAACGTGAAAGATGGAGGGAGGGGAGGGGAGGAGAGCAGGAGGAGAACGAAGCGGCCGGCTGTCGGCCTTACAGGAGCAGCTGGTGTGGTCTCTACTGGGATCAGGGCTGTCAAAAGAGCTGCTCATCCAGGCCATGGGAGATCTGGAGCGAGAACGGGCCTCGGCCGGTGCAGAGAGGATGGATCGGGCCGATGGCGAGAGCTCGGAGGAGGGAGACATGGACAATCCACCTCCTATCTTCCGTGAACTGGAGAGGCTGCCGCCGGAGGAGGGTGCGAGGCAGAGAGCTGAAGTGGACCAGCTGTTGCAGTAAGTCTCCTGGTGTCTTCTGATCAATCAATCCAAACTTTGCCCAAAACTCACAATCAGAACTGTCTAATATGACTTTAGTGCGTCGAATGTTGTTCTTCTAAAGAAACATCATCTAAAATCCACCACTGGCATCTTCTCAACTTCCTATTTTACTCCACAAATCTTGATTAAACCTTCTTTTCTCTGGCTCATCCCAGGTCTTCTTTCTTCTATTCCTTTCTCCTCTAGTGCTCTGCTTCCCAACTGATGGGGTGAATATAAAGGAGGTTCCACCTTTTTTAGTTACTAATTACCCACCCTATTCATTATTCTCTGGCCATTTCAAACTTTTTAATAAATGAGCTACATCGACTGGTTAAAATTAACAGAGTGACACAGTGTCCATCGCTCTGTGTGTGTGTGTGTGTGTGTGTGTGTTTGTGTACACATGACTATGGTCATATTGTAAAGATAGTGCAGTTGTGAGGCGAGTTTTGTTTTCTAAATGTGTGGCTCTTTGAATAGAGATAAAAATGGAATTGCAATGCACTTTATTTAAACCTCAAAAGGAATTTGTGAGTGATTTGTATAGGTGAAATGCATTACTGTTGGATATGTTTTTGTGTTAGTAAGGCTTTGTGTGCTTGTGTTGAATTTAAGAGGGTTATTTGCAATCTCTTTTACTGGACTTTGGCCCCTTGTCTCTTGCCTTATCTTACAGTGTAAACATTGCACCCTCTCTACCTCTGTATTATCTATCCTTTCTCTTCCCCCTCACCCTTCTCCCAAAACATTTTTTTTAAATAGCCGTAATAATTAAAAAAAAAATTAATCGAGATGAATTAAAAAAATATATATAATACATTTAATTAGGAAAAATTAGGTATTTTCAGGAAACAGTGCCAATGGTGTACTATGGTTCTATGTGTTTGTCTACTGATATAATTAACAGAATGCTGTACTTTCACACTTGTATTTATTACAGAAATATGTTTTATCTCTTACTTATAATATATATTTTTGTAACAAGCTATAATACTTTATTAATATATATTTTTTAATTCCAATATCAGCCACTTTGCAGTCTAACCATTGCAATTACATTTTAAATGATTCATTTATTAAAAGCTGAATTCTAACTGAAATTAAAATATTATGCTTATATTAAAGACATTTTTTATGTTGCTGACATCATACTTAATGGAATGAAATCATCCATTTTATTTGACAAGGACTCAAAATGAGATAATTTTCTTCATTAGTCTTAATCATTTTTGATCATTTATTCATTACTATTTAAAATAACTGTTTTCTATTTCAATTTATGTTAAAATGTAAATTACTTCTGTACTGCAAAGCTGAATTTTCACCACCATTACTCCAGTCTTCAGTGTCACATGATCCTTCAGAAATCATTCTAATATGTTGATTTGCTGCTTTAGAAGCATTTCTTATTATTACCAATGTTTAAAACAGTTAATTTTTTGTTGAACCTTTTTTTTCAAGATTTTTTAGTACTAGAAAGAAAAAAAACAGCATTTACATAAAGTAGTCATTTTTGTAACATTATAAATATATTTACTATCATGTTCGATCAATTTAATGCATCTGATCCATTGCTGAATAAAATTGATAATTTCCTTAAAAAAAAAAAATCCTACCCCAGACTTTTGAATATATGTATATATGAATTTACTTACTGTGACACAGGTGAAACAAATATAGCATATTTTACAAGACCATAGCCACATATTTTGGCTCAAAAACACCTGGAAAATCATGGGAAAATTTGACTCTTGAAATGTAATTAACTAAGAACTTGTTTGGAAATATTCAGAAACGTCTATTAATGTATTAATGTATTGGTGTGTGTTAGAGAGGATCCTTGGCATGTGGCTAAAATGATAAAAAGCTATATGCAGCAGCACAACCTACCACAGAGAGAGGTGGTGGAGTCCACCGGCCTCAACCAATCCCATCTCTCCCAGCACCTCAACAAGGGCACACCCATGAAGAATCAAAAGCGAGCTGCTCTGTACAGCTGGTACGTCAAGAAAAAGGCAGAGATCAACCAGCGTGAGTATGACCATTTCCTATTTCTCTATTTTAACACATCTTTAAGATTTGCACTAATGATTCTCTCACTCTGATCAATGCAGAGTTCACCAATGCCAGTCGAGGTGTCATGTCAGGAGAGGAATCTGGGGATGATGTGAGAAAGGGACGGAGGAATCGATTCAAATGGGGCCCAGCCTCCCAACAAATCCTGTTCCAGGCTTATGAACGACAGAAAAA
The DNA here is from genome assembly GCA_036784905.1 of Acrossocheilus fasciatus. Lineage (NCBI taxonomy): Eukaryota > Metazoa > Chordata > Actinopteri > Cypriniformes > Cyprinidae > Acrossocheilus > Acrossocheilus fasciatus. The sequence goes on from CM071945.1 coordinate 19,905,336, forward strand.
CCCCAGTAAGGAGGAGAGGGAGGGACTGGTGGAGGAGTGCAACAGGTAGGGAGTGAACAGAGTACCAACTCAAAAGGCATGACATAATACCTGTTGAATGTATACGTGTTTTAGAGCGGAGTGTCTTCAGAGGGGAGTTTCTCCATCTCAGCTGGCTGGCCTAGGCTCTAATTTGGTCACAGAGGTTCGTGTATACAATTGGTTCGCAAATCGGCGTAAAGAGGAGGCATTTCGCCACAAACTGGCACTGGACGTGCCCTACAGCAGCCAATCAGCTCCCCCCACAGGCCAGACACTAGCATCCAGTCCCTCACCAGGTACAATGTCAAGCAGGCTAGTAGCTATCCCCTATGGAAGCATATGTGTAGCTAAATTCAATTTGAAATGTAATATGCAAAATGGCAGTGTATTTCTGTATTTAAATTTACATTTTCCCATTCATATGTGCAACATTTAGTGCAAAATAGTGGTAAAATATAAGGTAAGGTAGTAAATAAGTGTAGAATAGCACTGTCTGTTTGGTTATGTGCATCAATCCGAGTGTAAACAGTGAGAGATGTTGAGGCAGGTGAAAAGCGTTTGGTTAACAGTGAATATTGACCTATCATGCATCCTGTTGCCGAGCCCCGCCTTGATGTAATGATTGACAGCTAGGGGGCGTACTTGGCTCGGAATGCATTTTCAAATCCACAATGACTTAACCCCTTAACTGCCACTGTGCCACCTCTGGGACGTTTGGCGCTCTTTTTTTTGTTGTTGTCCTTTTTCTCCATCAAATCTTTAAGTAGTAATCAAAAATTATATAACGTTTAAAAGCGTAGAAGCTCAAATTTCATGCTGTGAAAACCATTTTGAAATTGGTTATTGTGTTTCCATGGAAATGGTACTTTAAAATCATTTGGCGGTCTCTTCCCCCTTATGCCGAGTTCACACTGCACGATTTTCAAACTCGTCGGATCGCTGTTGTTTTCACACTGCGTGACTATCTGGGGTAGCATTCAGTCGCTGCTGTGTTCACATTGCACGATGGATCGGCGACAGGTGCTTTCACATTGCACGATTTCACAATAGGAAGAATCGCCGACAACTCTGTCTGATCTGCAAACTACGTTTCACAACAAAACCCACGCGAGAAGTGATAAGGAAATAACGCCAGAACCCGTGTGCGTCAGACCGTTGTTCTCGAGCGAGACTGGAAGTATTAATAAAATATAGCCCGCAAATTGTCTGTGCGCTGATTTCCAGCTACAAAAAGAAAAACAGATTATGCAGGAGGGAGATGCAGGGAACAGGGATTGTGTTCTGCAAAGAGTGGTAAATAATAATTTTGCAGTAACAGTTAAGCTGATGTTGCAGCTGGTCAAGCGTTTGTGCTTGTTTCTGTATGATATAATTGTACATATTAAAATACTGATATGGTCCATAACTCCTCACTGAACTTCCCTCTGCCCTGTATCTTTGTCTCTCATTGGCTGAAGGTCATCGCGATGTAGTTTTCAGTCAGAAATCATTGCACACCGCGTGATTGTGAATCGCCGACATCTCCAGATATTTAGCATGCCAAATATTTCACAGGCGTCGGCTACGTGTCGGCGATTCCCTCATATCGCGTCTTTGATAATTCACACTGCCCGATTGTCACTCGCGTGAACGAGCTCCGATTTGCCTCCGATGTCGGGCATTTGTCGGCGATTTATCAAAACCTGTCGGCGAGTGAAAAATCGGGCTAAAATCGTGCAGTGTGAACTCGGCATTAGCTGGCGGTGTCAAGTGTCATATTACAAGATACATTACGGTCTTTTACAATCAAAACTTTTTATAATCTTGACATATCATTGTGAAGGTCTAAGTCTCAGGATTCCATATTTGGTGGTTATTTTGTGATAGAAGTAATATTGACAGAGAAATCTAGACATTTGTGACAGAAAAATGCATTAAAAAAAAATCAGTGGAGTTTGGATGGCACCTGGTGGCTGTTTGTGGTATAACGCCCTAAATAAAATCTCACAGGAACCTCAATTTTTTTCATATCAACTTCAAATTTTGGAACATAACTTACTTAGACATAAGGCTTTAATTTTATATAAATTTTAGAGTAAAACCTGTTATATATAAAATTATTATTATATATAAAATAAAATTAGTACTGTGTATTTTCTTTACAGTAAATTTAAACTTATACAACTTTTTAATACTTTAATTTTTTGAAAAAAAAAATCCACTTTTGCAATAATATGCTGATTTTCTTCTTTAAAAAGAGACCAACCTGTATTCCAAAGTGTTCACAAATTACAACAATTTAAGTTTGGATAGTGCACTTTCATGCCTATTTTAAAAAATGACTATATTCATCACGGGGTATTTAATGAAAATGCAATTGAAACGTCATATATGTAAGTGTCAATGCATTTAAGAAAAATAAAAGGCATTTAAATCACCATTTTGCTGCACCTTTGGCTCAGAATGCATTTTGAAACTCTCACTGCATTTTTCTACAATTATCACGCGGTATCACGATGAAAATGCAATCCCAAGTGTCCTACCCCTAAGTCTAAATGCATTTAGGAAAAACAGCATTTAAATGATAATTTTGCTACAGTTTTTGCTTGGACATGTTAAACACATCTAATCAATTTGGGTAATACATTTTAATTTTAATTTTGCAACTTTTAAAGCTTTAAAATATGTTTTTAATTTGCATATTAAAACTAGTGTAGAAAATGGCAAATTTAAATGATATAATTGAATTTTCATTTTGCACTAAATGTTGCACATATGAATGGGAAAATGTACATTTAAATACAGAAATACATATTCATTTTTCATATTGCATTGCCATTTTGCATATTACATTTCAAATTGAATTTAGCTACACATATACTTCCATAAGAAACTAGCAGCGCCCCTGCCTATCCCATCTGTTGACTGGTTTTGTCAGTTGCATATGAAATAACCTTATTAATGGCAATAGGTTGCATGGTTTTAATTCCTCTTCCCAGGTTTCTCCCTCATTTTGACCTGTTTTACCCACCTTTCTCTTTTGTTGATATCCTTAAGTTCTGAAGTACAGCCAGCCAGTGGTTTGTGAGAGTCTGGGCACAGTGAGAAGCTCCAGTGGTGAAGACAGAGGTGGCGGCGGTCGTCTAACCAGTTCAGTCCAACTAGAACCCAGTCATACACTCCTGGATACACACCATCACAAACAAGTGAGATTACGCTACTTTACACATATCATCATAAATCGGCGAGATTTAAAGTGATCACTGACTGATTGCTTTTATCTCACAATAACAGTAAGAAGGTTGAAATGAAGTTATTAATTTAAACTTAAGCAGTGGCTATTTGCACTATGTGTAAATAGTGATAGATTATATTTGCACTATGTAAATATATAGTATTTTCTGCTGTTTATACTACTTATTGCAAATAGTGGGAAATATCTGCATCTCAGTATTGTAGTACATTATAAAACAGCATACAATAATAATGTACTGAGTGTAAATTAGCATTTTTATTAGAATTATTAAATGGATGCTGCATTATTGGGACAATAAACCCCTCCCTACACCTACCTTAACCCTACCCGACAATTTATTTACCTTCATTTTTATTGATACTAAATGCCTTTCCGATGTGATAAGAAATGTGAAAAGGGAGAAGAACAAGTTCGGCAAAAGGCAGATTTGAACTCGGGTCACTCGCATTGTAAATATCATATAGTTAGCGCAAATAGCCTCTTCCAACAATGCGGGTTATTTGCACTCAGTGTAAATTTGTTTTACTAGTTATGAAATGTTAACATTAAGTGACTTTCAATAAAAATACAGTATTGCCGGAAAAAAACAAAAACAAATGGATAACAGAATCCTCGCAACACATAGCATTGTTTAGTTTCCGAATGAATCTGTGTTTGAATGAATGGCTTGAGTGAATGATTCAATAACCCATTCATAACGTCTATTTATTTTGTTTTAGAATGAATTAGTTTCTTAACTAATAAAAGTTTCTTAACTCAATAAGACAACGACTTGCCGCCACCTAGTGGCAGTTTTTTTTCACATTTAAAAACACCATTTCATTTTTTTTCTTTCATCATTTCTTATTTATAAACCTCTCTCAAAAGAAGATATTTCACAGACATGTTTTTGTCCATACAGTGAAAGTGAGTGGGGTCCAAAACAAAACTGGACAAATGGACAAAATGGACAAAACACAGAGTTTTAAATCTTCCTTAACTGATGATAGTATTAAAATTTTTCCATTTACTATACATTAAGGCAAATGTAACCTGAAACCTGACAGGCAAAGTTTCCATTTTCTCTCTTAGGTATCTGGTGGTGGCTCCTTACCTCCTGTCAGTACTCTCACTTCCCTGCATGGAGTGTCAGGATCCTCTGCTGCCCCTCCAGGACTGATAATGGCCTCCCTACCAAGTATAATGAGTCTGGGGGACTCCTCACTTCTCATAGGTACAGTGCACATAGTGATCTGCATTAAGAGTTTAACACCAACACACTGCTAATTAATACTAAAACGTGTCTTTTACTGTAGGCTTGACGTCCTCTCAACCACAGACAGTCCCTGTCATCAATAACGTAGGGGGAGGCTTTACTACCCTTCAGCCAATCTCTTTTCAGCAGCAGTTTCACGCCTCTCCCCAGCAGCCAATAGCACAGCAGCTTCAGAGTCACATTGGCCCAAGCTCCTTTATGGCAACAATGGCACAGTTACCATGCCACAGTAGGTACTTAATTAGAGGTCTGAGTAATTAATTAGTGGTGCATCAAGACAAGCATCACTGTAACCACAGTAGCCTTAAAACATTAGACAAATGTAACTAAAATGTTTTAGAAAAAACATTCCATGAAACAATTTATAAATATCATTTTTGCCCTAACGATTTGAGAACATTTTTGAAGTCCAGATAACAAACATACAACTAACATTACTTGAAGAATGTCTTCATAACTTTGAAAGAACATTAGCCTACAAGTTAGCTGGCTAGACTGAACACTTTATAGCATGGCAGCGGTGAGTTTTAAATGGACAAGCACCATACAAAGACCTAGTTTCTCTAATTTCAGAGATGTAGTGTAGACCAAAATTCTACTTTAATACTGCATGTGTTTTAGTGTACAGCAAGGCAGACTTGAGCTCTTACCCCTCCTCCAGTCTCCTGTCCCAGGCTATGGTCATCGCAGACAGCAACAGCATCGGGACACTGACTAACCTCACAGCTGTTCGACAGGCATGATCTGAACACAAACTCATCACACTGACATGATTACATTGCACATCATTTTCAGATTAAGGGCTATATAATCGGCTTGTGAATCTACAGAGAGTCTTTAAAATGCTCTATCATTTTCCTCTCCATCAGATTCTCACCTCAGATCCAGAGGGTCACTCAGATACTCCCATTGAAGAGGAGTCTTTACATCTGCAGTCCACTTCACCAGAGCCAGGTACAGACCCTTGCAGACCATGCAGTGCTTAATCTTGCCATATTCAGATGTTTCTGTTATAAAACATCGCTGCTTAATTGCATTTCCAGTGTCTTCTGGCAGTTTGGAGCTCTATCCTCAGACACAGACTAGTGAAACCCATCCTTCTCACCTGCTCTCCTCTCCACCAGGAGATATAGACCCTTACATCCCTACACAGATGGTCTCTACAGCACAATAGCTGCAGCTACTGAAGGAAATACCACTGAGAGCTGGTGTAACTCTTTAAAATACCTGCTGCCTAACCACACTGAGGAGGAAGAAGAGAAACTTTAAACTCCTCAAAATGATTAAAACCTTTAAATTATGCTCCATAAAAGAACTGAGTTCAATTCGAAATGGAATCTTATGTAAACAATGTATATAGTTAAAGTTTTAGGTTTCAAATTGTGTCACTGCAATAAATTACTGTAAAAATATAAATGTCATCCTTCTAGATTTCTGTCTACTGTAGTCAAGGTGTAAGACTGATTAAAATGAATAAAAAGTTTAGAAAAATACTTTCTAGTAAAATGGCAAAATAAACATACTTTATTGATGTTTTAGAGGGGATTTATAGCATGAAAACCCGTTTCTTGCAAATTTAGAGTGTTCTCTAAATTTTGCAGCCAACTGTTACTATATAATGAATGTCATAAAAATGTACAAACACCAAGAACAGCATTTACAGGATAATAGACCTTTGTTACTTTAGTCACCATATTGAGTTTTATGCAGATGAAAACAAGGCTGTATAAAGGTCCTAGATCTCATAATTTTTTACAACTCACAACTTTCAAAACTATATATGGAGATCTTGTCTACTGATTTGTTTTTTTTCCTCAGAAAGATGTTTCATCGACTGAACACTGTTTTTAAACGACTGTTTTTGAACCTATAAAGGATCATGTGACTGGACTAATGATGCTAAAAATTTAACTTTGAAATCACAGGAATAAATTACATTTTTACATATATTCAAATAGAAAACAGTTACTTTAAATAGTAAACATATTTCAGAATTTTACTGTTTTTGCTGTACTTTGGATCAAATAAATGCAGGCTTGGCAGAAGAGACTTCTTTTTAAAAAACATTAAAAATCTTACTGTTCAAAAACTTTCTGCTGGTAGTTCACAGTTTTTGTTTAATACAGCTGTTTTTACTCGGTGCAGCATACACAGCCACGATTATCGTTGCCAATAATATTTGCAGAATCTGCCACAGGTGAGAATAGATGCTCATTTTTTTGATGCTTGTGAACCCTTAACAGGAGAGACTTAAGCAGCACATTTGGTCCATCAGCATCATGATGCTGTTTTATGTGGAATCTTCACCTGTGCAAGTACTCCTCTGTATAGACCTGCGCACTTCTCAATTATTAATTCCAACTGAAAGAGCGGCAAATGTACACCAAGTATGTACACCACACCATACCATATGTTACGTCAAGTCACTGGCTGTGTTCGAAATGGCTATAAATCACATCCAAAATAAAAGTTTTTTATTTACATATTATATCTGTGTGTACTGTGTATATTTATTATGTATATAATAAATACACACACATACACAGTATATATTTTGAAAATATTTACATGTATACATTTGTAATCATATAATTTATATTTTATATAAATATATTTAATATATAAACATATATTTTGGTTACACTTTATATTAGGTGGCCTTAACTACTATGTACTTACATTAAAAAATATGTTCAATGTACTTATTGTGGTCATATTGTATTGCAAAACACTTTTGCTGCTATTGAGGAGGGATATGGGTAAGGTTAGAGACAGGTTTGGTGGTATGGGTAGGTTTAAGGGTGGGTTAACAGTGTAATTATAAATGTAATTACAGAAATTAATTGGTTGGTTATCAATCCGATATACGGTTGGCACAGGAATTGAATACTTTTTATACTAGATTTGATGTGGAGGATTTTACTAGTGAAATGAATATGTTTAGGAATAAGGCTATGTGTAACATGGAGTGTAACTTTTTTAACCAGCAGGATGTTATAAAGGCTTTTAAAAAGAGCAAGGTGGGAAAATCCTCTGGACCAGATAAGATCGGGGGACGTTTATTAAAGACCTGTGCGGATCAAGTTGTGGAAAGAAGCTATCGTTGTGCCTGTAAGGAAGACAAATTATCCTAAGACTCTAAATGATTTTAGACCTGTTGCTCTGACATCATTGGTGATGAAATGTTTTGAGAAATTTGTCAGGGATGAACTTTTATTAAAAACTCAAAGTCTTTTAGATCCATTGCAGTTTGCTTACCAGGCCAGAAGGGGAGTTGAGGATGCCTCATCCACCCTGTTAAATATGGTTACGAAACACTTGGAGGGAAGGAAAACCCATGTCAGATTGCTCTTTGTAGATTTTTCGTCAGCTTTTAATACTATTCAGCCCCATGTTTTAGTAAAGAAATTAATTTCAGAGTTTAAATTAGAATATAAGATAGTGGGGTGGCTATTAGATTTTTTAAGTGATAGACAGAGTGTAAGAGTAAACGGTACCTTATCAGATACTCTTATTACGTCCACAGGTTCTCCCCAAGGATGTGTTCTCTCACCTTTGCTCTACATTTTATATACAAATGATTGTGTGAGTAGACACACAGACAGGTTCTTTTTAAAATTTGCTGACGATACTGTTATTGTTAGTTTGTTGACTGGGGATGAGAATTGTCATGGTCCAGTGGTGAATGATTTTATGACATGGTGCGACAGTGCCTTTTTGCAAGTAAACATAAAAAAGACCAAAGATATGGTAATTGATTTTAGATCCAGTCCTTCGTCTCCTCAACCAACTGGTGTGAATGGTCAAATGGTGGAATGGGCCAGTAGCTACAAGTACCTTGGGCTCATCATTGATAATAAACTACGTTTTGATGCTCATGTTGAAGCAGTATGTAAAAAAGGCCAGCAACGGTTACACTGTCTTCGGAGGCTCTCTACTTTTAATATCAGTAGGACTTTTATGACCATGTATTATAAATCTTATATTGAATCAGTGCTCTGCTTCTCTATATGTTGTTGGTATGGTAATGTAAATGTTACACACCGAAATTCATTGAATGCCATTGTCAACCAAGGTAGTAAGATAATAGGCATTAAGCAGACTGGGTTATCATATAGCTTTGATCGGTTTGTCTTACAGAAAGCTTGAGCTATTGTTGCAGATTGTACTCATCCACTGTTCCATGAATTTAAAATGCTTCCTTCTGGAAGACGTTATAGTATGCCTAAACTTAAAAGTAACCGATTTAGATATTCTTTTATTCCCACTGCTGTAAGGCTTTTAAATTTGTAGATGTCAGAATGTTGTGGTTGCTGTTTGTTTTGTCTGTGTGTTCTGTATGATATGTCAACAAACTTGATGCTGCACCAAAAATTGCCCTTTGGGCTTATAATATACTTTGAACTTGAACTGGCCTTAACTACTATGTACTTACATTAAAAAAATATGTTCAATGTACTTATTGTGGTCATATTGTATTGCAAAACACTTTTGCTGCTACACTCTTAAAAGTGCTGGGTTATTTCTGTAAACACATTGTTGGGTTAATTGTGCTGGGTCATAATTCTGGGTTGTTTGAGGTACTGTAAACACATAGTTGGGTTGTTAGTGCTGGGTCAAATGACTGCAAGGGGTTCTTTCACCACTGAACACCTGGGTTGGGTTATTTTGACCCAACCGGTTTGTTTATTTTTCCTCCTCATCGAATTTTCTGGGTTCTTCACTCGTCTCATCGTCAGACGGTCAAGCAACTCGCAGCAAGCAGGATTATAAGGTAAATTAATATGATAATATGATTATTTACCTGTATTTTTATAAGCTGTGGTGAGAGCACACTGATTTCACGGTTAATGTGGTATTTGATTGTCTCTGTGCGGGTTAAAGTTAGCGTTATTCTGTGAATGAAGTAGCCGCCTACATTTTTTGTTGACAAAAAAGGCCTCATCAATCTCTTTATCGTTATATAAAAGTAGGCTATAAATATAGGCTATATATTAGTTATATGTGTGTGTGTGTGTGTGTGTGTGTGTGTGTGTGTGTGTGTGTGTGTGTGTGTGTGAGCGCGCGCGAAAAGTTTTATATTTTAACGCCTCATGGAAAAGGTATGAACTATCGTTAGGTCAGAAATACAGGGGTAAGCTCAGTTAACTTACGGTCTGTGTAACGTTTCTGTGTGGCTTCGTAATGTTTTGTCATAATTAGATCATTTCGTACTAAAATGTATCTTTTAAGGTCTTTTTTTTCGAGTAAATATCTGCGACGTGCCGAATCCAACAATAACTTATTTTCGCGCTCTTTTTTCCTCAGGTAACGTTAGCTGCAGCTACCCTTAACGTTAAACCGCAATATTGCAGGTATGTAATATTATTCTTAAATGGTATGTAATATTCTTAAATATTTTACTTAAAATGTTGTCTAAAGTTAGACTTAATCTCTCATGGTGTTTGAGATCCTTCCTCTGTTTTAGTGAATGCTTTTGTTGCTTTAATCAGAACACAAGTGTATCCAGGTTAACAGTAAGTTAGAGAGGCTATGCCTGCGTCCCAATGTGCATACTATCCATCCTAAACTCTATGTGATAGTAGTAAGTTTCAATACTATTTAGGGCAGATAGGGTGGATAGTATGCACATTGGGACGCAGGGCATGTAATGTGTTCTTTATATGTTATTGTTAGAAATAACAATTTATATTTGAGATTGATGAACAATAGGCAGATCACTGGATTTCCAGGCTGGCATACTGTATGGTTTTGCTAGCTTTTAACCCAGTTTTTCATCCTTATTTTACAGAATTTGTTTTGCATCCCAAAAAAAATTGAGAAATGGTGAATTCGCAGCAATGGGTCTAGAAGCATCCCAGAAATCTTGAAGTTCCCCAGGCTTCTAGAAAAACTTGGCATGGTAAGAAATAATTTAGATTTTATGGTTTCGTTTACAGAAATTTGAAATGGTTAAATTGTTAGTGGGGTTGTGCAGATAGACGATAGTAGCCTATGGTGTGTATTGGCGATAGTTAAAGATATCGCTGAGAGCTGATGTCGATAGTCAAGGCGATATTACAGGAGCTGTCCCACATCTTTAAAATTTGAGCACATTGTTTTCTATGAGTGTACACAGCAGCACCTCTGCCAGAACGCCACTAACATCACTTGTTAGTGACGTTAGTTTCACAGTTTCACAGCTTGCACTGTATTATTCTTATGGTTTAGATGCTGAAAGGGAGAGTGCTTTCAAAGTCCTGCCCGCTCTGCTTCCCCAATCAATATACAAGAACGGAGGAAAGGTCTTCAGACCCACAACCAGAATCCTGGAAGTCATTCATTTGACGTACAACCTGTAAGTTTCTTTTACTTTTTCTACTCTATACACAGTAGGGTACAACGGGGCTAAAGGCCCACCTTAAGAAAAAATGTGGTATTCACTGCGCTGCGCAATTAAAATGTATAATTGCCGAAAAAATATATACGTTGTGTTGAACATTAATGGAGCAACAGATTTTGTGTGAAAATAAATCATTCAAGTTCAATCTATAAATCTATAAATGTATGAAGTGACAAAGGGGGCACACAGTATTGATACAAATACTTCAGCTAAAATAATGTTTTTTTTTATAATGTCTAAGTTAATACTTGTTAAAAACAATCACTTTAGCAAAGTTTGTTCTGTTTTCTGCTTAATTTTAAAAAAAAAGAAAGAAAAACAAAAAGGTGTTCAATAAATATAGGCCTACTGTCATTAAAATGTTAATATAAAAATATATTTTAAAATACAGAAATAAAGTCATTTTAATAAGTAAAGATTCTGAAAGCATTGAAGGAGATTCAATAATAATTGAAAATATATTTACAGTAGTAGGCTAACAACAAATTATATTTTATTATATGATAAATATCATGTTTTTAAATATGATGGTTTAATTTTAAACATTGTGATTATCTTTAATATGGATACATACATAATATATATGATGTTTATAACAACATAATATTTGATATTTACCATCTGAATCTAACCATGTGATGTCAACAAATGGAAAAGTCAGCCATCTATAAATTATCATGTTAATTACTGTGCGCCTTTAGCCCTAACAGCAGAGATGCTTTTTACCCCAAATACCATCATTTTACATATTATTTCTTTATTTAAAAACTGTTGCTTTAATTATCTTAAACAAAACTGAAAATCATAAAGAAGGCCTTTGTCTCAAAATATATGCATTATTTTTAGCGATTCTCATTTGCTACTTAAATCTACAACATTTTGAAAAACATAAAATATAAGATCAAGTAAGCACAGAATCAACTTTGCACTGCTGCGTGTGATCGCGTCAAAGATCAGACAAATAAAATCGTGCATGTTGAAAAGCGAATGTTTTGCAAAGTGCCACGCCACGTTTTTGTGCCATCTAGTGGTTTAGATGAAAATAATATCAAAGGTGCCTTTTACCCTGTGCGCCTTTAGCCCCGTTGTACCCTATTGTGCAAAAGTTTTAGGCCACTAGTATTTTCAATAGTTAAAAATGGTTTTGAGTCAGTTATTTCTATCTTTTGCTGTAGTATGTCGGTAGGAAATATCAGTTTACATTTCCAAACATTCATTTTGTCATTAATTGTAATAATCCAGTGAATGTCTGACAACAGCCAGTGCTCCACACAGATCGGATCTGATCATCATCAAGTCTGTCTGGAATGACATGAAGAAACTGAGACAAACTAAATCCAAAAGAACTGTGTCAACATCTCCAAGACGCTTCAAGCACCTACCTGCAAACCTACAGTACTGTTAAAAGTTTTAGACACTTGTGAAAAAATGCTGTAAAATGAGCATGCTGTCAAAAATAATGTCATAAATAGATTTTATTTATCAATTAACTTCTATTAACTAAATTAATTCAACATTTGGTGTGATCATCCTTTAAATTTAAAGCAGCTTTTGCCCTCGCTGCACTTGAGCAGAGTTTCTCAGGAGCTTTGCAGGAAGTTTCTTGAAGCTTTTTGGAGATGTTGCCACAGTTGTTCTGGATTTAGTCTGTCTCAGTTTATTCTGTTTCTTCATGTCATTCCAATCCAGACAGACTGATGATGACCAGATCAGATCAAACAAAAATCTCACTGGATTATTACAATTAATTGCAAAATGAATGTTTGGAAATGTAAACTGATATTTCCTACAGACACATTACAGCAAAAGATAGAAATAACTGACTTAAAACCACTTTTTTATTTAGCTGGCTAAAATACTAGTGGCCTAAAACTTTTGCACAGTACTATACATATACATATACATATACATATACATATACATATACATATATATATATATATATATATACACACACACACACACACACATACACATATATTGGGGGCTTTAAATACCCCATAATTTATGCCATATTGGTTGGATGAAATTTAGGTAGACAACCAAGAAGTGCCAGTAAGCAGAAAGAAACCTAAATCAGTAACACAATAAATATTTAGTTTGAGCAACCTTTACCAGACCCAGTTCACAGGAAAACTCAGATGGTTTGGCTGATTTCCGTAAAATACACTTAAACGTTATTTATTTAAATCAACTTAAATGTTACAACTTGTAAAAATGTAAGTTATGTTGCAAGACTAAGTGTTGTGTAATTAACAGGTGACGGGGACCAACATGGTGATGCATTCCTGCATATTTTGTGCCTTGGTGACGAGACGACATCCCACACCTTCACCATTGTTTCAGGCCATGCCGTTGAAACGGGCTTGTTGCTTGAGGCTGTTTATCTTTTTCAAGTCCTTTTTTTGTGCTTGATGTGAGCTACACTAACATCTTCCTTCCTGGGAATTTCTCCAGCATGCAGTATATCATATTGATGGACATGAGTCTTCATGTGTGAAGTATTTGAGGGCAACAGTTTTTTCTGGCCACTTGTAACGTAACGTTTACATTTTTTGTCACATGTATTGTCTGTTGTAGGTCTCTTTGTTTGGCTTAGGTTTAATGCCACAATGTTTGGACTGATTCTCATGTGGCAATAATCAATTTTATAGTGTTATGATGCTGCAATGTTGACAAAGAATAGGAATCTACAGTACCTAGTTTACAAAGTTTTGTTTTTTAAAGAAACTGATCTACAAAAAACATTTTATTTGTGTCTGTAGGGATTGAGTGTAATGTGTAAACAGTATAGCACCCATTCAAAAAATCTTTTAAAAAGAAATGTGAAAACTCATTAAATTGATATTTACAGTTGCATTTTTTGTGTTGTGTAATTGTATTACAGAAAAATAATAATTTTACATTTCTTTGTGATTGTTATTTATTATTATTATTATTATTAGTAATATTGGTAAATATAAACGTAGCAAGGCAATGAGACAACAAATAACCCAATGTTTGGGTAATGTTTAACCCAGCAACACAGTTAACCTGACCCACTGGTTGGGTTAAATAAACAACCCAGCATTCTGGGTCAAATGGCTCAACCCAACACTTGGGTCAAAACAACCCAGCGCGTGTTCTGTCCCATAGTTACCCAGCGGCTGGGTTAAGGTTGGGTTATTTTTTAACCCAGCCTTTTTAGAGTGTATTAAGGAGGGATATGGGTAAGGTTAGAGACAGGTTTGGTGGTATGGGTTAGTTTAAGGGTGGGTTAACAGTGTAATTATAAATGTAATTACAGAAATTAATTACAGATGTAAGTACATATAGGCAATGTTCCCTTTAATTTTTTTTCTTGCTGAGCAAAACTTTTCTCTATTGGGCGGACATTTCGGGCACTTGAGCAAAAACATTCTTTATATCGCGCCTGTGTAACTTTTAACTTGAATGTGCTATTTATATTTGATTTGACCCTTGACGTAACTAAATGATGCACATTTTAGGTTATCTGAGAAAACATTTTTACAGTACAATACATGCCGTTCAAAAGTTTGGGATCACTACATTTTTTTTTAAAGAAGTTTCTTAGGCTCATCAAGGCTGTATCTGTTTGATTAAAAAATAGGGAATATTATTTCACAAAATAATATTGTGAAATATTATTGCAATTTAAAATAAAAGTTTTCTATTTTAATATACTGTAAAATATAATTTATTCCCGTGAAGCAAAGCTGAATTTTAAGTGTCACACGATCCTTCAGAAATCATTCTAATATGCTAATTTATAATCAATGTTTGAAAAGGTTGTGCTGCTTAATATTTTATGGGACCTGTGATATTTTTCAGGATTCTTTGAGAAATAAAAAGTTAAAAAGAGCAGTGTTTATTCAAAATAGAAATTTTGTGTTACAATATACACTACTATTCAAAAGTTTGGGGTCTGTAATTTTTTTTTTCTTTCTTATTTTTATTTATTGATTTTTTATTAATACTTTTATTCAGCAAGGATCTGTTAAATGGATAAAAAGTGATAGTAAAGACTTACATTGTTAGAAAATATTTATATTTTTTAATTAATGCTGTTCTTTTTAACTTTTTATTAGCCTAATCAAAGAAAAAAAAGTTCCAAAAAATATTAAGCAGCACAACAGTTTCAACACTGATAATAAATCAGAATATTAGAATGATTTCTGAAGAATCATGTGACACTGAAGAGTGGAGTAATGATGCTGAAAATTCATCTTTGCTTTACAGGAATACACTATATTTTAAAATATATTAAAATAGAAAACTAATATTAGAAATTGCAATAGCCTAATTTTTTTCTGTAATTTGATCAAATAAATACAGCCTTGATGAGCATAAGTGACTCCGTTAAAAAAAAAAAAACAAGGTCAATTATTTATTAGGTTTATAATATAGGCCTAACTGAAGCATTTAAACTGAGATCTGTAAGTTAAATACTAAAAACAAAAAACGTGAACGTGAAGCTATCTAAACATCCCTAAAGTACAGTTTGCACAATACACCTGTGTGTGACTGTAAAGGTCTCAGAGTTTTGTTACCGTTCTGTGCCCATCGTCCGCTATTTCCACCACTTAATCAAGCCACTCTTCTTTAATACATGAGAACATTTTATTTCACATGTCATTGCGTTGGCTCTCGATTTGAGCTACTTCGTCCGCAACCATTGAAGTATTCGGTTTCTACAGCGACTCATTTGGCACTCATCATTCTCTTTCTAGTAAACCGCATTCACCGGTTCTAACTCTATAGCGGCAGCAGCTCTATAGCGGTTTACCCGAGCATGGCAATTCTTTCGTTTTTACTAGGATACAATCAAATGGCTTTCCCAACTCATTTTTGCATGTGCGCGGCACATTATTTCTCTGCGCAGCCACGGTGGAAGAAGTATTTAGGTGTGTATATAGCCTACATAATAAATATACACAGCAAACACACTGTAAAAAAGAAAAGAAAAGTTGAACAAACTTAAAAGTTTAAGGCAATCAGCTTCAGTAGATTTTTGAGTTTTCTCAACTTATTTTTGTAGGAGATTTTTGAGTTTGCTCAAGGAGATTTTGAGTTACTTTTATAAATCCTGCCATAACAGTTCCTGTGTCCCCTGTGCACAATATCATCAAGAGGTTTACAGCCCATGGCACTGTAGCTAACCTCCCTGGATGTGGACGGAAGAGCAAAATTAATGAAAACTTACAACAAAGGATTGTTTGAATGGTGGATAAAGAACCCTGATTAACTTCCAAACAAATTCAAGCTGATCTGCAGACACAGGGTACAACAGTGTCAGCTCGCACTATCCATCGTCATCTGAATGAAAAGGGATGCTATGGTAGGAGACCCAAGACGACACCACTGCTGACACATAGGCATAAAAAAGCAAGACTGGAGTTTGCCAAAACTTATGTGACAAAACCACAATCCTTCTGGGAGAATGTTCTGTGGACAGATGAGACAAAAGTAGAGCGTTTTGGTAAAGGAAATCAAGGCACTGTATACAGAAAAAGAAATGAGTCCCTCAAAGAAAAGAACACAGTCCCTACAGTCAAACATGGTGGAGGTTCAAAGATGTTTTGGGGTTGCTTTGCTGCTTCTGGCACTGGATGCCTTGACTGTGTGAACGGTATCATGAAATCTGATGATTACCAAAGAATTTTGGGGTGCAACGTGGCCAGTGTCAGAAAGCTGCGTCTCTACCAGAGGTCTTCCAGCAGGACAATGACCAGAAACACACTTCAAAAAGCACTCAGAAAATTACAAACAATGCGCTGGAGAGTTCTGAAATGGCCAGCAATGAGTCCTGATCTGAATCCCATAGAACACCTGTGGAGAGATCTCAAAACAGCAGTTGGGAGAAGGCATCCTTTAAATCTGAATGACCTGGAGCAGTTTGCAAAAGACGAGTGGTCCAAAATTCCAGTAGAGAGGTGTAAGAAACTCATTCATGGTTACAGGAAGCAATTGATTTCAGTTATTTTTTCCAAAGGGGGTGCTACCAAATATTAAGTTAAGGGTTCCAATAATTTTGTCCAGTGCATTTTTTGGGTTCTGTGTGGAATTGTATCAGATTTGACTTTTCTTCTCTGTTTTTTTTTTGGTGTTGTTCCAATGCAAAAAAAGAAAAACAACAAAAGAAGTAAACACCTGAGTACCAAAACATTTGCAACTGCAACAATTTTCTGAGAGAAGGGTTGCATTTTTTTGACAGAATTGCAAGGGTGCCAATATTTTTGGCCATGACTATATATATATATTCACACACACACACACACACACATATATATATATATATATTGTTGTTTAATAATAAAAAAAAATGAAGCATGAAAATCAATAATCTTAAAATGTGCAATTATGGCTCACCCATGTCTCTATGTGTCCTAACAATGTTAACATTAATGTTAAGCTGAATCCAATTGGAGTTATATTAAAAATTATCCTTGGTCTTCCAAGCGTTAGAATGGGAGTAGGCGGGTGTTTTTTGTTAACAGTCCAAAAGTAGTCAAATAAAACACATCCATCCATCATAAAATGTGCCTCACATGGCTCCAGGGGGTGAATAAAGGCCCTCCTGTAGCGAATCGATGTGTTTTTGTAATAAAAATATCCATATTTAAAACGTTATAAACACCTTTCTCTCACTTCTGCTAACTGTCAGGTGGAAGCCGTTCCCGGCAGATGGCGCAGGATGTATGCATTGCACCCGGCCAGGGATTAGTGATGAACGAAGAAGCACGGTGGAGAAACAGCGAAACAAAACGCTGGTCATGAATTAGAAGTACAAAACGAGGATTTGCAAAGAAGAATAATCACAGGATTTCGATATAAGCCAAGAGGAGACTGGCTTAACCGATGAGATTAGCATATCTCACAGGTGCGTGCGCTGTGCATACGTCCTACGTCATCCGCCGGAACAGCTTGCACATATGACAGTTAGAGGAAGTGAGAAAAAAGTGTTTATAACATTTTAAATATGGATATTTTTCTTACAAATACGTATGAATTCATTTCAGGAGGCCTTTATTCTCCCCCGGAGCCGTGTGAGGCACATTTTATTATGGATGGATGCACTTTATTTGACTACTTTTGGACTATTGAAAAAAACAAAACAAACAAACAAAAAACACCCACCTACCCCCATTCTAAAGCTTGGAAGAGCAAGGATAAGTTTTAATGTAACTCCGATTGGATTCGTCTGAAAGAAGAAAGTCATATACACCTAGGATGCCTTGAGGGTGAGTAAAACATGGGCTAATTTGAATTTTTTGGTGAACTAACACTTTAACAATGTATTGGTGGTTTCATATTCTTAAAGCACATCATCTCCTTTTGATTTTTCTGTTAAGCCAGCATGAACCATCTGTAAAAATACTAAAGGAACAGTTAACTTAAAATTGTAATACCAAACCCATACTGTACTTTGAATGGAAGTTGTGACTCCAAAGACTCTTATTCTGAAGTTTTATGGCTCTAGAAAATGTAATGTGCTAATTGATATAGTTTGCCTGCCTATACAATTATGGACTCGGGATGTACAGTAAGAGCCATAATTTGAACAACTGAAATTTAACATTAAAGTTAGAAGTGCTTGAGTAGATATTAGTTTTAATGTGTTTAGATTGATATGTACATTTGATTAAACACCCCCCATGTTTATTCTGTAATGGTTTGCTCTGTTTTATTATTGGACTGCCGTTAATAACCTTTCGTTTTTGCTGTCCCCTTTAAGAAAGAAATAAACAACATTTTTTTTTTGTTTATTTATTTATTTTTTTTTGTACAAGAACATCCATTAAACAGTTGAAACTTGAATGAAGACCAAGTAAATTCTTTGCCCAAAAGAATAAAGAAAGAGATCAGAGACCATTCCTTCATCCAGAATCACTCCAGACCCTTTAGATTCCCGGCTCCATGTTGGTGCTTCTTCTCTTCAGTTCACCACTCATTTTCTATAGGGTTCAGGTCAGAGGACTGGAATGGCCAGCAGAAGCTTGGTTTTGTGCCCAGTGACCCATTTTTGTTTTGTTTTTGGATTATTAAGGATTGTATTTGGATTATTGTCCGGTTGGAAGATCCAAACATGGTCAGTCACTTTTAGATTTTTTATCTGTTGGTATTTGATCGAATCCATGATGCCATGTGTCTAAACAAGATGTCCAGGACCTCCGGCAGAAACATAGGTCCACAACATCAAAAATACAGCAGTATATTTCATTGTACGCATGGGGTACTTTTTATCCCTGTGTTCACCAAACCCATCTTGAGTGTTTGCTGCTAATAAGCTTATTTTTTTGTTTCATCTGACCATAGAAGCCAGTCCTATTTGAAGTTCCAGTCGTGTTTGACAACCGAATTTGCTGGAGATTGTTTTTTGGTAAAAGAATATTCTTTTCTTTTTTCTTTTTTTTTTCTTGAAACCCTCCCAAACAACATACCGTTTGAGTTTTTTTTTTTTTTTTTTAAGGTTTTCTGACCCCGAAACTCAAACTTTTTTCTGCAATTCTCCAGCTTGAAGAGTCTCTCCTCCTCACCGTGCATTAGGATGATATAGACGCACGTCCTCTTCCAGGCAGTTTCGTAATATTTTATGCTCATTGGAACTTCTTAATTATTGCCCTGATGGTGGAAATAGGAATTTTCACTGCTCTAGCTCTTTTCTTAAAGCCACTTTCTTTTGCTGCACATCAGGAATATATTCTTTGGTTTTTCTCATTGTGATGGGTGATTAATTTGGAATTTGGCCTTTGTTTTGTTTTCTCTCCTATTTATATTTATGTGAAACAGGAAGCCATGGCTGGATAATTTCATGTTCATAATCAAGCTGGTGTGCTAAAATCTGCTGTTCTGAGCAGATCACATCACAGAGTTAATGTGGAAATGAGAGGTGGTGAATTGTGTTTCTACATCACAGAAAGTTGGTGTTCAGATGTAACAACACTGAAAAAGGTATGCTGTCCTAACTTAGAGGCACTCTTCATAACCTGTAAACCTTTCTACTCGCTGCAGGAGAACATGTACATTCTTCCGGACGCAGGCACGAGCACCGCAATGAGGCAACAGGCTGAACAAATAACTGACATGGAGCAAAGGTAACCAGACTCGCTTTTCATCATTCTTGGGGATTTTAACAAAGCAAATCTCTCCCATGAACTGCCAAAATACATACAGCACATTAGGCTACATGTCCCACCAGGGACAGTAAAATATTGGATCACTGTTACACCACAATAAAGGATATACTCTGTCCCACATGCGGCTTTGGGGCACTCTGATCACTGTTTGTTAGGCCTACATCTTGTACCAACCTATATACAGAAACTGAAATCAGCTAAACTTGTATTAATAACTGTTAAAAGATGAAGCAGTGCAGGATTTGCAAGCCTGTTTACAATCAGTTTAATTGAGTTCACCTAATGTGGTCTTCTCATTGAATTAACTTATTTTTTCAAACTTTCCAGTTTATATATTGTGTTTATTGGCTTTAAATGTTTTTTATAAATCATTAAAACAATTTTTTCTTCACATCAACAACTTTATTTGAGTTACACTACATAGATGAATTTCGATACTGACTTAACTGCATAATAACATTTAATAATAAAAAATACAATTACAAATGGAATATCAGAACAATTAAAAGCACACTGAACAACAACAGTTTGTCACCTACATTAATGTACTTAACAGAAACAATGCTGTTATTAGAGTAAGCTCATATTGTTAAGTCACATTTTCAACAGAAACATTTTATTAGTCACCAAAATGTGAATCTGTATTGAACATAGAAATTTGCACAGTATTTGTGAATGTTAGTAGCTATTCAAAGTGTGCAAAAAAATAAAGAAAAAAAAATAAATAAATAAGTGTTTGCCAAAGACTGTATTTTAGGCTGCAGGTCCTTCTGCCTCATGGAAAGTAGAATACATTGAACACATCAAGGATCATGCTGCGATCATCGGACATCTAGAGAAGATGAACAAACATCAACAAATTAAAATTAATTCACATGCATCCAAACTCACGTACATTTCAAAAGGTGCAAAACAAAGGGATTTTTCACGCAAAAATGAAACTTTGCTGTTAATTTACTCACCCTCAAGTCAAGCCATCCAAATGTAGGTCACTTTTCTTCTTCAGTTCAACACTAAAGAAGTTTTTAGCTGGAACTGTGGTCCTTGGTGATTCATATAATGCAAGTCAATGGCTACCGGCACTATGAGAGTCAAAAAAGCATAGACAGGAAAAACAAATTTAATATTGTGGCTCCTAACGATACATTGAGGTCTTATGAAGCGAAGTGAGTAATTTAACAGCAAATTTTCATTTTTAGGTGAACTATCCCTTTAACCTACCAGCATACTTCAATGAGTCTTTATCACAAGGCTCTCTTTCCGCCTGCTTCAGGATGACCGCCTGTCTGCCAGTCCTGCTATCAGAGGAAAACAGGAAACTGAAATTGAACAATATCAGTCGATAAAGATTTGACATTTATCATGGCAATTATCAATATTTCTTTCAAGTTTAGTGGCAGATTTTTTGCTCCTGGGTGAAAGCACTGGCGCCGCCCTAGACCTTCGATCGCACACAGTTCAGTCGACAGATGAATTAAGGTCAGATAATTCCCTATTCCAAATAGTTTTAATAGAAAGAGGTTTTGTAATGCAATCAATAATCTTATTATATATTAAAGAAACAGACGGCCGACCAACAGATGGTGCAATCCAATCTTGCATAGGATGAGAAGAGATGGGAGATGCCCAAGGAACTCCATACGCTTTGAAAGCAGAACGTAACTGAAGAAAGACAAAATATGCGGATGCTGGTAGACAAAATTTGGTTCTTAATGTCTGAAATGAACATAGGCCCTGGTTATCATATATATCACCGCATGTGTTTACACCTAAAGAGGACCAAGAGGGATGGACAAATGGACGATTTCCACATACAAAATTAAAATTGTGCCATAAAGGTGTACTATTACAAAATTTGACGGTTCCTCCTATCCGACTTTCCACCGTTTTCCAGATTTTAATAGAGTTGGCCACAACCGGACCAAATTTATACTTATCCCCTTTTTTTCCTGTGCCAGTAAATAACATATCTTGGAGTCTATTTGGTTTAACCTTGTCAGCTTCAATCACTCTTCAAGAAACTGTAGATTGAGGATCAACCCAATTATGAAGAGCCTTAAGCTGGAACGACCAATAATACAGTTCAAAATTTGGTACAGCCAGTCCTCCTGCGCTATTAGGATGTTGTAATGTGGTAAGTTTAATTCTGGGGCATTTATCATTCCAGATAAATTTAGAAATTATGGAGTTAATCTCCTTAAAATAACCTGGAGGGGGAGAAAGTGGTAGCATAGAGAAAAAAAAATTAAATCGAGGTAACAAATTCATCTTAACAGTGGAAATTCTTCCTTGAAGAGAGACTTTAAGATTCTTCCATCTTTGAATGTCATTTTTGACTTTAACTAAAATATTATTAAAATTGTCTTTGGCAATCTTATGAATGTTTTTATATATGGTAATGCCCAAATAGATGAAAGATTCCTTAATAGGGATAAATGAGGGAATAGAAGAATTGACTTTAACATTGTTAATTGGCATTAAAGCAGATTTGCTCCAATTTATTTTATATCCTGATAAGCTACTAAAATTATCAAATTCCTTAATTATACTAGAGACTGCAACATCAAAGTGGTCTAAATATAGAATAATATCATCAGCGTATAACGAAATACTATGATTATGATCATGAATCTTAATCGATACTTCAGATTTCCTGATGGCTTGTGCTAAGGGTTCAAGAGATAGACAAAACAATAAGGGGGAAAGCGGACATCCCTGCCTCGTTCCCCGCTGCAAAGGGAACGGGGGGGAAATAATATTAGCAGTTATGACTGATGCTGCAGGTGAGTGGTATAATGTCTTAATCATAGAAATGAAGTGTTCGCCGAAGCCGAAACATTGCAGAACTGCCCACATATAATTCCACTCTAGCCTGTCAAAGGCTTTTTCTGCATCAAGTGAAAAGACCGCACAAGGGGTCGGGTGGGAGTCTGCAAAGTCAAGAATATGAAGGAGTCGACACATATTGTCAGATGCATTGCACCCCTTGATGAAACCAGTTTGGTCCTCCTTGATCAGACTATGAATTACCTTCTCCATACGAAAAGCGAAAACTTTAGCATAGATTTTAAGATCACATGGGATAAGCGAAATCGGTCTGTAGCTGGAACAATCTAATGGATCTTTCCCTTTTTTAAGAAGTAATGAAATCAGTGATGTTTTTTGATCTCTATGAAAAACCCCATGTTCAATTGCAAAATTAAATGAATTAAGCATAAGTGTCCCTACCAAATCCCAAATTTCTAAATATAATTCAGGGGGGAGACCATCTAGACCTGGCGATTTGCCCTTTTGAAGGCTCTTTAGAGAGACGTGAAGCTCCTCCAAACTTAATGGGGCCTCCAAAGATTCTTTATCCATCTGTGAGATCCGAGGCAGTTCCAATTTATCTAAATACTGCTTACAAATTGGTTCATCAAACTCCGTTTCGGCTTTATACAGATTCATGTAAAAACCTTTAAATATGTCATTGATTGCCGCAGGGTTCATGGTGACCTGATCATCCGATGATTTTATTGCGCTAATATATGCCTTAGACTCGCATTCTTTCAACCTAAGGGCCAATAAATGACTAGGTCTCTCTGATTCAAAATAATATTTTTGCCTATGTAAAATAAATTCCGCCTTTGAGTGTGAAAGTAAATCATATTCTTCTTTTAAAGAGGACAACTGTGTAGCCTGTTGCTCAGTAAAATGTTGTTTTTGTAGGTTTTGCAATGATTGGATTTTATTTTCTAATTGTGTAACCTGGTGAGTTTTTGCTTTGGCAAGAGTAGAAGAGAAAGATATACAGAATCCTCGTATGGCACACTTAGTCGATTCCCACATTATTTGAGGATCCACATCAGAGGGCATATTGATTTCAAGAAATTCCTTAATATATTCTTTTAGTGAAGTAATGAAAGTCTGATTACTTAATAATGATATGTTGAAGCGCCATCTAGGGGACTTGGCTTTAACATCTGAAAGAGGAACACTGCACAACACAGCAGAATGATCAGATAATAAAATTGGTAATATAGAAATGGAGGAATTCGACGAAATTAAAGATGGGCTGAGAAATATGTAGTCTATCCTAGAGAAAGTCTTATGTCTATTAGAAAAAAAAGTGAAGTCCTTAGCTTTAGTATTCTGAATTCTCCAAAGATCGATTAAGTTGAGCTCTGTGATAAATTTATTCAGTAATTTAGAAGATGGATTGGCTGTTGTATCAGATTGAGATATATCTAAAGCAGGATTTATGACAGCATTAAAATCACCACCCACCACTAATGGGCAGTCAGTCTGCTCAAGTAATGTTTTGGAAATCTGTGTAAGGAACGCACTGTCTGTCTCATTCGGACCATAAATAGAGACCAATGCTAGCCTATTATTATATATTTTGCATCGGATAAAAACAAATCTACCCTTCTCATCACTACCAAGGTGTTCAATTGTTAGATTTAAATTTCGATTAACAAGGATAAGCACCCCCTTAGTTTTATTTTTGAGCGCAGGAAAAAGCCGCTAATTTATAATATTTATTCTGAAAACGTGCCACGTCAGATTGTTTTAAATGCGTCTCTTGAATCAGGGCACAGGAAATAGATTTACGGTGTAAATATTCTAACACACGGGTTCGTTTAACAGCAGAATTTAAACCATTCACATTCAGTGATAAAATATTTAGAGTATGCATTGAATATTCATAATCTCAAAATTGTATTCAATAAATGAAAAAAAAAAAAACAGAAGCACTTCCATTCTGTAAATAGCATGTAAATGCTGATGTGCATTTTAGATACCAAACCTCCTAGATGAAAAATCCCTTTAGAAATAAGGTAAAATAAATAACAGTATAAATGTCTGTTGTAAAAAGTAAAAACAACATAAAAACCTGAACAATCAACAACCATAAACAAGGAACAACTCAGACCGCACATTACCGAGAACATAGGTCTGACTGAGCAACAAAAATAGTGATGGTTCGTGACCGATCCACTCCAACGCAAGACATGTCTCCCGAAAGGCCCACACAGCCAAAAAATATTTTTAATTAAACCTACTCTCAATTAGTCCCTTCCAAAAAAAAAAGAGGAAAAAGAAAAGAAAAAATGAATGTCAGTCTTACCAGCAACGAGATCGTTGTACCGGTTCTATAGGGGCAATATCTCGGTAGTAGAGAGGAAAGAAGAAAAAGCAAAAAAATAGAGTTAGCAAGCGTCCATGTCCATCCTACCATCATCCCCTACTGGGCAGCTAGAACCATGTCCATCCCGGCCATCAAGTTCCTCCCGCGGGACCGGAGAGACAGCGGCCGCTGTTCCCTCGTCGCCGCCCCGCAGAGCCGCGGCATATGTCTTCTGCTGAGACAGGGAGCTGATAAAATCCTCCGCTTTCTGAGGGGAATCGAAGCTTTTCTGTTCCCCTTTGTGTCGTAGTTTGAGTACCGCCGGATAGATGAGGAAGGGCTGGAGGCCAAGCGCTGTCATCTTCTTCAAAAGCGGACCAAATGCCTTTCTTCTGATCGCTGTAGCTGGACTAAAGTGGGGAAAAAATAGTAGTGCGACATTGTTCTGTGCGCATTTCACCGGATAGGCCTGCCGAGCACCCTTCAGGATATCTGATCTGTAATGCCATCGCATTACACGGAAGATGAGAGTGCGCGGCCGATCGGAGCCTCTCCCTCCGTCATACACGCGGTGCGCCCGGTAAATCTCAATGTCACGGCCCCTCAAGGAAGGAATCCACTTCGGAAGATTAACTCTGAGGAAACCAGCCGCGTCGGATCCCTCAGCCCCACCAGTCGTACGTTGTTCCTGCTGCACCTGTCCTCCATATCCGTCATCTTCTCGGTGAGTCGCTCCAGCTGATTCCTTACATCCGTGACTGACCTCCTATCCTCACGTGCATCTGTTTGCACAGAATCAACGCGGTCACGTGTCTGCTTCGCCGCGGTTGCTATGGCCTCAAACTCCTCTCTTAGTTCTTTAACAGACTTGTTGGTCGCTTGCATGTCCTCACGCAGTTCGCGCAATGCTTGAATCAGTACAGAGTCCATCGCATCTCTTACTGCCGAATTCACAACCGAATTCAAAATGCTTTGCTGCTCTTTAAATGCTAATTCAATACGGCTAGCAATAGCATCGTCGAGGTCTTCTCTGGAGATGGCGGAATCTCTGAATTTTTTCTTCGTTGGCGATTGCTCAATCTCTCTTTTTCAATCCCCTTTGTCTGCCTTAGCACTCATGATGGGTCCAATGCAGAGTGGTTCAAATTTTACTGACAGGATCATATAATATGTGGCAAAGTGAGCGAAAGACTAAGCTTGCATCGCCGTCGAAGGGTCACGTGATCCCCCCCGGAATGTTTAAACATTTTTTATGTTCTCTATGTTCTGTTGTGAATAAAATATTGGCTCATGTGATTTGAAAGTCTTTTAGTTTGGGTTGTACATCCATAACTGTCTGGTTTGGTTCAGCTACCAAATCAAACATCAAGAGACTACAATGGACAGTCAGGACTGCTGAGAGGATTATCAGTGCCCCTCTGCCCAACCTCCAAGATCTTTACATCTACAGAGTGAGGAAAAGGGCTAAAAAAAACACCCAGTCCACTCTCTTGTCAAACTGTTGCCTTCTGTTCTGCGCTACAGAGCACCGACCACCAGAACAGCCAGGCACAAGAAAAGTTTTTTTTTCTCCCGCAGGCTATTCAGCCTGAGCAAGTAAAACTTTCATAACTATACATTGTCCATCATAACTGACATATTTATGCATAGAATACAAAATGTATACATTTGCAGACTGCAATACCATAAATACCATATCTGCACACTTGTTAATAACGTATCTGTACATTCATTTAAACAATTACATTTATTTCTATACTCCTATTTCTGTATTATTTTCTTTTCTTTTCTTTCTTTTAATATAAGTGTTATATTCCAATACTGTGTTATTGCTATGCATGTCTGCACTATCATGTATGTTTGCTCTACTCTCTGCTGTGTGTGTGCACTTGGATGGGTAAATGCAGAGCACAAATTCCGAGTCACTAACTCGCTCAAATCTGTCATCAAGTGAGTGAACCTTTGAACCTTGGTTGTGGAAGGACAGTGACCTCTCGTGGTCATATTTGAAACTACATTTTTGTACTGTTTCTTTTATCAGTAGGCTGTGTTTTACTGATTTTTTTTTTTTTTCAGTTTGCATTTCTTTTGTTTAAAGATAAGGACAGTGAGACATGTGGAGAGAGGGAAAATATTAATGTTCTATCAATTACAATCTATCTAACATTTACATATCTCGATTAAACTGCTTGTTTAATTACTTTATTAACAGAAACTTGTTGATACAGGTCAATTAATTAACTATAAATAATTCATTATGTGATTGCAGAAGTTTCAAGAACTGTATGTTCTTCATTTAAAATATTATTAAAGGGGAAAATATGATTTCAGTCTACATCTCGACTGTAGTCATTTGTAGTTTTTTAGCTGTCCAACCGGTGTTTGAATGTTTGAAAGCACTTTACTTACTGCAGTATGAGGAAGCTGTTTATTTTCCTGTTATTTCTGTATAAGTATATGTGGGTTCCTGTCCCAATGTTCAGGAAACTTCAAAAGACTTGATTAACTTATTATCAGAATCAGAAAGAGCTTTTATTGCCAAGTATGCTTGCGCATACAAGGAATTTGGTTTAGTGTCATAAGCTTCCAGTTCATAGAGACAACAACGACACACAGACAATAAAAATAAGATGAGAATAAAAAATACACGTATGTAAATATAAATAAACCAAAAAATGAAAAAGAAAAAGAATTGAATTCTTTCGCCGCTCTTCGGCACACATAAAAATACAACTAAAGTGGTTTATCATATTTGTGGTTGTTTCTGTATGATATAATTGTACATATTAAAATACTGATATGGTCTATAACCCTGCCCTGTATCTTTGTCTCTCATTGGCTAAAGGTCATCGCCGATGTAGTTTTCAGTCAGAAATCATTGCACACAGCAGGAATGAATCGCCGACAGCTCCAGTTAGCATGCCAATATTTCACAGGCCTCGGCGATGTGTCGGCGATTCTCTCAGATCGTCTTTGATAATTCACACCGCACGACTGTCACTGGCGTGAACGAGCTCCGGTTTGCCTCCGATTTCAAGCATTTGTCGGCGGTTTATCAAAACCTGTCGCCAGTGAAAAATCGGGCTAAAATTGTGCAGTGTGAACTCGGTGTCAGGCGGATCTGTCTATCTATATGTGTGTGTGTGCGTGCGTGCGTGCACATCATGTATGCATATGTACAGGTATGTAGCCTATGTGTGTGTGTGTGTGTGTGTGTGTGTGTAATCATATGTATGTATATGTTTGTGTGTGTGTGTGTGTGTGTGTGTGTGTGTGTGCGTGTGTCTGTTTGTTCTGTTTATTGAATGCAATTTCAATTATTCATATAATTATTTACAGGTGAAATAAATATGACATCTGAATGTATTTTGCTTGAAAATGCACTACTTTGATAAAAGCTTTTTTTTTTTTTTTTTTTTCAGTTTTTTTGTCCAAAATGTTGAATTTCTGATGAAAACTATCTGCATTCAAATGGTGATAAAACATGAACACATGAAGAATAAAATAGTTTTTTTGTTGTTGTTTTTTAAAAGCAGAGGCTCGGTTCTTTATTTTGATATATACTATGTTCTTATATTCATAGAAGAAAATATTCTGAGGGCCGTCAAATTAAGGTGGAAATCATCAAAAATGTTGGCGGTCACGGTGGCTGACAACTTTTAAAAAAAAAAACGCTGGCGGGGAAAGTGTTAAAATGTGTGCAGCTCTTCACGGTAGAGCATGGTTCTCAAAGTGTGGTAAGAGTGCCACTAATGGTACTCAGGCTCCCTCTAGTAGTGGTACGCAGAAGAATCACTAAATTTAACGTAAATTAAAGTGCCCCTATTATGGATTTTTGAAAATTACCTTTCATGCAGTGTGTAACACAGCTGTGAATGTAAATATCCTACAAAGTTTTAAATCTGAAAGTGCACCGTGTATAAATCAAACAACAAAAGAAAAAAAAACCCTTTCTGCTCTTGACAGAATTAAGTAAGTAGCTTTAATAAGAAAAAAAAAAAATAATTTAACCCAGAAAGGGAAGACTGTGCAATGTGTCATTTGATTATTTAATTAATGTAGTATTTGTCACTTCTTCAATAAATTAAAGTGTAAACTTGTACATTTAATTTGTGTATCTGTTCTATTGTGTTTTATTGATTTTAATGTACTTATTTGTTATTATTTTTAAATAACAAATATAACTATCATGATCTAAATTGCCCCCACCCTTAAATCTCATAATTAGTCCATTTACTCAGTACCACAGTTGCTGCAGCATATGCTTTCATTCTGACTGTAAGGAATAGTTCTCATACTACTGCTTGCATTGATGTTTTTTTTTCCTAATGCAAATTATAAAGTTAAAATTACAAAAGCAAACTCTCTCACTTTAAAGTTTTTTTTTCTTTGACCACATTATTAAAACCTATGTTGTTGTTTTCTTGTTGTTGTTTTTTTTTCTGAGATAAAGCAGCTGTCTAAGTTTATATAATTAAAGCAATGATATCATTGTGACTGTTTACCGCATTTATTGTATTGGTAATTTTTTTTTAATATATAATATATATATATATATATATATATATATATATATAATTTGTTTAACATTTTAAGTTCTCTGTTCATGTGTTGCGTTTATGTTGTGTTATAGGTCCTGAAGATAAAAAATGCTTGCCCCCATGTGGCAGCGGTAGTAGCAGCAGCAGCAGCAGCAGCAGCAGCAGCCTTAGATCAGGTAATGGTATATTATGTTTTTAGCAGTGTTTTCTAGCTTTCCAAAATTCAGATATCGTATGCCTTAAAATAAAAATGAGAGAAAGAGAGAGTAAAAGCAAGAACTGATAAAATGTTTAAATACTATATAAGCTGCTTTGGATAAAAGTGTCTGCCAAATGTAAATGTAGTACTTTTGGTTGTATACTGTAGCTTTCTGGTTAGAGATGTTACTGTGGATGGTGACATATGATCTTAGAGTCCACACCAGTATTATTAGCCTCACACACAAATCACGAATATATCAGATTAGGTTGATGGCAGTAGGGGTGTGCAATATTGACAAAAAGTCATATATCAATACTTTCTGGGATTTTATCAGTAACGGTAATTAGATGGTATTTTTCTGAATGTGTTATTGTGCTGGTACCTTAAGGACTGATGTGGACAGCTGACTCCTAAAGATTTTGAAACACAGAAGATGCATCTGAGGTGGCATATAGATGTATTTACACACTGTTAAATGCAGCTCAGAGGGACCTGAATGTATTTAACCTGCAGTTACAAATGCAAAAATAATGTTTTGATATTTAAAACATAAAATGTTGAATACTGACATTTGAAATTATTTTAAACAATTGTCAGGGTTTTTCCATAAATTTACAGGAGACGGTCATAGAGTTTTCAAAATTTCCATTTTTATTCACTGCCACATGTTCTGCCCACAAAGGTGCAGAAAAAATGGGAACTCACTCATAGGCAGAACAACTAATAAATGAACTATCAGCACATTATTGAGTTCTGGGCCTCAGATGTTTCTCCAGGGATCCCTCATTTTATAATTACAGGGGGTCTCACAAGATCTTAATTAAAAAATTTAGTACATCATACCTCAAAGCAAAAGTAATGTAATATGTACAAATAAACTTTATTATCTTGTGAAATTACATTCAACAAAGCGGTAACAGAAATAAACTAAAACACAAAAATAGACTTTGTGCATAACATCCAAACAAACAACCCAAACGGTCCCCAGAACTACATTTCCCATAATTCCTAGCAAAAGATATAAAGGACATCAGGAAATGCCGCGCTCTTTTAATAACAGGCCTTTGTTCCTTGCTGCAGTCATGGATCCCAGCAGAACCACGGGTAAGGTACACAATTCAAATAATTAACTAAATTTAAATCCATTTCTGTCTAGTTTTTAGCGTGCACTCTAGTAATAAACTGGGTCGCTCTTGGACAATTGAAATAAAATAAGTGTGGCCTTAGCCATCACAACAATGAAAAGATACTTTAAATGTGAAATTAAAACTGCCAGTTGGTGGCAGCAAGTCGCTGCCCATGAGTGAGTTGTATGAAATCAATATCATATTTGTAATCATGCTGATTCTTGGAGAGGAAATGGCAGCCTTCGTGAAATATTGATTAAATATATAATATGATATAAATATATACATGTTTTGCCCTCATATCTTGAATTTTGGCAGCATTCAAAATGCATTTTAATAGACTGAATCATGCAGTGAAATAATGCACTCTAAATGCGCGCACACACTAATCTAACCTGCTACATCACATATAGTATGCGTGCACGCTGTAGGTGTGTTTGGTTTTTTGCCATATATTTGATAACGTCAAATTGCACATCATTAAAACAACAATTACAATATTATTGTAGATTATATATATATTGCACACCCTAGATGATAAGCAGTATAACTGATATTGATGGTGCTGATAAAGGAAAAAAATCACACAGGTGTCTAAATTGAAAAATTGTGACAACACTATTCTAGTAGTAAGTGATATATAAAAATACAGTTTATTATTATCTTTTGTCAGTTGTTGCTGTATCAGTGGGGAAGTGGAGAATAGTGTGATTTCCTTTCTCCATCCTTTGTCACTTCTCAAAATCTTTGTGGAACATCAAGTTAAGGCATATAATACCATATAAGCACAATGACTTAAATGTGGCCCATGACCTTTGATGCATGTCATCCTTTCTCTCTCTCCCTTTTGATTCCTGTTGTTTTTTTTTTTTTTGTAATTGCTCTCAAATTGTCTTTTTTAAGGCTCAGTATCCAAAGTGGAATTCCTAGAAGCCAAGATTGAATGGCAAGAAAACATGATAAAGGATCTGGAGTAAGACCGCAATTTCTTACATGAGCAAATCCTGATGGGGAAGAAGAAATCAAGTGAGTAAAATGAGAGCAACTTGTGTTTGTTCACTATTTAATTAAAGATCAACCAAAAGCAGTTCATTTGGAAGAGAGTGATGAGAATTCAGGTGATACGGATGATGATGACATTCATCCATCATCTCCAAATATCAGCGAATCCTCCGACAGTGATGTTGTAATGACAAGACAGAAGCCAAAACACACATGGATATCAGCATCTGCACCAGTAGCTGGGCTTAGTCTAACTCATTTGAGAGGTAAAAATATCATTAATTGATTAAAAGCTGATAAGAAATGTTATTATTGGTGAAAGTTGTTAAAATATTCTTTGAACAAAAGCTGTGGCAAAAGCACAGGTCTTCAGTTCTGAAGTTTTTAAATATGTATTGAATCCTTATAGGTGCAATAGAGACTTTTGCACCAGAACTCTTCATACACACACACACAAACATACAGGTGCTGGTCATATAATTAGAATATCATCAAAAAGTTGATTTATTTCACTAATTCCATTCAAAAAGTGAAACTTGTATATTATATTCATTCATTACACACAGACTGATATATTTCAAATGTTTATTTCTTTTAATTTTGATGATTAGAGCTTACAGCTCATGAAAGTCAAAAATCAGTATCTCAAAATATTAGAATATTACTTAAGACCAATACAAAGAAAGGATTTTTAGAAATCTTGG
The DNA here is from genome assembly GCA_036784905.1 of Acrossocheilus fasciatus. Classification (NCBI taxonomy): domain Eukaryota; kingdom Metazoa; phylum Chordata; class Actinopteri; order Cypriniformes; family Cyprinidae; genus Acrossocheilus; species Acrossocheilus fasciatus. The sequence goes on from CM071945.1 coordinate 19,938,052, forward strand.
CCAACTGAAAAGTATGAAAATGAAAAGTATGAGCATGTACAGCACTCAATACTTAGTTGGGCCTCCTTTTGCCTGAATTACTGCAGCAATGCGGCGTGGCATGGAGTCAATCAGTCTGTGGCACTGCTCAGGTGTTATGAGAGCCCAGGTTGCTCTGATAGTGGCCTTCAGTTCATCTGCATTGTTGGGTCTGGTGTCTCTCATCTTCCTCTTGACAATACCCCATAGATTCTTTATGGGGTTCAGGTCAGGCGAGTTTGCTGGCCAGTCAAGCACAGTAACACTATGGTCATTAAACCAGCTTTTGGTACATTTGGCAGTGTGGGCAAATGTACCATCTGAAAAGAGGACCATCTGAAAAGAGGACTTTTCATCTGAAAAGAGGACTTTGGACCACTGAGCAACAGTCCAGTTCTTTTTCTCCACAGCCCAGGTAAGATGCTTCTGACGTTGTCTCTGGTTCAGAAGTGGCTTGGTAGCCCTTTTCCTGAAGACGTCTGAGCGTGGTGACTCTTGATGCACTGACTCCAGCTTCAGTTCTCTCCTTGTGAAGCTCTCACAAGTGTTTGAATCGGCTTTGCTTGACTGTATTCTCAAGCTTGCGGTCATCCCTGTTGCTTGTGCACCTTTTCCTACCCAAATTTTTCCTTCCAGTCAACTTTGCATTTAATATGCTTTGATACAGCACTCTGTAAACAGCCACACCTTTCAGTAATGACCTTCTGTGACTTACCCTCTTTGTGGAGGGTGTCAATGTTCGTCTTCTGGATCATTGCCAAGTCAGCAGTCTTCCCCATTATTGTGGTTTCAAAGAAAAAGAGATACCCAGAATTTATACTGTAGGGATGGTCATTTATTCAAACTCAAATGTAAATATTCTAATATTTTGAGATACTGATTTTTGACTTTCATGAGCTGTAAGCTCTAATCATCAAAATTAAAAGAAGTAAACATTTGAAATATATCAGTCTGTGTGTAATGAATGAATATAATATACAAGTTTCTCTTTTTGAATGGAATTAGTGAAATACATCAACTTATATATAGCGATATATATCACGATATATACTTTTGACTTTGAGTTTTTCTTTTTCACCCAACGAACAAAGATACTGATAAACACAGGGTTCAAGACTTGGCTTTCTCTGTCTTCTTTGGAGCTCCTATCAATTATCAAGAGAGACAATACTGTCAAGTTCAACAGTATGATGAATAAATATTAATGGTAACACTTTACAATGAGATGTCATTTTTTAACATTAGTTAATGTATTAACTAACATGAACGAACAATGAACAATACATTTATTACACAATTTATTAATCTTTGTTAATGTTAGTTAATAAATACAGTTGTTCATTGTTCATGTTAGTTCACAGTGCATTAATGTTTACAAACACAAATTGTGATTTTAATAATGCATTAGTAAATGCTGAAATTAACATGAACTAAAATTAATAAATGCTGCAGAAGTATTGTTCAGTCTTATTTCATGTTAACTAATGTAATTAACTAATGTTAACTAATGAACATTATTGTAAAGTGTTGCCATATTAACATCTACACTATTACTTTAACCTGTTAACTTGTATACCCGTATTTTAAGCTCTTTAACCTATAGTTGTGCCGGCGCCACTGAAGTCATGCAGTAAGAGCGCAAAAATCCATTGTGGTGGTGAATAGAGCCAAAAATGTTAGAATTGTGTCGATGTCCCAATATTTATTGACCTGACTGTGTATATATACACAGGTTTATATGTGGTTTATATGACAATGAGGTTTATTGGCAGAATGGGTGACAGGATATTGAAGAGAGTGACGTGGGTGAGTATCTTGATATGAGAATGTCCAAAGGCCTTGGCGGAAAGTAACAGTGTTCTCTGTATACAGGGTGACAGGAGATCGGGAACCAGGAGACTTGGGAGTTCGTCACAGAGAGTAGTCGTTGAAACTAGGGAGAAACTCAGCGAGACAATAGGTAAGTAGACACAGGTAAGTAGTAATAGAGTCAGGTTACTATTCAGCTGGTGAACCATAGACCAGACGATGAGTGTCAGAGAGAGTGGGTATTTATGGGAGTGCTGATGAGGGTTAGCAGGTGTGAGTGATTAGAACTCAGGTGATTGTGATCTGGTGATTGCTGTTGGCGGCGGTGACTGACTCTCTGACACTACCCCCTCCAGGGGCGGCTCCTGACGGCCTTATACGGTGACGGGGGCGACCTCGGCCTCTGGGTGCGGGACGATCAGGGTGGTTACGATGGAACTCCTGTAACATGGGATCAAGGATATCATCCCAGGCCACCCAGGATCTCTCCTCTGGTCCGTAGCCCTCCCAGTCCACGAGGTATTCCAGCCGGCCACCTTGTCGCCGTGAATCGATGATGTCGTGGACCTGGTAAATCGAGGGTTGTTCCAGGATTTCTGGAGGAGGCTCGTCCGGCTTGTGCTGATCTGGAGTGACAGAGGAACAGGGTTTAAGTAGGGAAACGTGGAATGTGGGGTGAATTCGATACCTGCGGGGTAGTTGGAGCTGGTACGTGACTTCGTTGATCTGCCTCTGGATCTTGAACGGACCAATATAGCGGGGACTCTTACAGTGCAGGCGGAGTCGCAGATCTCGGGTGGATAGCCATACCCGGTCTCCAGGGTGGTATTTGGGGTTGGGAGTGCACCGGGTGTCTGCGAAGGCCTTGTGTCTCCGCACTGCCCGCTGCAGGTGGATGTGCACAGAGTCCCACACTCTCTCGCTTGCTCTGAACCAGTGGTCTACAGCTGGAACCTCTGAGGGCTTTCCCGGCCACGGGAAGAGCGGTGGTTGGTAGCCGAGTATGCACTGGAATGGTGTAAGGCCTGTGGTGTTCTGATGGAGGGAGATTTGTGCATACTCAGCCCACGGGAGGAAATGGCTCCAGCTGTATTGGTCTTCCTGGCAGTATGCCCAGAGGTACCGCCCGAGTTCTTGGATCTTCCACTCAGTCTGGCTATTCATCTGTGGATGATAACCGGAAGATAGGCTCACTGTGACTCCAAGTAGGCGGAAGAAGGCTTTCCAAATGGGATGTAAATCTTCCCTTCTAGGCCTCCCAGCGGAGCAGTTTCTGTGAGGGTGGCGGCTCTGATGTCCTTGTCCAGATTCCAGATGATGGGGTTGACTATGAGGGCTGTAGGGAGAATTGGTTCCGGGTCTGGGGAGACTCAGGTGAGTGGAGACGGGATAAGGAATCCACCTTGAAGTTACGATTTCCAGGACGGTAGGTGATGGTGAAATTAAACCTGGTGAAGAACAGGGCCCAGCGGGCTTGTCTGGGGTTAAGTCTCTTTACTTCTCTGAGGGTACTGGAGATTTTTATGATCAGTGGTAACTGTGAAGGGATGGTTGGCTCCCTCCAGCCAATGCCGCCACTCCTCCAGGGCCAGTTTGATGGCTAATAACTCCCTATTGCCGATGTCGTAATTTTGCTCCGCTGGGGTCAGTTTCTTGGAATAATAAGCTCAAGGCTGGAGGCATGGGGGCTCACCATACTGCTGGGACAGCACAGCTGACCCCAGTGGTGGAGGCGTCTACTTCCACCACAAATGGCAGAAGGGGGTCAGGATGACGAAGGATGGGGGCCGTGCTGAATGCGGTCTTGAGGCACTGGAAAGCTTTGTGGGCGCTGGAATCGAAGAACAGGGACTTGGGCTTTCCCCGGAGCAGGGTGGTGAGCGGGGCTGAGAGCATACTGAAATTCTTGATGAACCGGCGATAGAAATTGGCAAATCCCAGGAACCTCTGGAGTTCCTTAACAGACTGAGGGGTTGGCCATTCGGTGACTGCGGTTACCTTCCCCTGGTCCATCTGGAGTCCGTCTTCTCCTATGATGTAACCGAGGAACTGCACCGTGGGACGATGGAATTCGCATTTCTCTAGCTTTAGGTATAGATGGTGTTCCATGGCCTTGCGCTCCGGGATGGACAGCGGATATACTCTACCCTTGGGGAGTTTGGAGAGTAGTCGTTGAAACTAGGGAGAAACTCAGCAAGACAATAGGTAAGTAGTAATAGAGTCAGAGTTCAGCTGGTGAACCGTAGACCGGACGATGAGTGTCAGAGAGAGTGGGTATTTATGGGAGTGCTGATGAGGGTTAGCAGGTGCGGGTGATTAGAACTCAGGTGATTGTGATCTGATGATTGCTGTTGGCGGCGGTGACTGTGACTCTCTGACACACACACACATATACATACATATATATATATATATATGTGTGTGTGTGTGTGTGTGTGTGTGTGTGTGTATGTATGTATTTGACCCTGGACCACAAAACCAGTCATAAGTGTCAATTTTTCAAAATTCAGATTTCTACATCATCTGAAAGCTGAATAAATAAGCTTTCCATCGATGTATGGTTTGTTAGGATAGGACAATATTTGGCCGAGATACAACAATTTGAAAATCTGGATTCTGAGGGTGCAAAAAAATCTAAATACTAAGAAAATCACCTTTAAAGTTGTCCAAATTAAGTTCTTAGCAATGCATATTACTGATCACAAATTAAGTTTTGATATGTTTATGATAGGAAATTCACTAAATATCTTCATGGAATATGATCTTTAATTAATCTCCTAATGATTTTTGGCATAAAATAAAAATGGATAATTTTGACCCATACAATATATTTTTGGCTATTGCTAAAAATATACCCTAGCGACTTAAGACTGGTTTTGTGGTCCAGGGTCACACACACACACACACACTACATTATTATTTATATATATATATATATAAAATAACAAAATAACTTAAAATATAATAAAATACATAACTACATAATACTACTATTGTTAGAAATTGCAACAAAATTAAAATAGAAATATAAACTTTTGAACTGCTGGTTTTGTCTGGTCAGAGGAGAACTGGCCCCCCGACTGAGCCTGGTTTCTCCCAAGGTTTTTTTCTCCATTCTGTCACAGAGGGAGTTTTGGTTCCTTGCCGTTGTCGCCTCTGGCTTGCTCAGTTGGGGACACTTAATTTCTAGCGATTATCACCGATTTGATTGCACAGATACTATTTAAACTAAACTGAGCTAGACAATGACATCTCTGAATTCAATAATGAAATGCCTTTAACTGAAAATTGAGTGTTTAATCTTATCATTATACATTACTGACACTCTGTCCTCCAATTTGATACTGTTAAGTGCTTTGACACAATCTGTATTGTTAAAAGCGCTATATAAATAAAGGTGACTTGACTTGAGATATAGATATAGATAGATATATATGTATATATATACAGATTGTTCCAGACAGGACAATGTTGAATATAACTCCGAATGTGTTCATCTGAAAGAGGAATGTCAGACATACCTAGGATGACCTGAGGGTGAGTAAATCTTTGGCTAATTTTCATTTTTGGGTGAACTATCCCTTTAAGTATATTTATAATCCATTGCCAGTCGATGTATTAGTAGCCTATGGAACATATTTTCTGCCTCATTCTGTGACGAGAAGCTACTTCAGATCACAAAAGGAAGCATTTAACTGGTGTTGTGGACTAAAAGGTTATAATGTTCTCTTTTGTTGGACAACAGGTTTAAAAACGTGAATACAAGCTAATTTTAGCTTTAAGCATTTTAATTTAAGAATGTTTAGCTTATCTAGTTAATGGAGGGTTACCTGATGCTGTCAGAGCAAGTGTAATTTCTGCATTCACGCGTTCCTCGGATGCTCTCATTTCCCAAGTTGTACTTTTAAGTCAGAATGTGAAAACAGCGCACTCGCGTTACTACAAAGATTTGTTGGACTGGTGATGATGCTTCTTACGTTCGTTTTGGAGAAACAAAGGACAAATATTTCAAACGATCGCTCAGGCATGGCGCCGAAATGAGGCACAGAAATCTCCGTTCTGATTCGGTTCTAGTACATACCGGTTACATATTGGTTACATATTAGGTACCGGTGCCATATTGGTACCGGGCTTCGGTACCCAACCCTACTACATAGTGGACCCAGAAACCTACAAAAACCTGAAGTTTGATCCTGCAAATGTGAGACCCTGCTGTCTTTTTCTAATAAGTGTGCCATCCACATTAGCCCTGAAAAAAAAAAGCCATAATAGAGGACATGAAATTTCGAGGGAAACTTCTTCCCTTACTGATGAAATATTAAAATGCTAACTTGCTGATTTGTTTGGTTCTGTTCTGGTACAAGTGTGAAATGTTGAAAATGTGAGTTAAGCTACAAAACAAGGCTATATTGTGCTGTGTATGTTTTATGTTTAGAATCATTTAATACGCACTAAAAAGTTCTGTTATAAAGTTTTATACATCGTTTTATACAGACTGCAGTACATTTGTTTATAGCCTTAGTAGATTAGCAACTAGTTCATATTGACCTGTACAGGTTTTATCTTTGTGCAATTTTATTTTTGTTAAGTCATATTGGTACTCTGTTGTTCATTGTATGGCACAATTATATACATGTTTAGATTAAAGGAGATGTTTCTACTTGTGCTGTCTTTGGTCTGTTATTGAATAGAAAAGTTACCTATGAACTCTAGTAGACATCAGTCACTTTAACACTGCCGGCAGCTTCTATGTTATTCCCCACGTTTCAGTGAACCAAGATTACATACATAACCAGAGACATTTTTTAAGGTGCAACCTTAAGACTAAGGTTTGTTAATTGCAGTAGTTGTGTGCTATAATGGACTTATTAATTGTGAAGAGGAGGCAGCTTTAGAATAGGGAATGGTTATGGATTAATAAGTGTCCAACTACTAGTGAATTAGTAATGAGCAAGACCTCACTTTAGAATGAGTAACATATTCAGACTTATAAAGACTCAATTTAGGGTTAATTGGACAATTAACACTTGTAGTTATGCGTGTTGTTACATAAGAATAATCTACATTTATTAAGTGTTATTAAGAGAGAATGACTATTCTTCTGCTACTACCAGCTTATAAGGCCCATAATAAGCAAAGCATATTAAGATCATAATTCTCATACAACAACTGCCTTATTCACTCCCAATAAGCAGTAACTATGAGTTTATTGAAGAAAAACTCTTAGTTAATGGTCTGTTGGGCGTAGAATATGGTGTTACCACTCTTTTTACTGTACTTTAACTTAATATTGGACAAACCCTCCAGACCACCATAAACCATGCAAATAAGGTGTTGCGTGAGATCTCTCCCGCTCAAAATTCACACCTTTACATTTGTCAATCTGCCAAAGATGGGTGTGACCAGGGACCGTTAAAAGTCCCTAACCCAAACCCATCATTGCTCAGTCCCTTTGAGACACACTCTCTCAGACTCGCCCCTGAGTCTGACCTTCCGGCAGTTTATTTTTTACTTCAAGTAACTTTGTCGATTCGCTGTGGACTCTCCAATCTTCAGAAAAACCCAATGAAAGCCTTCAGCTCACTCCCGAAAACTCATCAAGAACCTCCGTTGTCTATCGCATCAGGACTCTTGTTCAGCAACAAAGCCAATGCAAGTAACCGTTTACAACTATTTAGATGCGTGTTTATGTTTGGGCCCCTTTTTAAGGTGATTTTTTTATTCTTTGATGATTCTCATTAGGTTGTGGTTAATTGATGTGAAATACGGCCATTATTTGTTCATCTCTCTCTCTTTCCTTACTTTCCTTCATTCTGTATATGTGTTTTGCTTAGTCTAGTTGTATGTTAGCTGTAGTTTTATTTATTATATTCATTATATTCACAATTGATTGCCTCTGTGTTCTGCTCACAATTCGGAGTCGCTGAATGTTTATCTTGCTACATGCTAAGTTAAGGATAGTACTGTATGAAGTAGAAAAGTTATTCCTTCTTGGCCAGGAAAATAATCTTTCCTAGAATTGATAAACGATTATACTGTTGGTGGAAGAACAGATTAAATCATTGTAATATTGATTCTGCTACAGTTAATTCTAAGATCTAATCTAAATATTCATAATTATAACCAGTTATTGTTAATTATAAATATTTCCCTTTCAAGCTACTTTGCTACATATGTCTCATTACATATGAGAGAAACATTAAACTTTTACTAATATTGTAAATAATAAACTATCCTTTAAATAGCATTGAACATTTCAGAATATCAAGGGCTACTAGTTTAAATGTTTAAATTTATCTTCAATGTCCATCATTTTATACACAACATTTTCTAAACACACTAGAAAGGACAAGTGCAAGATGTTTAGTTTAAGAGCAATACCTTTTTTTTTCTTTTTTTTTTTAAAACAAATGTAACACTAGGCTACCAGTGTTTTGTTTTGTTTTTTTGCTTTGTTTAGCATTAACATTTTGTTTTGTACAGCCAATTTTTGCATGTAGGCAAATATAGGTTATGGTTTCCTCTGTTAAATCATTGTGCATTAAAAGACTGTCTACATAAAACAACTTCAAATATGGCAATGCATATATTGTCTTTGATTGAAATGGTGTGGATAAATGACATTGAAGCTAACAAGAGGGAAGAAAAATAAAATAAAAAGAGATCTGTCACAGGTTAACCTGTAAAGTAGTTATTGTTACTAATTCTGGCATATTTACATGGTGTATTTTTTTTTATACAACAATGTTCATGAATATGCATGGTCCCTATTAAATAAACCAATAAATAAATAAATAAATAAACCTGTTGACTCCATAAACTTGGATTACAGACATACCCATTTCACTTGTACTGAGCATTGCCAGCGAAATAACATCTGTGTACACATCAGGAAGGTGTTATGGAGTTTTTATTTTGTTTAGTCTAAGTTTGTTAGGAAACACTTTAGAATAAGGAACACTTATTCACTATTAACTATGACTTTTCCCTCAATAAATTTGCCGCTTATTAATAGTAAGGTAATTGTTAAGTTTAAGTATTGGGTAGGATTAGGAATGTAGAATAAGGTTGTGTAGAATGAGGCATTATTATCTGCTTAATTACTACTAATAAATGGCCAATATTGTAGTAATATGCATGCTAATAAGAAACTAGTTAAGAGACCCAAAAGTAAAGTGTTACCGTTTGTTACTGCTGTGTTTTGTTTTAGTTTTCCACTCTTTAGTTTTCCTTAAATCCCAATTTGTCTAAAAAAAAAAAAAAAAAAAAAAAAAAAAAAGCACAAAATGTACTTCATGTGATAATTACATTCACTTTCCCATAAATTTTCCACAAACCTTTTTGCAGTTAAACTTCCAGGTTCAAACTCTGTTCAATCAAACCCTTAATCTAGGTCCAACTTCACTCTTAGAAGAAATGTGTAGAAAAATTACACAAATTATGTGTAGCACTCTGGTTTACATATTTTGTGTAAATATTAAATAAAAAATGTGTTGGAAGAATTCAGCTGTTTTACACATTATTGTGTGTAGTTTTTGAATTAACACAACCTTTGAATTTGTCCCACAATATTTGTTGAATGATCTGCTTTACACATTCAGTGTCAGTTTTTTAAATTTTAAATTAATAATTTTTTTTTTAATGGGTCAGCAATTTGAACAGTAGCCAGCCCAAAGTCTGAAGGACTGGTCATTTTGTTATCTCTTTTATCATGTGCTACATAAATCGTCTATTTAATTTTGGGCTTTATTCACATATAAACCTATTATGCTTGACGGCGCACAAGAACCAGCGATGTTCATAATCGCGTGTCTGGTTGAGTTTATGTCTGTGGTTTTTAAATGAATAAAAGCCTAAATTAATTCTGATCATCATATAAAGCGGTGTCTCTTCAGAAGACTTGGAGTTCATATGGATTTATTGTATGATATATTTAAGGACGTTTTGAGTGGGCGACTTTAAATATAAGGAATTCACTCAATTTTCATGAAAATATTTTAATTTGTGTCAAAGATAAACAAAAGAACGACACGAGGGTGAGTAACTGATGACATAACTTTTATTAAAACTAAAGCGCAGTGGTCTACTCTCGACTCCTGTAAACAGTAATGGTGTAGTCCGCCATTTTATTGGATTGACCGCCGTTTTGACATTGACGAGCGAATTCCCCTCGGTTCAAAACCGTCTTTTTGCAACAGAGGATGGAGAAGATAAGTCTGCTAAGAAGAATTTTGAGGTAAGCTGTAATAAAATCATTTTTTAACTTAAATGTATGTACGAAAACTACATATTCTGCTGCTGTTAAGTTAATAGGTTTAGTTTGGTTTCCAACAGAACTGTTAAGGCACTTTAAAATATTAGCAAACTTTCACGGGCAAAACGGTTCATTGGTAATAATTGACCATTATAGTGTATAGATGCAAGAAGCACAGTTAACATATAAATAAAAAAATAATTTCTATTAAAATAACTGGATTTCGCAAGCAAAGTTCCGCCAAACAACATTAACGGTAAATTTGAACGCACCTTTAATGCTAGTTTTTCTCAATATTACCCTTTAGATGTCAGTGAACAGTGAAATTGTGCCAATAACATTGTAAAATTGGTGTAACTGAGTCGATCTGAAATTGAAGTTAATGATTATGGGGTAAGTTAATGGTTTTGCGCCATTTTAGCACGTTTTTAACATAGGCAAAAAAATTTCTTTAATGTAAAAATGCCATAGACAGTTAATTATTTGTAAAATAATTGTGCAAAACTCTATTGGTGCGAAAATTCAAATGATTGCTTGTGCTGGGGCTCACACCCACAAGTGTGCTCAGTTGGACAAAACCTCTTGTGTACTTCAAATTTATTTAGAGAGGAGAATTATTTTTTCTGTTTTTAATGAAAACGGGACTATGTGAGCTATGGAGCGTCAAACACTCTATTTTATGTTTCATTCATACTAGAATGAAAACGTCCACGAATGAGACTCTACAAGTAAAATTATATGAAGTTCCAGAAAATTATTAATATGGAAAAAGGTTGCAGCAGGACAACTTGCAGCCAGAGATGTTAGAGACTGAGGCATACAGGGGCTGGTCATATAATTAGAATATCATCAAAAAGTTGATTTCCCTAATTCCATTCAAAAAGTGAAACTTGTATATTATATTCATCCATTACACACAGACTGATATATTTCAAATTTTGATGATTATAACTGACAACTAAGGAAAATCCCAAATTCAGTATCTCAGAAAATTAGAATATTGTGAAAAGGTTCAATATTGAAGACACCTGGTGCCACACTCTAATCAGCTAATTAACTCAAAACACCTGCAAAGGCCTTTAAATGGTCTCTCAGTCTAGTTCTGTAAGCTACACAATCATGGGGAAGACTGCTGACTTGACAGTTGTCCAAAAGACGACCATTGACACGTTGCACAAGGAGGGCAAGACACAAAAGGTCATTGCAAAATAGGCTGGCTGTTCACAGAGCTCTGTGTCCAAGCACATTAATAGAGAGGCGAAGGGAAGGAAAATATGTGGTAGAAAAAAAGCGTACAAACAATAGGGATAACCACACCCTGGAGAGGATTGTGAAACAAAACCCATTCAAAAATGTGGGGGAGATTCACAAAGAGTGGACAGCAGCTGGATGCAAAACATGGGTTTCAGCTGTCGCATTCCTGGTGTCAAGCCACTCTTGAACAACAGACAGCATCAGAAGCGTCTCGCCTGGGCTAAAGACAAAAAGGACTGGACTGCTGCTGAGTGGTCCAAAGTTATGTTCTCTGATGAAAGTAAATTTAGCATTTCCTTTGGAAATCAGGGTCCCAGAGTCTGGAGGAAGACTCTTTATCAGTCTAATAAAGAGTCTTTATATCTGATGCCTTCCTGGTCAGGAAGGACCAAAATGGTAGAGAGTCATCAGTCTAATAATGGCTGAATATCAGCGTACAGGCACTTTATCTACAGACAGAATCTCAAAAAGACAGAATCAATTCATTACAGTAACTGTGTTAATATGTAAAGTGATGTACCATAAACTAGGGGTTGGGGGTGGGGTATTTTGCAATATTACCTATTACCATATGAAACCTTTAAAAAGAAATATATTTCTATTGCAATACTCTTAAAATTGCAATAATATATAATTTGTATCAGATTATTTATGATAACATTTAATCATTTAATCTAGCATAATTTAGCTCACAGTTCTGCTGAAATGTATATTTTATTGGCAAAATGATTTGTTGTTTAAAACTTCAACTTTCAAGTAAAATGTGTTTGTAGGAGCATCTGTATGACCCTGTGTCCCATAAAGGATTCATCGAAATGAAGCTTCGAAATATGAGCCGGAATCTTGAAGAGGGACAGCGATGCTATCAGAGAAAAAGGAAATCTTCCTGCAGTGTGTCAGCAGGAGCCTTAGTAACGTCATCTAATGATGAAGACCCAAATGAAAAGGTTGACTGTCATCAAGAGAATGAAGCCATCATCTGAGAACATCGCCTCCATCAAAACCGCAATGGAAAAGACATTCATTCGTCACAGGAACTGGCTCAGCATGGAGTCACCAACAGTTGGTGACATTTGCCAACAGTACCCTCGCTTCATTGACATGCCATCCCTGGTAAGACTTTTATTTGAATTTGATCAACTCTAGCTTTGTTTTTAGATTGAATTTATTAGGTAGATTCTAAGGCTGTACTGACTGTGAGAAGCACCTAAATTCAATGAAGAACACAAATGTTTCAGTGATTTAAACTAGTTTAAACCAGATCAAACAGCGCTGACATTCTCAGCAAAAACACGAGACAATCCATTTTCAATCTACAAATCACCAACAGTTATGGATTTACTGTAGTAAAACTGACCTGACAATGGTATTGTGGCAGAAAGTATTTTTTTATGAAGCAATAGAATTAGTGCATTTTACAGTTCATCAAATGAGTAAAATTGTAAAAGAGTTAAAAGTGAGTAAAATTGAGAAGACTTTTTTTAACCCAGCCCTAATAGATTCCAAATTATACTACGGTTTAGAAAAAAATTACACAATTTCATTCCTTTCTGTATTTACCAGAAAGAGTTTAAATCAATTTAATTGTTATAAGGTTTTCTGAAAATAACTCAGAATCTGCTATTCTATACACTACCTTAGCCAGATGCAGAGTTTGGAAAGATGTTTGATGGAAAGGGCGAGATGTTAATCCGAAAACGGGAGTCATCAGTAATTCCAAAACGGATCGCAGCTTTTGAAAAAGGAAGTGTAACCTCTCTTTTGGACCAACTTATAAACTATAATGATGGTAAGTAATGATTAACTGCTTAAGTATGTTATTGATCATCTTTGACTGACAGCCATTTCAATGCGAGCTGGAAGTGTGAGTAATTTTTCAATTCTTCATTTTCAAAAAAAAAAAAAGACTTTTTTTTTAACATTCTCAGTTTTAAAATTTGTGATCAATCTTGGGCTGTTGTTGGGACACCAACTGCAGGAAGAGACTCAGTTCAAAGCCGGTGCAGTGTCAAATCTGCCATTTCATATTTGCTGGATTTTGTACCGGAAAGTTTTATTTATTCATTATGATATTGATGTCATGGTCGGCACCTCTCTCCGACTCATTTCTGCTATGTCAGCTACACGTGGTGCTTTTTTATCCTGTCATCTACGGCTGCACGTGGGGGAGCAATCAGCGCTAACTCGCAGCGCTGTGCTCTCCATTAGCCCCGCACCTGTTACTCGTTTCCCCTTTCCCATTTATTCCCATCTATGCCTTCTGTCTGTGTCGGTATGTCTTCTTGTGTTATGTCTTACCTTGCATATGTAGAGATCTCCTCTCTTATATTTTGTGTACTGTGTCCAGGATCCTCAGGCGAGGACTAATGGATCCACTGGATAGCGTGTCCGGATTGGGAGCGTGAGACTGAATCCCTTTTCAGTCTATTCCTCCCAGCCATCTGTCCAGTTGGCGTGGGCACTGGGAGCCCAGTTTTTTTTCTCCCGAACTTTGTGTTTCTGTTTTTGGATGTGACCATTCGAAGTTTCTAATAAACTTCATTCCTCTGTTTTGCACAGCGCTTGAGTCTTCCTGTCTTTTAGACACAGTGTTGTGTGACAGAACATACCAACCAAACATGGACTTAGCTGGAGACCTTGTGATCAGCTACGCTCTCGCACAACAGGGGATCCTCCTTGGACGTCAACAGGAGGAGATACAGGTGTAGCACGTGACCTACAATCTAATAAACAAACCACTTTCTAATGCCTTGGACCAGATCAGAAGACTACGTTCGCTCTTGAGCCAGTGTTGCAGCAAGACAAGGGAAATAACCACAGAGTTATAGTTGAAAAGGGGGGGGGGGGAATCTTGAAGAGCTTCAAAACAAATAAAAAAAAAAAACCCTTTTAATTAGCTTATTGAAATAAAGCGGTTTAAGTCAGATAAGGACTCTGTGTTATGTAGTTAACTCTTTGGTTAGTCTATTAGTTCTTTACTTAGTTCTGGTACTCCTTATTTACTCAGTTTCATTCCCAGCTTGGTTTAGTTTATAGATACCTTTAAACAACTGTGTTTCTTTTCACATAAATGGTACAACCAGTTAAAGGAACACTCCACTTTTTTTGGAAATAGGCTCATTCTCCAACTCCCCCAGAGTTAATAAGTTGAGTTTTACCGTTTTTGAATCCATTCAGCCGATCTCCGGGTCTGGCGATAGCACTGGTCCTATTAGACCAGTAGCATCGCGTTCAAAAACGATCAAAGAGTTTCGATAGTTTTCCTATTTAAAACTTGACTCTTCTGTAGTTATATCGTGTACTAAGACCGGCAGAAAATGACGTAACGTGGCCGCAGCAGGCGCAGTGATATTACGTAGCGCCTGAAAGTAGTCCCCAGCTATATTATAACTAGTTAGATGAAACATGAAATGTTGTCCAAGCTCAGAGAAAACCAGGTTGGCCCGCCAGTTTCCACCAATGTTGAGGACTGCTCGTTGATGGCAGAAATAGTTCTAACTCAGAACTCCTAGAAACTCCTCATTCAATGTTGTGATGCAGTTGATCCTTGCAGACCTACTGCGGGACGTTTTAGGTCCGTGAAAAAAAAAGATAAATGATGGCTTGACCCGTAGAAGTAAATGAAAGGTGACTTATTTACAGTGCGCCTGAAAAATGTCCAGTGGTGAGAGTATATACAGTAATTCCACAAGTGCTCAGTCCAAAACAAAAAAGAGCAAAGTAGCAAAAGAAAAGAACAAAATAAACTACAAATAATATGTACAAACGAGTATCCACAATATACAAGGAGTTTAGGTTTTGCTTACGGCACCGCAGTAGCACGTTCGCTGACTTGGTAAACAAGCAACTTGATGTGAGCCTGGCCTCCCTTCTTATAGGCCAGGCTCCACCCCCTACCTGGAGGGTACCATTAGCAGGTAAGTTTATAATATTATCTCATTTTAACTCATAAACTTAACATAAAACAATCATATTATAAAACACAAAAACCAATAAACCATTATTAAAACACATGAATAACACAAACCATTAACATTTAGCTTCTTTTCTCCCCACAGAAAAGATGACCCAGTTCCCCACACAAAAAAACAATGGTTTTGTCGGACTACACTCGCATTGCGCCGGCGCGGCGCGGGCCGTGACGTCATAAGCGGGCGCCGCTCGATCGTTGGGTTTGGCCGGCGCAACGTGGAAGTCCGAATACTTCCCACACACACACAAGACAAAACGAAATAAAAATAAAAAACTTCAAACTAACAACAGTGTGTCTGTGTGGTTTATCCGGGGTATGTATACTGTAAAGGGGGTGAAGAGTGTGTGGAATGTCCGTGTGCCATCGAGAGTACGTGTGCACCCGCTCTCCTGATGGCTAAACAGCAGGGGTAGGATTGAGCAGTGTTCCAATTGTGTCAAAGCTCTTGGGGGGTCCTCCTAGTCAGACTGTTTTGATTAGGAACTACTCTCATTCCAGCGTAATAATCAAGGAACTTTGCTGCCGTAACATGGCCGCAGCAGGCGCAGTGATATTACGCAGCGCCTGAAAGTAGTGCCCAGCCACCGGGGACTACTTTCAGGCGCTGCGTAATATAACTACGCCTGCTGCGGCCATGTTACGGCAGCAAAGTTCCTTGATTATTACGCTGGAATGAGAGTAGTTCCTAATCAAATAGTGGAGTAGTTCCTAATCAAACAGTGGATCATTGTTATATCATCATATTGCCTGGTAAAACTGCTCAGTGTTAAGAGTTCAGCCATTATAGAGGTAACAGAACTTGAAGCTGCTTTGAAACGATGTGTATTGTGGATGCTATGCAAATAAATACATTGACTTGACCGAACCAAGTTGAAGATTCCTGCTAACTTAGGATGCCGAACAACGATGCGAGCGATCAAATGAATGAAGGAAACTTAATCCTTACAAAAAGTGACCGGGTATTAACAAGCTGCCGCAAATAACATTTTCATATATGATTTCCTTAGTGGTGTGAGGATTTACAGTTTAATGCAAATCACTGTATCTATAATATATTAAATATACAGAGATGAATTATAAAGCCACATTTTATTTTAGATATTTACCATACCGATTTTCAGTTTAATTTTCATCTGAGTTCCGATATATATATAATGAATATGAATATAGACATATTTAATGTTTATGATTTAACTTAGATCGCGTTGTAATGATCAATTACCACAGCCTTTATCATCAATGTCTGCAGGTAAAACCTCTGCTTTTCGGTTTTCTAACGCAGAGAAAGCACGTTTTTCACACCGGCCGTGCAAAGGGATATGACAACTGATGATACAGTAAGCCTTAACCACTGCAACGCGATCTTAAGTAGAATAATATAAACATTAAATAATATAAAACGTCTACATTCACTACCACTCAGTCTCCGCTGTAGCTCCCGTGACCTAAATTCCCAGAATGCATTGCCGCTGTGACGACACATTCCCAGACTCTATAACTATATTAATGAAGGATAACTTCTTAGAATGACGTAGGAGCACTCGATTAGCTTGTAGCTCGTAGCACATGAGCCCGCATGGTTAGCAAAAACTCCACGTGGCTACATTACACTCACAAATTTAGCAAACGTACATAACCACTTTTAAACAAAAAAAAGTCCATCACTTTACTCACATCTCTTAACATTTCACAAAAATTATACATCACAGTATCATTTAAGAACACTTAACGCCGCAAAAGACTGAAAAATGCAAAAACCATAACTAAACATGGTAGCTTATGAGCTTACTTACCAAGAATAAATTGATAATGATTAAAAATAATCTCCGATGAAACAAGGAAAATCTGTTTTATGCAGTTTCCGTCAGATCAATCAGCTCATCTCCTCGTTTAATCCTTAGAGTCAATACAAACGCGATTAGAACTATTTAAACAACTCTTTCCTGTTAGCGATGTTTTAAACTATGAATTTTAATTGTTAATCTAGTATTTCTCACTTACTTTCTTAACTTTAGAATAGCAACCGACACTCACCACTACTCCAGCGGCCATTTCACTTCACTCCTTGACGAGAGACTGTTCTTCTCTATTAGCGCTAGAGATGACGCAACCCACTAAGGGCAGAGCTATTCCTAATGGTTCAATTTAATTTCTTTTCTAGTTTGTGACACTTACTACATTTCTTCAGCAGTATTTGATTTCTAAAACCATAAAATTATAATAAAATATATTATATGTGTATTATAATAATTCTTTTTCTTCCTTTTACAGGTTTAATATGGGCTTTAGTAACCTTGGTTACACCGGCATCTCATCAAGCCTTGACTAGCCTATCTCAACAACTCAACGACTCGATCAGATTCAGATTGGTCCATTGATGGATCCCACCGTAGCAGCACCTGATTTGGAGGGGACATCTCCTCCGCGCCGATTTGAACCCCGCCTAAACCCGCCGGCATGAAAGCTTTGATCTGCTGCCCAGCGCTAGAAACGCCACATCACCACGGTTCGGGTTCTCTGAAGAGGAACCCATGCAGATTGGCTGCGCTCATCTCACGGCTCATATGATTATGGCCTGTCCCCACAAGAGGCAGCCTCTTTTCTTGAGAGAGGTTGCGCAAGGTAAGCGTGATTGCTGCTCTACTGCCCTCTGGTGGCCGGACTACTCTCCCGCCGGTGCTTCAATCAGGGGGGGTCACCCACACGGTGGCAGCTCTTATTTATTCAGGAGCGGAGGTGGATTTCATGGACATTGAGCTGGCTAGACGCTGGGGTATTCCTGTTGTTCCTCTAGCCGAATCTATCTCTGCCAAGACTCTTCTCCTCCCACCAAGAGCCGTCACTGGACTCGTTCACCTGATCACATTCGGTAATCATACCGAGGAGATTCAATTCCTCCTCATTCACTCTCCCTCCGCTTCAGTAGTTTTGGGGCACTCCTGGCTTATCAAACACAACATTTTCATTGATTGGGCTCACCACACTGTATTGGAGTGGAGTCCATTTTGTTTGTCTCAATGTTTGGTGTCTGCTTCATCCCCTGTCATGTCTGTCTCTGTGTTACAGGGGGAACCGGTTGACCTGGAAAATGTTCCAGAGGCTTACCATGACTTGAGAGCAGTGTTCAGTAAGTCCCGAGCTTCATCTCTTCCTCCGCACCACCCGTATGATTGTGCGATAGAATTATTACCTGACACTTCTCCTCCTAAGGGGCGCCTTTATTCGCTATCCGGTCCTGAGAGGGAGGCCATGGAGAAATACATCAATGAGTCTCTATTAGCTGGGTTTATACGTCCTCCTTCCTCTCCGGCTGGGGCGGGGGTTTTCTTCGTGGAGAAGGATGGATCGCTCCATCCCTGCATTGATTATTGGGGGCTGAATGACATCACAGTCAAGAATAGCCATCTTTTGCCGTTGATGTCTTCAGCATTCGAACTGTTGCAGGGGGCGACCATCTTTACAAAGTTAGACCTACGCAACGCTTACCACCTAGTTCTGATTAGGAAGGGGGACGAATGGAAGACCGCCTTTAACACCCCTACAGGTCACTTTGAGTATTTGGTTATGCATTTTGGACTTTCAAACTCCCCCGTGGTCTTCCAGTCACTCGTAAATGACGTGCTCAGAGACGTGGTCAACCAGTTTGTGTTTGTATACATCGACATCCTGATCTTTTCCCAGAATGAACATGAGGTTTGAGTTACAGCGGCTTCTAGAGAATCGCTTATTCGCCAAGCTGAAGAAGTGCGAGTTTCATGCATGATCAGTTCCGTTCCTGGGGTTTATTTTGTTGCCAGAAGGCATTCGGATGGACCCTGCCAAGGTAGAAGCAGTTGCTAATTGGCCCACTCCCGACAGTCGTAAAGCGATTCAGCGATTTCTGGGGTTTGCCAATTTTTACAGGCAGTTCATTCCAGGGTTTAGCCAGATCGCCCTGCCTCTGACTAATCTCACCTCCACACGATGGTGATTCGGTTGGTCTGAACAGGCCCAGGAGGCCTTCGAAGAAATTAAGAGCCGCTTCATTTCGGCTCCCATTTTAAATAACCCGGACCCGTCTCGCCAATTCATAGTGGGGGTGGATCCATCAGAGGTGGGAGTTGGGGCTATTTTGGCCCAAAGATTGCCTTCTGAAAACAAATTACACCCCTGCGCCTTTTTTTCCCTCATCGACTGACCCCCTCGGAATGGAACTACGATATCGGGAATAAGGAGTTACTGGCTGTCAAGTTGGCTTTGGAGGAGTGGCGTCACAAGATTTTTAGGGGGGCTGAAAATGGCCTAGCGACGCCCATGGTAATGTATATCGAAATATCGGAAATGTGTTTAAAAATCATATCACCGTTATTGAAGAAAATTATATCGCGATACATATTGATATCAAATTATCGTCCAGCCCTACAGTAACCCTTAAAAAATCATGCATTTTAATTCTCATAACATACACAAAGCTGATGAATTGCACTTTAAACATTAATACATTCACAAACATGCAAAAATATCAAAAACACCATAAAATCTCATAAGAGGTACTTTGAACTTTTGAGGGTTAGTCACCTAAAAAAAAATGAAAATTAAATTCAGAAAATCAAGGTCCAGAACAGTAGGAAAGACATCATTAGAGTAATCGTGACTCCAGTGGTTTAAACCTCAATTTTAGGAACCAACGCGAGTGCTTTGTTTTCACAAAAATAAATAAATAACCACCTTATTTACTAAAACATTGATCTGCAACCCAATAGGGGAAGCACCACTGCACTTTGGATATTATTTTGTAAATAAAGTAGTAAATTGTTATGTTTTTTTTCTGCAAACAAAGCTCTTGAGTTGCTTCATGAAATTTAGGTTGGACTCACAAGGAATACTTTAATGATGTCCTTCCTACTGTTCTGAAGATAAACAAAGGTTTTAAGGGTTTGGAACGACATGAGGGTGAGTAATTAATGAAATAATTCCCTTTAAGGTCTTTCAAAACTGCACAGAGAGCTCATTACAAATATGAAGGTCTTCATAAAATTCATACATTTTGTCTGTACAAGGAAGTTTTTATCAAAATTTTAAATCAAAACTTCCCCATAGTTCCACTAAACCTTCCTCATGATTACAAGTGTTACATCTCCTGTAAAAAAAAAAAAAACCTGTTTGCATGTTTACAAGAATCATGTAAACCGGTTTTGAAACAGAGACCCATCACAAACACAGCCAAACCTGCCCCTGAAGTGGCATAACGTCTGGATATGCATGGCATGTATGTGCAGGGCCGGCCCTAGCACTTTGGGTGTACTAAGCAGGTTTTCAAAAGAGGCCCTTTTTTTTTTCCCCCTCACTATTTAAATGTTTAACCACTGCTTTCAAAAAATGGATGAACATTTGCTGAGAGCAATAATAATACAGAATAAAGCTAGTTTCTGAGATGGTATGTTTTATTCCTGATTAAAATGCAAAAATGTATAAGTGTAAACAAATGTTTGAATAAAGATATGACATATTTAAACATTTGGTTATATTTCATAAACGCCAAGGTAAATAAAAAAATCTGAATGGCTGTTTGTAAAAATCCTGTTTGATTTCCTTTGAACCCCCTGACAAGCAGGTCTTTCTCGCTCTCTTTTCTCTCTTTCTACTTCTCTGCAGCCTCTACCAGTTTTATAGTACCACCTCTTTATTTTAAAACATTAACACACACAACTGTAACTTTATCGAAGTTATTATTACGAAGCAGAGTATGTGAGTGGAGCAGAGTGAGAGCGGAGAGGAACAGTGTGATTTTGAATGGAGGGAGGGAGGAGGGAGGAGGGGATTTTTTTAAAAGTTGGAACGTCTTGGTTTTCACTCGCTCCAAGAGTGCTCCACCACTGCTCCATCACGAGTACAATTAGCAAGAAAGAAGGATCACCTAAATCAGAAAGAATGTGAAGGCTATGATGACGGCAATGGACATGAGCAGGATGTTATACTGTAGTTCAAGGAATTAGTTTATTCCTTCTAGATCCTGAACATTTTCAGGTGAAAGCATGATTTAAACGGGTACAACACTTATTCACATGCAATCCCTCTCTGAATAATGCATTCAAACAAATGTAATCTACTTAATCTGTAGCCTATCCAGAAATCTGTAAGAAATGCAGTTATATGCATTTCTGCATATAACTATGTCCAAGACATAGCTCTCAGAACATATAGCTTACAAGCTCAGAGTAGAATGTCACATTGTCATCTCAGAATGCACGTTCTGATATTGCCAAGTGCGACGTGTTCCTGGGTCAACATATTTTGTGGACCCTGGAACAACATTTTAATCCAAAAATATAATCTTAACTATATTCCTACACCTAAACCTAACCTTATCCATGAGTAATCACTAAAATCAGAGGAACTGATAGATGAATTACACTGATGTACAGGCACCAAACACTGATTGTAATCCTAAACTTCACAAAAATTATAAACTGGCTCTTGAAATCTGATTGGTTAATTACAATGTTGTTCCAGGGTCAACAAAGATGTTGACCCAGGAACACGTTGCACTTGGCAATATCAGGTTGTGCTATGGTAATTGATCCTTTGCAAAAACCTCATTTTGAAAAATGAGGTTCTGCGCAGGTTTTGCTCATCACAAACAAGCCTATTTTTGAAGTTCAAAGTGTGTGTCACTACTCGATCCGTACCGGAAACACGATTTGTACTGCGCATGTGCGTCTGCTTCCTGTCTGTATGACGAAACAATTTAAGCAATTTAGGCTTGTTTGAGATGAGCAAAATCTGCGCAGAACCTATCACCGGTGATCACCGCGAGATGCATGCGGTTAGAAAAGTGTCCGAGTTACGTCCAACTTGCGACCGCACTGTCACAACTCAATCCGTACAGGCTCGTACTACCATTGTGAGACTTTCATACAGCTTGGAACTGGGCACACAATCACAGACTTATTCCGTGGAGAGGTGACAGAGCCTGCTTTTCTGCAGATGAACAGTGAAGATAAAAAATAAATAAATAAATGCACCCAGGAAGGCCCTGAGGAGTGAATTCCCTGAAGCAAAGGATGACCTTTTGTTTATATTTCAGTCTCAAGAAGACATGGAAACATTTTTGTCATACTGTGTTGATAAATAAGGCCTGAAGATCAATGCGTGTTCCTCAAACAGCAACTGTAGTAGAGGGAGGGAGGAAGGGAATGAATGAATGAATTCATTAATGAATAAATAATTTAAAAAATATATATATATATCTTTGTGTTTCTTAGTACAGACATTTGTTAAAGTATGCTGAAATAAGTAAAACAGATCTTTAGAAAATTAAATATCAAACGCATACACATCTGTATTAGGCTACACAAATAGAGTCTAGCAAATGTAAACTTTTATTTAATTTTACTGAACTTATTTAATGTGCAAATTTAATCGATTACTCAATTTAATCAATATAATTTAATTGATATTTTATCAAAAAAAAGTGTATTTATATCAAGAGTATCACTAGTAAATGACTTTTTCCAGTATGGATCGGGTAGTGTGTGTCAACAACACATGAAAACATTACATAATTATTAGTATTATAACAACAGTGTTATTATAACTATCCGAAATTGCCGTAAAATTATTATTTTTTCTTTCCTTTAATTTTATTATGCCATACATCAGAACAATACAATGAGAAACATTCAAGAAAAATAGAAAAAGATTAATATAATGAAACAGTGTCAGAGGACAGTAACAAAACATAATAGACAAAAAAATTAAATAAATAATACAGCTTGAAATCATTTATAAAATGAGAAAAGTTTGGTTTGGAGCCTGACCACTTCATTTTATGAATATGAAACTTCCCCATTTAAATTAACAATTGTATGAAATATGCATTATCTTTGTCAAATCCATGATCACTGAAGTATATTATTACATCAAATCCACTCAGCTGCAAAGAAATGTTCAATATTAGGCTTGTTTGAGATGCGCCTCGCCTGAAAAGTAGGCGAGAGTAGGCGGCTGCAGCGAGGGGAGGAGTCAGGAGTGAAATAAGCGCAGTCAAGACGGACAGTTCTGAGCTCTCGAAGTGGAACAGATACCAACGAGATCAAAGATATCGCATTATTCTCACTCTGGTGTGCTGCTGATAAACATGATATAATTACAGTTCTGTTGCTTTTATATGATTTAAATATGATGAACATGACTATCAAAGTGCTTGCTATTTAATTCCAAACTAAAGGTGTATTTATCATCCATTTTTACTTGAATATACAAACGTATTTTAGATTTTTATAGAAAATATGACAACAATCATATCTCACACAGAGATCACACTGTCATGGTGTTTGGGAATATTCATGCACAATTTAAATGCATAATAGCATGAAATCAGATTAAAAAAAAAAAAAAAAACATTTTAGAAGAGAATGCAGCATCACGGTTGTCTGAATCAATGAGCATTAAGCCGTGTCGTCAGTCAGTAGTTTCCCATCATGATTTTTATCAGCGCAGTCGGTGGAGAGCAACTCTCGCGGTGATCACTGGTGATCGGTTCTGCGCAGATTTTGCTCATCTCAAACTAAAGAATTTAGGCAATTTCATTAAGAAAATAGGCTTGTTTGAGATGAGCAAAATCCGTGCAGAACCGATCACCGGTGATCTACGGTGGCCGGGAAGTGCAAAACAACATTACAAAGTGTGAAACACTTTTACGAAGCTCGAGACAAATTTACATTTTAGAAAACAAATTAACAAGACGCAAAACACTTTTACCAATCCCGAAACAAATTTACATTTTAGAAAACAAATTAACAAGACGCAAAACACTTTTACCAATCCCGAAACAAATTTACAATGACAGATTCTTCACGGTGTTACAATATATTCAGTTCCTGAAATATTTGGTTCCAATGGGTGGGGCTTACGTGAATATTCATCAGGATAACGCCGTGGGCGGGGCTATCCAAAACCGGATGAGTGGAACTGAAATTATTAGCGTGAGCGCCTCAGATCGCGTTTTGTTTTACGGATTATTTCAAGCAGGTAGTAAAATTGAACTAAGTTAAGCTTCAACTACTCATATGATTGTTCACATTTTGTAAATAATTAATTGTTTCTGTAACGTGTTTCTTAGTACTCTGTTTACCTTCATCCTATATCAGAACTGATCACTATTTAGGTAGTGTTGAAATACAACTACAAAAAAAAAAAGCATATTTCTCCAAGATTACTTATTGACTCTTGACGTTTTTCACGAATGTCTGAGATTAAGCGTTTTCAGTGTTTAAATAAATATTTACAAATATATTCTTGTGTTTTTATTCTGTCTCCCAATGTTGTCCGTGTCTAAAAATAGCCTTTAAATTATGTAATCATTCTTATGTAATGTTTTTGTAAATAATTGAACACGAAAACAATACTGTCTACAAGGTACAGAAAAAGGTATATCACAAAAATTAAGGAAATGTACACTTATTTGAATAAGTATTTTAATAAGTCTTGATGTAGTAATTTGGTCCTTAATCCCATGATTTTTCTCGACAAACATTTTTACAGATAAATATAAATAAAATGCCCCTTTTGTCTTACTATTAAAGAAATTTCCACTTAATGAATGCATCGAATAAACCTCAATACATTTTAAACTGAAATTTGTGAATGGTTATCAAATTTAAACAGCCTAAACAGTATATATGACATTTAGATAGCATTAGGTATATCACATTATATTATAAACATGGCTTTATCCTCTTCTTTTAAATGACACTATTTTTATTTATGTTGACACACCACACCTGGCGATTTACATTTGCTTTTGTACATAGTTCTGTCCAAGAAATAATTGGTTACATATGAGTGTGATACATTCAATTTGTGAAACATTCAACATCCAATAAGATGTGGTGATGTGCATCATTACACCAATACCTTAATGCCTTTGTTTCCACAGAAAACCTGTCTAATCTATCTATGCTTGTCATGTGGGGACAAATATCCTAACACTCAGGATGACACTGACTCTTGGGTATTTTAATGTGTTCTTTATATAGTTTTTTTTTTTTCTTTTTCTAACTTTGCTAGTTTACATTTTCATATTGATTTTACTGTCTTCAGATTCAATGTGACAGTTGCTATGGCTGGTACCACATGGAATGTGTAAACAAGCCAAACGTGAAAGTGGTTTTTATGTGGAAAAATAAACACAAAATAAACAAAATTTCTATTGTCTCTGTTCTATTACAACTTGCACTTACCTTTGGAATGGCACCCATATTTGAATTAAACAAATTTGAGCTCGCTTTTTATTTTTCTTCTTGATTTTTGTTCAATGCATAGAGCTAGCCATCAAGGAACATCTCTTACAGACTCTTTTTTTCAACTCTTTTTCAATAATTTTTCAACCACAAATTCCTATATATGGGATAAAATGTAGGCTACAGTTCCGTTTGAAATTACACATGAAGCAAACCTAACCCATTATGTAATTTAGTAAACATGTTGGCACAAAAAATGGCTGTTACTAATGAGGTTAGGAAAGTAAAATATTACTACAGCAGAAAAGGCCAATAATAACAACTAGAAAAACTAGGCCTACTTATTGGACTAATATAAGTATAACATTACATTAACACCAGTGCATTTTATGAGAAGGATGATGTAAATGGATGAGCTGTAATTTGTTTAGAGGTTAGACATAAAAAGAATTGAAATGTCTTAACTTGCCCAACATTCTAAAGCATTGTTACAGAATACAACAGTTAATGCCACTGAACCTTAACATTTATGATAACTGTTGATAAAGAAAGCATGAGGGTTGTGTATCAGAATGATGTTTTGAGTGTAGAGCAACATTCAAGCACGCAAACATCGATCCCAAGTTCTTGTGTGGTCTTGAGCTATCAGCTTATAATTTAAAGGCTATTTTTAGACACAGACGACATTGAGAGACGGAATAAAAACACAAGAATATATTTGTAAATATTTATTTAAACACTGAAAAACGTCAACAGTCAACAAGTAATCTTGGAGAAATTCGGTGAAATCTGCTTTTTTTGTAAAAAAAAAAGAAAAAAAAAGAAAAAAAAAAGCTGTATTTCAACACTACCTAAATATTGATCAGTTCTGATATAGGATGAAGGTAAACACAGTACTAAGAAACACTTTACAGAAACAATTAATTATTTACAAAATGTGAACAATCATATGAGTAGTTGAAGCTTAACTTAGTTCAATTTTACTACCTGCTTGTAAAAATCCGTAAAACAAAACGCGATCTGAGGCGCTCACGCTAATAATTTCAGTTCCACTCGTCCGGTTTTGGATAGCCCCGCCCACGGCGTTATCCTGATGAATATTCACGTAAGCGCCACCCAGTGGAACCAAATATTTCAGGAACTGAATATATTGTAACAACGGAAAGGGAATGTACCACACACCGGAAGTGACGCGGTGAAAGGTGCTGTTGTTGGTGAGCGCGGTAAATTCGTGTTGTGGTTGTGTAGTAAATGGCGTAAATACAGTTTATGGTGACCGAACATGGACTGCGGCCGAGGGATGTTTTGCCCGTTTTGTGGCAAACACATGAGCAGCTTAACGCGGTTTTGCTTTACGTGTGGTCGGTGTTTGGAGTTTCTAAAGGACGCGGACCAGACGGAAACACAGGGGACGTCTCGACAGCCGGTGTTACGAGATTTTCAGTTTCAGTGGGCGGAGCTACACTGATTTCCAATAGTAGTGCAGATATAGACATGTGAACCAACAACAGTTTCAATTATAATATTGTTATACTCTTCTGTTACCTTTTATGTTTTAAATGGTCATCCACTGGCAATAAATGAAATAACATTCACCACCATATCAGTGGCCTAAGAAGAATTTTGCAGCCTACGCTGATGTTATTCTCTGTCATCTGTTCTTTGACCATGTGCTGCACTGTACTTGTGATACACAATGATGATCATTTATACAAATGCATGATCTATTTTGATGCACAACATTATAAGCCATAAAGTTTCATAAACATATATTATTAATTAGGCTTTAAATAGAGGCACTTTTCTATAAAAAAAAATAATAAAGTGGAATAAAGATTGGATTGTGGCCTTGATTATCTTTTGATATTTAGATGTTGTTATAATGTGTGTTGGTGTGGATGTTTGATATTATGTGAGACAGTGACATTTTGTTTTTAAAAATATGAATTCAATAATGATTCACACTCAAAATTTAGTCATGGAGGATGTGATTAATATAAGTTTTCCTCAATTTTGAGTATGAATCACTATTGAATTCTTGTTACAAACTAAAAAGATTTATGCACCAAAACAAGACTACATAGAAGAAAAGGGAGTGTGATGTAAATATCCTTGTTGGATCTGCTGTATAAAAATATGACAAAGTTATTCTAAGATCATATGTAAGAGAGGTAAAACAACAATAACAACATATTTCTAAACTTGATTCTGGCATTTGACTAATGACATTACCATTCAAAGGTTTTGGAATTACTATGTTGTTGTTTTTTTAGTATTATTATTATTATTTATTTTTTTAAGAAATGTATGCTTTTGTTTGACAGGGATGCATTAAATTAATTAAAAACGACAGTAAGTACATTTATAATGTTACAAAAGATTTCTATTTCAAATAAATACTGTAGAACTTTCAGTTCATCAAGGAATCCTGTCTAATGGTTTCCACACTTCATTAAGCACAACAATTTTCAACTCTGACAATAATCAGAAATGTTTCTTGAGCAGCAAATCAGCATATTAGAATTAATTCTGAAAGATCAAATGACACTGAAGAGGAAAAATCGAAATCTGACATCACAGACCTTAAAGCCTTAGAACAGTAGGCTAATCAGAATCAGAGATTTATTGCCAAGTGTGCTTACATACACAAGGAATTTGTCTGGGTGACCAGAAAAAATAATAATACAGACATACATTAAATTTTATATATATATATATATATATATATATATATATATAGAGAGAGAGAGAGAGAGAGAGAGAGAGAGAGAGAGAGTTGTTGTTAATAAAATCATTTTGTTAACATCAAATTAATTGCATATTCTATTCCATAAAATGCCGTGAAGTAGGCCTAATTGTTTTTTTCATTTACAGTGTACCAAATACAGGCTACTTTATACACTTTTGTCCATACAAATTTGTTTAATCCAAAATTTTTCTTATGTATTAAAGGAACACTTTCATCCGTGTGTGTGTGTGTGTGGTCTTGGATTCCTGTTCATTTTGTAAATATAAATCAAACAGTTTGAAGAATCACGCCAGGGTAGATTAAAAATGATTAGTCCACAGATACAAGTTTATTTCATCGGTTGCACTCAAAAGATAACAATAGCAGACAGTTTTAAAGCATTGCAAGCTAAGCTACAGCACAACAGACTGAAATCAATACCACTAGCTGAGGTTTGCTGTGCTTTATCCTAAAATTACACAAAGAATACTTGCTATCATTCAGTCAGGGACGACTGCACAAAACGCGCAATTAATAAAAACATTACAAAATGATGAACAAATAGGCATACGTTTGCACAACGCTGAAAATATTTTTTAAATATTCCATTAAACCTGCTGAGACACAAGGAGCGTGAACTTGACATCATGTCCACGATTACAGCGTACGAGTGGCCCTCCTTAAAATATTGAACACATTGATGCAGTTTGTCTGATGTTTCCGTCTGGTCCGCGTCCTTTAGAAACTCCAAACACCGACCACACGTAAAGCAAAACCGCGTTAAGCTGCTCATGTGTTTGCCACAAAACGGGCAAAACATCCCTCGGCCGCAGTCCATGTTCGGTCACCATAAACTGTATTTACGCCATTTACTACACAACCACAACACGAATTTACCGCGCTCACCAACAACAGCACCTTTCACCGCGTCACTTCCGGTGTGTGGTACATTTCCCTTTCCGTGAAGAATCTGTCATTGCAAATTTGTTTCGGGATTGGTAAAAGTGTTTTGCGTCTTGTTAATTTGTTTTCTAAAATGTAAATTTGTCTCGAGCTTCGTAAAAGTGTTTCACACTTTGTAATGTTGTTTTGCACTTCCCGGCCACCATAGTGATCGCCGCGAGATGCATGCCGGTTAGAAAAGTGTCCGAGTTACGTCCGACTTGCTCTGATGTCATGCTGACGTGTGCCCCCCCCCAAAAAACTCTCGCGACTGCGAGGCGGCTGTGTCGGATTGAGCAGTCGCGCGCAGTTGCTCTCCACCGACTGCGCTGATAAAAATCATGATGGGAAACGACTGACTGACGACACGGCTTAATGCTCATTGGTTCAGACAACCGTGATGCTGCATTCTCTTCTAAAATGTTTTATTTTTTAAATCTGATTTCATGCTATTATGCTTTTAAATTGTGCATGGATATTCCCAAACACCATGACAGTGTGATCTATGTGTGAGATGTGAGATTGTTATTTTCTATAAAAATCTAAAATATGTGTTTGAATTCAAATAAAAATGGATGCCTTTCGCAAAATACACCTTTCGTATGGAATTAAATAGCAAGCACTTTGATAGTCTTGTTCATCATATTTAAATCATATAAAAGCAACAGAATTGAAATTATATCATGCTTATCAGCAGGGCCGCATTAACCATTGGGCTAGGCGGGGCTGAATCCTCGGGGCCCGAGCAAGGAGGTGGGCCCGTGATTGGCTGTGGAGAAGATTGACTGGTCATTGGTAGCGCCGATCGCCAAAGCCCCAATACGCTTTTCCATACATTTCATTGCAGTAACATTAGAAATCGAAACGTCACGTTTGAATTTGTTTTACCAATCAAATGCATTTATTTTATATATTGCTTTTGAACGACCTGTGTAGCCTATCTATCAGGTGACCGCTGCGTCCGCACTCACCTCTCTTCGCTTCGTTCTGGCGTAATCTGGAACTGGTCATGCAAAGAACAATCTTCAAAAAGTAAAAATGTCAACTATTTAAAAAAAAAAAATTAATTAAAATAAGGAGAGAGGGGAAAAACACGAGTTGGTCAGTAAAATTCCCAGCTATCAGACTTTTACTAAAGCTGATGATGGAGTGGAAGTTGTGGAACAGCAAGTGGACCGGACACATGGAGTAGATAAAAACACAGCGTCATTGTCGCCACAGATTTTAGGTTAGTTTGATTATTAACTTGATGGATGTATATTGCTTGTTGTATTTGAACAACCTCTATAGGCCTAGATTCGCTTTTGGGTTGAGAAATAATCCGGTAGAAATATGTCAATCGTTTAGCTTATCCCACTAAACATTGGACGTCGGATAGACGTGCAGATCATGTCTATATTGGGTCCGTCGGTCCATGACCAATTCTGGACATCTATTCGACGTCCAAACTAGGTCCTCTATTTGGACGTCTAACCATGACCCAAATTGGACGTCAGATTGACGTTCAACATTTGACCTTTGAACTGGGTATTTTTTTGGACGTCATTTGGACGTCTAGGTGCAGGAAATTTACATGATTGTATGTAATATTTTTTTTATTTACAAATATCAACATTGTTGTTATCAACATGATTGATACATATGAATACAGATTTTTTTTAATAAACAGTCACGATTTATTATGTGTATGCCAAATAGGCCATGTTTTTTTCTTTCTTTAACTGGTTTATTTATTCTAAGTAGCCTAATCAAGTTATTTATTTATTCATTCATAGATGTATTTTTGCATGTATATGTTTATTTATGTGGAAATGCAATTTGTAGGAAAATAAAGTTCAGAAAATAATTTAATGGTAGCATATTAGGCCTATTCACCTTATTCCTAACTTAAAAAGAACCAACAGCAGCAGAAAAGTCAAGGACACGAGGACAGGATTTCAACCAAAGAAGAGCTATTTTTTACAGTCTATGCCAAAGAATCAAAAACCAGTCAACGTCACTCTGATTGACTGAGGCAACACATCAGCATAACCCAACCAGTAAATGCCCCTCTAATTGGGCGAGGCAACACGTCAGGCATTTTGGCGCGATTCAAGCATTGCAGAATAACGGCACTGCACACAGCTCTTCAGCCTGCATCGCTGGTGAACCCATCGATTCCTCCAAATTTAAGGTAAGTTCGGTCAGCCTAGTGAATTCTATGTCCATGCGTACATATAGTGTTAGGTAGATTAGCGTTATTGTCTTAAACTTCACAAACCTGCTGTGGTTACAGCTGCGAATGGTCAAGAGCGTTAGCCTTAACGGCACACTTTTTTTTTTTTCTTTTTTTTTTTTTTGTGTTAGCTTGCTGCTCTTGGTTCATGTTCAGTTTCGATGTTATTTTAGCTGTCCACGAGAGAACATGTCAATTTGAACAATTTGGGACACTAAACTGCACGTATAACGTTACCGCTAGCAGAATGGCCTGGAGTTCTGACTGACTAGCTCGTTGCTAACTAACGGTAACTAGCGTCCGTACGTTATACGGGGTGCACAGATGATGCAAGGTTGGTTGATACCCTCAGTCACTTTTATCGTCCATGAAACGTCCATGAACGTTAGGTTGCACGTTGTTATCTGTCTGCTAACTAGCTAACGTACCATTCTACGATTTCGTTTTGGGTGTTCTATGGGCTTTTCCCAACGCATTCACACTTGAATATCGTCAGAAATTAGGAAAATTAATATGTAATGGGGTCAAAACTCAAAGCGCGTAATTTACGTGTATGCTCTAGGCCAGTGGTTCTCAATGTGGGGCGCGCCCCTCAGGGGGGATGGGGTTTACTGAAGGTTACTGCGCGGGAGATCGAGTATCATCTGCCTGCAAAACCGGAGGCTGCATTTTCAGGACCGCATTTCTAGGACCCTAGGTTTTTAGTGACAGCGTCACCTACCGAATTAGAGGACCAGCGAAGATGGCTGACAGTCAGAGGGTGAGTATCAAATGTGAATAAATTTTTATTTGTTTAACATTAAAAACAATTGTGATGCATTTCATTGGAAAGTTAACGTAGCCGAAGTGATTTGCTAAATAGTCTTGAATGCATAGCCATCATATATTAGACTCTAATGCTGTAAAATGAATTGTTAGCATGATAAGCCTGTGTTGAATTACTGGCAGCACAATAAACTAGCACGTTCGTTGTGAAAGCTTGTTAATTACTCATTGTTTTTCCATTTAAATTAAGTTAATAATCCTAATGTTTTAACTGTCACGTGGTCATTCAGCCTGTTTAACGTTACCCCACAATACATGTTATGAGTACGTCTCTTCATTTTGACATGGTTTTATAATGTTGGTTGAGACATTTAATAGTCAGACATAAGTGAAAGAATTGAATAGGGTGATAGAGAAACAACTGAGAAAAGAGGGGAGAGCATCCAGGTGGTATGTAGTGCTGCTGCATACATCACAGTGTGTGCTTTAAATATTTAAAATCATGTCAATAATATGTTATTTCTATTCAGATTTCTTGCATCTCTCTCTATTATTTTTTTTCTCAGTTCAGATGGGCTTTACTGACATGAATGTTTCAAGAAACTTTGTTCCCACAACATCAAAATAAAATTTTTCCAAATCTTTAAACAGTATGCAATAATAGTATTATGAACATCAATTGGTATGAAGATTGATATAATTATTTTTGGATCGTATATGTGTGTGCGCTCTGTGGTAACTAAGATCTTTTAAATATGAAATTTAAAATTAGAGAGTAGAACATGTTCAACTAAATGTTCCTTATTTCATTCACTTCTCTCTCTTAGGAGTCAGCGAAGACGTCGTCCATGAAGTTCTTTCTATGTGGTTCACATCATGAACAAATTTGTGTGTGTTCAAGTTCAACTGTTGTAATATATTATTTTATAAAATATACACAATCTTAAATCTACCCCCAGACTCATCCTTGACTATACCATGATTCCTTGTTTATTTTATTTGAGGTATTATATTAAGCTACTTAGACCCAATAATTACTCAACATTCCTAGGAACCAGGTTTAATTGCAATAAAGAAAGTAGTATTTGGGTGTAATAAAACTTTTAAAAAAACTCTAAAATTATAATGTAGTTAAAACTGGGTGGAAATACTGCCTTAGTGGCACTTTTTTCAGTCCTCCAAAACTAGGGTCCTGGAAATGCGTTCCTGGGACTGCGGTTCTCCGGCTCGGTAGGTGGCGCTGTCACAAAAAAACTAGGGTCCTAGAAGTGCGGTCCTGAAAGTGTAGCCTCCGGTATTGCAGACAGATAATATTGGGGAGATCAGCAGAAAAAAAGGGGGAAAAAAATAGGCACTCTCCAAAGCTGCTATAGAGCTCCGGAGGCTGACGTCACGCAATCTAAACTCCGCCATTTTGGCAGTCAAACAAGAGAGCGCCAGAGCAGCTGTAGCATTGGTATCGATAGCGGTCGAATGATTATTTAAAGCCAGACTGTTTAAACCTAAATATTTCAACATAGTGGACAGCTGTTGTGC
This sequence comes from Acrossocheilus fasciatus, assembly GCA_036784905.1. NCBI lineage: Eukaryota > Metazoa > Chordata > Actinopteri > Cypriniformes > Cyprinidae > Acrossocheilus > Acrossocheilus fasciatus. The sequence goes on from CM071945.1 coordinate 19,971,769, forward strand.
GCCTGGATTCCATAACAGAAACATTTGTGATTAAAGGGTTAAGATTTCATGACATTTATTGTGTCTACTGTACTCACAGTGATATAGCTATGCTGGTTAACGTTACCTACAAACAAGGACAGCTAGGGTCGATTACGTTAGCTAATCGTCTAATTATGATTACGTCTGTATAAAACGTTACTCTGTTTGCAGTGTGTTTGCGGTGCGTGAGCAGTGGGCACTAACGTTAGTGCTTTCACATGCTGCGTTTGATCCACGGCTGTACCACAAACAACATTTATTCACACATTTTTATTTTAAATAACTTTTTATTATCAGCATCTTTTATAAATAATAATAATATTTAAAATTGTTGATAACTCGGAGGTATCGCACACCGGACGCGCACTTTCTCAGTTTATGGACAGCAATATTGTTATGGTTAAGGACATTATGTAATTAAGATAATATCTTTACTATGTTATGATTGTACTGTACAATTAAATATGATTGTACTGTACAATTAATTACAATCGTTGCTGAGTCTGCAGTCTGAACACTTAAACTTACCACAGAGCGTCCATTAACTGAACGAATTGAGAATATCACCTGAAAATCCAATAACTTAAGCAATTTTCATTCAAGCAGCTGATTTCTGTGAATTAATGTAAAACTAAATGTATATTACAGCACAGGGTGAAGTCAGTATATACATAACAACGATTTGAGACAAATAAATGTCAATTTTATATAAAACTATAACCTAGATTATTGGTAGCATTAAAAAAAACGAAACTATGTGACAGCCATAGGCTGAACAATACAAGTTACTGGTAATAATATCCATCGAGCCTATGAACTTGTTGCCTGAAACACATCAACAAGAAAGAATAAAGGCTAGGCTACCCTGTAAAACGCTCTCCTCCACTTCTCTCTCCGGCCTCCGCTAACTCTGCCTTGCTTGCGCTAACAGCTCCGCCCAGATGTGCAGGCTCTCTTGCGTGCGCAATCTAGAACTGGCTTAAAGGAACACTCCACTTTTTTTGGAAATAGGCTCATTCTCAAACTCCCCCAGAGTTAATAAGTTGAGTTTTACCGTTTTTGAATCCATTCAGCCGATCTCCGGATCTGGCGATAGCACTTTTAGCATAGCTTAGCATAGATCATTGAATCCTATTAGACCAGTAGCATCGCGTTCAAAAACGATCAAAGAGTTTCGATAGTTTTCCTATTTAAAACTCGACTCTTCTGTAGTTATATCGTGTACTAAGACCGGCGGGAAATGAAAAGTTGCGATTTTCTAGAAACTAGGACTAGATTTTTTTTTAAAAGGGGTGCGCTACCAAAATCGTTTGAGAACCACTGCTCTAGGCTTTCTTAGTTTGTAACACTGCAACACTTAACTGTTGTGTGATGGAGATTGACAACTTTAAGGTTTTAACCCATTATTTTTGTCTCTCAGGTGCTGTAAGGAGTGAAGTGTTATTCCCTGTTAGGAGATAAACCACCTAAACAAGGTACATGTTGTGATCTCATCCTCTTTTTGTACAGGCCCCAGTCAAATAAACAGTAAAACTAAACTTTGGATTAATACCTGTGTTTACAGATGACTTTGAGAGTAAGACAGTGGCGAAAACGCCAAAGAGAACTGGATCAACTACTATGTTATTCTGGCAGTGATGAAGAGGGCATTGAAAATAATTGCAACAGTGTGTCTGGGACTCAAAGTAGTTTCAGCAGTGACGGTGTGCCTGGGACCACAGATAGTTTAATGAGTGACAGTGTTCTTGGGACATCAGATGATTTTGACTTTGACACTGATGTGGACTATTGCTCTACTGACTCTGAACAGGAACCAAATGAAACTGAAGTGACCAGCTTTGAGGACGAACTGAGACAGTGGGCCTTAGAGTACAGATTGACACAGAGCGCTTAATGGTCTATTGTCCATATTAAGAAAGCAAGGGCACTTATTGCCCGCGGATTGCCGGACACTCCTTGCTACACCACTGCATAACACAACAGAGCCTAAATGTGGTGGGCAGTACAAGTACTACAGCTTAGAAAAGGGTATCTGTCGTTATTTAATAATAATAATAATAATTACTTACATTTATATAGCGCTTTTCTAGGCACTCAAAGCGCTTTACATTGTGAGGGGGGGGTCTCCTCATCCACCACCAGTGTGCAGCATCCACCTGGATGATGCGACGGCAGCCATAGTGCGCCAGAACGCCCACCACACGCCAGCTTACTGGTGGAGAGGAGACAGGGTGATGAAGCCAATCAGCAGATATAGGGATTGTTAGGAGGCCATGATGGTCAGAGGCCAAAGGGGGAATTTGGCCAGGATGCCGAGGTCACACCTCTACTCTTTTCGAAAGACATCCTGGGATTTTTAATGACCACAGAGAGTCAGGACCTCGGTTTAACGTCTCATCCGAAGGACGGTGCTTTTTACAGTATAGTGTCCCCATCACTATACTGGGGCGCTAGGACCCACACAGACCACAGGGTGAGCACCCCCTACTGGTCGCACTAGCACCTCTTCCAACAGCTACCTAGTTTTCTCAGGAGGTCTCCCATCCAGGTACTGACCAGGCTCAACCCTGCTTAGCTTCAGTGAGTAACCGGTCTTGGGCTACAGGGTGATATGGCTGCCAAACGTCATTTAAGTCAGATGGAGAGCAATGAAGTGCACCTCAGCGTAAACGTTGATGGCATCCCACTTTTCAGAAGTAGTGGTGTCCAATTCTGGCCAATACTGGTGAAGTGTGGCCATTTTGATCCATTCATTGTAGCCATGTTTAGTGGACAAAGTAAGCCAAGTCCTCTTGAGGAGTATTTAAAAGACTTTGTGACTAAAAACTATTCCATTGTCCTTCAGATGTTTGTATTCAAAGGCCAGACTTACACTGTCAATATTGATGCACTGATATGTGATGCGCCAGCAAGGGCATATCTGAAGTGTATTAAGGGTCATACTGCCTATGAGAGTTGTGAAAGATGTTTAATCAGAGGTACTCGTGTTGAGAGAAGAATAGTTTTCAGTGAACAGGAATGCACTTCTCGAACAGATGACGGTTTCTCCAGAGTGGAGTACGGGAACCACCAAACCGGTATCAGCCCCTTCATTGCTGCAGGAATTCCTTGCATCAGCTCTTTTGTCCTAGATTATATGCATATCGTCTGCTTGGGAGTAGTTAGGAGCCTGTTAATTTACTTGACTCGTGGCCCAAAAGTCTGCCGTTTATCTGTGAGGCAAAAGGATGCAATTTCTCAAAAACTAATTACACTGAGAGGGAAGATGCCAAGTGAATTTGCTCGACAACCGCGGGGTTTGCATGAAATTGATAGGTGGAAAGCCACTGAGCTAAGGCAGTTTTTGCTGTACACAGGTCCTGTGGTTTTGAAAACTGTTATCCCCTGAAAAATACAAACATTTCTTGTCCTTGACCGTATCCATGTCGATAATGCTGGAGTCAGATGAGCGGATTCGAAATGCCTCTCTCCAATATTCTCAAGAACTAATCAAACATTGTGTCATGACCTGTTCTGACCTGTATGGCAAGACCTTTCCTGTATACAATGTACATGGACTAATTCATCTCCAAGAGGATGCCAGCCACTTCAACTGTTCCTTAAATGACATTTCCTGTTTTCCATTTGAAAACTACCTGCAGCAAGTCAAGAAACACGTGAGGAGCGGGAGAAGGCCCTTGGAACAAGTGACTAGGCGTTTGTCTGAAATGGAGCAATCAGAAGTGGACAATAGCCAAAGACACCCTAAAGTGTTTGCCTCTGTTAAAGAAAAGGACAGTTGTTTTCTTTTGAGGGACAACAGCTTTGCTTTTGTTCAACAGAAAAATGAAGACGGGACTTTTGCTTGTGACATTCTGCGCCAGCGCCACACTTCACCATTATTTCACCAACCGTGTAGCTCTGGACTTCTGAACATAGTGTGCATAGGAAATGGTCATTTCAGGATGAAAAATGCACTACTGCAAGAAAGGGATCTGTTCCGGAAGGTGGCCTGCCTGCCACAAGAAGCTGGTGGTTTTGTCCTTATACCCCTTCGCCATGGTCTGGAACACACATATTAAGGTTACATTTTCTTATTCTTTAAGCCAGATTCCATCAGGGATCATATCTGATTACCTGTGTCCATCCGTTTGTTTACTGTATCTTCGGTGACTCCTGCATGTCCTTTCTCGCTTTATCCATAAACCTCCCCGAGCCTCTCTCTGTCCTCTTGCCACAATATCCTACTCCCAATGTAACCCTCATCGCTCTTCCATTCATGTCCAAACCCTCTCAACCTCTAAACTTTGAAATAAAATGTTAAAAACGTCTCCTTTCCAGGTCATGTACACGAGGGCTGTTTGGAGGGAGGGTACCCAAGAGGAGGAGGGTGTAGTTCCTGACAGTTGGATTGACAGAGAAATGAGAACCGTCAGATGGCCACGTAAAATGAGCATTACAAAAACAGAAAAAGCCATTAAAGACAAAATTAACCCCCATGATGACTGGATGACATTCTCATTAATTAAGATAAAGCTTACTTCAGGCAAGTTTTGCGTAGATTAATAGAAAATGAAATACATTACCATGTCATACCATTTTTTGTGTGTTTTAAGGTGAATTGTCTAATTTCTAGATAAGCGTCGTGAATGTGACACCTACAACCTGACCAGCCAGGCAGAGGAGGACGATGAGGTGATTAGATCAACGAGGAAGCGCACTAAAAAAGTAATTCCGGAGGGTTTTGTTATTAAATGGTATGTTTCTCATTCTCAAATACTTTATACATTTGAAATATAAAATCGGTTGATACAAATTGGGCCTGAAACTTAAAACATTAATGGTTTATGAATTTTTTGCAGAATTAACGGATTCGGATGAGAGTGTCATGGGTAATGGTTTTCTCTTAATGAATTTATAATTCTAGTTTCAAAATGAATAAAATTCTTTACGATTATATATTTTTGGAAATGGATATGCTTAGTTTTACATTATTACCTCTGTATAGGCGTTAAGCTACCCACCTTCCCTGCTGCACCAAGGAAGCTGCAGCCCATTGAGGACACCAACATGTTGCACAATACTTGTGAGTACTGATAACTTAAGAAGCATGAAAATGTTTTGCATACAACATGATGTATTTTAGCCCATGAAGATGGAGCCATGTCTGGCCAAGTAGAGCATGCGGACAGTTCAGGCAGTGAAATGTCCACTCCCAGTGACTATTTACTTTTCCCTTAGCACCAAAGATTGCACCGCACAAAGTCATATTCCATTCAAGACGAGCAGTTTCTCACTGCTTGTTAATTAAGGTAATCTCTTTTAAATATACATCATGTAAGTAGTTACAGGCTCATTCAAGCGTTTCAGACCATGAAGATGGAGCCATGTCTGGCCAAGTGGAGCGTGTGGACAGTCCCTGGGGCAGTGAAATGTCCACTCCTAGTGAGTATTTACTTTTACCCTAGCACCAACCATCGCACTGCACAAAGTCGTAGTCCATTCAAGACGAGTAGTTTCTCACTGCTTGTTAATTAAGCATAGTAATGACTTAAGTATTTCATTATTAATATAGTATATGCAACATGACCATACTTACATGCTGACTCATGTGTTTCAGACTCTGTAAGTCAAACCTTGGATGGCCTGATGGAAGCCCTCTCTGGCCCAGAGAAATGCGCTGCCAGATCTCGGCGCAAGGAAATGTCCAGTGAGTATTCACTTTATCCGTTGCACCAACCAAAAGTCTATTCAGGACAAAGTGTTACTTACTGCTTGAGAATCAAGTTTGGTAATGATTTATTTTACAGGCTTAATGACATGTTTCAGACTTGTCTGGTTTAGAGGAGCAGAGTGTGCCAATTCTTACCTTTTTGTTTCATTTCAATAATTGTACATCTTTGAATATTCTTTGTTTTCTTTGATCCGAGGTGCTGTGCTTGCATCTTGAGAGCAGAGACCTGTCGACACCCAGTGAGTATTCATCATATCACACTTTAAACAGTCACTTTTGTATTTTATCAGGCCTTGTGAAATGTACGAATATTCTGTGTTTTTCAGGATCTCGTCATGCAGAAAGAGGTCATGCGAGGGATGGCTATCGCTCCAGGTAAAGAAGCAGGACAGGGCACAGCGTCAGTAGTGGCTGGCTGGTTTCTACTGGTTGGTCTCCAGCCCTTATTTTTGGTCAACCAGTAGGGGTTAGTCTGTTTCAGTGTTAAAACATGTTCTTGTCAGTTATAAATGTATGGACAAGTGGTTCAATTTAAATGTTACTAGGTCCAACAGTGGATCCACCATCAGGTCCTGGCACAGTGATTGTTCGAGACCCACCTTCAGGTCCAGACATGATGGGTCATGGCACAGTGATGGTGCGAGGCACACAGTCTTCATATCACTGCTATATTAATTTGTATAACCGTATGTGACTAACAAATTGATCTTGTATCTTGTACAGTCAGGTCCAGACATGACCGATCCCGTAGTGATGCCCCCAGTCCCCCGGCCAGATCCAGACACGATAAAAGAGCACAGCGATGTGATGTCCGATACCATAGTGATGACCGATCCCGTAGTGATGGCCCCAGTCCCCTGGCCCGGTCCAGACACGATAAAAGAGCACAGCACAGTGATCTCAGCATCCCCCCCTATGACAGGCTTGGTGAGTTGTCAGCTGCGTTCATACTACACTCAATTAGGATTATTTAGCTATTTATATAAAAATAATAATAATTAAAAAAAATATAAATTACTTGATTTCTTGTTCAAAGCAATGTGTGCATTGTGTAACAATAGTAATTTCTATGTCATCTGAGCCTAATGTGTTTCCAAGCACAGAGCCAGTTTTTGTAAATTGCACTAAGCACAACAGGCTGATAAAACACTTAACATTCTAATGCACACATTAAAGGATCTAAGCTTTCTCAAGGTACAGTCTGCTTGGTCCCTTCTTGTAGACCACCTAAGTGTTAGTTAACAGTTGCTACGATGGCTTTGTATTAATCCAGTATTGGTAGTGGATGCACAGGAAACTTACAAATGTGGGGACTGGGGTGTATGACTGCAGATGGCCTTTGCATATATCTAAATCATGTCTTTTTTTTGCTTGTGTAGATGGGATCATGAAATTTGATTCCACAGCCACTGAGGACTGCATCAAGCTGAACGTGTTTGAGCACCTCAAGCACGCGCCGCAAAGACTTGGAGGTGGAGGATTCACTACGCCCTGATGAGCCAAGCCTATACAGGACTTGAAATAGAAGTTCAATTAAAGGAACACTCCACTTTTTTTGGAAATAGGCTCTCATTCCGGCGTAATAATCAAGGAACTTTGCTGCCGTAACATGGCCGCAGCAGGCGCAGTGATATTACGCAGCGCCTGAAAGTAGTCCCCAGCTACCGGGCACTACTTTCAGGCGCTGCGTAATATCACTACGCCTGCTGCGGCCATGTTACGGCAGCAAAGTTCCTTGATTATTACGCCGGAATGAGAGTAGTTCCTAATCATATCAGCCTAGAAAATCGCAACTTTTCATTTTCCGCCGATCTTAGTACACGATATAACTACAGAAGAGTCAAGTTTTAAATAGGACAAATATCGAAACTCTTTGATCGTTTTTAAACGCGATGCTACTGGTCTAATTGGATTCAATGATCTATCCTAAGCTATGCTAAAAGTGCTATCGCCAGACCCGGAGATCGCCTGAATGGATTCAAAAACGGTAAAACTCAATTTATTAACTCTGGGGGAGTTGGAGATTGAGCCTATTTCCAAAAAAAGTGGAGTGTTCCTTTAAGAGTTCAATTAAATTAATCTAAATATTTGTTCATAATTCTGCCTCCATTGTGCTTGATATGTCTGGTGCCCTTGTGATGCAACTCAGGGCAATTTATTTTTGAATAAAGATGGTAAGGCGAACTTGAATTGTGATTTATTTGTATGTGTATAACTGTAGTGTTGTATGTAGTCCTATGTTTCCAGAGGGTGGATTACATGCTTTCTGTGCCAGTTAATTTTCCTGTAGCTTTGTTTGGCTCAGCAGCAAGATTCAACAGGAAATGTGTCTCCAGTTATCACCTGATGCTGAGACAATCAAATGGAGTTTTTTGAAAATTATCTAGTCCCATTTCAGAAGGTGGCATACAGTTCCAGATCATTTTCAAAAAACTCCATTTGATTGTCTCAGCATCAGGTGATAACTGGAGACACATACAAAGGTGTAAAGCATTTACTGTTGAATCTAGCTGCTGAGCCAAACAAAACATAGGACAACAGTTATAGAAGTTAAGTAAAAATTATATATAAAACAAGTCTAAATTTGACGTTGAAACGATGTCCACAAACGACCACATTTGGACTATAAATAGCCCTTATACGGAAGTCCCACGGACGTCAATATATGACGCGCTGTAGACGTCGAAAAAAGACGTCGCCTGGCGCAAAACAACCCCTTCAGTGGACCTAAATTGGACGTCCAAAAATAACATGGAAAAGACGTCACTCCGACGTCACATGGCGCAGTGGGATCATTTAAACTCATTTTAAACATTGTGGTTTAAAAACAAATGTAACTGTTCAGGGACATTAAGAAGCGGGGCAGAATTTATTTTGGCAAATGCACGCGTTACAGCCTAAAAACGCGCGGCGCGTTAAGCACCTTCCTAAACTTGAGTTATTTTTCGCGCCTTGAGCTTAAACGTTCAAATATGGTTAGGCATGTGTGTCAAAATGCGAGTATCCTCGTAAACAGTCATTTGTGTCTTTCATGAACATTATAGTTAAAGATAAAGCATGCATGTGAAGTGTAGTAGGGTATATGAGTTCCTGGCATTGTATGATGAGATTTTAAAGGGATAGATCACCCAAAAAATAAAATACTGTCATCATTTACTCAGCCTCGAGTTATTCTGAACCTGTATGAATTTCTTTGTTCACCTCAACACAAAAGAAGATATTTTGAAGAATGTTCATAACAAGAAGGTTTCTGGGCCCCATTGACTTTTTTTTTTTTTTTCATACTATGAAAGTCATGCAGCAGCTGTTTGGTTACCAGCATTGTTCCCAATATATTCTTTTGCGTTCAACAGCAGAAGGAAACTCATACAGGTTAAGAAAAACAACAGAATTTTCTTTTTTTTTTGGTGAACTATTCCTCGAATGCAGCCTGATATAGCTGCTGTTGCCATTTGTGTCAATAATGCGAATCAAACATCAGAAAGAAAATCACTCCATGTCCTTGACTGAATCACTTTTGTAAAATAAGAATTAATCTATATTGAATTTATACAGTGAAGACTATTCAGTCTATTTGTACATTTACTTTACACAATATAATGTTTTTTTAATCAGTACTTTAAGTTTTTCAAGTAGGTCGTTTTATGTATCTTTGTTCTTTTGTCATTCATGACTGTTTACTTGTCTTAAGTAAGCTTGGTTTTACTTACGCTAGTATTATTTTGTGTGATATTGTAATTAGTAACAGGAATTATGAAATTTCAGGGCATCAAAAATGTTGATAGGATAAAAATCTTATTTAAAGCTATATATAATTTTTGTGATGGGGGGCCCTGCAGTAAGTCATAGCCCCGGGGTCCAGTGAGGTCTTAATGCGGCCCTGCTTATCAGCAGCACAGCATATGAGTGAGAATAATGCGATATCCGCCTTTGATCTCGTTGGTATCTGTTCCACTTCGAGAGCTCAGAACTGTCCGTCTTGACTGCGCTTATTTCACTCCTGACTCCTCCCCTCACTGCAGCCGCCTACTCTCGCCTACATTTCAGGTGAGGCGCATCTCAAACAAGCCTATTGCTCTTCAGAAACCTACGGGTGATGTGACGTCACGGACAATACGTCCTTTTTTTTCTTTCTTTTTTTTACAGTCTATGGGGCGAACATAGGCGCATTTATGTAGATCGGGGATTGGCGCATTCACTTCAAAGCGAAAGTAACCTTAATCCTCTGCTCTGCGTCTTCAGCCGCTCAGATGTCAGGAGTAAATGAGGACTGCTATATTCATTATTACATCCAACAAAACACTTCAATTGCTTAATCTGATTCTGCGTTCACGCCATGTCGTAATTACCGTAATTCCGAGATGACAACACGTGACGTTCAACTCGGTACTGTTCAAGTCCTCTGACTGGATTGAAAAAATGAACAACAAAATGAACCCGCGACTGAGTAAAAATGTTATTGGCAGCTGTAAAACACATAACATTACATTTGTATGCTACTGCTAAATATTGCAGAACACAGAAACCGTGTCAGGCAAATAATAATTACAAACCGTGCGTTTTGTTTGTTTGTTTGTTTTGACGTCGATAAATGGCCTATTGCTAACCTAAACAAACAACAACAAAATAATAACAGTATGAACACTTACATAATGTTTTTATATTATAGTAGCCTATCTATACATGTATCTATTTCCCCCTTTTTTAGAGCAGTATAGCTTTCTTTGAAAGCGCCGCTGTTCTGACGATCTGTCCTACCCGATATGCTACCAGCAGTTCAAGCTGTTGTGCAAATCTAACGACATGAGCTTCTTTCTCAGAATGAACTACCACCTTAATAAATAAAACAGAGGTAGCATATCTTGTCAGCTGTAAACACCTATCAGAATGAACTACCGAATTAATGGTACCTTAAGGTAGAATAATTGAGGAGAATATATTGTCAGACAAAGGTAACATTTTATTGTCACAAGAATTCATTTTAATTCAGCATTAATTCATTAATTCGTTTTAATTTGAGCATTTGATGCTCGAAAAGTGTAAGCATAGTATTTTATAGGAAAAAAATGTATTCAATGTAATTAAAATCTGTACACAATAATATACACATTTATATGTACTATACTTTTGCTGGTTCCGTGTGAGGTTCACGTTGTACAAGCCATAGCTCTCAGAAAACTCCTAGTTCACAAGCTGTAATTACAACTTCTATGAGGACGTGAACGCTTTTTATAAGTTGGTATCTCATAATTACGGTTGTTATAATATGGCGTGAACGCACCTTGAGACATCTTGTCTTCCCCTGCACGGAAGCGGACAGCTCTCAGCTCACTCAGGGTGGGTCTAAGACGGCCTTGTCAATCAACTCTCATGGGAGCGGTCTGTATGTGATATGGTGATTAAGTTCCCAAAGTTAATATAAAACTGGTTAATGTTATTTTTCTAATATTGTAAAATAGTATTTAATTTGTTATTTGTGTTTATGAGAAGGAAAATATATTTTGTGCATTTAGTAAATTAATTATTTCCATTCGCATGACGTCATCGTACGCTGGGTCGGGGTGCGCGCCCGTGATGTGCTTCATTCTCAGTAAATGCAGACACGTGAAGCCATCACACCAGCATCCTCTCTTTAATTACTTTACACTTCTTTCCAGGTAACTGTAAAGTAGAATGCACAAAATATACTGCCGATTTGAGTATAAACACTGTTTGAAATAATATAAGCGAGTTGTATGTGTTGAAAACTGTTATTTGATACTTTAGTAAGAGCTGTCTTGAGTTCAGTGCAGTTGAGCACATGATTAGCATAGTTGCATGAAAGCCCGCCATATATAATGAATGGTTAAAATCGTAGAAATATTATTTGAATCTATAAGAGATAATATTGTTTAGCGTTATGAATTATCTTCAATTTACACGTGGTCGTTAATCTGCGGTGATGGCTGTTAACTGTGTGTTAGGCATTACATTTGAGTGAATGTATTTGAAGAGTGAATTTCATGTCTCGTCATTCAATGTAATACATCAGACGAGGAACGGAGCAGCATGTTCTCAACTGAGAATATGGAGTGTATTGTAAATACCCTTTTACAGTGTCAATTTATTGATAGATTATTTCGGTGTTTATCTGCATATCTTCAAATCTCTAATCTTCTGGTGAAATATGAGATTGAGTGTCATTTTGGTAATTGTAAAAGATGAGTATGAAAAGTCTTTCAAGTTGTTCATGTTATAGCCAGTTATTACTGTGCAAAAGTCATACATGTGTTGACCATGTGGTGTATTGAGTTGTTGTAGTGTGCATATGCTCTCATTGATTCAAAAGATTCTCAGTAAATGCAGACACGTGAAGCCATCACACCAGCATCCTCTCTTTAATTCTTTTACACTTCTTTCCAGGAGTGCTACAATTTTGGAGGCACCGCTGGGATAGATGTTCGGTGGAGTGACTCCCTTACCGGCAGAGCCCATCCAGCAACATCATCCCTCATTAGTGAACCAGATGAGCTACAGTCAGACGAGTGGCGGAAAAGATCTGATTGAGCAGTGCGTGCGCTGAAGATTCAGTCTGATACCAGCGGCAGCCAAGTCAAGTCAGTAAGTGAAACACCACTCTCAACGGCCTGTCTACATAGCAGCAGAAATGGAGGAGCTTAAACATCTTCAAGAGGAAATTGGTGAGAAATTATGCACACTATCACGGGAAAAACTGACAGAACTCAGTGTCTTTCTGCACCTAACACGGGAAGATGAGACAAATGTGACTCGTTTGTTCCTGTTGAGCCTTCTTAGTAACTACTTACTGAGAGCTGAGCTAGAGGAGTTAGAAGATGGCGGTATGGCTGAACTGTTAACAATTAATGATAAACTGAGCCAGCTCAAGGGAATCACAATTAATGCTCCTGGAAAAGATACCAAGAGGCAGGAAAGTAAACCTGGAGACGTTAACACAGCCCAGAGAACAATACAAGAAAGTGGAGAGAGTACAGCTGAATTGTTTTCTACCATGCATATTAGCCCCACCACATCACAAAATGCAGCAAACAGACAGACATACGCAGCCCAGAACCCAGTTTATTCTTCACCCACGTTTCAGAGACAAGTTACCTCAACATGGCAGAAAGACTTCAAAATTTCTGGTCTAATAGGAGAGCTAGGGCAGAAGGATCGGCTCTCATTCTCCAGTTTGGCACGACAGATAGAAGGTGGACTCAAAAAGGGGTATGCCGAACAGGAAATAGTAGATTCTGTCATCAGGGCTATCACACCAGGGCTTCAGCTGCGGAGCTATCTTGAGGGGAAGGCAGGACTGACACTCCCAATGCTAAGGCGGATACTACGTTCTCATTATCAGGAGAAAAATGCGACTGAATTATATAAGCAGCTCACCACAGAAGCTCAGCGCACTAGAGAAACGCCACAAAGCTTCCTAATTCGAGCCCTTGATCTGAGACAGAAAATTCTGTTTGCTTCTCAGGAGGATGACTCGGGGTTGAAATATGATCCTGCCCTAGTTCAGAATATGTTTTTGCACACCGTTTTGACTGGATTGCAAAATGACCGCATCCAAAGTGACTTTCAGCCATACCTTTCAGATCCCACTGTTCCAGATGAAGTGTTGCTGGAGAAACTCAATGTAGCTTGTTCCAACGAATCTGAAAGACAAAATAAGCGAAAATATGAAAAAAATGGTAGTGTTCATGCTGTACAGTTAAATGAGCCTGCCCCTGAACAAAAACTTCAGTCCAAACAGTCGAAGTTCGATTTAATGTCACAACTGAAAAGCCTGAGTGATGATATTATACAGATTAAAGAGTCAATCCAACAGCCCTTATCTGTCCCTCAGCAGTGTTTTGCAGTTTATGACAAAGAACCAGCAGCAGCAGTGTCCCAACAGACATCAGGATGGACCCAAGTCCAAGAGCATCAGACCTGGAAACCCGATACAGCTACCTACCAACAGCAGGGAAGTCCATACATGTCTCCACACCAGTTCTCACAAAGCCAACAACAGGTGAGGGAACAGAAAATACCTCCTCTTCCTGCAAACCCAGTTCAGTTGTCCTCTGTTCCACCAGAACATTCTCTCCAGTCACGTCAGCATTATTCAATATTAGAAACCCACCATGGACAGCCATATGTGTATCCTTCTCCTCAGCAGCACCCCAAGTCCATCAATTATGCAACTCAGCTGTCAAGTTTTGCAGCACCGCAGTATTATCCTCAGCAGTATATGTTGCCACCACAACCGCACCCCCATCAGTTCCGTCAGCCCCGTCCCTCACGAGCCAGACAATGTTTCCATTGCCAGCAGCGCAAAGCAGAAGAACCTTGCACCCATTGTTACCACTGCGGCAGCAGCGAGCATTTCTCAGCTGGCTGTAAGAGTAAAGGTGCCAGACCTCAGCTTGGAGCTCCGTTAAACAGGAGCGGGTTACCCCCAAGGGACAGGGTGTGACCCGAGTGGCAGAGAAGTCCCAGAAACATGAGAAATGCAGCATGGGCCATCAGAGGCAGCTTGAGCCCCAGTCGCTTGATAGTATTTTAACTGCCCCTTGTCAAATTAACCAGCATTCTGCCATCACTTCCTTAGTGGGAAAACAGTGCCTTGTTACCTGTTATCTACAAAGAAAAAAGACTGAAGCATTATGGGACACAGGTTCCCAAGTATGCATTATAGATGAGGAATGGAAAGCCAAATATGCACCTGAGGTGACACTGAGAAATATTTCGGAGGCGACCGACGCGCCAGACAGCCTGCGTCTGGTGGCAGCAAATGGAGCGAACATGCCATACAGTGGATGGGTGGAGTTGGCTTTCAAGTTGGCATCCCCTGTAACCAATGAGAGAGAGTTAAACATTCCTGTACTTGTTTTGAAGGACCAAGAATTGCCCAGACCTATCATCGGGTATAACGTGATAGAACAAATAATGAGACGGAGTGAAACAAGTGGATCTCTTGATGTGATTAATGCTTGTTTGTACAGAACTGTCAGAAGTGCTTTCCCTAGCATAAAGAAGAAAAGTGTACATACCTTCATCAATCTGGTGACTGCAGAGGGGCTCAGCGAGTATGTAGTAAGAACCAGGAAGGAGCCTGTGAACATAAGAAAGCACACGGTTATGCAAATTCAGTGTTTGGTAAAAGTGCCTCACGTGAAACAAGATACGGTGCTACTGTTTGAGCCACACGTTAACCCAATGTACCCAGATGGCCTTGAACTCTTTGATACCCTCCTTATTCTGGAAAAGGGGGTTCGCCCCATAATTACTATCAGTGTGCAGAATGGAACAGATCACGACATCACGCTCAGTGGTAGAACAGAGCTAGGAACTCTGCAGCCAGTTAAGTCTGTCTTACCAATATCAAATGCACAGTGTGAAGCCACAGCATCTGTTACTCAGGCTCTACCAGGGACAACTGAAGGAGATGGCAATACAGATCGATGGGACCCTCCAGTGGATGTTAGCCATTTAACTCCGCCCCAACAACAACAAGTAAAGCGGATGTTACGTGAAGAATGTCATGCCTTTTCGAAGTCAGATGACGATATCGGCTGTGTTCCAGGTTTGCAACTGAGTATCTTATTAAATAATAACACCCCTGTTGCCCGCACATACACATCAGTCCCCAAACCATTATATCAAGAGATGAAGGACTACTTACACGACCTGATTGCTCAAGGGTGGGTGGCCAAGTCTCATTCCCCTTACTCGTCCCCAATTGTCTGTGTCCGTAAAAAGGATGGTAGCCTCAGGCTATGTATTGATTACAGGGACCTGAACAGCAAAACAATCCCTGATCGCCAGCCAATACCCAGGGTGCAGGATATCCTAGATGGGCTGGGAGGCAATACGTGGTTTTCGCTGCTAGACCAAGGAAAGGCGTACCACCAAGGTTTCATGTCCCCAGAGAGCAGGTACCTGACTGCATTCACAACACCGTGGGGCCTATACGAATGGATTCGTATTCCTTTCGGCCTTATGAATGCGCCTGCAGCATTCCAACGGTTTATGGAAGAGAGTCTGGAAGGGATAAGAGACAAAATTTGCATACCGTACTTAGATGACATCCTGGTCTTCACTGAGTCCTTCGAAGAACAAGTGGAAGCGGTGAAGAAAGTACTGCAGAGGTTACAGTCCCATGGAGTCAAGTTAAAACCAAGAAAATGTGAGCTCTTTAAGAAGGAGGTGCGATATCTGGGGAGAATTGTGTCAGCTGAAGGCAGTCGTATTGATCCCTCAGACACCGTTGCTGTAACGGCACTGAAGGAACAGACACCAAGCACGGTGGGGGAGCTACGCAAGATTCTGGGCCTACTCAGCTATTATCGGCAATACATTCAAGACTTTTCCCGAATTGCCAGTCCTCTCTATGATCTGCTGAAAAGTAACACTGAAGATGCTGGGCCACAGAGGAAGGGGAAACACAAAGTAAGAAACAACAAACGAAATCATGTGGTGCCATCAAGTAAATCAATTGAGTGGACAGAAAAACATCAGGAGATACTAGAGAAGTTGATTAACTGCTTGATTCAGCCTCCAGTCCTGGGATTCCCGGACTTCTCTCAACCGTTCATCCTTCATACAGATGCGTCCAACCAAGGGTTGGGAGCTGTGTTATACCAGCAGCAGAATGGCAAGCTGAGAGTAATTGCCTATGGTTCTCGCACTTTGACGGCAGCGGAGAAAAATTACCATCTGCACAGCGGGAAGCTGGAATTTTTAGCTCTGAAATGGGCCATCACTGAAAAATTCAGAGACTACCTGTACTATGCACCAACCTTTACAGTTTTCAGTGACAATAATCCATTGACCTATGTCCTGACCTCTGCGAAGTTGAATGCCACCGGGTGTAGATGGGTGTCAGAGCTCGCCGATTTTCACTTTACAATCCGTTACCGTCCAGGTAAAGAAAACATAGATGCTGACTCACTTTCCAGGATGCCGGCAGACCCAGAGACGACAATGAGAGAATGTACTGAGCAGTTTTCATCTGACTGTGTGGGAGCGGTGATCCAAGCAGTGGAGTTTCAAGGGAATTCAGATGTGACTCTTGCAGTAGCCTGTCAGAGTGTACTGCCAAGAGTGGAGGAAAATGAGGGACTCCCCAAACCCCTGTCAAAAGAGGAAATCAGACAAGCACAAAAGGATGACGAGGACATTAGAGTAATAAGTGAACACTTACAAGCAGGATCTAGGCCTCCTCAGCAGTGGCGTTCAGTCAACTCACCAGCCAAAGTTCTTCTGAGAGAGTGGGAGAAGCTGAAGCTAGATGAACATGGCATCCTGTTCCGGCAAACGTCTCAAAGAAAACAGCTGGTGTTACCAAAACAATTCAAAAGAACTGTTCTGAGAGAGATGCATGATGAGATGGGTCATCAGGGTCTCGATCGCACCACAAGCCTCATTAGGGATCGGTTTTTCTGGCCTTACATGCAGAAAGACATTGAAAATTATGTCCTGAGAACCTGCTGCTGTATCAAACAGAAAAAACCCTGCCGTGAGACAAGAGCGCCTCTTAAAAATATCAAAACGACCCACCCATTTGAATTGGTGTCCATTGACTTTCTCCATCTGGACAAATGCAAAGGGGGCTATGAGTACATTTTGGTAATCGTCGACCACTTCACTCGATTTGCCCAGGCATATGCCACCACCTCAAAATCAGCAAAAACAGTAGCTGACCGGTTATTCAATGATTTCGCCCTGAAGTTTGGGTTTCCGTCCAGAATTCACCACGATCAAGGGGGAGAATTCGAAAACCAGCTACTCACCCAACTCAAAAAGTACAGTGGCGTTGCCGGCTCAAGGACCACCCCCTACCACCCCCAGGGGAATGGGCAGGTGGAACGATTTAACCGGACATTATTGCAGATGCTGAAAACCCTGACTGAAAGACAAAAAGCTAATTGGAAAGATGCACTGAACAAATTGATCTTTGCCTATAACTGTACTAGATGTGACGTGACTGGCTTCTCACCTTTCCAATTGCTGTTCGGACGCTCACCAAAGTTGCCCATCGATGCTCTCTTCGGACTCAACTCTGACAATAACTCCCAAAGTTACACTGAGTACATGGAACGATGGACAAAAGGAATGCAGGAAGCGTGTGAGATAGCGAGAGAACAGGCAAACAAGTGTGCAGAAAGAAACAAAAGGAATTACGACCAACGAGTGAGGTGTACTGACCTGTTCCCAGGAAGCAGGGTCCTCGTAAAAAACCTGACCCCAAGAGGTGGGACCGGGAAACTGCGAAATTACTGGGAGGATGAAGTTCACGTCGTTACACGTCAGGTGGCAGAGGATGCACCTGTCTACGAAGTAAAACCTGAACAGAGTAAAGGTAGATCACGAGTTTTACATCGCAATCTTCTTCTTCCATGTGACCATCTACCTCTTGAAATCACACCAGCTCAAAGTACTAAACCAAAACAAGGACATCAACTAAGAAACAGCAGAACTCAGCCCGCCCGGGGAAGAGAATGTGAGTCAGAGTACGATAATGAAAGTGAAGAGGATGAATACTACTTTCAAGTGGAGCCCTTTCAGATAAGACCACAAGAAAGCAGTGATTGCCTAGAAAAAAGAAATGTGTTACCACAACAGTCAGTACCTTCTGAGCCTCGATCTAACTCTCCAGTGGTGGAACCAAGGCCACACTCACTTCCAGCCGAGTCAGAGATAGATCTTCCAGAGTCTGCACCTGAAATAAGAACAGAACTTAATGAAAATGAACCAACTGTTGACTTAATGCAACAAGACCTACCCGTTAGGGAAGCAGATGCAGCACCTGGGTCCAGAGACAGGACTTCCAAAGAGGAAAATGGGTACCAGTTCACCAGGAGAAAACGACGGCCACCTAAAAAGTTTACCTACGACAATCTTGGGTCCCCATCATGCTACAGTGTGCAAATAGTGGGCAACAACCACTACCCACACTTTGCATCTAGGGGGATGACAACTGTGACACCATCACCACCCCTTTGTTACCCCCAGCCCTCATATGTGTGCTATTAACTTTGAATTGGACTACCACATGAATTTTACCCCATGACTAGTCACTGTATGGCGTGTGTTGAAGGCATGAAATGTCACTATACAGAACATTACCCAGAGACTGTTTTTTGCCCATAGTGAGAAACTATTGCAAAACAAAAACAACGGACTGTTATCAGATCTTGAAAAATAATTGACGGTGCGGTTGTGCGGTTTTGAAACTGTGGACACTTTGAATCACTTTGAGACTTTCTTTTTTTTTTTGACACTTCTTGAATCTTTTTCTTCCTTGAAGGACTCTTTGCCATTTTTTCTTGCTATAGCAAATGAATGGACTGTTTTTCCATCCTAACAGAGACTTGTTGGTGGTTTGCAAATGACTCTCTTTTCTTTTTTTAATTTTTTTTTATTATTAGAACTACCTCATGGGACTATTTACAAACAAGTCTATTGACGAATAAGGACTCTTGTAAGGTGAAATTAGCAATATCACAATTGTGAATGTATGCTTGTAAAAAAAAAAAAGAAAAGGAGAATGTACAAGTAACATGTGATAACCATGCTGTAATATCTGATGTTGTAGATACTTGCTGGGTAAAGTTAAAGGAAGTTAAATACTGTAAATTGGGCATATCTGTGACTAAGTAATTTGATGTCGGGACGACATCTTTATTTTGAGGGGGAGAGTGTGATATGGTGATTAAGTTCCCAAAGTTAATATAAAACTGGTTAATGTTATTTTTCTAATATTGTAAAATAGTATTTAATTTGTTATTTGTGTTTATGAGAAGGAAAATATATTTTGTGCATTTAGTAAATTAATTATTTCCATTCGGCATACTTGCATGACGTCATCGTACGCTGGGTCGGGGTGCGCGCCCGTGATGTGCTTCATTCTCAGTAAATGCAGACACGTGAAGCCATCACACCAGCATCCTCTCTTTAATTACTTTACACTTCTTTCCAGGTAACTGTAAAGTAGAATGCACAAAATATACTGCCGATTTGAGTATAAACACTGTTTGAAATAATATAAGCGAGTTGTATGTGTTGAAAACTGTTATTTGATACTTTAGTAAGAGCTGTCTTGAGTTCAGTGCAGTTGAGCACATGATTAGCATAGTTGCATGAAAGCCCGCCATATATAATGAATGGTTAAAATCGTAGAAATATTATTTGAATCTATAAGAGATAATATTGTTTAGCGTTATGAATTATCTTCAATTTACACGTGGTCGTTAATCTGCGGTGATGGCTGTTAACTGTGTGTTAGGCATTACATTTGAGTGAATGTATTTGAAGAGTGAATTTCATGTCTCGTCATTCAATGTAATACATCAGACGAGGAACGGAGCAGCATGTTCTCAACTGAGAATATGGAGTGTATTGTAAATACCCTTTTACAGTGTCAATTTATTGATAGATTATTTCGGTGTTTATCTGCATATCTTCAAATCTCTAATCTTCTGGTGAAATATGAGATTGAGTGTCATTTTGGTAATTGTAAAAGATGAGTATGAAAAGTCTTTCAAGTTGTTCATGTTATAGCCAGTTATTACTGTGCAAAAGTCATACATGTGTTGACCATGTGGTGTATTGAGTTGTTGTAGTGTGCATATGCTCTCATTGATTCAAAAGATTCTCAGTAAATGCAGACACGTGAAGCCATCACACCAGCATCCTCTCTTTAATTCTTTTACACTTCTTTCCAGGAGTGCTACATGTACAGAATTATGTCATTCTGACAGAAATCTCAGAACAGCCTGATTTGAGAAAGGAGATTTTAAAATAGGGATTAAAAAAAAACAAAAAAAAAAAACACTTGAGTGGATTTTGATCATTTCTGACACATTTATGTTCAAACAACTTGTAAAGTGAATTTTGCGTACAATGACCCCTTTAAGACAATGAAAGAATCAGTCTTTGTGTATGTTAGAGAAAGATGAGATAAATAGAAAAAAAATAAACCATAGCATTACAAAACAGACAATGTGCTACGAGTATGACATGGGATGGGTTTGGGGTGTACGTTCCCCTAAAAACAGCCTTTCAGAAATGGCAAACAACTTCTGAACAACAATCTTATTTTGGTGTAATAAGTCAAAACCTGGCAAGGATTTGCAGAACAGTCCAAGAACGTTTCAAAAACATAAAACGGTCACCAACTCTGATGCAAGTGTAGCCAGGAAAGGGTGTAGTCTGAAACATAAACATTGAAAAAATTCCTTTGTTAGTTAAAATAACATGACAACAAGCAACATATAATACTACACAAACAAAAAAATTGTTATGAAGAAATCAGTTAACATCTTAACACATTTCTAATAACAGGAAGTAAACGTTATCATGTTAGTGTTTGGATACAGTGCACAATGAGCCATTGAGTGTAAAATTAGGACTATATGGGGAGACGCGCTGTTTTGTTTGCTACAAACATACTGAAGCACACGTGACTTGTGGCGTTTTCAGTGCTTGTTTTCTCACCATATGGGGACAAGAATACATGAACTTCATATAAGAGCTTCTTTGAAAGCCGCTTTACCAGTATTTTACCATTTATTTTGTGAAAAACTATCGTCATTTCATGTACACACACACAAACAAACAAACAAAAAAAAACAAGCGTCTTCACATCAACCCTTCAAAATAAAAGTTTGGTCTAATGTGAAGTAATTGTGACAGAAATACATCACTATTTTACAGTAGAAAATGTTGTTTTCAAAGTAATAAAAATAATTATAGTAATAATAATAATAATTAAATATTATGTTTAAGGAATAATTACTAATATTTTTCTTCTATGTTTTAATTGTAACAAGAATAAAATAAAACTTATTTCATAGGTTTCCTAAAAAAATTTACTAATAAATTGTTAAACGGAATAAGTTTCAGGATTTCAGTTAATTGGACATGCTATTTGATTTCTAAAATTTATTTTAACCATTAAACGGAATTTGGAAAAATTAAAACAGAATTTGGGAAAAAATAAAATGGATTTTATAGGGCCCTAGTAATTTTTTAGTAACTTAAATCCTTGTATCTTCTTCAATAGTTAAGTAGATTTTACCTGATAATGACAGGTGAGTTGTACTTTATATTAGAGCAGTAAAATTTACTTAATCTACTTGTGCAAACTGTTACGAGGATTTTATCAAGTAAATTTTACTTTTTTTTTTTTCAGTGCAGAGCACTCACATAAAATTTTAAATTATTCATAGAAGTGGAAAATGCTTCTTTTCTCTTTTTAATTGCTACTTGTATAATTTCTTATCAGTTCAAGATTTATTGTAAATAGGCCTGTCACTATTGGTTGATATAATCGACTGCGTCTACGCTGTCAACATCAATATTTTTCAATCGACCGATGATTTTGTATTATTTTACCTTTTAAATTTAGCTTTTACGCTTCGTGTACAAAATTCCCTGCCTCACGCATGCGCGAGTCGAACTTGTCCAGACTTGTCTGGTGCATGCGCATAAAGTTTTCAGTTCGGCAGCGCATCCAGCATAGCAGAGTAATACGGAGTTTCCCTGGCTTAGTTTATTCCTTTCAAAGTCTCTGTCCCTGTGAGCAGGAGTAATATAGCCCTTATAAAGGGCCTGGCTTACTTGAGGTATTCCTTGAGTGCTATCTGCTGGTGAAGCATGACCATGCCTCAGAGGTGGATAATCAAGCACATAATCCTCCAAGTAGGTGGGCACCCGCCGGGTACGACTTGGACGAGGATTTGGAACTTGTTCTCCTTCGTAGTAATCTCTGGATGTAGCCATAGCGCAGCTGATGTCCTGATCCGGCTCGAAGGACCAATTTGTAGTATATTCTGTGCGCAGTTAGGTGGTTGGAATTCTTCGATTAGAAAGAACTGCAGCTACTCCAGAGTGAACATGTCCAATCTCAAGGTTTATTGATTTTTGTGCATATCCACATCCAGAGATTACTATGAGGGAGAACAAGTTCCAAATCCTCGTCCAAGTCGTACCAGGCGGGTGCCCACCTACTTGGAGGATTATGTGCTTGATTATCCACCTCTGAGGCATGGTCATGCTTCACCAGCAGATGGCACTCAAGGAATACCTCAAGTAAGCCAGGCCCTTTATAAGGGCTATATTACTCCTGCTCACAGGGACAGAGACTTTGAAAGTGAAAAGCTGCACCACTTAGAGGCACGGTGGAGAAATTTAAGCAGTGAGATGAGAGAGCTTCAAATCAGAATGGACAGTGCTAGACAAGCATCTAGATCTCCTGTTTATGGACACTATCAGAGCCTTCATCACATTGAACTCGGTAACACTGGATTAGGACCGTCAGTGACTGTAGCACCGTCTCCACACTATGAGGAAACACTCTATCACGAGCCCCCTATGCAGCAGCGCCCACAATCAAGCATGCAGCCATCCAATATAGTTCGTGTAGCTTCCCTGCCAGAGCCACAGCATCAAAGACTGTTTCCTGAACTCCAACGGTCGCCCTCATGTCCCCCCACAGCTGCTCAGCCTGCCCTTCCTCAGGTACAGTCACAGTATCAGCCAAGCCCAGTGCAGCATGCAGCAATCCGCATGCAAACTCCTTATCAATCAGCTGTTGTACCGCCTGTGACTTCTTATGTGCATCCCCAACGTCAGCCAGTTGCTGCACAATCGGTTCCAGCCTCACTGCCACCACAGTACCAGCAGACAGTGCCAGCTCCAGTTCAGCCTGTGCCAGTGCAACCAACAATGCATCCTCATTACCCTTATCAACCATTACCTCCTCCTCGGCCTGTTCCACAATCACAACATGATTGGCCTACAAACACTGTGACGCCTGGACTGATGGAGATGGCTATTGCTTCCTCCTATGGCATACCCAAACCAAGGCTGGCAGTATTCTCCTCAGGGAAAAAGAGTGATTTCCTGATGCTCAAGAAAGGGCTAGACAGCATCCTTGGTCCACTCAGACATCTAACGGAGGACTATAAGTATCAAGTGCTCTTGGATGCTCTTAGGTAGCTAAGAGGTATGTCAACTAGGGCTGTGACGGTGGCAGATTTTTACACCGCGGTGGTAATGGACGAACTACCGCCGGTGGCGCGGTGTTGTGTATATTTATTTATATATATATATATATATATATAAAATTCTGAATCGCAAAAATAAATAAATGAGGCTCAATCATCTATTAACAAACGTGCGTGTTTACTTTAGCACTTCCGTCAGTGAACACTCAGCCTGCAAAACACTAAAATAAATATCAAAGAAATACAGTTAAATAGGAAAGTAACCTTAAATAAGAGTTAAATACACACTGTCTACCTCACACGAGCGGCGCGGCGAGAACCCATTATAATCAGTGATGCTGTCTACACTAGATGCGGCGCGATACGACACGACAAATCCCTCATAGTAAACTGCCTCGTCCTATTTATGATGTACTGACAAGAAGTTCAAATGTCCTGTAGACGGACTCGACCTGTTGTGCTGCGATGCGACATCCGGTTTAGACACGGTTCACTGTTCCGCCACCAAGCGCGCGGGCGCGTTAACTCCTTGTCTGCACGCGCTCTCTGTGGAATAGGAATCGCGGCGTATGTTGCCACATTACTTGTTAGCATCTTCCATTTACTGCTGTGTTGTTCGTATTTGACCAGTTTGGAGAAAGACTCACCAATACAAACCTGACCAGCCGGGCGTTTGCGATCACGTGAACTTGAAGACACTTGTACGAACGCGGATGGGTGACATGAATGGAAATGATTCCAGATCGGCGATGTAGTATTTGGTTTCCCAAAAAGGTTCATCGCTCATCACGAAATAAATTTGCTAAATGCAGAATAAACTGTATTTTCCTCCGCTCAAACCTGCCAATCTAAAGGAAATGCCGTGCATGGCGTTTGAGGTAATTAGTGAATTAGCATAAATTTATAGTCTAAATAAAACAATCTGCAACTGTATATTATTACACTTGTATAGAAAACTTTGTGTTATGCTTGTTATAGAGTGTGTGACGTCACGTGCACTACTGCCGGTGGCAATAGACAACCGCGGTGACAACCGACCATCGGTTGTCATGGTGACCGTCACAGCCCTAATGTCAACAGCCAATATCCTTACACTAGTGCCATGCAGGCTCTTGAACAGAGATACGGTCAACCAAGACAGTTAATTCAGAATGAGCTGAGAGCTATCCTCAATGCACCAGCTATTCGACCAGGTGATGCACAGGGATTTGAGGACTTTGCAGCAGCTGTTAACACACTGGTGGGTATGTTGAACACGATGGAAGGGCCTTCTAGATATGAACTGCAGTGTGGTTCCCACGTTGACACTTTACTGACCAAAAACTGCCTGTCAGTTACAGAGACTCCTTCATAGAATACTGTCTCAACCAGCACAATATTGTGAGCGGCAGCTCCAGAACTTACACCTTGCCAGAATTTGCTGAGTGGCTGGAAAGGAAGTCTCAGGCCATTCAGATATCTCGACGGGTAACAGGGCCAGGGCATACAGAACCCTTTCGGCGAGAACAGAAGTCCCTTCCTTACTCCAAAGCCAAGTCAGCTACAATTCTTACTATCAATTTGCCTTTTAGCTCCTCCAAAGACTCTAAAATGGCCGCTACAGCTTAAAAGCAGGATCGCTTTAAGCCCTTTTGTCCCTTCTGCAACAACCATGAACATTATCTCAATGCTTGTGCAGCCTTTCTCAAGTTGAACCACACTCAAAGAGGAACCTGGATAAAAGAACACAATAAGTGCTGGAGGTGTGGAAGAGGTCACAAAGCAGACAACTGTACTCTTAAGAAAGCTTGTTCTACATATGAGGGACTCCACCTGCCCATTCTGCATGAAAGTGGCGAATCAGAGCATACTGATGGTGAGCACAACCAATTCTCAAGTTTACTTGGATCAAGCCAGTCACTCAGGCAGAGTCATGCTTAAAGTAGTCCCAGTGAGACTTCGCAGTGGCAAAAGGTTTCTGGACACTCATGCAGTGTTGGACGACGGGTCTGAAAAAACAATCATACTACCTGCAGCAGTTAAACATCTACATTTGGAAGGACCTGAATAAGTGTTGGCTCTTCGAACAATAAGACATGATCTTGTTCAACTGAGAGGAACCACCGTCTGCTTTGAGGTATCAGCTCTGTCACACCTGAATGGAAAACACCAGATTCAGAACGCTTTCACAGCTGCAGATCTTAATCTCGCTGAGCAGTCTTGTCCAGTGGACGCGCTGAAGAGGAAATATGGACACCTCAGGGACATTCCTTTACAAAGCTTCACTAAAGTACAGCCTCTGCTGCTCATAGGATCAGATTATCCACAGCTGATCACAGCAAACTGCCCAATCCGTATGGGTCCGCTTGGTAGCCCTATAGCAGTACACACACTGCTTGGCTGGACAGTTCAAGGACCAACAACTTTTCTCCAGCAACCCTCAAATGTAAACTCATGCCTCCACACCACATTCCTTTCACCTATGCAAGAGTTACGTCAACATGTTGAGTGGTTGTGGCAGCTTGACATACTGCCATCGAGAAATGAGAAAGAAGTAGTCTGTTCCAGACAAGATAAAGCAGCACTTGCCATGTTGGAACAAAAAAACGGTACATGTGACCATTGATGGTGTGAATCGCTATGCTACTCCACTACTGCGAAAGGGGGATGCACCCAAATTTCAGGCATCACCAAACAGTGTCATGGCTCTTTTAAGAGCCACAGAACGCCGCCTGATTAAGGACATTAACCTGGCAAATGTGTATAACAAGGAGATACACAGACTAGAGGATGCAGGTTATGCAGTTTGAATAACCAGTACAGAAGCAGCCAGTTCCAGCGAGTCATGGTTTGTTCCTCACCACATTGTGCACCACAATGGCAAAGCCTGAGTAGTGTTTAACTGCTCTTTCAGCCACGATCAGACAAACCTGAATGACAATCTACTGCCTGGTCCCACTCTTGGTCCACCACTGCTGGGAGTCCTGCTTAGGTTCAGACAGTATGCCGTTGCCATAAGTGGAGACATACGAGCCATGTTTCACCAAATCAGAATGCTACCTGAAGACCAGCCACTGCTCCGCTTCCTCTGGAGGGACATGGAAAGAGATCGCACCCCCAACATCTATGAATGGCGAGTATTACCATTTGGGACCACCTGCAGTCCATGCTGTGCCACATATGCTCTCCAGAGGCATGTCAGAGACAACATTGAGGGCAACGAAGAGGTAGTTGAATCTATCCAGCCGTCTTTCTATGTTGACAACTGCTTACAGTCACTTCAGTGTCAGCATCAGGCTAAGAAACTCGTTGACAAAATGAGAACATTGTTGGCGACAGGTGGTTTTGACATAAGGCAGTGGGCTAGCAATGTTCCTGATGTGATTGCTCCTCTACCCACCGAAGCGAAATCAGAGAGCTGTGAACTGTGGTTGTCGGCAAATAAAACTGATCTTCAAGAGTCAGCACTTGGCTTGATGTGGAACTGTTCACAAGACACTTTAAGTTACAAACACAGACCTGTCTCTACAAATGGTGAAACCTCGATGAGAACTGTTTAATCGCATCCTGGTGAGCCAATATGATCCACTCGGATACATCATCCCCTTTACTACAAGGGCCAAAATCCTGGTGCAAACATTATGGAAAAGGGTTGGAAGCTGGGATGAACCTCTACCAGCTGACCTCCTCTCAGAATGGCAGGCATGGGAAGAAGAGCTTCCAAACCTACAAATAATAATACTACCTAGGTGTTACACACCATCATGCAACAACACCTCCTCCACTATCGATGTACATGTTTTCTGCGATGCTTCGGAGAAAGCATATGGCTCCGTGGCATATTTACGGATAGAAACTGGTGACTACATCCAAGTTGCGTTCATAATGGCGAGGTCACGTGTGGCACCTAAGAAGCAACTCTCCGTGCCACGCCTTGAACTCTGTGCAGCATTATCTGGAGCTCAGCTTGCCAAAACACTGAACTCAGAACTTACTCTTAACATCAGACAGACAGTCATGTGGTCAGACTCAACAACCGTGTTACATTGGATAAAGTCTGAGTCATGTAACTATAAAGGTGTTTGTAGGCACAAGAATTGCAGAGATTCAAGACCTCATCGGATGTGAAAACTGGAACTACGTGGATTCAGACAACAACCCTGCTGACGATGTAAGACCCTCATAGATCTGTCCCACACCTGCAGATGGAACCAAGGTCCAGAATTTTTGCATCAACCTCCAGACCACTGTCCAATTCACCCCTCAGTGCCAGTAGAAGACTCAGAAGAACTCCGCAAATCCTCATTCTGCGGTAATGTCTTGATCAGTCATGCCTCTTCACCTAATGTAGATGACTGCAAATCATGGGACGACCTCATCATGACCACATACCAGTCTTTGCATGGGGCGGCAGCACCCACTATGTCTGCCACAGAATGCATAGAGACTGAAATGGCTGTCCTTAAACGTGCACAGGCTGAAAGTTTTTCTGATGAAGTACATGCCCTTCAAGCCAACAAACATGTGCATCCAAACAGTCGATTAAGGTCCCTTGCTCCAGCATTAGACCCTGATCTGGGCCTGATTAGAGTTGGTGGTAGATTACGCAAAGCTGCAACACTACCAGAGGATGCACTTCACCATATTGTGCTAGCACCAGATCACCCAATAACCAAACTGTTAATCCAAGATTTTGATAACTGCCTGATGCATGCAGGTCCTGAAAGAATCTTTGCTGAGTTAAGACGAACCTATTGGGTTCTCAGAGGCCGCCAGATGGTCAAAAAGCACAAGAGACAATGTGCTGAATGTAGGAAATGGCGTGGCAAGCCTGTTGTACCTAAAATGGCAGACATGCCTGCTTCTCGTCTGAGGATTAATCAGCCTCCATTCTGGTCGACAGGGATGGACTGTTTTGGCCCCTACACGATCAAAATCGGCAGATGGCAAGAAAAGAGATGGGGAATAATATTTAAATGTCTCACGACAAGGTGTGTACGTCTTGACTTGTTATGCAGCATGGATGCAAATTCCTTTTTATTAGCACTCAGACGCTTCATAGCAAGGAGATGAAAGCCCTTTGAACTCATCTGCGACAGAGACACCAACTTCATACTGACAGAAAAACACAGGATTGTTGACATTTTTGCAGATTTATTAAAAAAGAAAAACTGAAATATCACATGGTTCTAAGTATTCAGACTCTTTGCTGTGACACTCATATTTAACTCAGGTGCTGTCCATTTCTTCTGATCATCCTTGAGATGGTTCTACATCTTCATTTGAGTCCAGCTGTGTTTGATTATACTGATTGGACTTGATTAGGAAAGCCACACACCTGTCTATATAAGACCTTACAGCTCACAGTGCATGTCAGAGCAAATGAGAATCATGAGGTCGAAGGAACTGCCTGAAGAGCTCAGAGACAGAATTGTGGCAAGGAACAGATCTGGCCAAGGTTACAAAAAAATTTCTGCTACACTTAAGGTTCCTAATAGCACAGTGGCCTCCATAATCCTTAAATGGAAGACGTTTTGGACGACCAGAACCCTTCCTAGAGCTGGCCGTCCGGCCAAACTGAGCTATCGGGGGAGAAGAGCCTTGGTGAGAGAGGTAAAGAAGAACCCAAAGATCACTGTGGCTGAGCTCCAGAGATGCAGTCGGGAGATGGGAGAAAGTTGTACAAAGTCAACCATCACTGCAGCCCTCCACCAGTCGGGGCTTTATGGCAGAGTGGCCCAACGGAAGCCTCTCCTCAGTGCAAGACACATGAAAGCCTGCATGGAGTTTGCTAAAAAACACCTGAAGGACTCCAAGATGGTGAGAAATAAGATTCTCTGGTCTGATGAGACCAAGATAGAACTTTTTGGCCTTAATTCTAAGCGGTATGTGTGGAGAAAACCAAATAATTGGATTAGCACTAAACGCATGATGTCGTTCTTATTCATACTGGATGCCAGAGGGCGCCCTCACACAAAAAAAGTCACAGAAGTAGCCGAACTCATGAAGCTCCAGGAAATCCCCAATATGGACAAATGCATTGCTATGGATGTAACAGAGTAAACAAGATATAAACGTTTTGAATGATAAAACAAATACAATAAACACTCGACTACGACAATATATCTGTGTTATTCAAGCCATCTCAGGTATTTTCATAATAATTAAGTATATTTATAATCCATTGCCAATCAATGTATTAGTAGCCTATGGAACATTTTCTGCCTCATTCTGTGACAAGAAGCTACTTCAGATCACAAAAGGAAGCATTTAACTGGTGTTGTGGACTAAAGGTTATAATGTTCTCTTTTGTAGGACAACAGGTTTAAAAACGTGAATACAAGATCATTTTAGCTTTTGGCATTTTAATTTAAGAATGTTTAGCTTAACTAGTTAATGGAGGGTTACCTGATGCTGTCAGAGCAAGTGTAATTTCTGCATTCACGCGTTCCTCGGATGCTCTCATTTCCCGAGTTGTGCTTTTAAGTCAGAATGTGAAAACAGCGTGCTCGCGTTACTACAAAGATTTGTTGGAATTGTATTATTAGAGTTTTCCGACTTGAGTTCACGTGCATTTTCTCAGTCGGGAAATAATTTTTCACATGAGTTGCCGGTGATGATGCTTCTTGCGTTCGTTTTGGAGAAACAAAGGACAAATATTTCAATCGATCGCTCAGGCATGGCACCGAAATCTCCGTTCTGATTCGGTTCCAGTACATACCGGTTACATGGGTACCGGTGCCGTATTGGTACCGGGTTTCAGTACCCAACCCTACCCAACAGTGAAGCATGGTGGTGGCAGCATCATGCTGTGGGGGTGTTTTTCAGCTGCAGGGACAGGACGACTGGTTGCAATCGAGGAAAAGATGAATGTGGCCAAGTAACGTTACAGGGATATCCTGGACGGAAACCTTCTCCAGAGTGCTCAGGACCTCAGACTGGGCTGAAAGTTTACCTTCCAACAAGACAATGACCCTAAGCACACAGCTAAAATAACGAAGGAGTGGCTTCACAACAACTCCGTGACTGTTCTTGAATGGCCCAGCCAGAGCCCTGACTTAAACCCAATTGAGCATCTCTGGCGAGACCTAAAAATGGCTGTCCACCAACGTTTACCATCCAACCTGACAGAACTGGAGAGGATCTGCAAGGAGGAATGGCAGAGGATCCCCAAATCCAGGTGTGAAAAACTTGTTCCATCTTTCCCAAAAAGACTCATGGCTGTATTAGATCAAAAGGGTGCTTCTACTAAATCCTGAGCTAAGGGTCTGAATACTTAGGACCAAGTGATATTTCAGTTTCTTTAACTCTTTCACCGGCATTGACGAGATATCTCGTCAATTAAGAGACAACGCTTCCCCGCCATTGAGTTTTTACGGCAATCCGTGTTCTATGTGTATTACGGTAAGGAAAGCCCTAGCGCATGTCCTGAATGAGTTACGGGACTTCCGGGTCTTTAGGGTGCGAATAGAAGACGATCGGCATACATGGAAGGATCAGAGAAAGTGTAGATCATATATAAATCATAGCCTATGTAGAACATGCTTTGACCATTTTGAATCTGATCGGGACGATGTAGTCAGTGAGAGAGATGCATTTACAGACACAGAAACATGTGTTGTAACCGATCCGTCGATCTGAATAGAGTGGTGTGTGTGTGTGTGTGTGTGTGTGTGTGCGCGCATGTATGTACAGTATATGTATGTAGCCTGTGTGTGTGTATAATCATATGTTTGTGTGCGTGTCTGTTTGTTCTGTTTATTGAATGCAATTTAAATTATTCATATAATTATGTACAAGTGAAAGAATATGACATCTGAATGTATTTTGCATGAAAATGCACTACTTTGAAAAAAAGGCATTTTTCTCAGTTTTTTGTCCAATGTTGTATTTTTGATGGTACCCACTTGTATTCAAATGGTGATAAAACATGAACACATGAAGATAGAATAAAATAGTTTTTTTTTGTTTAAAAGCAGAGACTTGGGTCTTTATTTTGATATATAATATGTTCTTATAGTCATAGCAGAAAATATTCTGAGGGACATCAAATTTAGGTGAAAATCATCAAATGCTGGCGGTGGCTGGCAACTTTTAAAAAAAACGCTGGCGGGGAAAGAGTTAATAAATCTGCAAAAACGTCAAAAATTCTGTGTTTTTTGTCAATATGGGGTGCTGTGTGTACATTGAGGAAAAAAAAATTAACTTAAATGATTTTAGCAAATGGCTGCAATATAACGGAGTCAAAAAATTTAAGGGGGTCTGAATACTTTCCGTACCCACTGCATTAAACTTTTAAGTGTGTTTGCTCATAATAATAATCCCCACCACAGTAAAATAAGTGTGATTTTAATCACATCATACGGCATATATACGCTTAAAAGTTTTCATTCACTCTAAAAACTGAACCTGCTCAAGTGCAGCAGACAGATTAGGCCTCCATTCAAGAACAAACGATAATGTACTTACATTTTATGGCTTTCTCTTAAGCCTGGAATGCATTACACGACTTTTAAAATCTGAACAGATTTTTAAAACACTAGGCATCATACACTTACCGACTTTGTAAATGGTGACAAAGGAAAACTGGGCATCATACACTACACGACTGAAGATAATACACTACCAGACTTTAAAGTTCCGATCACAACAAACTCACGCAGAAACGCGCCTTGTTGCTAGGAGACGCATGACAAGTGAAAACATACGTGTTCTAAAATCGGCTGAAAATATCAAACATGTTTGATATTCTCTGACTGGATAGAATCAAAGTCTGAAGCTAAAAAAAAAATCGGAGTCTGTGACCATCATACACTACGTGATTTTCTGTGGAATCTGTCAGCTGTAATCTGCAGACTGGTTCCGACTTTCGTGAACTAGCATCAACTTGTTCAGACTGTAAAATCGGGGGGAAATTGGGGCAAAAATCGCGTAGTGTATTCCCGGCTTTACTTATCTATAATGTTTTTCACTGTCAGAGCTTCCCACACGGCAGTGTTACCACAAAATAAATATTATTATTAAATTCAGATTGCACATATTGAATCATCTTAGCAGGTGTAATGCCACAACAGTGTGCTCAGTTTGATTCACAACCAAATGACTCATTTGAATGGTTAATGCCGAGTTCACACTGCACGATTTTCAAACTCGTCGGATCGCTTTTGTTTTCACACTGCGTGACTATCTGGGGTAGCAATTAGGCTTGGGCGGTATCCAAATTTTGATACCGTCAAACCTCCTCCCTATTTTACCTCGGTATACGGTATTACCGTGAATAATAAAAAAATTATGACATAAGGCTCAGACAGTGCCACCTTAGGTTCGAGTTATTTCCATCTCTCGCGGTCACCTTTTTGTTGCACAATTTGCAAATTGCCTCGTCCGTATTTACCGCCTCTCCCTTCTCGTTCGGTCGAAACCCGAAATACTGCCAAACTGCAGAAGTTGTGTTCTTTTTCGAGACCCGGGCCGGTTGCACGAGCTGAACGTAAGTTACAACCTAGCCTAGTTTTGACGTAAATGGGCACTAAGTTACAACTTACGCACTACTAAATATTTTTTCGTTGCACCATTACACTTAGTTGAAGTGTAACTCTATGTATAAACTAAATATTTACGGACGCGTCTGGTCAGGAGTAACGGTTGGAATAAAATAGCAGACTGAGTGAATTGCATCAATATGCTCTTCTTTTACCTGACAACCTCCAATCCTTTAGGCATATATGATGCTGCTGACATTTACACTCACGTACATATTAAGAGAGAGAACAATATGTGAATAAAAGTACTTTGTTTCTTTTTTAGCCCGTCTTCAACACCCCATCTACAGCGCGCCTCTGTGCACTTCGGTCCGTGTTTGCGCATGTCAGATGAAATAATAAATAAATGGCATTTCTTATGTTTTTTTTTCTTTCAGTATTTATTGATCCTTATTTATTTCAATTACAGTTTCTGAATGTTATTTACATATAAAAATAGCTTACATATAGACTAATGTTATTAATGTATCGTTTTTAATGGAAACTTGTTTTTACCGTTAGTATACGTGAGGCGAAAGAAGTTAGAATGAAGGATTAATTAAAATCAATAACATTTAAACAAGTTTTGCTCGCGTATTTGAAGGTTTCTATTGGATGATTTAGGGTAAACGTCATTTTATGCGACTACGCATTACTTTACGGAGAGCTTAAGAACTGCTAGCTACGTCCTGCTTAACGAACAGCTGGTGCAACCGAAGTAAGTACAAATTTAGTAACAAACTAGCAAGTAGTTACTAGCCTCTAGTGTGAACTTAACATTCTAATTTAAGTAAGAACTTACGAATGGCTGGTGCTACCCTACCCTGGTCACTTGGTGCGCGACTCGCCATCTTTCCCCCTCTCTCTCTTTCTCCTCCACGCTGTCACGTGATGACAACCAAGCATACGCATTTTTAGGCATTAAATAAATTATATTTAATATTTAATCCTCGTCTCCTATATAAGTGCATTGTTTTTTTATGACGGTATAGAAACTGATACCGTTGCTATTTTTAGATCCCGCGGTATACCATATTACCGTATTACCGCCCAAGCCAAGTAGCAATCAGTCGCTGCTGTGTTCACATTGCACGATGGATCAGCGACAGGGGCTTTCACATTGCACGATTTCACTATAGGAAGAATCGCCGACAACTCTGTCTGATCCGCAAACAACGTTTCACAACAAAACCCATGCGTGAAGTGATAAGGAAATAACGCGAGAACCTGCGTGCATCAGACTGTTGTTCTCGAGCAAGACTGGAAGTATTAAAAAAAAAAAATATAGCCAGAAAATTGTCTGTGCTCTGATTTCCAGCTACAAAAAGAAAAAACAGATTATGCAGGAGGGAGATGCAGGGAACAGGGATTGTGTTCTGCAGAGTGGTTCAGTCTGATTGTCTGTGGAAAGAACTTGTCTCGCAGTCTGCTGGTGATGGTTCTGCAATAACATCTGCCTGGTGTTAACGTTGAGAGCAATCCATGGCTCGGGTGGCTGGTGTCTCTGACAGTCCTCCATGCTTTCCTCACACACCACCTGGTGTAAATGTCCTGGAGGGACAAAACATGTATTTAGGGTGTGGTAATCAATAAACAAAATATAGTACTTTTAACTGTTGTACTGGACTTACCATTGATTCTTGTTGGAGTTCTGGCCTAAATGAATCCCTCCTCTTATCTTCCAGTTGTTCAGTTGTGTAGTTTCTTTTATGGGCCGTAACATCTGAGCTGGCGCAGTAGGTCTGTTCAGGAATGCAGTCTTCCCAGCAGATACCCGATGGGTTCAGGCAGCAGTGCTTCACTTGGTGGCCACTGAATTGATATCTTCATCAACTGGCTTCATCCTCCTTCAAACAAAGAGACAAAACAATAAGTCAACGATAACTCCAGAGAAATAGTGTTGGTGAATACAGGTGCAGGTGTCAGTACTCCCCATATTCAATCATTTCCTGCCCAAATCCCAGAGATGATGCACAGCTGATTTGCTCATTGTAGGAGCTATAAAAAGATGTGTATGTGAAAAATGACAACTGCTGAGTCTAACTTGAAGAGTTCTTTGAGAAATCAACATCAAATGCTGTACCACAAATACTGCATAGCTTGAATGCATACATACCAGTGGAAATGTGCAACCTTTCTTTTCTGGTTTGGCACAAGAAGGCCATGCTCATTCCTCATCCCCAACAGGGCTGGTTTGACTGGCTTGCTGTGACTGATTTTCTTTGCATTTTTGGTCTTTAGCTGTAAACAAGAAAATATCTATTAACCCCATGTTTAATTATTATTGTTGTTTAAACATAAATTAAGCAGTTATAATTATATACTTCAAGCTCAAATTCCCTGGCAACTCTAGCGGGCTCCTGAGTTCATCTGTATACATCAGATTCAGAGTCTGAGAAAAGACCATCACGCAAACTCTCAGTTTCTACCTTACAATAGAGTATAAAAGAATGTGTAAGTGAGTGACGGAGTAAAGGAATAAGATGAAGAGAAACAGACTTTTGTGTGTACGTTTAAAAGAATGAGAGTTAAGCAGCATTAGAAAAAGCTGTATTCTTCAGTAGCAAGCTATATTAATATGAATTATTTTAAATATAATTACATGCTGCCGGTAGTTATAAGCAATTTAAAGGCATCTTCATATCAAGGATGAGTCAATACCGCAGCTATTTAACCTTTAATGACACAGAGGAACAACATAATTGGAATCTCTTTTGACTCTTTCAGAACAAGTTTTTCCAGCTGGTGAACAATAAAAACATTGACAGCCAATCAGAATCCACCAGACTTTAAAGAGCTTGAGCATTTAAATGGCAGACAACAATCACAGCGTGCAGTTATAATAAACAGAACATTATTGTCTGTTGGTGTGGATGCTAAAATAGTTATCATTATAGTTCTTGTTCTTGCTGTGAACAGCTTTAAGTGATCTGATTTGGCCAAATTAACTGAAGATCTGATTTGTCACGTGACAAGTTAAAATAGCATTTCCAGACTCTTGCTTCTTAGACAGATATGTTCAATAAAAATCAACAAGGAAAGAAAGGCAGACTCTGAGGTGTGGACAGGTATCATGTACTGTTAGAACAGGAAGAGACCGCACCAATTTGTAAAGATTAATAAAGATTCCAATGGACTTAAAATAAACTTTGATACAAACACTCTGACTACTTACAAAGGGCACAATCTGCATATAAATACTGTAAAGATGATATAAAGCCACCCAGCTTTATATCAAGCTGATGTAAAGCTGCTTTGACACAATTTGCATTGTTACAAATAATAGTGACTTGACTTGACTCTGCAGGAGAGTTGAGGCAATGGCCGATGACAGCAGCAGGAGTAAAAGTGGTAGAATTTTATACGAGTACGCTTGTACAATATCATATGAATTTGCTGACTTGGTAAATTGTATGAATTATTACTACTTCTACATGACACTTTGTTGAGGGTTCTTCCTGATGGGCTACATAAACCAAAGTTAAAGAAACATCAAATGCTGTGCAAATATAACTGCAGTACAGTTTAGGTGCTCAGACCAACACAGACGTACCATTGGAAGTGTTTGTCTTTGCAGCTTTTGGTCTTCTCTGTAAACACACAAGATGGCCAAATTCAAATCCCATGATAGGCCTTCCTTTGGTCTTCCCTTTCAGCTGAAATGAAGAGAAATATATACATATTGAGACAGTGTGTTAAAAATGACCAAAGTGACCAAAATATTTGAGAGGAAAGACTGTAAGGAAAGATTATTAACACGTAAAATAAGGATGCGTTCATTAAAGCAAATCAGCTATAGCTAAATGTGTTCAACATTACCTGTGAAGGGTTGAATCTTTGAAGAACTTGTTCAGCCTTCTTGGCAGCTTCTTCAAGATCAGCAAAATAGGAACGGAAAAACTGAGAGAGAGAGAGAGAGAGAGAGAGAGAGAGAGAGAGAGAGAGAGAGAGAGAGAGAGAGAGAGAGAGAGAAAGAAAGAGAGAGAGATGGCTTCTTAAAAGAGCTGCTGGAGTATGTGATCTGGCATAACTGCAAGACAGAAAAAAAATATTGAATTACTTCACAAAAACATATTAAAGGCTTGGCGAGCATTGTTACTGCTTTACAAATAGTATACAGTACAGTTACTGTGGTAAAAGCATGGTGATGTGGTTATTGTGCTTTAAGTACAAATACCACAGTAAAACTACGGTTACTGTGGTAAACCCATACAAAGAGTGGACAGTAAACACAGTTACTTGGTAAAATCATGAAAAGGTGTTGTGGTTACCATACCTACAAAAAATACCACAGTAAAACTACAGTTACGGTGATGAGAGGCATGGCATATGTTGTAGTTACTGCGTCTTGACTACACATGACATGGTCGAGCAACAGTTAATATGGTAAATAAATGTATGGACTTTTTACATGATCACAATTATCACGCAATACTGGGTTGGTTGATTTGTTGTGCTGTCATCAGCCATGTCTATAAGCTGAAGACCCATATCACAACATGATTAAAAACGGTGTTATTTATTTAAAACTGTAACAGGTCTATAATATACAGTAGAAGTTATCTTAGGCTAATGTCAATGGCAGGTTACCAGCTCTGTGCTAGCAGCCCACTGTTCCACTAACAACTCATTTGAACGCATACGCTGACATTTTAACACATTACCTCGTCTAACGTGACGCAGAAACACTGAAATAATTAAAATAGCACCGTCAAACCCGTGATCTCGTTACATAAAAAGAGTGTTGCCTTTACTTACCTGTTTGAAGGTGCGCGCGCATCAGGTGAACTGAGCCTCGCTGGTGACGTCACTGCCGCTGAAGCTGCTGCGTGGTATTCGTGGTAACTCTCCACAGAAGTTAATGGGAAGGATTGGCGTGTCATATGCACGCAAAATTGGACTTTGTATGCATTACACGCAATTTGAAAGTGTAAACTCGTGTTATTTACACAAGTGAATCTGAAAATGCGCGCACAGGAAAAACGACTTTCGACTTTGATATAAATGTAATTGAGTAAAAAGTACGACATTTGTCTTTCAAATGTAGAGAAGTTAAAGTCGCAAGTTTCCAGAAAAAATAATACTCAAGTAAAGTACAGATACTCAAAAAGTGTAGGCTACTTAAGTACAATAGGTACTCAAGTAAATTTACCTCCACCTCTGCTATCTGGGATGGAGCTCAACTTGAGATGCATAAACTTTCACTGAAACTAATGCTCCTGTTACATGTCTGTCTGTCTGTGATCCCCGTTGTCCTTATTTGGTTTGGTTCCGGTCCTTGTTATCGTTATTTGTGATTGTCCCCACCTGAGTTTGATTATGTTGTTTGCTCTTTTGTTCTCTCTCCTTTAAAGGTCCTGAGTTCTCCCTCTTTGGTTGTCCGTGATTAATGTTAGATGATGTTTAGTTTATGCTCAATTGATGTTCAGTTAAATGTTATAATATTCCTGTATTTACTTACCTTTATTAAAAGAGTGTGTTTATAACCCGTCGTCTCCTCGCACTCCTTGAAAGACACAAACATAACAGCTCCTTGATGTGTCAGCATCAACCAAGCTAGGCTTTGGATCCCCCTCCCCCACCGATCACGTATGCATTTACGGTAAGGCACCGTCATTTTAGAAAACGGTTCAGTACTGTAAATTTATGCTGTAAAATTACAGTAACTTTTTTTACAGTGTATGGCATATTTTAAGCTATTTCTACTGTAAGAAAAAAAAATGCAAGTGATCCTGCTGGCGCCTCCGTGTCCTGCAGAGCGCTTCAGCTTCCACTCTCCGCGCAAACTGTTGCGTCTAACAGCGCACATTTATATAGGTTAAACATTTAAACAAGTAACACTGCGATATGCTTGAACTGTTTTATAGATTTTATTTTAGCCTAGTCGTGATGACTTGAGAAGGCTACATTGATCAAACATAGGCTTTTATCATCTTACTGTCTGCCGCTCGCCGCTTTGTCGTTAATGTAAAAAAATAAAACAATAAAAAAAACCTTACATTTAACGAAGAAAAAATTCTCTAAACGTATTTCTAAACAATTATTTTTTCATTACTTACAAAACTGAACTGTTTTAATAACAGCTGTATAAACTGTTTTGGGAGAAGGGGAAATATAGAGGCTAATATAAATCTCTTCGATAGGAAGTGTGTATTAACAAACTAATTTATAAACAATTTAATAGCTACAGGAGATTATCAGTGCTATTTTCTGAGAGATGTTGAACCCTCAGTAAGAGAACTATTTTACCTTTTATCTTACAGTTGTTCTGAAGGTTAAGGAGACACATTACAGAATTATGTTTAGGATTTGCCCTGTTAGTGATTTTATACAGAAAATATTTACATTTTAAGTGGACCCATGTGTTTTTTTTAAAGTTATTTTCCTGAAACACTTGATCATCTATTCTTTTACTGAGATGTTACTTCTAAATTCTGGTTTGATATTCATAGTTGGTTTTCAGTAAAAAATGTAAACAATTCCTCCAGTTGTTTTGCATGATATATTTTCTTTAATGTGATTTAAATTCTCTTTTTTTAAGGTCAACTTTGTTTTATTTTTGGATAAAATATCATATTCATACATGCAAATGGTAAACCATGTTATTTAATACATTAAAAAACATACAAAAATATCAAAAACTCCATAAAATGTAATCATTTATTTAGTGCAATGTCACCTGAATATTACCATTCTCGCAAAAGGCTCATGAAACTTACACTTCAAATGTTTGACCAAAAAAATTAAATAAAAAATCTCATAAGAGATACTTTGAACTTTTTAGGGTTAGTTCAACTAAAAAGATGAATATTCAATTCAGAAAATCAAGGTCCAGAACAGTAGGAAAGACATCATTAGAGTATCAACGTGACTCCAGTG
Source organism: Acrossocheilus fasciatus (assembly GCA_036784905.1). Classification (NCBI taxonomy): domain Eukaryota; kingdom Metazoa; phylum Chordata; class Actinopteri; order Cypriniformes; family Cyprinidae; genus Acrossocheilus; species Acrossocheilus fasciatus. Next base: position 20,011,881 of record CM071945.1, read on the forward strand.
GTTTAAACCTCAATTTTAGGAACCAACGCGAGTGCTTCTTTTTTTTTTTTTTTTTTTTTTTACACAAAAATAAATAAATAGCCACCTTATTAGCCACCCAATAGGGGAAGCACCACCACACTTTGGATATTATTTTGTAAATAAAGTAGTAAATTGTTTTTTTTATTTTTTTTATTTCTGTAAACAAAGCTCTTGAGTTGCTTCATGAAATTTAGGTTAAACCACTGGACTCACAAGGAATACTTTAATGATGTCCTTCCTACTGTTCTGAAGATAAACGAAGGTCTTAAGGGTTTGGAACGACATGAGGGTGAGTAATTAATGACAGAGTTTTAATTTTGGAGTGAACTATCCCTTTAAGGTCTGTCAAAACTGCACAGAGAGCTCATTACAAATATGAAGGTCTTCATAAAATTCATACATTTTGTCTGTACAAGGAAGTTTTTATCAAAATTTTAATCAAAACTTCCCCATAGTTCCACTAAACCTTCCTCATGATTACAAGTGTTACATCTCCTGTAAAAAAAAGAAAAAAAAGAAAGAACCTGTTTACAAGAATCATGTAAACCGGTTTTGAAACAGAGACCCATCACAAACACAGCCAAACCTGCCCCTGAAGTGGCATAACGTCTGGATATGCATGACATGTATGTGCAGGGCCGGCCCTAGCACTTTGGGTGTACTAAGCAGGTTTTCAAAAGAGGCCCATTTCCCCCCCCCCCCCCCCCCCTCTCTCCCCCCCTCCCCCCTCACTATTTAAATGTTTAACCACTGCTTTCAAAAAATGCATGAACATTTGGTGAGAGCAATAATAATACAGAATCAAGCTAGTTTCTGAGCTGGCATGTTTTATTCCTGATTAAAATGCAAAAATGTATAAGTGTAAACAAATGTTTGAATAAAGATATGGCATATTTAAACATTTGGTTATATTTCATAAACGCCAAGGTAAATAAAAAAAAAATCTGAATGGCTGTTTATAAACATGTAAAATACTGTTTGACTTCCTTTGAGCCCCCTGACAAGCAGGTCTTTCTCGCTCTCTTTTCTCTCTTTCTACTTCTCTGCAGCCTCTACCAGTTTTATAGTACCACCTCTTTATTTTAAAACATTAACACACACAACTGTAACTTTATCAAAGTTATTATTTCCAAGGCAAGCAGAGTATGTGAGTGGAGCAGAGTGAGAGCGGAGAGGAACAGTGTGATTTTAAATGGAGGGAGGGAGGAGGGGATTTTTTAAAAGTTGGAACGTCTTGGTTTTCACTCGCTCCAAGAGCGCTCCACCACTGCTCCATCACGAGTACAATTAGCAAGAAAGAAGGATCACCTAAATCAGAAAGAATGTGAAGGCTATGATGATGGCAATGGACATGAGCAGGATGTTATACTGTAGTTCAAGGAATTAGTTTATTCCTTCTAGATCCTGAACATTTTCAGGTGAAAGCATTATTTAAACGGGTACAACACTTATTCACATGCAATCCCTCTCTGAATAATGCATTCAAACAAATGTAATCTGCTTCATCTGTAGACTGTCCGATTTCGAATGAGCAGAAATCTGTAAGAAATGCAATTATATGCATTTCTGCATATAACTATGTCCAAGACATAGCTCTCAGAACATTACTAGCTTACAAGTTGATAGTGTTGCCATAGAAACACATAATTCAGCTCAGAGTAGAATGTCACATTGTCATCTCAGAATTATGGTAATTGACCCTTTGCAAAAACCTCATTTTGAAAAATGAGGTTCTGCGCAGATTTTACTCATCACAAACAAGCCTATTTTTGAAGTTCAAAGTGTGTGTCACTACTCGATCCGTACCGGAAACACGATTTGTACTGCGCATATGCGTCTGCTTCCTGTCTGTATGACAAAACAATTTAGGCAATTTCATTAAGAAAATAGGCTTGTTTGAGATGAGCAAAATCTGCGCAGAACCGATCACCGTGAGAAAAGTGTCCGAGTTACGTTCGATTTGCGACCGCACTGTCACAACTCAATCCGTACAGGCTCGTACTACCATTGTGAGACTTTCATACAGCTTGGAACTGGGCACACAATCACAGACCTATTCCGTGGAGAGGTGACAGAGCCTGCTTTTCTGCAGATGAACAGTGAAGATAAAAAAAAAAAATGCACCCAGGAAGGCCCTGAGGAGTGAATTCCCTGAAGCAAAGGATGATCTTTTGTATATATTTCAGTCTCAAGAAGACATGGAAACATTTTTGTCATACTGTGTTGATAAACAAGGCCTGAAGATCAATGCGTGTTCCTCAAACAGCAACTGTAGTAGAGGGAGGGAGGAAGGGAATGAATAAATATATTTTTGTGTTTCTTAGTACAGACATTTGTTAAAGTATGCTGAAATAAGTAAAACAGATCTTTAGAAAATTAAATATAAAACGCATATACACATCTGTATTAGGCTACACAAATAGAGTCTAGCAAATGTAAACTCTTCTTCTTTTATTTCATTTTACTGAATTTATTTAATGTGCAAATTTAATTGATTACTCAATTTAATCAATATAATTTAATTGATATTTTATCAGAAAAGTGTATTTATATAAAGAGAATCACTAGTAAATGACTGTTTCCGGTATGGATCGGGTACTGTGTGTCAACAACACATGAAAACATTACATAATTATTAGTATTATAACAATGCTATTATAACTACCCGAAATTGCCGTAAAATTATCATTTTTTCTTTCCTTTTAATTTTATTATGCCATACATCAGAACAATACAACGAGAAACACTCAAGAAAAATAGAAAAAAGATTAATATAATGAAACATTGTCAGAATATAATAGACAAAAAATAAAATTAAATAAATAACAATACAGTTTGGTTTGGAGCCTGACCACTTCATTTTATGAATATGAAACTTCCCCATTTAAATTAACAATTGTATGAAATATGCATTATCTTTGTCAAATCCATGATCACTGAAGTATATTATTACATCAAATCCACTCAGCTGCAAAGAAATGTTCAATATTAGGCTTGTTTGAGATGCGCCTCGCCTGAAAAGTAGGCGAGAGTAGGCGGCTGCAGCGAGGGGAGGAGTCAGGAGTGAAATAAGCGCAGTCAAGACGGACAGTTCTGAGCTCTCGAAGTGGAACAGATACCAACGAGATCAAAGATATCGCATTATTCTCACTCTGGTGTGCTGCTGATAAACATGATATAATTACAGTTCTGTTGCTTTTATATGATTTAAATATGATGAACATGACTATCAAAGTGCTTGCTATTTAATTCCATACGAAAGGTGTATTTATCATCCATTTTTACTTGAATACAAACATGTATTTTAGATTTTTATAGAAAATATGACAACAATCACATATCTCACACATAGATCACACTGTCATGGTGTTTGGGAATATCCATGCACAATTTAAATGCATAATAGCATGAAATCAGATTAAAAAAATAAAACATTTTAGAAGAGAATGCAGCGTCACGGTTGTCTGAATCAATGAGCATTAAGCCGTGTCGTCAGTCAGTCGTTTCCCATCATGATTTTTATCAGCGCAGTCGGTGGAGAGCAACTCTCCCGGTGATCACTGCCTATATTTTTGAAGCCTATATAAGCCTATATTTTTGAAGCTCGAAATGTCACTACTTGATCCGTACCGGAAACACGATTTGTACTGCGCATGTGCAGAAATACGTCTGCTTTCTGTCTGTATGACGAAACAATTTAGGCTATAGACTTTGAATGTATGTGATGTTTATCCCTCTGGCAAGGGTAATATTAAGATGTATACTTTGTATATTATGTATTCTGTTGTTTACGTTTGAGATTTACGCAATAAAAAAAAAATAAAAAATTTAGGCCTACGTCACGCCGCGTCGGATTCCGCCATGTTTTAGGTCACGCTCAGGAGCACGCAGTGTAAACAAATGCAAATCACCACAGAAAAAGCTGACGGTTTTACATTCATATTTTATTTTTTTTAAACATCTTACATATGCGTAGAATAAAACGGGTTAATATGTAAATCTCTTTAAATAAAAAAAAATAAAAAAATAGCTCTGTTTGTCCGAGAGGCTGCAAATATTCATTACTAATCAGTCTCCTTCACTACAGTACTGATTCTAACTGCTAAAACACTTACAATTAACCATAGCTTTACTATAGTAAACGTGTAGCGACCGTGTTTTTGGTGTATGTATTACCAGTTGTATAACCACAATCTTATTAAATACCATGGATAAACTATGGTTAGAGTAGCAAAGCCATGGCTAATTTTGTAAGGGGAGAATACACTATAGCTAGATCTCTAAACAGTGGATCATTGTTATATCGTCATATCATCTGGTAAAACTGCTCAGTGTTAAGAGTTCAGCCATTATAGAGGTAACAGAACTTGAAGCTGCTTTGAAACGATGTGTATTGTGGATGCATAGCAAATAAATACATTGACTTGACCAAACCAAGTTGAAGATTCCTACTAGGATGCCGAACAATCCGTACAAAAAAGTGGCCAGGTATTAACGAGCTGCCGCAAATAACATTTCCATATATGTTTTTCTTCTATTAGTGGTGTGAGGGCTTACAGTTTAATGCAAATCACTGTATCTATAATATATTAAATCTACAGAGATGAATTATAAAGCCACATTTTATTTTAGATGTTTACCATACCGAGTTTGTTTAAAGGGGTGGTTTACTGCGATTTCACTTTTTTCATTTTAAATAGTGTGTAATGTTGCTGTTGGTGCATGAACGAGAAGGGTCTGGCTGCAGACGTGCACTCTCAGACACACGCATGCGCACGGTTTTAAGTGCACACACAGGCCACTCAACGGGATACAGGATTTAACGGTCGCACAGAAATTATTGTAAGTATATTTATTTAATTCGTACAAGATTAAGTTGAAGTAAAGGTGTTGTTTTTAATTATTAGGTAAATGTTATTGAAAACTATCCTGATATTTATCTGATATCCCATATGCTAGGCCTTTCGACGTTATGCATGTGTTTTAAAATGGAGGATTCAACGACCGCCAGGGAATCAATGTAAGTATATTTACTGTATTTCATTCATACAGGATTAAATAGATATAAAAGTGGTGTTTTAATCTATAAGATAATGTTATCGAAAACTATCTTGATATCTGATATATGGCGTTTGTGCTAATTGGGTACCTATTCTTAATACAGTAAATTAGTGAAGAACTGTCTAAGTTCAATTTGTTTAGGCGGTGAAAATTTGTGTTTTACTGGCTCTGGGCAAGATGTTATACTTAACTATATTTAATATGAAGATGGAATCTTTAAAATTACAAAAGTCATTTTAATGTTGTTAACAATGGTTCTTTAAAACGAGAGATGCATGGAATATGACTATGGAATTACAAAAATGAAAATTATATTATACACGTCAGAATAATTTTCACTTCTGTCTCTTATTTATACTTGCAGATGCATCAATCAGTATTGTTAACCAATCTTTTCACCCTTGAGTTTGCACCGGAGATGCAGGTGGTTCAGTCTCCACAAAAAGTAGGTATTGTTTGAGGGGTTGCAGCCATTATTGTTCAGCATATTATTTATCCTCTTTTGCATTGTTTCTTAGGTGCGTGTCATGACGGATATTAAGACTGCCAGTCAGTGGTGTGTAGAGAACTCTGGGGATTTTCTTGGATCAGTTCAGCTTCCTCGTATACTGTGCATGGAGGATGAAGAAGCTGCTGAGGCCTTGGAACGGTTCTTCTGTGCAGAGTTCATCAAGGACGATCTTGTAGAGCCACTGATATTTGTTTTTAAATTTACGCAGGACATGAATAATTTTTTAGAGAATGTGGTGGATAACATGCATCTGAGAATCTTTAGTCGAACAGAAAATTAAAAAATAGTTTTTTTTTTTTTGTCTTATGTAATGATTTTATATTTTAATAGTATAGTCAGTAATATTTCATTTATTTTATGTATGTATTAAAATTGTTCAACAACAGCAACTGTAAGTAACCCACAATTACCACAACTGTAAATTACTCACTCACCATGCCATGTTTTTGTTTTATTATTAGTATTGTTTTTTTTTTATTTACTAAAGTCAACAATCAGCAACTGCTGTGTGTTGAATTATTTTCTGGTGTGTCAGTTTTGGAAAGCATAACATTGAATGTGACTAGCAGACTTTGGCTTGTTAGTCAATGATTTAATTCATTATGGAATGTTAAATACACATACATTTCTCATTCTACTATGAATGAATATAAATATAATTGACTTAAGGTCAAATATTTTTAGGCAGGAAGAATGTGTACAAGAATTATTATCATTTTTTAATAATGTATTAACATTGATTAGTAATGTACATATGCGAGTAATCGGACATTGTTAGTGTAGATCAGGGCTCCTCAAATCTGGACCTCGAGATCCACTTTCCTGCAGACTTTATGCCAAGTTCACACTGCACGATTTTCAAACTCGTCGGATCGCTGTTGTTTTCACACTGCGTGACTATCTGGGGTAGCATTCAGTCGCTGCTGTGTTCAGATTGCACGATGGATCGGCGACAGGGGCTTTCACATTGCACGATTTCACAATAGGAAGAATCGCCGACAACTCTGTCTGATCCGCAAACTACATTTCACAACAAAACCCACGCGAGAAGTGATAAGGAAATAATGCGAGAACATGTGTGCGTCAGCCCGTTGTTCTTGAGGGAGACTGGAAGTATTAAAAAAAATATAGCATTGTCTGTGTGCTGATTTCCAGCTACAAAAAGAAAAACAGATTATGCAGGAGGGAGATGCAGGGAACAGGGATTGTGTTCTGCAAAGAGTGGTAAATAATAGTAACTGTTAAGCTGATGTTGCGGCTGGTCAAGCGTGTGTGCTTGTTTCTGTGTGATATAATTGTACATATTAAAATACTGATATGGTCCATAACTCCTCACTGAACTTCCCTCTGCCCTGTATCTTTGTCTCTCATTGGCTGAAGGTCATCGCGATGTAGTTTTCAGTCAGAAATCATTGCACACAGCAGGATTGTGAATCGCCGACAGCTCCAGATATTTAGCATGCCAAATATTTCGCGGATGTCGGCGACGTGTTGGCGATTCCCTCATATCGCGTCTTTGTTAATTCACACTGCGCGATTGTCACTCGCGTGAACGAGCTCCGATTTGCCTCCGATATAGGGCATTTGTCGGCGATTTATCAAAACCTGTCGGCGAGTGAAAAATCGTGCAGTGTGAACTAGCTGTAACCCTAATCAAACACACCTTAACATGCTAATCAATGTCTTCAGGATCATTAGAAAATCACAGACAGGTGAGTTTGATCAGGGTTGGAGCTAAACTCTGCAGTGGATTGGACCTCCAGGGTGAGATTTCAGGAACCCTTGTGTAGATGTCTTTGAGCTCTAATTTTATATAAATCCGAGCCGTGACCTGAACCACCAGTCTTTACAGTACTCTTAAAAAAAAAAAAAAAGCAGTAATCTCCACCCTTTGAAAGTAGGATTTCACCTCGTGAAATACTTTTTCATTTTCATATGTATTTTCATATATATATTCTGGAGGAGTCAACAGAATATTTTGTTTTCTTTTATTTTATGTCGTGCCTTTAGTTTGTATTTTGACGTATTTCCGGCTTCGACCCAGCGTGCATGTCCTCAAAGCGCATGCGTGCGGCTGAGAGTGCATGTGTCTAAGTGCGCATGCGCGGCTAAGAGTGCATGTGGCTGCAGCCAGACCCTATTGGCATGAACAGTATCTGCAAAGTTGCTGCGCTGAAAGTTCAACGTAAGCGGAGATATTGTCTTTTAAAAATCAGGAAGTTTAATGCCTAAAGAAACGAATCATATGGGACTACAACGAGATACTTCCCGGGTTGCATACGAAATATACCCATCAACCCCTCCCTCCGGAACATGCAAAAAAGGGGGCAAGGCCATGTTCTGCGGCTTTGTCGAAGAGGAAGAGTTATAGTGGAGAGTTGTAGCCGTGCTGTCGAAACGGTGTTATTTTCACCCAGCTAGAAGACCTGACAACCTTAACCACTAAGCCTTAAGCCTTAACCACTGCAACGCGATCTTAAGTAGAATAATATGAACATTAAATAATATAAAACGTCTACATTCAATACCACTCAGTCTCCGCTAGCTCCCGTGACCTAAATTCCCAAAATGCATTGCCGCTGTGACGACACATTCCCACACTCTATTTCATAAAGAAAATAGGCTTGTTTGAGATGAGCAAAATCTGCGCAGAACCGATCACCGGTGATCACCGCGAGGTGCATGCTGGTTAGAAAAGTGTCCGAGTTACGTCCGACTTGCTCTGACGTCATGCTGACAGCGAGGTGGCTGTGTCGGATTGAGCAGTCGCGCGCAGTTGCTCTCCACCGACTGCGCTGATCAAAATCATGATGGGAAACGACTGACTGATGACACAGCTTAATGCTCATTGGTTCAGACAGCTATGATGCTGCGTTCTCTTCTAAAATGTTTTTTTTTTTTTTTTTTTATTTATCTGATTTCATGCTATTATGCATTTAAATTGTGCATGGATATTCCCAAACACCATGACAGTGCGATCTATGTGTGAGATATGTGATTGTTGTCATATTTTCTATAAAAATCTAAAATACATGTTTGAATTAAAATAAACATGGATGACGAATACGCCTTTCATATGGAATTAAATAGCAAGCACTTTGTCTTGTTCATCATATTTAAATCATATAAAAGCAACAGAACTGAAATTATATCATGCTTATCAGCAGCACAGCATATGAGTGAGAATAATGCGATATCTTTGATCTCGTTGGTATCTGTTCCACTTCGAGAGCTCAGAACTGTCCTTCTTGACTGCGCTTATTTCACTCCTGACTCCTCCTCTCACTGCAGCCGCCTACTCTCGCCTACATTTCAGGCGAGGCGCATCTCAAACAAGCCTATTGCTCTTCAGAAACCTACGGGAGACGTCACGGACAATACGTCCGTTTTTTTCTTTTTTTTACAGTCTATGGGGCGAACATAGGCGCATTTATGTAGATCGGAGAACGGTGCATTCACTTTAAAGCAGAAAGTAACCTTAATCCTCTGCTCTGCGTCTTCAGCCGCTCAGATGTCAGGAGTAAATGACGACTGCTATATTCATTATTACATCCAACAACAAAACACTTCAATCGCTTAATCTGATGCTGTGTTCACGCCATGTCGTAATTACCGTAATTCCGAGATGACAACACGTGACGTTCAACTCGGTACTGTTCACGTCCTCTGACTGGATTATCTGTTTCTATAGCGACAGTCAACAAAATGAACCCGCGACCGCGTATTGGCAGCTGTAAAACACATAACATTACATTTGTATGCTAGGCTACTGCTAAATATCGCAGAACACAGAAACCTTGTCAGGCAAATAATAATTACAAACCGTGTATTTTGTTTGTTTATTTGTTATTATTAATGACTGCGATAAATAGCCTATTGCTAACCTAAACAAACAACAACAAAATAATAACAGTATGAACACTTACATAATGTTTTTATATTATAGTATAGTATAGTAGCCTATCTATATATGTATCTATTTCCCCCTTTTTTAGAGCAGTATAGCTTTCTTTGAAAGCGCCGCTGTTCTGACGATCTGTCCTACCCGATGTGCTACCAGCAGTTCAAGCTGTTGTGCAAATCTAACGACATGAGCTTCTTTCTCAGAATGAACTACCACCTTAATAAATGATGGAGAAACAGAGGTAGCACATCTTGTCAGCTGTAAACACCTATCAGAATGAACTACCGACTTAATTGTACCTTAAGGTAGAATAATTGAGGAGAATATTTTGTCAGACAAAGGTAACATTTTATTGTCACAAGAATTCATTTTAATTCAGCATTAATTCATTAATTCGTTTTAATTTGAGCATTTAATGCTCGAAAAGTGTAAGCATAGTATTTTATGGGAAAAAAAATAATTCAATGTAATTAAAATCTGTACACAATAATATACACATTTTTATATGTACTATACTTTTGCTGGTTCCGTGTGAGGTTCACGTGGTACGTAGCTCTCAGAAAACTCATAGATCACAAGCTGTAACTTCTATGAGGACGTGAACGCTTTTTGTAAGTTGGTATCTCATAATTACGGTTGTTACAATATTGCGTGAACGCACCTTCCCCTGCACGGAAGCGGACAGCTCTCAGCTCACTCAGGGTGGGTCTAAGGTAAGACGGCCTTGTCAATCAACTCTCATGGGAACGGTCTGTACAGAATTATGTCATTCTGACAGGAATCTCAGAACAGCCTGATTTGAGAAAGGAGATTTTAAAATAGGGATTAAAAAAAAAAAACACTGATTGGATTTTGATCATTATAGGATGCATGTGTACACACACTTCCAACACACATTTATGTTCAAACAACTTGTAAAGTGAATTTTGCGTACGATGACCCCTTTAAGACGAACTCACCATGTCTAGTCATGAAGATATATTCAATTTCAGCAGTCAACTATTTTTACAGCTACATTATTATTCCAGACGCAGTTAATCACAACAATGTATATACAATTACAAATGATCAAATGTGAGATAAGTAACCTCGATCAGTAACCTCATTTCTGTCTAGGAGAAATATTTGAGATGCTAAAGAGATCTCACTTTTGATTTTTCTTTCCTATGGGTACATACATAATTGTACATGTACCTGGGCTCCATTGTGGTGTAGTGTTGAATGTGTGCTTGGGTTGAGGGTCTACGAATTACTATTAACTGCTTTAATAAAATGATTGTTATGGGAATGCCCTCAAATGTAAGGGAAAATTTAAATAAGCAAATAGTGTCTGTGTCACGGATCCGCCCACTACTCCTTCCACACCAACCACCTGCACCCGCTCACAATCACCAGAATACTGATTACCACCTGTCATCAATCACCAGCCACTATTTCAGTCACTCACCACATTCCCTCGTTGGCTGGTCTCGAGGTCGCAAGTTGGTAGCTCACTACTCACCTCAGGATATTCCAGGATTCTCTGTGCCGTAAGCCTTCTTACCGACCTGTTCCAAAGAAGAGGATTAACCAGGGTGTTGGACTTTCAGTTCTTGTTTGCCGATCTCTCAGATCGATGTTTATGTTTGTTTGATATCCTTGAGATTGATTTAAGTTTGAAAGAAGGAATTAAAGTGAACACAGTACTTCTACTCACCTTGTGTCCGCCTCTCCGTCCACACCTGACAGAAGACCAGCCCTGCAAAGAAAGTCTGTAGGCGGAGAACTAGATAATGGAGGACCAAGCTCTCCCGACACCAGGCCCCTTTACCGAACTGGTGCATGCTTTTCGCGAAGCCCTTCAACCGCCTCCGAGCCATCCTCCTTCCGGATGCCCTATGGCCAAACCCACTCTCTACTCCGGCGATGCTGCCACCTGTCGGGGCTTTCTGCTCCAGTGCTCGTTATACTTCGAATTCCAACCTCATCAATTCCTGAACGATCGAGCAAAAATAGCCTTCGTCATGTCCCTGCTGTCTGGAAGAGCCCTGCAATGGGCTGAGGCGCTCTGGAACTCACACAGCCCCATCGTGCGATCCCTGGATGCCTTCACCGACCATTTCCGCGAGGTGTTCAGCCATACCGCCTCCTCCCTCTCGGTGCATGAAGAACTCTTCCAGTTGAAACAAGCCAACATGTCAGTCCACGACTACACTGTGCGCTTTCGCACTCTGGCCGCTAGCAGTGGGTGGAATGAAACCGCGCTCCTCGCCGCCTATCGCCGTGGACTCGAACCTTCCATAAAACAGCAGATGTCAGTAATTGAAGACTCCGTGGGCTTAGAAGGCTTCCTTCAGAAATCCCTACACATCTCCCAACAACTGAATGCGTGTCATGTCGAGACTTCCCCAGTACCTACCTTCACAGTATCCGTGCCGTCTGTTCCGGAGCCCATGCAAGTAGATCAGTATCATCTGTCTCCGGAGGAACGGACTCGCCGCAGGGACCACAACCTGTGCATGTACTGTGGTTCGGGAAGTCACACCCTAGTTTCCTGTCCTGTTCGCCCCACGAGTTCCACGGTGAGTGCGGTCCATCTCCACCCTGACGTTTCCCAAATTCCTCATAATCATGCTCTAATTCTCTACCTTAACCAATCCTTCCCAGTGAAAATCCTCATAGATTCCGGAGCCGCAGGAAACTTCATCTCTTCTACCAGCCTGACTCATCTCCAACTACCTCGGATTCGAAGCACCACAGCTTACCGAATCTCCACCATCCAAGGCAAGCCGTTGAGTAAGGGGCTGGTGCGCCACCACACTCCCGAAGTGACACTCCGGGTGGGACACTTCCATGAGGAACAGATCTCCTTCCTAGTCTTAGAGGAGGCTGTCATAGATGTCGTCCTGGGTCGCCCTTGGCTCACAAAACATCATCCAGACATACATTGGAAGTCGGGAGAAATCCTACGCTGGAGTCTGTCCTGCCTCGAGAAGTGCCTCACCAAACTGCCGGTACCTCGCCAAGCCGCACCATCTCTCCCACTTAATTCCACCACCGTAGAGAGTCCTGCCACGCTTGTCTCAGTCAATATTCCTCCAGCCTACCTCCCATACCAGGACGTATTCAGTAAAATGGCCGCCACTCGTCTCCCTCCACATCGACCCTGGGACTGCACCATAGACTTGTTGCCCGGAGCCAAATTGCCCAAGGGTCACGTTTACCCGCTCTCAATTCCTGAACGTGCCGCTATGGAGGAATACATTAGAGAAGCACTCCTGCAAGGGTTCATTCGGCCCTCCACTTCACCCGCGGCATCCAGTTTTTTCTTTGTCGCCAAGAAGGACGGAGGCCTTCGTCCATGCATCGATTACAGGGCACTAAATGCCCAAACGATCAAGTTTGCCTATCCCCTACCTCTGGTCCCGGCGGCCCTGGAAGAACTTCGAGGAGCCCGAATATTCACCAAACTCGATCTTCGCAGTGCCTATAACTTAATCCGCATACGGAAAGGCGATGAGTGGAAGACGGCCTTCATTACACCCACCGGGCACTATGAATATCAGGTTATGCCATATGGCCTTTCAAACTCACCTTCCATTTTCCAAAACTTCATGAATGAGATCTTCCGGGACATGCTGAATCGTTTCACGCTCATCTACATTGATGATATTCTGATCTACTCAACCACCCTCGAGGAACACCAAAACCAGGTCACCCAAGTTCTCCAACGTCTCCGCCAGTACCACCTATACCTTAAACTCGAAAAGTGCGAATTCCATCGTACCCAGATCCACTTCCTGGGTTACATCATCGACGCAAACGGTATACGGATGGACCCTGCCAAGGTGGAGGCCGTAAGGAATTGGCCACAACCCTCCTCCATCAAGGAGCTCCAACGGTTCCTCAGGTTCGCTAACTTTTATCGACGGTTCATCGCCAACTATAGTCTTCAATCGGCTCCTTTGACCTCTCTCCTCAAGGGAAAACCTAAATCCCTTACCTGGACACCCCAAGCGGAACAAGCCTTCCAAAAACTAAAAACCTCCTTCTGTACCGCTCCGACACTCACCCATCCAGATCCCAGTCGTAGTTTTGTGGTGGAAGTGGATGCATCGACGGTGGGAGTTGGTGCTGTGTTGTCCCAGCGAGGAGGTGAACCTCCAGTACTTCACCCATGTGCCTACTTCTCAAAGAAGATGTCGCCGGCTGAACAAAATTATGACATCGGGAACCGCGAACTGCTGGCTATTAAACTGGCGCTCGAGGAATGGCGGCACTGGCTCAAAGGATCCTAATATCCCTTCGAGGTGATTACCGACCACAAAAACCTTCAGTACCTGCGCGAGGCCAAACGCCTCAACCCACGTCAAGCTCGCTGGGCCCTTTTCTTCACCTGGTTCAAATTCACCATAACCTATCGTCCAGGACACAAGAACCTCAAAGCCGACGCTCTATCCCGGCTTTACCAAGCCGATCCATCACCCGAAAAGCCAGAACCCATCCTGCCACCCAAAATCTTCGCCTGCCCCATCATTTGGAACGTGGACGACCAAATCCGAATCGCCACCCAATCTGAGCCTGCTCCACCTGGAATTCCCGCCGGGAAAACCTACGTCCCGTCCTCCCTCCGTCTCTCTCTTCTGGACTCACTCCACACGTCTCCTGGATCCGGTCACCCGGGCCGTAAACGCACCCTCTCACTCCTTCAAAACAAGTACTGGTGGCCAAACATGAACCAGGACGTGACCCGTTACGTCAAGGGCTGTGCTGTCTGTGCCGTTGTTTCTACTCCCCGTCACTTACCCGAAGGAAAGCTCGTTCCCTTACCACTTCCGAGCCGACCTTGGTCTCATATTGGGATTGACTTTGCCACTGACCTACCACCCTCCAACGGTTCTACCACCATCCTCGTTGTTATGGACAGATTTTCCAAAGCCTGTAAATTAATCCTGTTACGAGGCTTACCCACTGCTCTGGAAACCGCAGAAGCCCTGTTCCAACATGTGTTCCGCAACTTTGGCCTACCCGAGGATATCGTCTCTGATCGAGGACCTCAATTCACTTCCCGGGTATGGCGCAGTTTCTTCCGACTGCTTGGGGTCTCCGTCAGCCTATCCTCCGGATACCATCCCCAAACCAACGGTCAAACGGAACGAAAGATACAGGAAATTGGACGCTATTTACGTACCTATTGCCATCGCCACCAGGACCAATGGAGCAGGTATTTGCCCTGGGCCGAGTACGCCCAAAACTCCTTGCGGCAGGAAACAACCGGGCTCACTCCTTTCCAATGCATGCTTGGATTTCAGCCACCGCTCTTTCCCTGGACTGGAGAGCCCTCCGAAGTCCCCGCGGTGGACTCATGGTTTCGGGAGAGCGAAAGGGTGTGGGACGCGGCACATGTACATCTCCAGCGGGCAGTACGGAGGCACAAGGAACAGGCTGATGTCCGCCGCGCCGCGACGCCCCTCTACCAACCCGGCGACCAAGTCTGGCTCTCGACGCGGGATATTCGCCTCTGTCTGCCCTGCAAGAAACTGAGCCCTCGCTATATCGGTCCCTTCCCTGTAATTCGCCAAATCAATGAAGTTACCTACGAGCTCCGGCTCCCAACTACTTACCGTATCTCACCTACCTTCCATGTGTCTCTTCTAAAACCATTCACTAATCCCGTTCTTCCTCCTTCCACAGAGCACGAAGTACCTCCTCCTCCCGAGGCCGACCCCAGTGGGGCCATCTACCAAGTCGAGGAAATCTTAGACTCTCGGCGGCGGGGCGGTCGACTCCAATACCTAGTGGACTGGGAGGGATTTGGCCCCGAGGAAAGATCTTGGGTAAACCGAGAGGATGTACTGGACCTGCACCACATTCCCTCGTTGGCTGGTCTCAAGGTCGCAAGCTGGTAGCTCACTACTCACCTCAGGATATTCCAGGATTCTCTGTGCCGTAAGCCTTCTTACCGACCTGTTCCAAAGAAGAGGATTAACCAGGGTGTTGGACTTTCAGTTCTTGTTTGCCGATCTCTCAGATCGATGTTTATGTTTGTTTGATATCCTTGAGATTGATTTAAGTTTGAAAGAAGGAATTAAAGTGAACACAGTACTTCTACTCACCTTGTGTCCACCTCTCCGTCCACACCTGACAGTCTGTGCTGTAGAAACAATAGTGCAGTTACTGATGTCCTTACCACGTTTCTATGCCTTGATCATTGTAGGACACTTGCTGTCTATGGAGTGTCACTGAGCTCTCGGATTTCATCAAAAATATCTTAATTTGTGTTCTGAAGATAAACGAAGGTCTTAAGGGTTTGAAACGACATGAGGGTGATTCATTAATGACAGAATTTTCATTTTTGAGTGAACTATCCCTTTAAGGTCTTTCAAAACTGCACAGAGAGCTCATTACAGATATGAAGGTCTTCATAAAATTCATACATTTTGTCTGTTCAAGGAAGTTTTTATCAAAATTTTAATCAAAACTTCCCCATAGTTCCACTAAACCTTCCTCATGATTACAAGTGTTACATCTCCTGTAAAAAAAAAGAACCTATTTGCATGTTTACAAGAATCATGCAAACCTGTTTTGAAACAGAGACCCATCACAAACGCAGCCAAACCTGCTCCTGAAGTGGCATAACGTGGCACTTTGGGTGTACTAAGCAGGTTTTCAAAAGAGGCCCTTTTTTTTTCTTTTCTTCTCACTATTTAAATGTTTAACCACTGCTTTCAAAAAATGCATGAAAATTTGGTGAAAGCAATAATAATACAGAATAAAGCTAGTTTCTGAGCTGGCATGTTTTATTCCTGATTAAAATGCAAAAATGTATAAGTGTAAACAAATGTTTGAATAAAGATACGGCATATTTGAACATTTGGTTGTATTTGATAAACGCTAAGGTAAATAAAAAATCTGAATGGCTGTTTGTAAACATGTAAATACTATTTGACTTCCTTTGATCCCCCTGACAAGCAGGGGCCTGTACCATGATGGTGGCTAAACAAACTCGGGGTTACAGGATTAGTTTTGAGTTGACAAAACCAAACCGATGCAATCAGGCTTAATTGGTACCATGAAGCAGCTCATCAACTTTCTCTGTCAACTCGGGCTTTGATCCTTAAGCTATGATTACTCCACGGGCGCGTGCACATAAAAGAGTGACGTCGGCACCGAACAACCAATCGCGTTCAATATGGATAGAGCGAGAGCTGTATATTTTTCTGCGGAGGAGCAAGAAATAATTATTCATAAGTATGAAGAATATAAACATGTGTTTCAAGCACGCAGTAATACTGTATCTGCTGCCAAAGCAAGAGAAGAATGTTGGAAAAAGATCGCTGATTGCGTTAATGCGTAAGTTAAACAAATATACATTCAATATTAATTAAAAATGATGTATGTGTGTGCGCGCGTGTATATGATGCCTTTACAATAAGGTTGTATTTGTTTAGAGAACGTAATGCATTAGCTAACATGAATTGACAATGAACGATTTTTTCAGCATTTATTAATCTAATGTTAATTCCGTTAGTTCTTCAAGTTACTCATGTTATTTCATTGTGCATTAGACGTATGTTAACAGTTAGTTTTATTTTAAAAATGTATTAATGCTTAAATTAAAATGTGTGTGTGTGTGTGTATATATGTATACTGTATGTATAAACGTATTTGTGTATAAAAATGTGACTGTATATTAGGCCTACGTCATATAGATTAATAGGTTATTCATTGATTTTTAGATGCAACCCCAACTACAAACGTTCTTGGCAGCAGATAAAGACAAAATATAAAAATATCATTCAAAGTGGTGAGTATTTACCATAACCTTTTATTATTTTCGTGAACATTTTCACAAAAACTTTTTTGCAGCAAACAGAAAAAAGTGTGACATTCGGAAAAACTGGGGGAGGGCCACCTCCCCCAGAATACACTGTAGCAGAGGAGCTGGCTCTGAGTAGCAATAAGGGGCGGCCGATTATGGATGGTATTACAGGTGCTGTACAATCTGACCCTGGTGCTGGCTCCTCTAAGCAAGTGACACTGGGTATGTGTGCAATGCATTACTACCTTTTAAAAGTTGTACATGTGGCTGACTGTATGTTCTGCAGTAGAGGAAAATACAGTGTCCCTGTTGAAGCCGGCACACGTTCACACAGTCTCCCACACAGAGGTGAGCTTGAAACAGACAGAACACTATGAATATGCTTTACAACAGTTACGCTTTACATTGGCCTACTTTTATTTATTAGGGTGAAGCAAATGACGAAGACACCCTCTCTGTGTGTTCTGAAACCATTGCTGAGGTGAATGCATTTTTTTTTTTTTTAATGGCACACATTTTAATGTCACACAAATGTGACTAGCCCTTATCTTTTATTGTAGGATTTTTCACAACCTGCCCCACAAACTGACACCTCTACCTCAATGGGCTTCAGAAGGAATGTGAACAAGGTACTGCTTTAAACCCTTGACAGAAATTACAGCCAGTCCTGTGCCTGTATTAAGTCATGCCTTTTGTCATTTGATTTACCTTAAGACTTGTAATGATTGTTTGTGGTGGAATTATGTTTCAGGTGGAAACTGACTCTGTCAGGGCCCTTTACAAAAGGAGCCTAGAATTGGACTGCACTCTAAAGGAGCTGGACTGTGAGCTGAGGAGCCTCCAAATTAAAAAAATTAAATTGGAGATCAAACAGATGGAAAAACAGATCTCAGTATGTGAACTTCCTAAAACAGGCAACACATTAGTATGAACACTTAATACTTATTAATGCATCTTTCCCTCTTTCTCCCTCCCTAGCCACATCAACAATAAAACCATTTGAGACCTATCTGCAGTTTCAATTTACTTTTATTAAGTAAAATATTGTATGGTGATTGCATCTCTGACAGCTGTGCCAGCTGGGTGGTCAAGTGTGATTGGGTCAATTTCATCGGGGAGAAGCTGGTTTAGTGGTGGTGCTTGCTCCTTTCTGATAGTGGCTATATTGTGCAGAATGGCACATGCAGCCACTATCTGTGATGCCCGCTCTGGTGACACCCTTAACCGCCGAAGGCAGTTGAAACGTGCCTTTAGGATGCCAAAGGTCATCTCAATCTTGACCCTGGTTTTACTGAGGGCCACATTGAACCGGTTTTGTGGCCTTGTCTGAGGGTCAGGATAGGGGGTTAGTAAAAATCTCTGGCATGCATAACCCCTGTCTCCTACCAACAGGCCATCAAAAAGCCCTGTCACAGAACAGAAAAGGGGAAAATTGTATAAGTTTTGCTTTGTCAATTAAAAAGAACACTTTAAAGTGTTTTGTACTGTAACTTGCCTTCCTCAAAGCGCTGACACAACACAGACTCACGGAAAATTTGTGAGTCATGCACTGAGCCAGGCCATTTGGCATCCAAGCTTGTGATCATGCATTCATGATCACAAGTTATCTGCAGATGAAATGTACAGTAGATCATTGTCATGTGTTAATGATTCATCTCACTGAAAATAAGTCATCTTGAATCTATAGTACACCTACCTGAACATTGAGGCTGCGAATAATTTAAGTGTTCTAAGTGAAATGAAGCTATTCATGTACCCCTGCAGTGCGAGGACTACCTTGCGAATGGTTTGACAAACCGTGTTTTTCCCAAGATTCTCTGCATCACCGACCGCATACAAGTACGTACCGCTTGCAAAAAAACGCAACGCAATGCATACCATTTGCGGTACAGTAAGAGCATGACTTCGACGTGTCACATTTGATATGTGCGGCTCAAGAAGTTCGCAAATATAAGAGATTCCTTCCGCCGAGAATCTGTATCTTTCATACAAGTAAGTATCAGGAAAAGCTAGGGGATTTTGTCTGTCCCTAAAAACTCTTTCTCTACGAAGTGCTCGTCTAACAATTTGTGCGGAGATGTCCACAGGATTTGGTAGAAAAGGTGAAGCCATTGCAACCGACACTGGGATATGTGACATCACCTATATGTTTCTTTGATCATAGCTGATTGGTCGAATTTCAGTCTGAGATCTCAAATCCAGAACATAACCTGCCCCGGAGCAGGTTAGCCGTGCAGCATAAGATACCATGGCGACAAACAACGCTTAAAGCCGAGCTACCTTCATGGTACCTAAAACCCAGAGTTGGGGCAAACTAAACTGAAACTTACCTGGCTAGCCTGCTAATCCGGCTTCATGGTACAGGCCCCAGGTCTTGCTCGCTCTCTTTTCAAGGAATTTGTTTATTCCTTCTAGATCCTGAAAATTTTCAGGTGAAAGCATGATTTAAACAGGTACAACACTTATTCACATGCAATCGCTCTCTCAATAATGCATCCAAACAAATGTAATCTGCTTCATCTGTAGCCTATCCGATTTTGAATGAGCAGAAATCTGTAAGAAATGCAGTTGTATGCATTTCTGCGTCTAGCTATGTCCAAGACATAGCTCTCAGAACATTACGAGCTTACAAATTGATAGTGTTGCCATAGAAACACATAATTCAGCTCAGAGTAGAATGTCACATTGTCATCTCAGAATTATGGTAATTGACCCTTTGCAAAAACCCGCCCTCCTTTGTTACTGTTGCTATGTACGACAAGCCATGCCACTCTCACACTATACATCATGTTCTCAAGAAAAATTAACATTCATCACATTTTCTTGAAAAAATCTTAGAATCGCCTCTACCTTTCAGTTGTGTTTTGGTTATGCAGTATGTAAGCAAAAAGAATTGGCTGTTCCAGATGACAATGAGGGGTTTTTTTTTCAGTAATGAAAGAGTTTAAAGCTGCTAGGAAGTGTCTTAACAGTATAGATAACCCATATAGAATGGCTAAATTCTTTGAAACTGAGTATTGTCTTGTTAAGCCGAAATAGATCTTCTTGGGTGATAGAGCTGACACCATAAAAAAAAAAAAAAAACACTCGCAGCTGATACATTTCAGTACATTTACATCCTTGAAACCCTAAGATTTCTCTTTGGTAATGAGAGATTGCAGACCCTCTATTTTCAGTCTCACAGAAGTACAGATGGTAAGATGTATGACTGTTGTGATGGTGATCATTTTGCAAAGCATGACTTGTCCAAAAAACATCTCAATGGTCTACAGATTCAACTACACTGTAAAAAATTTCAGACCTCCCCAACTCAAAAATTTCTAGTGACTGATTACATCTAAATCTTTCCATTGGCCCAATTGAATTTCTGCAAACTGATTTTTTTCAATTGTAGCAACAGTCTGTTAACATTGGCTCAATGAGAAATAATTTGTTGAGCCAATTGGAAAATCATTAAATCTACCAAACCATGTTATTTGCCCAATTAAATATTTTAAATAGTAGTAGCATACATTTTTTGTTTTACCTAATCTAAAAATGTATATTGGCAAATTTATATTGCTAAAGCAACCTTACTGAATTGTTTATTCCCCATTGTCCCAAAAGAAAATGATTTAAAAAAAAAAACATTAAATGATGATACACTGAACACGGACACATTTTAATACAATTTTAATAAAATCTACAACAATATTGTAAAATTACCCTACAATTATAAATACACTGAAATTGTCTACACAGTAAACTTTACAAAATCATGCATTTTAATTCTCATAAGATACACAAAGCTGATGAATTGCACTTTAAATATTAATACATTCACAAACATGCAAAAATATCAAAAACACCATAAAATGTAATCATTTATCTGGGGTTACTTCTGCCAGTGTTTAGTGCAATGTCACCTGAATATTACCATTCTCACAAAAGGTACTCTGAGCTCATGAAACTTACACTTCAAATGTTTGCCAAAAAATTAAATAAAATAAAATAAATAATGTCATAAGAGGTACTTTGAACTTTTTAGGGTTAGTTCACCTAAAAATATAAAAATTCAATTCAGAAAACCAAGGTCCAGAACAGTAGGAAAGACATCATTAGAGTATCAACGTGACTCCAGTGGTTTAAACCTCAATTTTAGGAACCAAGGCGAGTGCAAAAATAAATAAATAACCACCATATTTACTAAAACATTGATCTGCAACCCAATAGGGGAAGCACCACCACACTTTGGATATTATTTTGTAAATAAAGTAGTAA
The DNA here is from genome assembly GCA_036784905.1 of Acrossocheilus fasciatus. Classification (NCBI taxonomy): domain Eukaryota; kingdom Metazoa; phylum Chordata; class Actinopteri; order Cypriniformes; family Cyprinidae; genus Acrossocheilus; species Acrossocheilus fasciatus. The sequence continues at coordinate 20,033,439 of CM071945.1, forward strand.
TTTTTTATTTTTTTATTTCTGTAAACAAAGCTCTTGAGTTGCTTCATGAAATTTAGGTTAAACCACTGGACTCACAAGGAATATTTTAATGATGTCTTTCCTACTGTTCTGAAGATAAACGAAGGTCTTAAGGGTTTGGAACGACATGAGGGTGAGTAATTAATTAAATAATTTTCATTTTTGAGTGAACTATCCCTTTAAGGTCTGTCAAAACTGTACAGAGAGCTCATTATAAATATGAAGGTCTTCATAAAATTCATACATTTTGTCTGTTCAAGCTCAGAATACCTTTTGTGAGAATGGTAATATTCAGGTGACATTGCACTAAACACTGGCAGAAGTAACCTCAGTAAAACTAAAAAATATAACAATAACTAAAAATATAATAAAATACCTAACTACATAATACTACTATTGTTAGAAATGGCAACAAAATGAAAATAGAAATATAAACTTTTGAACTGCTGGTTTCGTCTGGTCAGAGGAGAACTGGCCCCCCGACTGAGCCTGGTTTCTCCCAAGGTTTTTTTCTCCATTCTGTCACAGAGGGAGTTTTGGTTCCTTGCCGTTGTCGCCTCTGGCTTGCTCAGTTGGGGACACTTAATTTCTAGCGATTATCGCCGATTTGATTGCACAGATACTATTTAACCTAAACTAAGCTAGACAATGACATCTCTGAATTCAATAATGAAATTCCTTTAACTGAAAATTGAGTGTTTAATCTTATCATTATACATTACCGACACTCTGTCCTCCAATTTGATACTGTTGAGTGCTTTGACACAATCTGTATTGTTAAAAGCGCTGTATAAATAAAGGTGACTTGACTTGACTTGTACAAGGAAGTTTTTATCAAAATTTTAATCAAAACTTCCCCATAGGTCCACTAAACCTTCCTCATGATTACAAGTGTTACATCTCCTGTAAAAAAAAAGAACCTGTTTGCATGTTTATAAGAATCATGTAAACCGGTTTTGAAACAGAGACCCATCACAAACACAGCCAAACCTGCTCCTGCAGTGGCATAACGTCTGGATATGCAGGGTATGTACAGTATGTGCAGGGCCGGCCCTAGCACTTTGGGTGTACTAAGCAGGTTTTCAAAAGAGGCCCCTTTTTTTTCTCACTATTTAAATGTTTAACCACTGCTTTCAAAAAATGCATGAAAATTTGGTGAAAGCAATAATAATTTTGAATGGAGGGAGGGAGGAGGGGATTTTTTAAAAGTCGAAACGTCTTTGTTTTCACTCGCTCCAAAAGCGCTCCACCACTGCTCCATCACGAGTACAATTCATGCCAACGACCCATAATATAACTGCGTATTTAGCAAGAAAGAAGGATCACTTAAATCAGAAAGAATGTGAAGGCTATGATGACGGCAATGGACATGAGCAGGAAGTTATACTGTAGTTCTCAAGGAATTTGTTTGTACTTTCTAGATCCTGAATATTTTCAGGTGAAAGCTTGATTTAAACAGGTACTGTAGTACATTGATATGTAACATCACTAATTGTATCATATGTGATTATGTGGTCACTCTATCTAGCCCCGCCCCCCTCTTAGTGTGTGTTAGTCGAATGTTAAGTATCATGGCCATGTGATGTGTATGTGCGGTCAATAAACCCACAGATTATGAAGCAGAACTCTTCGCCAGTTTTATTTATATTGTACGAGTCAACATGGTGTCAGAAGTGAACTACAACTGCATGCGAAAGTGAGTTTTGTCTACGCTGGAAAAGTTTCCATGCAAGTCTCTCAACTCGTGAATAACTAACTAGCCGCTAAGCTACATAAACAGTTACATCGCACGCGCCAGCTATGGCAGGGGAATTCCAAAGACTGGATCCTCTCGTTTTCGATGAAAATATTGCAGAGAACTGGCATATATTTGAACAAGAGTTTGATATCTTCATTGCTGCAGCTCATGGAGACAAACCACATCGAACACAAGCTTTCATACTTCTCAAACTCACGGGTCCCAAAGCCATCGAACGTGAACAGTCCTTTGTTTATGCACAAGAGGTGAGAGTTCCCGTGAAAATGACAGTGTTATTAGTGTTACACCGGCTGAGTCCAGGGAAGACCCTGACTGCTTAAAGATAAAGTTCTGCGAGATTTGTGCTCCCCATGTTAACATCACAATGGAACGACACAAGTTCAACATGAGATCACAGAAGCCCGGTGAGACTTTTGAATCTTATGTTAGTGATTTAAAACTAAAAGAAAAAAGCTGCAAATTTGGTGCATTACAAGTCAAGCTTATTCATGATCGACTTGTTTGTGGAGTACACAGTGACATTCTGAGAAAATCAGTGCTGCATGATCTAGAACTAATAATAATAATAATTCCTTACATTTATATAGCGCTTTTCTAGGCACTTAAAGCGCTTTACATTGTGGGGGGTGGGGGATCTCCCCTAGAACTCACTTTAACTAAAGCCATCTCAGCAAGCCAGATATGAACAAACTGAACAGCACATTAAAGACCTTGCAACACTCCAAACAACAACTGCTACGGTCAATGCTGTGCACCAGGCGTTTGCTGGAAAGAATAGACATTTCAAATCGAAACACAAACCAGACAGCAAAGTACCGCTGACCATAAAGAACTGTAACAATTGTGGTAGTGACCACCCAGCCAAAAGAGATAAGTGTCCTGCATTTGTTCAACAATGCAACGGAAGCAAGAAGTTGAACCACTTTAAGAAATGCTGTAGGTCAAGCAAAACGTTGTTATACCAAAACTGTCCACAATGTTGAACCACACCAGACAAACAGTGAAGAGAGTGAATCGTTCTTCATTGACGGAGTAACTGCAGAGTCCATTGATTCCATTACCAACCCAACACAAAAAAAGTGAACTGTACAGCACTGTACACATATATGGCAAGCTGGTGGAACTAAAATTGGACACCGGAGCCAAGTGTAATGTAATGGATTCAGACACTTTCCAGCACCTGCGAAAAGGGGAAGAACTAAATGTGTCAAACACAACAAAGCTAATAGCATACGGTGGCAACGACCTGCACACACTTGGCACTGTCACACTACCATGCTGTAGCCAGCCAGACTTAAGACCTGCTGTTTTATGTCATCAAAAGCTCTGCACAGCAACTACTGGGTCTACCTGATTGTCTACGCATAGGACTTCTTACGCTTAACAAGGAAGTCCACCACACAGCAAAATTATGAGTGTTAATTCAACTCTAACAGAGTTAAAATCAACTCCAAAAAAAGTGTACATATTGTCCCAATCTTTTCAGAGTTATATTAACACTCTTCATAGAGCTACTTGTTTAACTCTACGAATGAGTCATATTTACACCGTATAGATGGTTTCATCGGGCGCACGCGCATGGACCGAAGTTAACTTCCGGTCTGTGTTTGTTTATCGGTTTTGTTAGTGGCGCCGGCTACAAACACAGTTAAAATTAAAGTGATGAGTAATGAAGTTGGGCTCAGGTTGTTGTGCTGTGGGATGTGTTTCACATACATTTATTTATTTGTGGCGACCCCCCCACGATATCAAAACTGACCGATTTTCTTGCTTCGTTGAATAAACATGAGCACGTAAAGCACGTTTAAAAATCAAAACGAGGCACAGGTTTTTTTTATATCACTGTATTTCTGAAGGAACACTGTCTTTTAGAAAATGTTCGATGTCATTTTCATTTCATCTTGCACGTTTGTAAGCTCAGCGCTGCTTTGTGTAACGTACAGCCCAACAGCTGTTCTCCCCCTTTAAAGCGCCTCCTGCTGGCAGAGAATAATTTGCATTTTTAATAAGTTCGTCCAAGTAATCGCTGCATCTCAGTCCGTCTGATTTACGCAGCAAACATATTTTGCTTGTTATCAAAACATAATCTACTCTAGAGGGACTTAGCTGTTGTTACTGATTGTATTTGGATGTCTACTGGAAGTTAAGTTAGTTTGTTTATGTTGTTGCCGTTGAAACCATAGACATAATATACGTAGACGCCTCATGACATGCTGGAACGTAATCCAGCGTCGCCGCCATATTGCTTGGGTCTCCTCACTCTACGCTAGCACCGGAGTCAATGGAGAGCGAGCAATTTATGCCCGTATTTTGTGCAGTTTACTGTTGCAATAACCCGCGAAGATACCAGATCGCATGGGATTACCTTTCACAAGTAATACTGAACAATAATTTTGGTTATTTTACCATTTATAATATTATGTCATCGTACGTTACGTGTAACATTATTACAGCAGGAACTGGTACTCTCTCTCATTATCTCTTGCTGTTTTTTTTTCTGTTCTTCAACATTCAGAGGATGTGTTCTTACTCGGGCAGCACATCATTTCATGCTTGTGTGATTAGTGGTCAGTGGCTCCTGCAGGTGTATGGCTGGACGCGCTGTGCGTACCATGAGCGCAGACTGACCTGTGATTTGCCCCGCAATCATTTCAACAGTAAATTATAGCCGTATTTCTGTCAACTGAACTAGCCATGCCATTAATAATGAACGTATCATTCTTTTGCATGCCAAAGTCCATTTCTGCTTATAAACAGGTCAGGTTAGACTACCACAATTAATTTGTAGCCTATTTTACAAATGGGAATACAACGAAAGTCATGACAATGTTTTACATTTAAGCTACCCGTAAAATTTATAGTGAAAACGTTCTTTAAAATCATATGGAATGCAATAAAGTCATTTTTACAGCTGTTTTTAAAGCATTTTGCTGCATGGATTAAAAAATAGGCAAATAAATAATTCACATATCATGCAGACAAAATTGCGTTGCAGAAAACCCTTTAAATGTTAAGGAATTAAGAGCAGAGCAACGTAAAAATCTGAAAAAAAAAAAAAAATATATATATATATATATATATATATATATATATATATATATATATATATATAAATAATCGGGGCTGTTTTAGGCTTTTCCTTATTTTTATATTTTAGACTGTGATGAAAAATGACTCGCCATCTCCTCATTGGACGTGCCTTTAGAGAGAAATGCATCTTTACGATTAAATAATTAACGAGTTTTTGTTTTCGATTTGAATTATTTCGTTTTAAAGTAATCATATTTGTGACTCAATTCGTTGAGTTTCAGTTCATCATTGTGAAGCGCTCCTGTTCAAGACGAGACGGCAAGCCATCCTCTGTTTTTCTATTTATTTTAATAAAAGCACAACGTTTTTTTTATATTGTGAATGCACACAAATAAAAGTAGACTCTTTACAGTTCCGAATGATGTATTACTCCTACATTTATGAGCAAACATTATGGCGTATTTTAAGTTGTTTCCACTATTATTTTAAGTTCTTTTCACTTTTGTGTGTTTGTTTGTTTGTTTGTTTGAGTGTGTGCGTGAGAGAGAGAGAGAGAGAGAGAGAGAGAGAGAGAAATAAATTCAAAAGAACAATCAAACTTGTTTCTTTATTAAAATATATAATTCATTCATTTATCAATATGTCATAGCCTACCATATGTCTTTGTTAAAGAGCATAATACAAAGTCTTTTAGCATGAAAGCACGTATTTTTCAATGTGTGACAGAGTCCTGTATCATAACTAAATATCTGCAGTTTGTAACAAACCAAACCGTGTGAAAATCCGGAAAAAATTCGGGGAGTTATGATTATTGTAGTTGGTGATACACATTCCTCGCAGTAGAAATTAATGCGGGGGGGGGGGGGGGCGCATTGGAGACCCATCCAAAATGGTCGGCCGCGCTGTACATCAGCTCCAATAGGCAGCGCCAGTCTATGAGGCGTCTACATATATTATGTCTATGGTTGAAACCGTCTATAGAGTTAAAAAACAACTCTGGTCCACACCACAGAGTGTTGATTTTTCTTTAACACCAGTGTAAAGAGTTACAATTTAACACCTTTAAGATAGATTTTAACTCTTGATATTTTAACTCCAGTGTATTGAGTTAACATTACAAAACTCTTCTCTGTGTTGAAAGTAAAAAAAAAAAGCTGCCAGAAGATTAAAAAAAAAAAAAAAAAAGTTAAACCTTTTAAATTAATTTTTTTAAAGCACATTTTGTCACAGGTAAGCAGATTTTAATTTAAAAAAATAATAATAATTACAATTACACTGCAGCTCTCAAAGCAGTTGTTTATTAACATGTCAACACTTCACAAGAAGTGACAAGAAGGCACAATATATCCATTTCGGTCATCAGAATTGTAAGAATACAGCTTATCAAATGGTCGATAATAAAATAGGTCCTGCAGTGCAAACACTGAAAAATGAACAATTTCATCTTCTATTATAAATGCATGAAGGTGTTCGTCCATTTGCACAGTTTGAACACTGCTTGTCAAAAGAAAACCTCCTCATCTTTCACAATAATATTAACAATTTTTTTGAACACTGGCATTTCATATTCAGCACTACTGCAAACATACATACCAATTTGTTACTCTGTACCTTAACTTTTTACCCAAGGGGTTGTGTCAACATCAGAATAAATTGATATGTTGAGTTATCTGCTTAAAACATCACCACCTTGTAAATCATTTAACATGCAAAGCCATGTGCGATTGATGCATTTTAACCAATATTTTTGTAAGGTTTTTAAAATTTTTAATTGATTGTTTAAAAAAAAATTATGTTTAGCCTCGAATCTCATACACCAGATGTGAATAAGCGGACCAATTTTTAGTTTTAGTTTTCAGCAAGACGAGGTGTGTTTCTCTGCAGTTTTCAGCCAGGCAAGATACCCACTCTCACTTGCAGCATCACAAAAGTGCTCCGGTAAAATAAGAGAAAAAACAAAAAGGATTATTTCACATCCATTTATCAGGTGAAATGTCAGGGACAAGTATCACTTACAATATAAGAATAGTTAACCCAAAACTGAAAATTCTGTCATCATTTATTTATACTCATGTGGTTCCACACCTGTAGGACCTTCTGTCTTCTGAGGAACACAAAAAATAGATATTTTGAATAATCAACAGAAGAAACTGTCATACATGGCATCTGTGGAAAGGCATGAGTATAAGTAAACATTTACTGTTCACTTATGGTTGGACTCCTCCTACCAAAATGAATGCACATAAATGGGACAGTACATAAATAAATGACAATGCAAGCATACCAAAAACTTACATTTGATGCGGTTTTTTATGAAACATTTTTAGAAGCAGATCAGACTCTTTATAATTATTGTTTAATAATCAAAAATTTTTGCATGACAATCAATAATCTTAAAATATGCAATTGTGGCTTACCCATGTCTCTGGTATGTGTAAGCTCTTCTCATCCCACTTAATGTATTGGTGGTTTCATACTCTTCAAACACATCATCTCCTTTCGATTTTTCTGTTAAGCCAGCATGAACCATCTGTAACAATATTAAAGGAACAGTTAACTTAAAATTGTAATTCCATACAATTCACATTTGCTGAACACAAAACACATGTTCATGCTTTAAAAAAAAGATAATAAAGTGTCTAAATTAGTTTATGCGACTCATGTGCCATATTCCAAGAATTTTGAGGGCACAAAATCACTTTGAATGAAGAACAATTTAACTCACTCAGTGTTTTCCTTGAGAAGACCAACTTCCCCATCCTCTCCGCATCTCCAGTGAAAGAAAATGTCTCTCTGAGAAAGGTTTAGGAGCGCACAACACATAAATATCGCTATTAATCAATATATGATGTAATAAAATACACATTTTAGATGAGGTAAAACACGTTCTTCTTATGTTCCCCCTGTTAAAAGTGTCTTTGGCGTCAATGCATAGCCATTCAAATGCATCTGTGAGAAACGTTTAGGATCGTTTAGGCGCGCACAGCATAAAAATATCGTCATAAAGTAATATTATTTTATAAAATACAAAATGTAAATGAGGTTAAACACTTACTTTCGGTGTTTTCCATGATAAAACCAATTTCTCCGTCTTCTCCGCATCATGAGTGAAGGAAAATATCTCTCTGAGAAAAAGTTAAGGAGTGCACATCACACAAATATCGCTATAAATCAATATGATGTTGTTAAATAAATTAGATAAAACACTTAACTTTCGGCGTTTCCCTTTTAAAAAGAAACGTCCTCGTCTGGTCCTCCTCGCGAGTGGAAGAAATGTCTTTAAAAAATGTTTAGGCGCACACACCTCATAAATATCGCTATAAAATGATATGATATTACAAAACACATATTGTGAGTAAGGTTAAACACTTAATTTCGCTGTTTTCCATCCTCGTATGCTCCGCATCGCGAGTCTAAGAAAATGGCGTCTGTGAAAAATATTCCAGATGGGTCAGGCGCGCACATGAGCAAACGTCCCGGATGTGACTAATAACACTCAACAGAGTGATAAGAGTTTATCTGCGTATTTACCCTGGCCAGAGGGTGCTGTTTACACTAGCTAGTGTTAATCCCCTAAAGTTCAACACCACAACTTTACTCTAAAAGTCCTTAACATTAGGATATCAACACTGGAGATTTTGCTGTGCAGCTGAACACATCCAGTCAGGATGAATTTACAGACAGAATTCTCACCAAATATGATGACCTTTTCAAGGATGAGGTGGGAAGACTACCTGTCACATATTCCATGAAAGTCGACCCCACCATACCTCCCGTCATCCGACCAGCAAGACGCATTCCAGTCGCCATGCAAGACAAGGTTAAAAAGGAGCTTCAACAAATGACAGATCTTGGTGTTATTACGCCCATTTCCGAACCAAGTGAGTGTTTGTCTTCTGGTTCCTGCTCATAAAAAAGACTCTAACAACATCCGAATTTGTATAGACCCTAGAGACCTGAACACAGCTATTCAAAGACCCCACCACCCAATGAGAACGGTTGGGGAAGTTGTAGCCCAGATGTCAAATTCCACCAACCTTTCTGTGCTTGACGAGAAAAATGAGTTTTGGCAAATATCCTTAGACCATAAATCATCACTACTCACAACATTCAGCACCCCTTTTGGCCGATATCGATTCCTGAAAATGCCTTTTGGCATAAACTCAGCTAGTGAAGTTTTTCAACGCTCAATGGAGCAAATTTTCGCTGGATACCCTTGTGCTGTCATTGTAGATGATATTTTGGTTGGTGGACGCACAGTAAAAGAACACGACGACAACCTAGAAAGAGTGCTTGAGCAGGAGAGACAAGTAAATCTCAGGCTAAATCCACTGAAATGCAAATTCAGACTGAATGAGGTGAGCTATGTGGGCCATATCTTCAGCAGTGACGGTTTGCATGCCGATCTATCAAAGATTAAAGCCATCAGTGAAATGCCAGAACCCACCAACACAACTGCTCTTCAGAGATTTCTTGGCATGGTCAACTACATGGGCAAGTTTATCCCTAACCTCAGTGACATATCTGCCCCACTCCACCAGCTAATAGTATTGGCTGCAGCAGCACCAGAATGCTTTCAACACCATAAAAAATGCCTTACATGCCTTCCTGTCCTGTCGTATTACAACGTCGACAAGCCTGTCACTTTAACATTCGACTCCTCACAGTTTGGTTTAGGAGCGGCATGCTTGCAGGACAATAAGCCTATCACTTACGCCTCATGGAAAAAGAGCTTCTCACTGTAGTTTTTGCTTGTACCAAGTTCAATGATTACATCTACGGCAAACCAGTGACCATTGAAACTGACCACCAGCCTTTGGTGACAATCACCAAACGTCCAATACATAGCACTCCTGCTCGACTCCAACGAATGTTGCTTCAGCTCCAACAATACAACATCACCCTAGTCTACATAAAAGGAAAGCACATGTACATAACAGACACCTTGTCATGGGCCCCACAAGCATCTGTACATGAACAGTCCAAGGAAGAAAACACCTTTGAGGTAATGAATATTTGCAATATCTCACCATCACGCATGGATGAACTTAAACGCCACACAGTAGACGACGTCACACTACAGACGCTTGTGAACACAATCAGGCAAGGAAAGGCCACAAAGTGATCATCCCAGAAACATAGGGGTCACCCTGGAGCTGAATCTACCAATCAACGTGCACGTGGCATATTCCTCTGGCCTACCATGACAAAAGACATTGATGTTTACATCACATAGTGTGCCACATGCAACAGCACCAAACCCCACCAGCAAAAAGAACCCCTTCAGCTGCATCCAATTCCAAGCCTGCCATGGTCAACAGTAGCAGCTGACATCTTCGAATGGAACAGACACCAATTCTTGGTGCTTGTCGACTCAAGGCTGGTACAAGATTGATCAGCTCCAGAATTTGACCTCATGTGTCATACAAAAGCTAAAGAGACATTTTTCTGTCCATGGATCACCTCAAACCCTTATCACAGACAATGGGAGACAGTTCATGAGCAATGAGTTTAAGAATCAAATTTTGTCTACCAGCATCTGCATATTTTATCTTTCTTCAATTACGTTCTGCTCTCAAAGTGTATGGAGTTCCTTGGGCATCTCCCATCCCCTCTCATCCTATGCAAGATTGGATTGCACCATCTGTTGGTTGGCCGTCTGTTTCTTTAATATATAATAAGATTATTGATTGCATTACAAAACCTCTTTCTATTAAAACTATTTGGAATTAGGAATTATCTGACCTTAATTTATCTGTCTACTGGGAGAGAGTGTGGTCTAATCTCAGTTTAACATCTAAAAATCTGGCTCATCGTCTTATTCACTTCAAAGTCATTCATAGAGCATACATAACTCCTTACAAAAGATTTAAAATGAAATTACAACCGAATCTCAACTGCCATATATGTAATGCTACATCATCAGGTACTTTTCTGCATATGTTTTGGGAATCTCCTGTCGTCATCAGTCTATGGACATATGTAAACCTGATTTTATCACCCTTACTGCAAATTGATTGGTCTGTTAATCCAAGTTTGTGTCTTCTTAATGATGATTCTGGTCTCTGTATAACTTCAATGCAAAAGAGAATGTTGTTTGCTGGTTTTATAGCTGCGAAGAAGACAATAATACAAAACTGGTTTACACCGCACATGTGTGGAAAAACATATTGGATCCGTAGCCTCCTGCACATAGTGACTTGTGAATGTACAACAGCACGAATCAATGGGGCCAAGCCTTCTACCATTGATGCTTGGCAGTGCTTTCTCTTTGATATACGTGACTGTATAAAGGAGTGACTTTTGTGTTTTTCTTGTCCTTCCCTTTCTCCCTCCCTTTGACTGGACTTTGAGATATTGAGTATGTCTGTTTTTTTTTGGATGTAATGTATGAAAAAGAAAAAATGTTGATTACAAAAAAAAAAGAAAAAAAAAAAGTAATTTAAAACAACATTTACAAAAATATACCCAGATGATCATGAGTGGGTTTTCTGTATTCATATGATATTTACTTAGTGACTTGGACTCTTGAGTTACATAGAGAGCACTAAAAAATGCCTTGATATTTTGTGTCTGTAGCCTTTTTCAAGACTGGGTACGACCTCAAACATTACTGAATGTGTAACTTTGAGCACAATAGTAAGATATGTCAATTAAGTTGTAAGTGTAAAACAGCACACCTTAATTTTTGTATCGATACTTAAAGGAACACTCCACTTTTTTTGGAAATAGGCTCATTCTCCAACTCCCCCAGAGTTAATAAGTTGAGTTTTACTGTTTTTGAATCCATTCAGCCGATCTCCGGATCTGGCGATAGCACTTTTAGCATAGCTTAGCATAGATCATTGAATCCGATTAGACCAGTAGCATCGCGTTCAAAAACAATCAAAGAGTTTCGATAGTTTTCCTATTTAAAGCTTGACTCTTCTGTAGTTATATCGTGTACTAAGACCGACAGAAAATGAAAAGTTGCGATTTTCTAGGCTGATATGATTAAGAACTATACTCTCATTCTGGTGTAATAATCAAGGAACTTTGCTGCCGTAACATGGCCGCAGCAGGTGCAGTGATATTACGTAGCGCCTGAAAGTAGTCCCCAGCTATATTATAACTAGTTACATAGCTGGGGACTACTTTCAGGCGCTGCGTAATATCACTGCGGTAAAACTATCAAAAATATCAAAAACGGTAAAACTCAACTTATTAACTCTTGGGGAGTTGGAGAATGAGCCTATTTCCAAAAAAAGTGGAGTGTTCCTTTAATGGGGTCTCACATCTAATAGATAAATAATCATCCTAAAAAGAAATACAGACTTAGTCAAACACTCTCAAGAAATTTTCTTAATTTTCATTTATTTCTATAAACACTGAATGCTGATGGCTCTCAGAGAGAGAAGGCCTCACCTACAGTACAATCATAGTAGTGACACATACAGTCCAACAAACAAAATGTGAGCCGCGTCGTCCATAATCCTGATCGTCTGACAGTAAAATGTCAGTCACAATAGATCAAGAGGAGGATTTCTTTATTCTGTATGAATTATAGCAATTTTTCTTAAATGACGTATAAATTTTTGCATTTTGTAATTCAATGATTTTCAGTCAATTTAAGTGAAGTGAAGTGACATACGGCCAAGTATGGTGACCCATACTCGGAATTTGTGCTCTGCATTTAACCCATCCAACGTGGGCAGCCATTTATGCTGCGGCGCCCAGGGAGCAGTTGGGAGTTCGGTGCCTTGCTCAAGGGCACCTCAGTTGTGGTACTGAGGTGGAGAGAGCGCTGGACAGTCACTCCCCTCACATACAATCCCTGCCAGCCCGAGACTCGAACTCGCAACCTTTGGATTACGATTCCAACTCTCTAACCATTAGGCCACAACTTCCCCCATTAATTTGCTTTGTGCAAAGATAATTCCTATGTAAAGATTATGTTTGAATTCTTTCTATAACCTTTACAAAAGCGTGGAACATCATAGTTCTCAAAATATGTTTGCATTACATCAAATAAATATGACAGAAGTGGAGAAACAAAGACGTTTAGCACATGCACACATTGTAGATGCTTACATACACCTGAGATGTTGCTTTATTTGAGACAAAGAAGATGGCGACAGTGACTGATAACATTCTTTAATGTTTAATGTCGTTGTTGAAAACGATTCTGTGGACAAACACCTCGAGGGAAATCATTTGAAATGGAGGTTTGTCAAAATAATAAAAAGTTCGGTCAAATGTTCAATCATTTTGTGCTCGTCATGTGTAAGGGTTAAGTCCCACCCCCCACAAATTTATTATTGGATTTAATGTCAGTGTGTTGAAACAATTACACAGTTATTAACTTTTTCTGCATTCTTTTAGGTCTTGTGATTTATATTTAATGTTTCAGTTCTTTTCATGCTCTATCTGCACAATAGTATGTATGTATAAAATCTGTCTGTGACTTTTAAGCTGAAGCTTGGCAGACGAGATCTGTAGAAGACAGATGTGTAGAATCGCGAGATTAAGAAAAAGAACGGGAAGAGTAATCGAGAGACGGGTGGATAAGTTTGTGTTGTTGATGTTCCCCCGGAGTGTAACTCTGTGTTGAAAGTGTTCTTGAAATAAACGGACCTTATATCTTCATAAAAACACACGTGTGGACTTAGTGTGTGTAACAAAATTGGCGAGCCAGCTTAGGAGTTTTCAAGGAACGCGAACAGCACCGCGAGCGACAAAGAGGCATACACGGAGCGGCTGCTGCAGCGGGCTTACCTCATCTGACGGTTGATCAACTTAGGGAATTGGCAGTGTTTGCAAAAGTTCCAGGAGACGAGGTAACGAAAAAGCATGTGTTGATTCATCGAATTAATGAAGAGATTGACGATGTAATTGAAAAAGAGGAGGAGGAAGCGGCACGTCATTTCATTGTCAGTGTGGTGGAATGGATTAAAGAAATGAAAGGCCAGGGTGCTCGTGAGGCAGTGAGGAGCGTAAGGGGGGATGAAGATGAGCTGGAAAAGTTAAAAAAACAATATGCAGATCTCCAGCTGAGTTTCCAGAACTCTACAAAAGTGTTAGAGAGCGAAATTATGAGGCTGAGTGATCAAGTACGGATCAAAGAGAGCAGAGCAATTCCATTGATATCCGGGGAGGCTCAGCCACAGCCATCACGAGTGCCAGAGGTGACCATCAGGCGTGATTTCAAAATTTGGGGACAGATAGGAGAGAGAGGCCAGAAAGATCGGCTGTCTTACACAAATTTAATGCATCAGATTGAAAGTGGAGTGCAGAAAGGCCATACAGAGACAGAAATTGTGGATGCGGTTGTGAGGGCCAGCAGTCCAGGTCTTAGCCTTCGGGATATGCTGGAAATCAAGTCATCTGACCCTTCTCCAGTTAAAAACCATCCTTAAGGGCCATTTTAAAGAGGATAGCCCCACAGATTTGTATCACAAGCTGGTGAACATCACACAAGACAGCCGTGAATCACCCCAAAACTTCTTGTTCAGAGCTATAGAACTGAAAGAGAGGCTACTAATCGCTTCAAGAGATGGGGGGGGCTGAAGAACAGTACAGTGCTGAGCTCATCCAAAGGAAGTTCTTGCGATCTGTCAGTACTGGACTCACAAGCGATCACATAAAATTCCAGTTGAAAGCTGATCTGGAGAACCAGTCTATTACAGATGAAGACCTCATTGAGAAACTGAATGAGGCTGCAGGTATTGAAAATGAGAGAATACAGAAACAAAAGAAAAATACCTATGCAAAAGTGACTAAAGTAAACGAACTCCAGGCCGATGTACAGGTATTACAAAGACTTGGAGAAGCAACAGATGGACAAAAACTCACAGAGGGTGCAACAGCTAGAGGGAAAGAACAGAGGGTCCAGAGCTACACATCCAAACGTGAGGCAGAATTGACCATATGCACGGAGCGCTTTTTAGAACTTCCGGATAAAGATAAGCCAGCTCTTAATCTTCCGGTGAAGCTCATTTTATATGTGCTATATATAGGTAGAGACAAATAAACACTATCGTCAGGCGGTTAGGCGGTCTTAATGGTATTCTCAATAATCAATATCTTACCTTCATAGCTATAAACACATTTTTAAAATATTATACAATTTTAAAGCCTTTATTATTTCTCAACTCTGTACAGTAAAATTCGCATTATTAAAGGTTCACTTTTCATTCATGAAGACGACATGAAGAAATGTGCCAAAAACGTGTCTCGGCGAAAAATAAAGACTTTAGATGAAATTACCGTTATAACCAGGAGATGGCAGTATAGAATCAATCATTAGCTGCAGCTGCCATTTCAACTACCTAGTTTTTTCACGTCTTCTGATTTATTATAAAATAATTATTATAACAAATTTGGTACTTTATCGCACTGAAGTATGAAGTATAGCAAGTGCAGGAAGTCACAAAGTCATTTAAATAAATAAATAAGGCCAGTCGACAGCCTATAATGCTGAATTATTTAAATACCTAATACATCGTTTAAGTTTTATCCAACACAGACCTGTAGGTTTGTTAGTCTGAATTTAATCTAAATCACTTAATGCACAGTTCTATTCTGACATCGGCTCGTCAGATGATTCATTCCGTTGCCGCTGTCAATCATAGCAATGACTTGCCGCATAATTTAATGGATTCACTCGCATAAATTAAACATTCGCGTTTGTCATTCCTGAAACAGTATAGGTGAACATTTGGTCCTCTTAGACAAATAAAACTTTTCTCCAAATTGTGAATGGATTATGTAGAGAAACCGAGTAAAGGAGGCTCCTCTTACGGCACAGTACACTTGACCGGAAATGACTGAGCTGGCTTATCTACAACCAGGAAGTAACCGTGCATAAGGTCAATTGTTCGAACTTGTCAAAGAGTTGAAAGACGAGATAAAAGAAATCAAAAATAGCATCCGTGAATCACAACCATCCTTCCGTCATGGCCGCCCACCTTCCAAAAAAATCTGTAAGTCCTGTCAAGACAATGGCAACAGTGAACAATGTAATCACTGTTTTAAATGTGGTTAGTCGGGACACTTTTCTAAAGGCTGTAGGGCACAACGGCATACAGTGAACGTGGATCAAGTGATAGCGGCAGCTTCAACCTCACTTCACACCCAGAGCCAGAGACAATGTGGATTGGATGGTAACACCAGCGAGGTGCTCGGCAACAACACAAGTCACCTTGCACGGCCAGAAAATGTACAGCAGCACTCTGCAAGTGCAGACAGGCTGGAGGGGTCTAGCTATGCAGCCCACCTGTCCCCTAAGCGTAAAGCTCAACTGCTGAACCTGATAGGAAAGAAATGTACTGTCAATTGCTTCCTGGATGGAGTCCCAACACAAGTATTATGGGATACGGGCTCACAGGTCTGCCTGATCAATGAAAAGTGGCGCAAAGAATATCTACCTCATACAAAATTAAGGGACACAGAGGAGATTCTGGGACCAGGCACATTGACCGGAAAGGCTGTAAATCAGACAGACATCCCGTTCAGCGGTTGGATTGAAGTAAAGTTCCAGCTTGAGCCCTCTGGCATATCCAGCACAGAGTTTCTTGTGCCATTGCTGGTAGCAAAAGCATCTGGTGTGGCAGAAGATCCAATCATTGGATATAAAGTTATTGAACATCTTCTACACCAGGAGAAAGAACAACCAACTCAAGCTATTGTAAAAACATTGACTGCAGCCTTCTCAGTAGATTGCAAGAGGGCAGAGGGGCTAATGCGATTGATCCAACAGGGTGACTCAGACTTTAGCGAGGGAACCGTGAAAGGGAGCAGACAAAGAACAAAAATTCTACCTGGTGAGATAAAAGTAGTTAAATGTTCAGTGCGTACCATTCCTCTGACATGTAACCAGGAGATGCTGTTTGTTCCAGTCCAGAGTACTGACTGGCCTGAAGGACTGACAGTCACTGAGAACGTAGTCAAGCTCCAGAGGGGTAGCCGATCAAAAATATTCATCCCAGTAAGTAATGACACATGTCATGATATTACACTTCGACCACGCACAGTGTTAGGCCATGTGCAGAGTGTAAAAGCTGTCTACCCTGCTGCTGCAAAACCTGTGGATCTTGAAGATGTAATGAGTCACAGGGAGGAAACGCTGGGAGTTGAGAAAGCTGAAACGGCAAAAGAAGTGGTTGCAGAGTACATGGGGCAGCCCGATGCAGACCTATGGGACCCACCTGTTCCTGTGAGTCATTTGCTGCCTCAACAGCAGGAGGAGGTAAGGAAGTTGCTGAGGGAGGAATGTGCTGCTTTCTCCAGAAATGATGGAGACGTTGGGTGTATCCCATCGCTGGAGTTGAAAATCAGACTGAAAGACACTACACCAGTGAGGCGAACATACATGTTGGTACCAAAACCACTTCATAAGGAAGTCAAAGAATACCTAGAAGATCTATTGAACCGTGGCTGGATTACAAAATCAAGGTCTGCATATTCATCGCCCATGGTATGTGTGCGGAAGAAAGATGGGAGTCTGCGATTGTGCTGTGACTATCGCGAACTGAACCAGAAATCTATCCCAGACCGCCATCCAATTCCCCGCATTCAAGACATGCTGGACAGTCTCAGTGGAAGTGCTTGGTTTTCCATTTTAGACCAAGGAAAAGCTTACCACCAAGGATTTTTGGAGGAAAATAGCCGACCACTGACAGCTTTTATTACACCTTGGGGGCTCTATGAATGGATCCGCATTCCATTTGGCCTGTCGTCGGCACCAGCAGAGTTCCAACGCTGCATGGAGGATTGTCTAATAGGGCTGAGAGATGAAATATGTCAGCCATATTTGGATGACAATCTAGTTCACAGCAAAACCTTCGAAGACCACATTG
Source organism: Acrossocheilus fasciatus (assembly GCA_036784905.1). Lineage (NCBI taxonomy): Eukaryota > Metazoa > Chordata > Actinopteri > Cypriniformes > Cyprinidae > Acrossocheilus > Acrossocheilus fasciatus. The sequence continues at coordinate 20,051,082 of CM071945.1, forward strand.
GAGACTTACGGAAAATCTTGCAGCGTTATCAACAACATGGGATTAAGCTGACAGCAAGAAAATGTGAGGTCTTTAAGAATCGTGTAAGGTACCTGGGAAAGCTGGTGTCCAAAGATGGTCATACCATGGACCCTGCAGACCTCGCACCTGTTCAGGCCTTGCGAGAGCGGAAACCAGCAACAGTAGGGGACCTTCGGAAGTTGTTGGGATTTATATCATACTACCGCTCATACATACCAAATTTCTCCAGAATAGCTACCCCGCTCTATGACCTTCTGAGCCTGAAAAAGGGAGCATGCCAGACAGCTCCTAAAAGAGGAAAGAAAACTGCTAAGAAAGGAAATAGGCAGGGTCAGCTCCCCTCAACACATCCCATTGTCTGGATGCCAAAGCACCAGGAGGTGCTCAGCCAGTTGATCGATCTTCTTACACTACCTCCTGTTTTGGGTTACCCAAGGTTTGAAGAGCCATTCATCCTCCACTGTGACGCATCCCAAGAAGGGCTGGGATCAGTGTTATATCAAAGACAAGAAGGCAAGCTCCGGGTAGTTGCTTACGGATCCAGAACTTTAACTGCTGCAGAAAGGAACTATCATCTGCATTCAGGAAAACTTGAGTTCTTGGCCATGAAGTGGGCAATATGTGAACGCTTCAGAGATTACCTCTACTATACTCCTTCTTTTGTCGTCTACACCGACAACAACCCTTTAACATATGTGCTCACAGCAGCTAAACTAAATGCCACTACACATCGCTGGGTTGCAGAGCTGGCTGATTTTAATTTCACGATTAAGTATCGTCCAGGGAAAACCAACACTGATGCGGATGGTTTGTCACGCATGCCACTGGGGATGGAGGAATATATGCAGAAGTGTTTGGTGGAAGTGAGTCCAGATGTTATCAGCTGTGTGACCAAAGCTATCAGTGTTCAGTCAAAAGAACATACTCCGTGGATGTGTCCGGTGACCATCGAGACAGCACTAGGTGAAGAAGAGGATAACCGGTTGAACTTCGACAGAGGAGTGTTGAGGGATGCCCAGGAACAGGATCCAGTGATCAGCTCTGTGTTGAACTGCATAAGAACAAACAGATGGCATAGAGACAGAGATTGGAGTGCTCATGACGGCAGGGCAGTACTGATGCGGGAGAGAAAAAGGTTGATACTGGATGAGCATGGGGTACTCTACAGGAAAACCGCAACCTTATTACAGCTGGTGCTGCCCAAGAAATTCCATGGGCTGGCCTTCAAAGAGTTGCATGAAAATATGGGTCACCTCGGTGTAGAGCGGACACTCCACCTAATGCGAGACAGATTTTACTGGCCACATATGCAGAGGGACGTAGAACATCATGTCTTACGAGTATGTCGCTGTCTCAAGACAAAACGCCCCAACAAGCCAAATCGAGCACCACTCACCAATATTGAAACAACTCACCCCTTTGAACTGGTTTCAGTTGACTTTCTTCATCTGGAGAGATGCAAAGGCGGGTATGAATATATTTTGGTCGTTATGGACCATTTTACTCGCTTTGCTCAAGCGTATGCATGCCTCAACAAGTCAGCTAAGACAGCAGCTCAAAAGATCTTCGGGGATTTTGTGTTGAAATTTGGTTTCCCCATAAGATTGCACCATGACCAGGGGAAGGAGTTTGACAACCAGTTGTTCGCACAACTCCAGCAGTATAGTGGTATTAAAGGCTCCAGAACAACACCTTACCACCCGCAGGGGAATGGTCAGGTGGAGCGATTTAATAGAACGCTCTTGTCCATGTTGCGGAATCTGACTGATAGGGAAAAGATGGATTGGAAGAACTCCCTGGCACAAGTAGTGCATGCATATAATTGCACACATAATGAGGCAACAGGATTTGCTCCTTACTTCCTGCTGTTTGGACGTCATCCCAGGCTCCCTATTGATATCATGTTCAACCTCAGCCCCAGAGACCAGTCCTCATCTCATCAAGAGTATGCAGAAAGCTGGAGAAAACGAATGGATCAGGCATATAAGCTGGCTTCGGAATCGGCGCGCATGGCCTGCGGGAGAGCCAAGGACAGGTACGGCAGAAAGACCCATGGAGCAGAGTTACAGCCTGGCTGTAGAGTTCTGGTCAGGAACATGAGCGAAAGAGGGGGCCCAGGAAAAATTAGATCCTATTGGGAGGAACAGGTCTATGTGGTCCATAAAAAAAGATCAGAATGTCCAGTCTATGAGGTGCAGCCTGAAACTGGACAAGGGCGAGTCAGAGTCCTTCACCGTAACATGCTCCTGCCTTGTGAGTTCCTGCCAGTTGAGCAAACCACAACAACTCTGAGAAAAAAGGTCAAAGGAAAACAAAGCAAATCAAATTCTGAGCAGCAAGTAAGGGAAAGTAGCTCTGAGGATGAGAGCGAATGGACAGGATTTTGCAGACCATTCAAACCAGCCCAGTGGAATGAACAGCTGCAGCTGGAGGTTGAAGAATGCTATCCACAAGTGACACAGGAGTCAGTAAAAGAGGATGGCCGATCCACGGCGATGGTGGAAGGTGACATGGAAGAGGTAGTTCCTCAGCATGTGAAGGAAGTGAACACAAGGTGTGGCAATGGGGAAGTGGAGTCTTCAGAGGCAGAGGGACTAGCGACACCTGATGAAGGACCAGTAGAGTTGAGTACTGAATCCGATGATGGAGCCACCCCTGAGCGGGAGGAAAGTGGAATCCAAAGGCCAGAACCTGTACTACCACAGAGACTATATCCTTTAAGAAAACGAAAACACAAACAGACATTTACTTACCATACCCTAGGAGAACCCACGTTAGAGTAGTACATATAACAGACTCATATACACACATATATTAAAAAAAATATATATATATATATATGACTCCGATTAGTTTAAAATGTTGACCTTTATTTAGTGGATAGCACACTTTTAGTTACAGATTTGTTAACGTTGTTATGGATAAGTTGTATTTTCCATTGACCCTGTTCAATCAGATATGATAATGATAGACGAAAAAAAAGGCCATGGGGAACTGTGAAGTGTGATGACAAGAATCCGAAGCCAGTGATGTGTCTAATAGGTTTTGTTTGAGCGAATGGTACAAGAGACCTGCAGAAGGATACAGCGTCCGTATTTATAATGGGAAATGTAGTTGCTTTCATGGTGCACAATGATGCCAGCTACAGAAACATAGCAATAACATGGGAGGTATTTGTTAATGTGATTTTTGGCATAAGCCATCATTGTATCCTTAAATACTATTTACTATAGCTGACTCCTGTAGCTCAACGACTTAGAGATGTCTGGGACATGATGATAAGACAGGGGATGTCGAGACGACATCAATTTTGGAGGGGAGAGTGTAAGGGTTAAGTCCCACCCCCCACAAATTTATTATTGGATTTAATGTCAGTGTGTTGAAACAATTACACAGTTATTAACTTTTTCTGCATTCTTTTAGGTCTTGCGATTTATATTTAATGTTTCAGTTCTTTTCATGCTCTATCTGCACAATAGTATGTATGTGTAAAATCTGTCTGTGACTTTTAAGCTGAAGCTTGGCAGACGAGATCTGTAGAAGACAGATGTGTAGAATCACGAGATTAAGAAAAAGAACGGGAAGAGTAATCGAGAGACAGGTGGATAAGTTTGTGTTGTTGATGTTCCCCCGGAGTGTAACTCTGTGTTGAAAGTGTTCTTGAAATAAACGGACCTTATATCTTCATAAAAACACACGTGTGGACTTAGTGTGTGTAACACATGCTCTCTTTCCCATGCAAGGATTAGCATGAACTTGCAGAGGAGTCTTAAAACAAATACAGCCAAACAGATGAAATGTGTTATCATCTGCTATCTGAGCAAGATGACTAAATCCAGTCATCCTTTCACAATTGTTTATGAAACAGATTTTCTGAATTCTATATGCATTATAAACATTTTCTTGTCTTGCTATACTCTCTTTCTTAGAGATTTGGTCTCTTGAATGTATGAAAGGTTATGGATTAAATTTATCAATACAAGAGTGTGGAAATCTTAAATCTTAACTTAAATGAATGTGGAGCTTTCAGTGCAATAGTTTGATTTGTTTCAGTTGTAATAGTTTTAAGGGTAAAACAGCAAGACTTAATTTTCTTGTTGATGCTTCGTGTGTTCGCACATCATGGACAGACAGAGAGGTGCACTAAATTTCTCAAAAAGATTTTAATTTATTCCTGTTATGATGACAGCTCACAAAGAGCTGTCTTCACCTAAAAACATAAACAGTCCAACAAAACAAAATGTGAGCGGCCATCCGAAATCTTGATAATATGATAATATTGATAAAATCTAGTAATGTAAAAAAAAAAAAAAAATGAGACGCATCCCTGACAAAATCTGTTGGCGTGCAAAATACTCATAAATGTTTTAGCACAGCTATTTACTCACACACAGGGGCGTAGTTTGTGGGGGGGATGGGGGGGAGGTAACCCCCCCAATAACCAAAACTAGCAAGTACAACCCCCCCCCCCCCCCCCCCCCCCCCCCCCCCCAATATTTATACCATGGTTAATGGAAACTTAGAATCAGGCCATTTATTAATTATTTGAATCGCGCCTTCGGCGCTTTTATAAGCGCTAACTTCACGTAAGAACCGAACGGAGCGCTTATCAGCACAACTTGACTGAAGCGCGGTTCTTTTAATTGTGCACGAGCGGCGCGCCGAATCACCCTATACTCTGTGCGCGTTCACCAGCGCGCTCGAGAAGTGGGAGAAGATTTGCGCGAGCCATTCCTATCGCGAAGCTGATGGTAAAATATGTGATCTATTTGAATTCTATTGAGAAACTGCCACTTTAAAAATGCTATGGAGTAAGTCAAACATTATCTAAAAAAAGGCACAAACTAAAAAGACTGATGAAAAAAGGAGAAAACAATCTTGCACCAGCACTAACATAATATTAAAATATTTTTAAACTACTCATGACCACCTTTACTATAATTTATCACGTTTTACTGAAGGCATATTTATTGTGGTAAATTTTGTCTATCTTGTAGAATTTATAATAGATAATCTGTTAAGGGAATAGATTTTTCCCTAAAGATTTATATTACAACTGTGGCATGTTGTAGCTATTGTTTCTAAAGACTGTTGTTTCTCATAACAAATGCAATATAGATTAATAAAAAAGTCTTAATTGGCCTGATAATGATTAATAGGCTAGCCTTATTATAACAGATGCTACAGTTAAGAACTATGGCACTTTTTCATGAGAGCAAGTACAAGTCGAGAGCCAATGGGTTCTAATGATGAGAGATGGAAAAACATGCCTTCAGATATTCCAATGATGGCATAGATTAAATCATTAAGAGCCTCATGAACTGTTAAGGAGTAAGAAATAAACAATATCAATATAAGAAAATGTTAATGTAGATTGACTTCCCACGGCGTGTTGAATTAGAACATTCTGTCAAACTATAGCCTAAGTGTCTAAATAATATAAAATAGATTATATATCCTATATAAACAAGTAATTGTTAACTAGCCTATTACTTTATTGCAGTTACGCTATCAACCAACTTTGCATGTGTGGTGGATATCACAAAACACCATTTTACAAAAATAAACATTTAAGCAAACAAACAAATAAATAAACCTTAAGAGGGAGCCTGACCCAGGGTCCACTTCAACCCCCCCAATGTTCAAACCAAAACTACGCCCTTGCTCACACAGTATGATAACTGTTGCCTACATTGTATCAGTTGTCATGGTAAATTCATTACCAGTTTATTAGGGTCAAAAGGAAATGATGATAATAGTTGAAACATCCTTATATTTTATATCCCTTTCATTTTGAAAATCACAGATGCTGGTGCTTTAATCTTTTAGTAAACCATTTAAAATGACATGGTACCTAGAAAATAGTCAAAATGTACAAGTTTTGTATTCTAGGTGAGAAATTTACACCAATAAAGTTTTCATAAACATTAGAAAAGAACATGTATTCCCTGTAGCTGTTAAACATAATTTGAAATAATAAATAATTTGAAAACATGGGTCTGTCAAATGAGAAAGGTTCAGTCATAATTTACAAAAAAAAAAAAAAAATTCTGAATTAAAAAATTGTGTGTTTGTCACAAACACATCCAAAGAGTTTTCTACTCATGTGAGAAAAACACTTGGGAGCATTATCATCAGGCTGTTTTAAAGAAATTAAAGAATAAAACTAAAGTTTAATTTAAAGACAATAGCCAGCATGACTTGCTTTAGTGACAATGTATTTAAACCTTTTTTAAACATGTTTAAAACCGTAGGTGTAACTGTTTTACTGAGAAGTTTTAAGTGAAATGTATATTTGTTCTTTTACAGTACACATATTATCTACAGGCTAGATTTAAATGAAAACATTTATTAAATAACAACAAAAAGTAAAAACAACATTTTTGCTCATACTTAAAATTTAGTATACTCAGATTTATTTGTGTGTGTGTGTGTGTGTGTGTGTGTGTGTGTGTGTGTGTGTGTGTGTGTGTGTGTGTGTGTGTGTGTGTGTGTGAGAGAGAGCCCAAATAATCAGCCAAAGTGTAGATTATTTGTCTAAAGCAGGGCTTATTTAAAAATGTTTATTTGTTTGTCTTGTCATATCATGTTATGTACTTTTCATTTAAACAATATTGTTTAGCACAATGGTCAACCATTGTTGTTTTATTGTGCTTTATAAATAAAATGAACTGAACCGAACTAAAGCATGATTCTGTGCACATCTATATGAGTGAATGCTGTAAAGCCATTAACGCAAGCACAAAGAGGATACTGTTGTCCACTGTCAGTTAGACCCCACAATCACTTTAGTAAATGGTAAATGGATAGCTGGTGGTTTGAATAATTTTTAACTTAATAGGAATAGTTCACCCAAAAATGAAAATTCTGTCATCATTTACTCAGCCTGTAGTAGTTCCAAACCTGTATGAATGTCTTTGTTCTGCTGAACACAAAAGAAGATATTCTGAAGAATGTGTTCAACCTACAGATTAAGTTGTTCTGATCCTACAGAGGTGTTAGCATACACACACTGAGATGATAAAGAAAAACATGCCCGGACATAGCACCTTTTTCAGACGCATATAGAAATTTTCATCAATTGGTGAATTCTTTAATTCTATGTTTCAGTTTTCATACAATCAAAACAGTGATGTCTTAGCTATCAAAATTTAGCCTATAGATTATGCAGAACTGAACCGTTTATGGGTTTGACATTAGACACGTGTTTGGATGTCTTCCATCCCCCCAAAAACAAAGAACAATCCTCAGACATGACACCTTTCTTTTATCCTCAACCTGGAAAGGTAGACATCCTGACAACCTTCCTTTTTCAGAAGCCGATGTAGACAAGCCGGTAGGAACAAATTGTGACTAGGCAATAACATATGCCATACAAATCAAATAAACATCGGTCCTCTTCTAGTGGTTTTAGGAGTTTTTGGAGCAGTGGCAGCCATTGTAATAGGAAAGTTCTGTAGCATATTTGCTTTATGAGATGAACATAATAAATCATAACGGGTTATCAATTATATATCCATCTTCAGGAATTAGCTGTAGTATTAATAGTACAATAGAATGATTAGTTCGTCCGCAGTACGGACCCTTCTATTGACTTTAAGGAAAATTATTCCTCTGGCCACGACAAATAATTTTCTTAACGAAGCAGTGCTCCGAGCATTGTTGCAAGATCGGACGTTAAAGTGACTTAGTTCTGAGAGCAGCAGACACAGACAACCAAGTGTGAATACATATGGATGTTTATTAAACTACACTACAGGGGAACATGTAACATAGAACTAGACACAGACATACACACATTAAACATAGATGCCAACGCAAGGAAGGCATAGAGAGAGAGAGAGAGAGAGAGAGAGAGAGAGAGAGAGAGAGAGAGCGCTCGCGCGCAAGAGAAGCATGGCTGGATTCTAACTAACTAAAACCTGGGTTTGAACCATTAGAAAATCATATCACCTTAATTAAAAGGGGTCGAAGCCTAGAAGCGCATCTAGATAGTTAACAAGCGGTTACTTGCATGGTTTTTGTGGGTGCTGAGTAAAGTATCCTGGTGCATGTATAATGCGTAGATTCCCGGGGGGGGATTCCTTTTGGAGTAAAAGCTTCGTCCTTCCAGCCATGATTAGTCCGAAGTGAGTTCCCAAAGTTACCGAACTTAAAATTGCCAGAAGATCGGGCTCCCCCAGAAGGGGAGCCGCGAGGTTTCCCAGGTGATCTCCAGGGCAGTTTTTGGTAGAAGAGAGAGAGAGAAAACTGCGCGTGGCCTCTTTAAAGTCTGCGAAGAGTCACGCCTTTCAGGATGGGCTTGACCAATGAGAAAGGCTGAATTTCCAAGCGGGAGTTTGGAAATACTGGGGATTTTATGGCCCTTTGTCTGAGAGCATGGTAATTTCCAAAAGGGGTTGGATTGAAAGTTATTATACAAACTATTAAAGATTCTTAGGACACTGGTATGTTGCATAGGTATCAACACGTAATATTCGCTCTCACTTAGATCATCCGAAGACGAATTGATAGAGACCAAACATGTTACAGTCAGTGATATTAACTAGTGATCTATTATAAGCATGCATAAAACAGTATAAAGTACACAAAAACAGTAATAATATACACAATGACTTAATGATATGTGTGCTCATTCAAAGAAAGGTTTTTCTATGAATTAATTAGAGAAGAGTCCATTTTATGGCATAATGTCCTTTTCCTAAAGTGGATATGAAGTGAGTTTTTCGTGACCATTTGCATTCCTTTGAGCAATAAGTGTTATCTGATGGGTTGCCATGGCACCGGGGGTGGTCTGGCGGCGTCTGCAGACATAGGGGCACCTAAGAATGTGTATTGGGTGAGGGGTCTGTGATTATTTGTTAATCTAATAACTAGTTTCATTTGTTAAATCAAATGAGAAATTGTGTCTGATTGGTCCAAACGCTACATAATTCCCCTCTTTCGAACGTTGTTGTCCGTCCAGTAGACAACAACGAGCGACGTTAAAGATGCAGAACAATCAGACTTGCACCTGCCACTCATGGCTGGGAGACAGTGGTGGCTCTCTGGCTGTTGGTTGCCTCCAGGAGTGGTTGTGGTGCCGTGGTGGATGCTGTCAAGTGGAAAGCTGTGGAAATGTAGGCTGTAGTAAGGTGCGGATCCTCGAGCTGGTGCAGCAGGTGTCGAGGCAGTGTCAGCTGTCATCCCGAAGTGAGTTGGTCCGGGTCAGATGGTTGTTGATGCTGTTAGCCAGAAGGCTATCGGTGGTACCCGTGGTGTTGAACAGCCGGGTTAGACTCTCACTGGTGAGAGTGCAAGTGGTTCCAGGGGTCGCAGGGAATTGTTATGGAGATTTTGTAGGGTGAAGAGAGTTTCAGACTGACCTAGTGATGATGGCAGGAGGGCAGCAGGTGGTTGTTAGCCCTCTGTTCTGCTGGATATCACCAGAAATCTGATGTTTGCGGTGTCGCTTTGCTTTTGTGGCGGCACCAACTTGAGCTTGCCTGAGTTGTGTTGGTAGAGGTTTCGCTGTTGGGCATGTGGGCCCGTTGCTCAACCCAACGTTGTCTGGCTGCTTCTGGGGTGTCGACTGGTTTTAAGGGATGCTCTTCCCTTGGAGGGGTCTGATGCTGTGTTGCGTCAGGCAAGGAGTCAGAAGTTTGTCCTTCGCAGTACTCCTCGGTTGAGACTATTTCAAGGAGCTCTTTTGCCAGTATCAGAAGCTCCTGTAACTCAGAAGTAGGCGCGTCCGGCTGTCCTTGTGCAACATCCGTTTGGCACCTGTGTGAAGGGTGTGGAGGAGGATGTTGTGGGGGACTGTCGTTGGACATACCATGGTGTTTGCAGGATGAGGATGGCCTTTTCCATGGTTCCTGCCAGTGGCTGGTCTGGGACCTGGGTCTGTTGCCATGGCAACGGCTCTTTCCTCTGCTGGCTAGTGGCTTTCTGTAGAAGGGCCTGGCATTGTGGCAATGCTGGGTGCCTTCTGGCGCCTGTTTTGGATTCTGGGTTGTGCAGTTCAGATTCAGTGGGGTCTTACAAACACCTTTGGTAGAGGCCTTGTGCTTGTTAAAGGCCTTCTGTGTCGGGTCACGCAGTTGTTGAACTGGCATTGTGGGGCAGGCCCTAATGCCTATATGGTGACTTACAATGGGGTGGAGGTTTCGGATGAAAAGGCTCTTAAAGCCAGTGTCTTCCTCCATCCCAGGTTCACTGCGAGCTCCGTAGTAAGCTCGTCGAAGCCTGTGGTAGTAATCACGGAGAGTTTCATGACGGCCCTGTTCGATGTCTAAGGTAGCGATCAGTCCGTGTTCAAATTCTGGGTCTGAGAATTCCTTTATGATAGCTTGTTTAAGCTGCTGGTAGTCCGATTGGATGTGTCCTGGCTGTCGAGCCAGGAAGCGTTGCACTTCTGGGCTGCAGGTGATCCAGAGTAGATAGAGTCCATCTTGGTGGTTCACACTGGTCCACGGCTGCAGGAAAGAGTCGATCTCTCTTAAGTAAGAGTAGACATCATATTCTCCTGCCAGTTCTGGCGTGAATGCAGGGATGTTTCTGGCCATTCGGTTGAGGTCTTTGAGTGTCACTCCATGTGCTGTTTCAGGGCTCGCCTGAATAAATCCCTTTCCTTCTGCAGCTGCAGAGGTTTTCAGGAAGCTGATTTGTGAAATGTTAGGCAGAAGACTTTGGCTCCCCCCTTCGTATCTGTGTACAGGAGTGAGGGGATTTGCCCTGCTGGCTGTGTGACGTGCAGCAGGGTGCCTTTTATTTGAATCCATGCACAGCCGGTAGGACTGTTTCAGTTCTCTCTGAACCATGTCAAGCTCCTCGTTACTGCTGCAGAATTGCTGAGTCAAAGTTTGGACTTCAGCTCTGGCTGCATGTAGATGGCCTGCTAAGGCCTTAGTTCTGGTGTCCCTATCATTAAGTTCCACATACGCTGTTTTTAACAGTGTCTTTGTGTGAAACAATTCTCTTTCCAGGTCCTGTCTGGTGGCTTTTTCATACTGCGCTTGGTGTCCAGCACATGGTGGGTTGTGGGTATGCATTGACCTGACCCCCCTTTGTCACTGTGTCACCACAAGCTTCGGCGCAGAGTGGGCATCAGGGACACAGTATGCAATGTTGCTCAGCACATGTAGCATGTGTGTGACGTCATGCCGCAGTTTGAGGGCTGGAGCAGCAGCAAGTCGAGTAGATGTGATAGGGTGGTTGGATGGGGTTAGGGAGGTGGTAGAGAATAAGCTTTATTGTTCAGTCAGCGGTTTGCATTTAGGCAATGACATTTATGGATAGCTTTTAAGTTAGTGTCAGGGCTGCGAGGTGTGTACCCTGGAGGTGAAAGTTGGTTTCATTCTGGTTACGGCTGCCATGTCATCGGTGGGTGGGTGGGTGGTTCTTGGTTGAGGCCGTAGCTCACCATGCAATGCACTTGCGATGTTGTTGCACGCCTGGTACAGGTGTTGGTGCTTGACTGGCTTCCTGTTCATTGTGGCAAACTCATTTTTTTCCTAGCCAAGGAGGTGGCGTGCGAAGCTGAGATTGGCATAATTTGAGTCTGTGTAACTGAGGAGTTCTTTGATGCAGTTCTTGTGAGCTGATGCGATTTAAAGGGTTATCAGGATGGCTGTCACTTGTACTGTGATGACTGGGAGTCCAGCTTGAAGTGTTGCTGTGGTAGACTGGAGAATCACTGGATGATTCGTGAAGTGCGGAGCTGGGCTCTTTTGTCATCTGAGTAGTTAGTGCCCCGGTGGGAGCAGTGTTCTGCTGAAGTGGGCAACCCCCCTTTAGTTCTGGCCATGTTGTTGGTGTAGAGTGCAGATGCCATTTGAGTTTGATGATGTAATGTGGTCTTGAGTGAGTCCACATAGCTGACATCAGCTCTGCATTGTTGCTTCTTGTGAAGAGCAGCTTTGGCACTGGCCGTTGTCGACAGGTGCAGGATGTCTCTTAGAAAAGGGGGTGTGGCTCAGAGTGGGGCCAGGTTCCCTCCATCCCCTTGAAGGTGTGTGCTTGAGGGTTTGGCCACGCTGTCTGTGTGTCACACTGTTGCTGTCCGTTCCCCTTTTGTGTATGCTGGTAGTGCAGTCTCATATTTTTGCCAGTGTAAACATCTGGTATGGTCTGGCCAGACGTTCTTGCACTTTACAGGGCTTCTCCAGGGGGTTGCAAGGTCTCATAGGAAACTTGTGCACTTGCTTGCGAAGGCAGGTCTGGTGTGTGCTCGGTGAGTGCTTTGAAGCGTGTGAGGCTTCAGGCCATGTCCTCATGGCTGGCTGTGAGATTTTCCCGTGACCTCTGTGACCTGACAGTCTGTCTAGGTGACCTGTCTGGCTGGAGTGGCTGGGGTTCTTGCCCTTCAGCCCGGAGATTCGGCTGTCTCACTTTCAGCAAAGGGTCAATGTGACCCAGCAGCTCTTTATCACTGAGAAGGTTGTATGCATGTATGGCTGCGTGTTCCGTGCACACCTTTGGGCTTTAAGAGTTCAGTTCTGTTCCTGAGCTTCAGCTTGGGGTCTGCCCAAGAGTTGGAATTGACATAAAAATTGGATTTACTCCAGTGTCAGCAGAACTCCAAGTCTCGCCTTGTTTTCCAACATGCTGTTTCCTGCTGGTTGGGAACTGTGTTGACTTTCTGATGAAGCATCTATCACAGTGATGTGCCTTTCAAGATGTAAAGGCAGGAGGAGTCTGGGTCGTGGGCTGGTCTGACCTTGAGACTGAGTTCTCGCGACCAGCTGAGATGTCAGGTCTTATCTCTGTGACCTGGCTGTGCACTTCAGATGAGTTGGCAGGCTGGAAGTGTGAAAGTTCCCGCACTTGAGGCTAATTCTCTGAATGCTTAAAGTCCCTCGGGCTCAAAACCATACGACAGGTCCATGTTGGTGAAAAGAGGGCCGGTGTTCATTTGGGGTTGTGTACACAGGGTGTACGGTCTCATGGAGCTGATGGTCAGGTGCAGGAGAGTTGACCGTGTGTTTATTTTGGCTTGTCGTGGGCAGTCAGCCGTCTGCTGATGTGCTGTTTGGGTGCCATGACCATCTGGCATTAGGATGGATGTCTCTGTTGTGAGAGACTGTTTGACAAGATCTGGGCGTTTCTTTTAGTAGGAGGGCTTTCTGGTAAGTTTCTTATGCCACTCGCAGTTAAAAGGAGTTTTGAGAGTCTGATATATCCTGTTTGCGCTGCTGTGGAGGCCACGTTTTATGTCCTCAGGATCTCTGTTGCTGGCCCGTGTGCACTCCAGAGTCAGTTCTGGGTACTGTGCAGGGATAGGCAGGATTTTACCAGTCTTTATGGAGGCAGCGCTGTGTTGTCTGTAGGCCATATGGGCTGAGTTCCGCAGATGTCAGGTGGTCATTGTGCGGGGGAAGACCATGGCGCTTGAATGGTGACTCACAATGTGATGCATCTGTTGTCTGCCGTAGACTCAGAGCTGGCTGTAGCAGGCTTCTCGTAAGTTTTGTAATCCGCTTTGACGGTTTCAGACTGCTGGTACAGGATGTTGTGTTTCAAGGCCGGAGGTGATCCTGAGCAGATAGCCTGTCTCGTGTGGTCACATTGGGCAGAGTTCGAGCATAAAAGTTCGTGTTTTGCAGGCAGGCAAGTGTGGTGGCCTTCTGCAGGCCAGTTGGTTGGCGTTTGAAGTTGCCTCGTCGCTGAGCAGAGACTTGGATTTCAGCTCGGCTGCTTGCAGGTGGCATTCACAGGCATTGTTTCAGTTCGCCTGGGTCATTACTTAAGAGAGCTTTAGCCTGCTGAAGCCTCTCTGGCTTCTATTCCGGCTGCTCTCTGTGCTCAGTGTCTGTGTGGGTTTTGTAGAGGCATCCTGAAACTTTCTACTTCCTCTTGTAGCTCCTTGTCCTCTTCATCCGCTGTCATTTGCTGGTCCAGCTGGTCTGGCGGTTCTGCACGCGCTCCTGGTTTTCCGGGCCTCCTTGTGGTTGAAGCATCTTTCGCTTGGCTTTAACTGGATGATGCGGTTGTAGGCAAGAGCACCGATGATCCTGGCTGGCTCTCTGTGGCCGTAGCCCTGGTTTGATCATGGTCTGTCTGCCAGTTCAGGTTGTCATCCAGCTGTTTCGCTCAGGTGCTGTAGATCAGGAGTGGTCCCGGACCGGAGGGCGTCTGTTGCAGTGCTTAGCCAAGCCGGATGATCTGGACACAGGTGGAGCACAAGTGGAGAGGGAAAAACACAAGACACCAATGCAAGTCCGCACAGATTTAGTGAGCTAAAATATTTGGGCTATGTGTTGCATGATTAACTGGTGTGATCAGTTAGTGACGCAAACTAAACGCTTACATATCGTGGCTGCTAAGGCAGGAGTGAATAATTGGTGTGAGTGAGCACCCAAAAACTATGGGTAACACTGTTGATGGGTGATAACCTAGGGGGTCATTTAATGACTTAGGCTATTTGGTTTATCAACGTTATTACCAAGTATTTTCTGATGGTTCAAACAGGTTCGGTCTCCGGGCCCACAAAACAACCAAAACAAACAGAACCGAAATTAATAAAAAAAAATAAAAAAAAAAATATAAAAAAAAAAAAATAAAAATCAAAGTTCAAATTTAGAAAGGAATAGTGGGAAATCAAGGGCTTACTACCACCTCTAGGGGCTGTGACAAGGACTGCGGAGCGGGGCTCTTGTACTGCCTAGGGAGGTGATGAGAGAGATAGCTGGACAGACCAAGCACGCTAAAGCAGAGAGGCTCTCTAGTCCTCTTCACGTTTCATATTGAGTCAATGGCTATATCTGAGGTGTTGTTAGGCTTGGTGATGAGCTGAGGTTACCCAGGTGAGCCCCAGTGATTGGGCCGTCTCCCTTGACTCTCCCGAGCACGCAACTGCAGGGGCTCCTGATCACTCGCACCCATGGCACCCGGTGGCAACCACTCAAACAGCACTGCCTTTTGGCACAATGTTGCATCACTCAAGTGAGGGAGGCTCAACGACTAGCTGGCACAGCCAAAATTGGGTTTCGCCTGTGGGTCCCAAGTTACACGGACCCCTTTTGGGCCTCGAACTATGGATGAGTTCGCTCCTCTCAAAAGGGTGGACCACCGTGTAACTTCACAGGGTACTTAACCAAAATTGCCCTTATGTGTCAGTCAGTATGGTTGATACAACACTTGAGGTCCCCATTGCTGATGTCGTGCTGCGTGTTGCCACTCGGAGTACAGGGGCAGAGGTATCCGAGGCGCCCCCCCCAGTACATGTCCGGTAGGTCAGGCAGACGAGTCCAGTCCCCGAGAATTCCCCATGGATGATACCTAACTGGGAACATTGAGAGGGGACAACAGAAAGATTAAGTGTCTAGGATGAAGCAGCTTGTGGCTAGCATTACCTATGCCTATAGAGGAAGGAGAGGAAAAGGGTAACAAAATAAAATTGAAAATTGAAGCAAAGTTAAAATGTCCTAATTGCGTAGGAAAATAAATGGGAAATTGTTTTAAATAGATTTAAAATCTAAGTAAATTCAATTTTGCTCAATAGGTGTAGCTAGACTTAACTACAGACTGGAGTAGATGAAATAAAACAAGCCCAAATAAAATAAATAAATAATTGCTGCAAATAACACGGTAAAATAAAATACACAAATCAACCAAAGCATGTGGGGGAGACCAAAGTAATTGATAGCTCAGCAGAAGGTGGAACAGAAAGAAACTGTAGAGGTAGGAGTTCTGTTACACTTTACACACACTGTCTCTAAGTGTCAGTCGGATGCTAACAGCTAACAGCTGAGGTAAGGGCTTTAGCTCCTATCCATGTAGGGCCGTTAGCGCGGTAGCTTTGGCTACATGCAATGGTCTGTTTACATTAGTCTGTGACGTATGCGCTGTCTTTAGTTTGAACCGGAAAGGGCTCGCTATCGCCTTTCGGGGTCAGGCGTTGCTAAGAAACCGATGCACGCTTAACAACCGGTGTGTGCGCGAAGCACGTGAGCCAGATGTAAACATGCATGGGAATCTCGCGCTCATCCAGTCGAGCTGTCGTTCACACTTCATTCATAACTTACACAGCGCGTTCACTTCACAGACAATGGCAAAACATTACACCATTAAATCGACCAATTGCATCACATCAGTGGATTAATATGCATGCAATGACACGCGACAATAAGCAGATGAAATACTGTAGTGAGATTTTTTTTATCAAACAGCTAAAATTTAAGCCGCTGTCCTGAAGAGATTTTATCTGTTCAGGAGAGACTTACGCAGTTTACCACGAAACCCGCAAGTGGGGATTTTCTTTACCCAATATCAAATAGATTTCATCTAAAACGCACTGCCGATCTGACATTTACTAGTTGGATATGGGACTTATGCTGTTCAAAACTGAAAATGGGGATTCTTCGCCCAAGATCATAACTTTAATATAAAGAAAAAAAAAATATATATATATTTATATATATTTATACGCGCTGCCGATCTGGGATTTCTTCGCCAGATATATGGGACTTATGCTGTTCAAAACTGAAAATGGGGATTCTTCGCCCAAGATCATAACTTTAATAGAAAAAATATTTATATATATTTATACGTGCTGCCGATCTGGGATTTCTTCGCCAGATATATGGGACTTATGCTGTTCAAAACTGAAAATGGGGATTCTTCGCCCAAGATCATAACTTTAATAGAAAAAATATTTATATATATTTATACGTGCTGCCGATCTGGGATTTCTTCGCCAGATATATGGGACTTATGCTGTTCAAAACTGAAAATGGGGATTCTTCGCCCAAGATCATAACTTTAATAGAAAATATATTTATATATATTTATACGTGCTGCCGATCTGGGATTTCTTCGCCAGATATATGGGACTTATGCAGTTGTTGCAACAATTACTTGATCAAGATTTTAAGACTCCCGGTTATCATTAATCCGACACTGACCTGCAGTAAGATTAATGTTGCTCCGTGATCGGGCGAGGGGGCACGCATTAGTTAGCTACGCTAATGGTTAAACCCCGGGAGTAATAGTCTAGTTGTATGGCATCGGAACACCAATGGCATCAATCTAGCTACATATAATATAAGGCCTTAATTTTAAGATAAGCGAGGAACATCGCTCGCTATCTTCTTCGCGCTAAAAGAGGGTTTCTTCGCTCGATTTAGGGCGGTTAAAGTAGCATTAAGACACACTATAAAAGGTTTCTTCGTTTTATAGGGTCAAATTTATAAACAGTTAACTTAAGCCATCTTCTTCGCGCTAAAAGAGGGTTTCTTCGCTCGATTTAGGGCGGTTAAAATAGCATTAAGACACACTATAAAAGGTTTCTTCGTTTTATAGGGTCAGATTTATAAACTACAGTTAACTTAAGCCATTAACAGTGGCTGGTTTCTCAGCGAGAAACTCGTGAACTGTTAAGGCACGGAAAGTGGGCGTGTAGCCTACATTCATTCACAAAAAGACGCAGTTGGATAGTAGTCTTGGTTTGAATAAACACACATAAGAAACACACAATTGTTACTGAGTCTGCTCACGGAACTAAGTTTAAAACGTTGCTCTAAAATTCTCCACCATCTGTAGCATATTTGCTTTATGAGATGAACATAATAAATCATAACGGGTTATCAATTATATATCCATCTTCAGGAATTAGCTGTAGTATTAATAGTACAATAGAATGATTAGTTCGTCCGCAGTACGGACCCTTCTATTGACTTTAAGGAAAATTATTCCTCTGGCCACGACAAATAATTTTCTTAACGAAGCAGTGCTCCGAGCATTGTTGCAAGATCGGACGTTAAAGTGACTTAGTTCTGAGAGCAGCAGACACAGACAACCAAGTGTGAATACATATGGATGTTTATTAAACTACACTACAGGGGAACATGTAACATAGAACTAGACACAGACATACACACATTAAACATAGATGCCAACGCAAGGAAGGCATAGAGAGAGAGAGAGAGAGAGAGAGAGAGAGAGAGAGAGAGAGAGCGCTCGCGCGCAAGAGAAGCATGGCTGGATTCTAACTAACTAAAACCTGGGTTTGAACCATTAGAAAATCATATCACCTTAATTAAAAGGGGTCGAAGCCTAGAAGCGCATCTAGATAGTTAACAAGCGGTTACTTGCATGGTTTTTGTGGGTGCTGAGTAAAGTATCCTGGTGCATGTATAATGCGTAGATTCCCGGGGGGGATTCCTTTTGGAGTAAAAGCTTCGTCCTTCCAGCCATGATTAGTCCGAAGTGAGTTCCCAAAGTTACCGAACTTAAAATTGCCAGAAGATCGGGCTCCCCCAGAAGGGGAGCCGCGAGGTTTCCCAGGTGATCTCCAGGGCACTTTTTGGTAGAAGAGAGAGAGAGAAAACTGCGCGTGGCCTCTTTAAAGTCTGCGAAGAGTCACGCCTTTCAGGATGGGCTTGACCAATGAGAAAGGCTGAATTTCCAAGCGGGAGTTTGGAAATACTGGGGGTTTTATGGCCCTTTGTCTGAGAGCATGGTAATTTCCAAAAGGGGTTGGATTGAAAGTTATTATACAAACTATTAAAGATTCTTAGGACACTGGTATGTTGCATAGGTATCAACACGTAATATTCGCTCTCACTTAGATCATCCGAAGACGAATTGATAGAGACCAAACATGTTACAGTCAGTGATATTAACTAGTGATCTATTATAAGCATGCATAAAACAGTATAAAGTACACAAAAACAGTAATAATATACACAATGACTTAATGATATGTGTGCTCATTCAAAGAAAGGTTTTTCTATGAATTAATTAGAGAAGAGTCCATTTTATGGCATAATGTCCTTTTCCTAAAGTGGATATGAAGTGAGTTTTTCGTGACCATTTGCATTCCTTTGAGCAATAAGTGTTATATGATGGGTTGCCATGGCACCGGGGGTGGTCTGGCGGCGTCTGCAGACATAGGGGCACCTAAGAATGTGTATTGGGTGAGGGGTCTGTGATTATTTGTTAATCTAATAACTAGTTTCATTTGTTAAATCAAATGAGAAATTGTGTCTGATTGGTCCAAACGCTACAGTTCAGAATGTCTTCTGTGTTTAAATTACTATATTCTAACCACACTATTTAAAACAGCATTTCAGGATGTAGGCAGGGTCTTTAGGTGTGAAAAACCGACCAGGAAGGAATGCCATAAAAACCCCACTCATAAATCCAACAAATGTCATCTGCTTAGATCTTTTGATTTATAAACCCCTACTGTCATGTCAGTTAGGGCTGACAGCACCCTGGTGACGTGACAGTCAGGGTGACAGAGGGGTCATATACCATAAATCAGGTCAGAAATCTACCCATGTATACATTTTACATATGACAACCTGTCGATCAACGCTGACAGGGTGCTCCTAAATCTGCTCATAAATTAGGTCATAAATCATCAAAGTGACGTGACATATTGGTTACAACTACTAGTGAGTATGCAAACCCCTCGTGGTTACGACAGCAAAGGAGTTGTGACGGAATTCTGCAGCGAACCGAGATCTTACATTGTCCTGTCTGGAGGAAAATAATATAGGAGGAACCGCAGACATCTCCTAACTGTGAAAGAGCCTATGCCAAGTCGACATGATGATGATGGTCACCAGGTAATCCATGCTCCAACCAGAGTGAATGATCCAGTTGCAAAAATACCAAATGTACTTGTACAAACAACCACAGGTCAAGTAACCTCTCAGTCACACGCACAATTGAGAGCCAGTCCTTATGTGACACGATCTGGACACACTGTTTGCCCTAACCCAAAGTACAAGGACTGAAATGCTTGATATGCTGCTGAATTGCACACTCATTTTATTTCATTGTTTATCTTGGTTAACAATACCGGTGTCACAAACTCAGCCTCTGTGGCTCCCTCCGATCGCCACCAGAGGGAACCATCACCTGAGTATTAAACGTCACGAACTCCATTTCCCATATACCCTGTACCTGTGGCTGATTACGGGCACAGGTGTTTCTCATCACCCTCACCTTTATAAGCTGTTCTCCCTATCACCTCATTGTGAAGTCTTGTCTTGCCATGCAAACATTTCTGAGTGTTTACCCTGTGTTTGATTCCCTGTGTATGACCTGGACTAGTTACTGGACTCTGATTCTTTGCTGCCTGCCGATTCTGATCCGACCTGCTTTGTTACTTGATTATCCTGAGTGTTTTCCGCCTGCCCTGATCCTTAGCCTGAACTCTGACTTTGATTCTGCCCTGCCTACGTTGTGTTTGAAGCCCGTGATTGAACTTTGCCTGTTTGTCTTGAATTCTGTATTAATAAAGCTGCACATGGATCCTAACGCCACCGACTCCTCATTACAGAAGACTTCGCAGACTTCGATCCAGCAGCATTCTACCACGTCACCACCGATATCTCTGCCCAAGCGTCGGTACTGGCCACACACCAACAACAGCTCAACCGACTCACTTCAGTAACTGAAGAACTGGTAACGACTTTACAAGCTCTTCGTCTCCACGCATCCAACGCTCCTGTTCCACCTCTCAATCCACCTCAAGCACCCACCACCACTGCCAGCCCTCGTCTTGCCTTCCCAGAGAAATTTGATGATCTCCGACCAAATGTAAGGGCTTTTTACTTCAGTGCTCTGTGTTTGTCAACCAACAGACCATGCTATACCCTACAGACGAAAGCCGCATCGCATTCGTGTGTTCGCTTCTCATGGGGAGAGCGCTGGATTGGGCCACCGCGGTGTGGAGTGAGGATAGACCAACCTTCCCTTCGTTCAGAGCGTTCATTCAACGATTCAAGGAGGTGTTCGAACACCCAGCTGGCGGAAAGGAGGCGGGTGAGCAACTACTATCTCTCCGTCAAGGAAGGGGTTCAGCAGCGGACTACGCTCTCTCTTTTCGCACTCTTGCAGCACAGACGGGGGGGCCAGACGATCCCCTCAAACTTCATTACTGTAAGGGCTTGAATATGGAGCTGCAGTCCGAACTCACCTGTCACGACAAGGGAAAGTCACTGGAACAATTCATCGAACTGTCAATCAAGATCGACAACCTACTCCGCTCTCGTCGTCCCAGTCGTCTGCCCGCATTCTCTGTTGTACCCGCAGCAGCTAACACTGACGTAGAACCCATGCAAATTGGCTTGACACGCATCAGCGAGAAGGAGAGAGAAAGACGCCTTCGACAGAGCTTATGCCTGTATTGCGGATTGCCTGGACATCTACGAGCATCCTGCCCTACTCGTCCATCTCGCAATCCTGTGGCGGTGAGTGAAATTGAGATCTACTACCAGTTTAGAGATTGCAGTCACCCTGGAGATCAATGGGAAAGTTATGGAGACCGTTGCATTGATCGACTCAGGAGCTGCAGGAAATTTAATGGATGTGTCATTCGCTAGAAATAATAATATCCCTCTTGTTCCCTGTGACTCTCACTTGGCAGTGGCAGCGCTAGATGGCCGACCTCTGGGATCCAGTTGCATTCAATTCACCACTGAAGATCTCCAATTGAGGACCGGATCCCTCCCCACTGAAATCATCCGCCTGTTTGTGTTCCAATCTCCACAAAACCCCATTATCCTGGGCCTTCCATGGTTGGAGCAACATAACCCCTCTATCTCGTGGACTAAGAAACAAAGCATCCAATGGTCAGACTTTTGCCATCAAAATTGTCTCCGCAGCATGCCCATCAAGAGAGGGAGTGAGACTTCCTTGAAAGAACCTCTACCCAACGAATATCAAGATTTAGCCGAGGCCTTCAGCAAAGTGAAAGCATTACACTTACCTCCTCACCGAGCCAGTGACTGTGCCATTGATCTCCTCCCCGGAGCACAACCTCCCAAGGGCTGAGTTTTCCCGCTGTCACAACCCGAAGCAGAAGCTACGAGGTCATACATCGAGGAGGAGCTCGCCAAAGGTTTCATCCTTCCCTCTACGTCACCCGCATCGGCGGGGTTCTTCTTTGTCAAGAAAAAGGATGGAGGTCTTCGTCCCTGTATTGACTACCGGTCTCTCAACGACATCACCAGGAAGTTCCGTTACCCTTTACCACTTGTCCCCGCAGCTCTCGAACAACTCAGACGAGCTAGATATTTCACCAAACTGGATCTTCGCTGTGCCTATAACCTCATTCGCATTCGTGAAGGAGACGAGTGGAAGACGGCATTCTCCACCACTACGGGGCACTATGAATATCTTGTTATGCCGTTCGGGCTGTCCAATAGTCCTTCTGTGTTTCAGGCATTCATTAACGACATTTTCAGAGACATGCTGAACCAATGGGTAATTGTCTACATCGACGACATCTTAATTTACTCGGAAACCTATGAGGTACATGTCAGACACGTTAGAGCAGTCCTGAAACGTCTCATGCAACACCGACTGTACGCCAAGGCCAAGAGAAATGCGAGTTCCACCAACAAAGCATCTCCTTCCTCGGATATGTGATCAGTTCCGGAGGAGTCGCCATGGACGATCAGAAGGTGCAAGCAGTAGTCAACTGGCCCCAGCCTACCACCCTCAAGGAACTACAATGCTCGGCTCCATGACTCTGACTCCAAATCCCCAGATCAAGAACCCAGGTTACACTATTTCGATAGTCCACTTTAAACATTCTACTAACTATAAGTAACTTTGTAACTACATGTCAACTAGTTCTCATTAATTTGCAACTACATGTCTACTAACTCTCAGTAGGGTAGGTTTAGGGTTAGTAGAATAAGTTGACATATACCTGCAAAGTTTCTCATAGTCAGTATGTTGTGGACCCATCAAAATAAAGTGTTATAAGATATTAAACAGACAGTCTACTAATATTCTAATGACTGCTAGTTGACATGTAGTTGCAAAGTTACTTAATGTTAGTAGAATGTCTATAGTGGACTATCGAAATAAAGTGTTACCAGAACCCATTATTCCATCCACCATCATCCTCGCGCCCGTCCAGTGGGACATAATGACCGAAATCACGGAGGCTCAGATCATTGATCCACCACCGGCTGAAACCCCACACAACCTCACATACGTCCCGCAGATCTTAAGACAACGAGTAATGAGGCTGCAATACCCGGATGTCACATCGCTCTCTGAGATCGATTGCTTCAGTCTGTTGCACGCTGCTGAGAGGTTTGTGATTGTAGCTCCGTGTAGCTTCGCTTTTTATTGAATCTCTACCTTACTTTCACTCCTTTTTTTTCTAAAGTGATAACATATAATTTAATTCCCACCATATTTCAGGTGCTATCCTTCAAACTAATCTAACTAATTTGATTGTTCGCTTTTAAAACCGCGAGTGCAGCTTGTTAGCCCGTTAGCTTGTCACTCGCGGTTCCATTTGCATTGCGCGCCTATTATTTATTTATTTTTATTTTTTCCTCGCTCCGTTTTTCACAAGCTCATCAAACAACAGTGGTAAGTGGTAAGTTAAGTTGGTGTCATTCATCAATCACGGTGAGTAATGGCTTCTTCTCCTGCTATTGTTGTTTGCACTGTCTGCCACATGTATAGTTTATCTGTCTCTGTCAGCAGTGAGGGATTCACATGTGATAAATGCAGGGAAATAGTTAGGCTGACAGAGAAGGTTTTAGAATTAGAGACACGCATCCAAACTTTAATTGAGGATAGTAAGAATATGAGGGCTGTAGACACTGCTTTGGATGCGACTAGTTCAGGGAGTCCTGTACATTGTTCGGTTTCGGTTGAGCCCGTGCAGCAGGGCAGATGGGTGACATTGAGGCGGCATAGTCGCGGGTCAAAACACCACTCTTCCGTTCCGATCAGAACATCAAACAGGTTCTCCCCACTCAGTGAAGCACCCACTGAGAAACCTGATGAAAGTGCTCTAGTTATTGGCGATTCTATTGTACGGAACGTGAAAATAGAGACACCAGCCACCATAGTCCATTGTTTACCAGGAGCCAGAGCGCCTGACATCTTGGCAAATTTAAAAGTGCTGGCTAATGCTAAACGTAAATTCAGTAAGATTGTTATCCACGTCGGCGCTAATGATGTTCGACTTCGCCAGTCGGAGATCACTAAAAATAATGTTAAAGAGGTGTGTGAACTTGCAAGTACGATGTCAGACACTGTAATATGCTCTGGTCCCCTCCCTGCTTACCGGGGTGATGAGATTCATAGCAGACTGTCGTCACTTAATGGCTGAATGTCTAAGTGGTGCCCGCAAAATAACATAGGCTTTATAGACAATTGGATGAGTTTTTGGGGCAGACCTGACCTGTTGAAAAGAGATGGTGTTCATCCCTCCTGGGGTGGTGCCGCGCTTCTCTCTAGAAATATGGCACATAGTCTTAGAGTTTGTACTTGACTAACTGGAGCCCAGGTCAGGAAGCAGACAGACTGGCTAAACCGATCGTCTGCTAGCCGCCTCACGTCACAGAAGTCAGTTAACTCTCAGCACATAGAAACTTTTTCACCAAGATATCACTCTATAGAGACTGTGTCTGTTCCCCGAACTAGAAAAAGAACTAGAAAATACAGAAAACATCCAAACCAATGTAATAGTAAAAATTTAATTGATGTTCAACAAATAAAAAAACAATATAATACAGATAAAGACTTGATAAAGCTTGGCTTATTGAATATTAGATCCCTTTCTTCAAAAGCACTTTTTGTAAATTATATGTTCACTGACCATAAACTAGATGTGCTTTGTCTGACAGAAACCTGGCTAAAACAAGATGATTACATTACTTTAAACGAGTCTACACCCCAAGATTACTGTTACAAACATGAACCGCGTCCAAAAGGTAAAGGGGGAGGTGTTGCTACAATTTATAGAAATATTTTCAGTATCTCTCAAAGGTCGGGCTTCAAGTATAATTCGTTTGAAGTAATGGTGCTCCATATAACGTTATCCAAAGAAACAAGCGTTAATGATAAATCCTCTGTGATGTTTGTACTGGCTACTGTATACAGGCCACCAGGGCACCATACAGACTTTATTAAAGAATTTTCTGATTTTCTGTCGGAGTTAGTGCTGACTGCAGATAAAGTCCTAATTGTTGGTGATTTTAATATCCATGTTGATAATGAAAAAGATTCGTTGGGATCAGCATTTATAGACATTTTAAACTCTATTGGTGTTAAACAACATGTGTCAGGACCTACTCATTGTCGAAATCATACTCTAGATTTAATACTGTCACATGGAATTGATGTTAGTGGGGTTGAAATTTTGCAGCAGAGCGATAATATCTCAGATCATTATCTAGTCTCCTGTATATTCCATATAGCTAAAGCTGTAAAGCCAACTTCTTGTTACAAATATGGTAGAACCATTACCTCCACCACAAAAGATTGCTTTATAAATAATCTTCCTGACTTATCTCAGTTCCTCAGTTTATCCAATGGACTCTCTCTTTTCTAGCACTTTAGATGCGGTTGCTCCTTTACGCTTAAGGAAGATTAAGGATAAGAGTCCAACACCGTGGTATAATGAGCACACTCGCGCCCTAAAGAGAGCAGCCCGGAAAATGGAGCGCAGCTGGAGGAAAACTAAATTAGAGGTATTTCGTTTAGCTTGGCGGGAAAGTACCCTATCCTACAGAAAAGCATTAAAAACTGCTAGATCTGATTACTTTTCGTCTCTTCTAGAAGTAAACAAACATAACCCTCGGTATTTATTCAATACAGTGACTAAATTAACGAAAAATAAAGCATCAACAGGTGTTGGCATTTCCCAAGAGCATAGCAGTAATGACTTTATGAACTATTTTACTTCCAAGATCGATACTATCAGAGATAAAATTGTATCCTTGCAGCCGTCAGCTACAGTATCGCATCAGATAGCACACTATAGATCCCCTGAGGAACAATTCCGTTCATTCTCTACTGTAGGAGAGGAAGAATTGTATAAACTTGTTAAATCATCTAAACCAACAACATGTATGTTAGACCCGATTCCATCGAAACTACTAAAAGAGCTGCTTCCAGAAGTCATAGATCCTCTTTTGGCTATTATTAATTCATCATTGTCATTAGGATATGTCCCCAAAACCTTCAAATTGGCTGTTATTAAGCCTCTCATTAAAAAACCACAACTTGACCCCAAAGACCTAGTTAATTATAGACCAATCTCAAATCTCCCTTTTCTGTCAAAGATACTAGAAAAGGTAGTATCCTCACAATTATATTCCTTCCTAGAGAAAAATGATATCTGTGAGGAATTCCAGTCAGGATTTAGATCATATCATAGTACTGAGACTGCTCTCATTAGAGTTACAAATGACCTGCTTCTATCATCTGATCGTGGTTGTATCTCTTTATTAGTTCTACTGGATCTTAGCGCTGCGTTCGACACTATCGACCACAACATTCTTTTAAATAGACTACAAAACTTTGTTGGCATTAGTGGAAGCGCCTTAGCATGGTTCAAATCATACTTATCTGACCGCCATCAGTTCGTAGCAGTGAATGAAGAGGTATCATATCGATCACAAGTACAATATGGAGTACCTCAAGGCTCAGTACTAGGGCCATTACTTTTCACGCTTTACATGTTACCCTTGGGAGATATTATCAGGAGACATGGTGTTAGCTTTCACTGTTATTCTGATGATACTCAGCTCTATATTTCTTCGCGGCCCGGTGAAACATACCAAATTGAGAAACTAACGGAATGCATAGTCGATATAAAAAACTGGATGACGAGTAATTTTTTACTGCTAAATTCTGAAAAAACAGAGGTGTTAGTTATCGGACCTAAAAACCCCACATGTAACAACCTAGAACATTATCTAACACTTGACGGCTGCTCTGTAAATTCTTCTTCATCAGTCAGGAACCTAGGTGTGCTGTTCGATAGCAATCTTTCATTTGAAAGCCATTTTTCTAGCATCTGTAAAACTGTGTTTTTTCATCTCAAAAACATATCTAAATTACGACCTATGCTCTCAACGTCAAATGCAGAAATGTTAGTTCATGCGTTTATGACCTCAAGGCTAGACTACTGTAATGTTTTATTGGGTGGATGTTCTGCACGCTTGATCAACAAACTACAGTTAGTCCAAAATGCAGCAGCTAGAGTTCTTACTAGAACCAGGAAATATGATCATATTAGCCCGGTCCTGTCAACACTGCACTGGCTCCCTATCAAACATCGGATAGATTTTAAAATCTTGTTAATTACTTATAAAGCCCTGAATGGTTTAGCTCCTCAGTACTTGAGCGAGCTCTTATCGCATTATAGTCCTCCACGTCCGCTGCGTTCTCAAAACTCTGGCCGTTTGATAATACCTAGAATATCAAAATCGACTGCGGGCGGCAGATCCTTTTCCTATTTAGCACCCAAACTCTGGAACAATCTACCTAACACTGTTCGGGAGGCAGACACACTCTGTCAGTTTAAATCTAGATTAAAGACCCATCTCTTTACCCTGGTGTACACATAACACACTAATACGCTTCTATTATTCAAATCCGTTAAAGGATTGTTAGGCTGCATTAATTAGATCAACCGGAACCGGGAACACTTCCCACAACACACGGTGTACTCGTTACATCGTAAGTAGAATGGCATCTACGCTAATATTTGTCTGTTTCTTTCCTATGATCAGATGGTGGATCAGCACCAAGAGATGATGTCTGCAGCCCTGATCGTCAGCGGAGACCAGGACACCCAGATGACCCCTGGAGACCTCGATTAAAATACATTAAAACTAAAAAATATAACTAAAAATATAATAAAATACCTAACTACATAATACTACTATCGTTAGAACCTGAAACTTTTGAACTGTGGGTGTCGTCTGGTCAGAGGAGAACTGGCCCCCCGACTGAGCCTGGTTTCTCCCAAGGTTTTTTTTTCCATTCTGTCACAGAGGGAGTTTTGGTTCCTTGCCGCTGTCGCCTCTGGCTTGCTCAGTTGGGGACACCTAATTTCTAGCGATTATCGCCGATTTGATTGCTCATATACTATTTAAACTAAACTGAGCTAGACAATGACATCTCTGAATTCAATAATGAAATGCCTTTGACTGAAAATTGAATGTTTAATCTTATTATATATTACTGACACTCTGTCCTCCAATTTGATACTGTTAAGTGCTTTGACACAATCTGTATTGGTAAAAGCACTATATAAATAAAGGTGACTTATGACTTATGACTTAATGCAACTGGTCCACTCAAATCCCAGCTCCGGACATCCAGGTATTGCAGCCACATTACAACATCCTCAACAATAAGTTCTGGTGGGCTACTCTACGAACCGACACTATCACGTTCATCCAGAATTGCTCTATCTGCAATACATCCAAGTCCCTGCATCAACTACCTGCTGGGCTTCTTCATCCGCTACCCCTTCCACAACGCCCATGGTCACATATAGCCATTGATTTTGTAACTGACTTACCATCCTCTCAGGGTCACACTACCATTCTCACGGTCATTGATTGCTTCTCCAAGGCATGCAGGTTGATACCACTTCCCACTGCTCTGGAAACCGCTGAAGCGCTCTGCAACTACAAACCCGATTCCAAAAAAGTTGGGACACTGTACAAATTGTGAATAAAAAAGGAATGCAATAATTTACAAATCTCATAAACTTATATTTTATTCACAATAGAATATAGATAACATATCAAATGTTGAAAGTGAGACATTTTTAAATGTCATGCCAAATATTGGCTCATTTTGGATTTCATGAGAGCTACACATTCCAAAAAAGTTGGGACAGGTAGCAATAAGAGCCCGGAAAAGTTAAATGTACATATAAGGAACAGCTGGACGACCAATTTGCAACTTATTAGGTCAATTGGCAACATGATTGTCTATAAAAAGAGCCTCTCAGAGTGGCAGTGTCTGTAATGGAAATCACAACATGGGCTCAGGAATACTTCCAGAAAACATTGTCGTTGAACACAATCCATCGTGCCACTCGCCGTTGCCAGCTAAAACTCTATAAGTCAAAAAAGAAGCCATATCTAAACATGATCCAGAAGCGCAGGCGTTTTCTCTGGGCCAAGGCTCATTTAAAATGGACTGTGGCAAAGTGGAAAACTGTTCTGTGGTCAGACGAATCAAAATTTGAAGTTCTTTTTGGAAAACTGGGACACCATGTCATCCGGACTAAAGAGGACAAGGACAACCCAAGTTGTTATCAGCGCTCAGTTCAGAAGCCTGCATCTCTGATGGTATGGGGTTGCATGAGTGCGTGTGGCATGGGCAGCTCACACATCTGGAAAGGCACCAATATATCCAAGTTCTAGAACAACATATGCTCCCATCCAGACGTCGTCTCTTTCAGGGAAGACTTTGCATTTTCCAACATGACAATGCCAGACCACATACTGCATCAATTACAACATCATGGCTGCGTAGAAGAAGGATCCGGGTACTGAAATGGCCAGCCTGCAGTCCAGATCTTTCACCCATAGAAAAAATTTGGCGCATCATAAAGAGGAAGATGCGACAAAGAAGACCTAAGACAGTTGAGCAACTAGAAGCGTGTATTTGACAAGAATGGGACAACATTCCTATTCCTAAACTTGAGCAACTTGTCTACTCAGTCCCCAGACGTTTGCAGACTGTAATAAAAAGAAGAGGGGATGCCACACAGTGGTAAACATGGCCTTGTCCCAACTTTTTTGAGATAAGTTGATGCCATGAAATTTAAAATCAACTTATTTTTCCCTTAAAATGATACATTTTCTCAGTTTAAACATTTGATATGTCATCTATGTTGTATTCTGAATAAAATATTGAAATTTGAAACTTCCACATCATTGCATTCTGTTTTCATTCACAATTTGTACAGTGTCCCAACTTTTTTTGGAATCGGGTTTGTATGTATTCAGGTTCTACGGACTACCAGAGGATATAGTTTCTGATCGGGGTCCTCAGTTCACCTCCCGTGTTTGGTCAGCCTTCTGCCGCCAACTAAGCATAAATGTCAGCCTCACTTCCGGGTACCATCCTCAAGCCAACGGACAGGTGGAACGGCTAAACCAAGAACTCACCCGCTTCCTCCGCTCATACTGTCATAAGAGTCAGTTCGACTGGAGTCGCTACTTACTATGGGCCGAATATGCCCAAAATTCACTCCGCAAACCATCTACAGGTATCACTCCCTTTCAATGTGTCCTAGGCTTCCAACCCCCACTGTTTCCATGGTCAGGAGAACCCTCAGACCTACCTGCAATCAACTCATGGTTACAACGCAGTGAGGAGACGTGGAACGAAGCTCATGTCCATCTTCAACGAGCAGTTCGTCGCACCACGGAACAGGCCAATCGTCATCATCGGCGCCCCAACCCGACTATCAGCCAGGGCAGTGGATTTGGTTGTCCACCCGTGATCTAAGGCTCCGATTACCTTGCAAAAAACTCAGTCCCTGGTACGTGGTCCCTTCAAAATCACTCCAGTTTAATTTAGATTAGCCTTACCTGCTCATTACCGTATCTCACCCACTTTTCATGTCTCTCTGCTCAAGCCCGCTGGTGGTCCGAGAGGAGCGGAGGTCCTAGACGAGGCTGGTGACCAGAGAGTCCCTCCCATCATCGTCGATGGTCAGGAGGCATACCAGGTTTGAGAAATCCTGGACTCTCGTCGTCGGGGCAGATTCCTGCAGTATCTCGTGGACTGGGAGGGGTATGGCCCAGAGGAACGGTCATGGGTCAATGCTGATGATATCCTCAACCCTTCACTTACCACAGACTTCCATAGAGACCACCCGGACAGACCTTCCCCAAGACCTCGAGGAAGACCCCGGCGTCGTTTGCCTCCTCGCGTCAGGAGCCTCTCACAGGGGAGGGGCTCTGTCACGAACTCAGCCTCTGTGGCTCCCTCCGATCGCCACCAGAGGGAACCATCACCTGAGTATTAAACGTCACGAACTCCATTTCCCATATACCCCGTACCTGTGGCTGATTACGGGCACAGGTGTTTCTCATCACCCTCACCTTTATAAGCTGTTCTCCCTATCACCTCATTGTGAAGTCTTGTCATGCCATGCAAACATTTCTGAGCGTTTACCCTGTGTTTGATTCCCCGTGTATGACCTGGACTAGTTACTGGACTCTGATTCTTTGCTACCTGCCGACTCTGATCCGACCTGCTTTGTTACTTGATTATCTTGAGTGTTTTCCGCCTGCCCTGATCCTTAGCCTGAACTCTGACTTTGATTCTGCCCTGTCTACGTTGTGTTTGAAGCCTGTGATTGAACTTTGCCTGTTTGTCTTGAATTCTGTATTAATAAAGCTGCACATGGATCCTTTTTCTTTATAGTGCAATACGTTTTATTAACATTTTATTAATTTACAATACAAAAGTTCCTTTTGGTTTTTGCTGCTGTTTCAAGTTTATTATACCTTTGTTCTAGTGAAGGTGTGTATAAAACAAAAGGGTGAACAAATGTTCACTGTGCAGAAGAATTCTGATGTAAATGCATCCAGAGTCTAATCTTGTTTTATTTTTCTTGTTTTATGTTTGATACCATGCTTAGGAAAGGGAATGTAGTACATTGATATGTAACATCACTAATTGAATGTGATTACGTGGTCACTCTATCTAGCCCCTCCCCCCCTCTTAGTGTGTGGTAGTTAAATGTTAAGTATCATGGCCGTGTGATGTGTATGTGCGATCAATAAACCCACAGATTACGAAGCAGAACTTTTTGCCAGTTTTATTTATATTGTACGTTGTTTGCAGTGTGTGTTCAGATGAAAAGCGGCACACTGAATCGACCCATCTCCAAAATGTCTTCAACAAGAAGCTGGCTGACTGTAGTTTAAATGGAAGTTGTGACTCCAAAGACTCTTATTTTGAAGGTTTATTATTCTAGATCATTTAATTTGATAACTGATATAGTTTGCCTGCCTATACAATTAGGGGCTAGGGATGTAAAAGCCCCCCCATGTTTATCCTTTAATGGATTGCTCTGTTTTATTATTGGACTGCCTTTAATCACCTTTTTGGTGACCCCTTTAAGAAAGAAAGAAAGAAAGAAAGAAAGAAAGAAAGAAAGAAAGAAAGAAAGATGGAGCAACGTTTTTTTTTTACCAGAGTTTATTTTGTTTCTGTTTTGTAAAAGTAAACTGTAAAAGTAAAAGTAAACTGCTGAAACTTGAAAGAGTAAACTTCGAAAGACTTAACTTGATTAACTTGTTTATCATCTTTAACTTCCTCATGATTACGAGTTCTACGAGGACGTGAATGCTTTTTACAAGTTGGTATATCATAATGACGGTAATTACGATATGGCATGAACTCACCTGGTGAGTTGTCACCTGCCTGTAGCTTCCAAGTAACCCTTCAGAACTTGATTAGCTTGTTCAGGTGTCTTTGATTAGGGTTGAAATAAAGCTCTGTGGGACTGCGGCTCTCTAGGACCGATGTTCACCAATCCTGCTTTAAGCCCTAAACACACTGCATGATTTTCAGCTGTCCCAGATGAAAGATTGGCACCATGAAACGATTGTGGTGATTTCTTTGATTGTAGCTCCTAATGGTCCTGTGTCATACAGTGAGAGATGTTCAAAGACGGCCGTTGTCACGATCTTGTGACCAAAGATAGCCTATGATACAGCATGATCCTCGCACAGTGTGTTTGCTGGTACAATTCACGTTTACTGACCAACCAATAAAAATGCGAAATGAAATCAGCACGACATCCCAGTCAGCAAACAAATTTGGCCCAGATCTGGCATGCATCTGGCACAGCTGGCATTCATTCGGCACTGGCATACAGCATGTGGGCCAAACATGGCCCGGGTTTGGCAGAGATGGTACCGGGTTGAAGACGGCACACAAGACATGGGCCAGATATCAAATGTAGTATTTGGCCCAGATGTAAAGTATTGCCGATCTTGACCCACATTTAAAATCCATTTCAAATATTTTTGAGTAAAATGCCAATGTTTTCCCATACAGAAAGGTAATATCTTCACATATATGTGAAACACTGTTAAATATATTTTTAAAATATATGTTTAAAATGCATAACATAAAGCTTGTGTGTTATTATGTGTTTACTTGTATGCGTAATTATATTCATGCCTCATATAATATTATATAATATATGATATTATTTCATAGAACAGTATATTCTGTTGTTTATATATATATATATATATATATATATATATATATATATATACATATATTCATCTGCCATTCATCTGGCACTGGCATACAGCATGTGGGCCAAACATGGCCCGGGTTTGGCAGAGGTGGTACCGGGTTTAAGACGGCACACAAGACATGGGCCAGATGTCAAATGTAGATATGTGGGCCACATAAGTATTGCCGATCTTAACCCACATTTAAAATCCATTTCAAATATTTTTGACTAAAATCCCAATGTAATCCCAAGAAAGGTAATATATTCACATATATGTGAAATACTGTTAAATATATTGAAATACATTTTTAAAATATATTTTTAAAATGCATAACATAAAGCTCATATTGTGTGTTTAATTGTGTTTACATATTCATGCCTCATATGATATTATATGATATGATAACTTATATGTTATATCCTGTTGTTTTATTTCAAACAATGTTTTGCATTCACTGCTTTCATATTCTCATTCAATTTACAGTTTGATGTAGGCCTACTAAACAATACATGATGAACTTTCAGGACATTTTATTTGACTTTTATGTACTATTTATGTTTAATGCATAACGTTGATGTGTTTTAGGCCATGCTGGCCAATCAGAAGCCTGGAAAAGTTTCCAGTAGGCGGAGATAACAGCGTAGGCTCCGACGTCACAAGTCAAAAACTCCAGTTTCGCTGTTTGCACGATAACACTGCAACCGGAGTTTTTGAAAATCTTCACCCTGGCAGGAGTTTTCACAATGTTCGGTTTCAGTGACCTGGTGCAGCATTTGCGTGTGGACGAACGGCCAAACCGCATAGAAAAAGCTGCTGTTTTGAAAATAACCACGTTCGTGTGGACAGGGCCAATGAGTGTGCGCATTGAGCATTCAAATCTCATTTAAACAGGAGCGGAGGAGGTTACCATGGTAACGGTGTCAACTCACTCAGCTGACAAGTAGCGAGAGGCTGTCTCTCTGCTGTTTTCACTGCTTTCAGGTAAGTTTAGTCTCTAAGGTTACACAAATAATACATACAACCGGTCTTGACACTTTCTTACATGTAACTGACATGTTTCTGTTGAATCTTTACTTTACAGGAGTTTTTAAACACCTTTTATGTGTAGATGAGCGGCTTTGATAGTTTTGTAAATGTTTTGCTGATACTTTGTCTATAGATAAATGGAAGTCGCTATAAGCTAATTAATTTAACCGAAAAGTCTGCACTGTGGGGTCAATCGGTGACGTCACTTACATGAACTAATGGGCTGAAACTATTTCAAACATGTTTTGAACTTTCATTGCAAACAAATATTGATAAATTGTACTGTGATTTCAGGAGCGTCAGAATAAAATACCTAAAACAGGGGAAGTTACAAGAACATTTGTAATGGGAGCTGCTGACAGAGATGCAGGAAACACAGGTGATCTGAGAAATCTTATTTAATAACTTTATATGAATTTTTCACTATATATTTCAACTATATCATCATGCATCTGTAAAACCTAAAAATATGAATTCTGGTATCTATTTTTTGTATGTTTTGTATATTATTATTATTATTATTATTATTGCATTTCACCTCTGCTGTAGTTTGTTTATGTCTAATAATCCTGACATTGTATACTACATTTTGTTGGCTATGTGACATATTGTTCCTATTCTTCCATGAAGAACATCTCCAAAGTGCCACGAACCATCTGACTAGTAAGTAAAACCTCAAACATTCAAAAGTTTATCAAATATTCAAAAAAATATATCAAATAAATATCAAATATTTCCCAGACAGCATGCAGTGTCGGCCCAGATCCAGCCCACATCTGGCCCGCATGGATTTCACGCGGGCCAGATGTGGGCCGGATCTGGGCCAACACTATGTTGCTGTCTGGGTTCCTGTATGTCCTACAAGGCCGTCTTGTTTAACTCTGCTCTGAGGACACTTCATACACAACAACGTTAAACTAATATATATTTCTTTTACTGTTTTTTGTTTTGTTTTCCAAAGCACCTAAAAGCCAATTCACACTGCCATACTCCAACAGGGTCAACACACTGCAAAACAAATAGGCATGTTTTTTTAAATAGTTTTTTATACTTTTTGTGAAAGTGTGAACTGACCATAATGCTGTATGTTAGATGTGAGATTCATTCAACTTGGTTTGCTGATTAAACATGATTAAATATTTGATCAGAATATTGTCGTTGTTGTGACTATTAATCTGGGAGGGGTGTGTATCAAGTGGCTTGGTTATGGTTTTGTTGAGGCTGACATGTGGAACTCATCTGGTCCAGCGTATAGGACCAGAATAGGGCCAGCTATGGTCATACAGGTATGGTTCCACATAGCAATTTTTCTCTGGCCCAGCTCCGGCCCACATAGCAATTTTTCTCTGGCCCAGCTCTGGCCCACACAATCCAGAACTGAATAGAGTTTATAAATCTGGATTCCAGACAAGGGCCACACATGGGCCAGAACTGGCCCAAGTCTCAGCCAAGTTAATTACCCATAACTGGCCCTGAATTGGGCCAGTTATGGCCCATGTGTGGCCCTTGTCTGGAATCCAGACTTAGTACACACTAGGACCGTAAATCATTGCGGTATATGGGCCAAGCAAAAGCTGATTGTGTGGGCCAGAGCTGGGCCAGAGAAAAATTGCTATGTGGGATGGCGCTAAAATATAAAACTGCTTACCTCAAGCTAAAAAAAAAAAACACAAGTGAGGAAGAAAAAGAAACAACAGATACTTCCATGTGTAATCTAACACAATCATCAGACATAAAACAGTATCAAAACTGTGTAACATTATGGAATAAAATATCGACCAATGAAGAGGTAATAATGACTGTCAAGCTTTGGGGTGTTGATCGACTCCATTTACATTTTGATTATCATTCTGAATCCAATACATATCCTTTTTTCAGCTTTTTGTTCAAAATATTGTTTATTTCTTGATTTTTTTATTCATGAAACTTACCCACATTCAAGTGTTTAAAAAAAGAATGCATGAAGCTAGAATAAAATGTTTTTGTTTACAAGCAGATACCCTGTTCTTTCTTTTGATGTTTTGTATGTTCAGATATTCATATAACAAAATATATACAAATTAATACCTACATAGGGACATAGCAGTATACTTAAAGTATGATGTAAAGTTCACTTAAAGAAAACTTGCGAGTATACTTGCAGCATAAAACTGCTAAATTAGTAGTTTACTGAGAGTATACTTCAAAGTATACTAAAAATGCTACTGCAAGTATTTAATTAGTAAACTATCAGTATAGTTGCAGTACAAGCTAAAAACACTGATGTAAACTAGTTGTGTACTCAAAGTTGACTACTGTTATACTTAACATACTTTTATATACTAGAAAGTGGGCAATTTAGTCCCAAGGAGTATTAGAGAAATAGTACACTTACGAGTATACTACTAGTGCACTGATATTTGTATACTTACTACATAAAGTATACTTAAAAATATACTTGAACTTTACTTAAGTATACTTAATAAAATAAACTTGATGTCACGCCCCTGGACTGTTTTGTTGTGTTTTTGCTCCCCGTGTTTTCCCTGTGACCCAGTTTTTCCCCTGTCTGATTGTTAATTTGATTCCAGGTGTGTCGCCTTAGTTCCGCTCCTCCGGCTGCACCTCGTTGCTCCGTCCCACCGGCTCCGTTGGGCTCCTTCCTCCCGCCAGCTCCACCTTGGTCCTCAGTCGCTCCGGCTCCACCACGGATCTCCGCCTTCGCCTCGGTCGCCAGAGCACTCGGCTCCACCTTGGCCACCCAGATCCTCGGCATCCCCCTGGCTCGTCGGCTCTCAGTCTCCACCTCGGGCTCCTCCACCACCTGCTCTGCTGCCGTTGGTCGGTTCCCTGGGGTCGGCGGCCATGCCTCCTCCATGGCTCCTCCCTCCGTCAGCTCCACCGTGGGCCATCATCATGGCTGTGGCCTGGGTCCTGCCAGGCTCCTCCTGCTCCGGGTTCCTCCTGTCTCCTCCCTCCTTTGTTGTTCCCATTGTTCCCACCCATTTCCCTCCCCTTCTGTTGTTCCACGGTGTGAGGACGCACCTTCTGGGAGGGGGGAGTAATGTTACGCCCCTGGATTGTTTTGTTGTGTTTTTGCTCCCCATGTGTTCCCTGTGACCCAGTTTTTCCCCTGTCTGATTGTTAATTTGATTCCAGGTGTGTCCCCTTAGTTCCCTCGTTATCCTGTCATTATAAGCCCCAGTCCATTCAGTTCATGTTTGTCGGTCTTTGAGTGTCTACCCTGCCTGTGATCTGTGTTCCCGTTTGAATTAAAAACTCTCCTTTTGTGAATTCCTCGTTCCTGGTTTCCGTGCTTCCCTTGAAGTGTGACACTTCAAGTATACTACTTTTTGTTTGTACTATATTATTGTTAGGGGAATGCCCTCAAATGGAAGTGAAATTTAAAAAAAAAAAACAGTGTCTGTGCTTTAGAAATGGTCCGTGTACGTTGCGTTCATTCGTTTTTTTTATTTAAAATTGAAAAAAGAAACATGAGAAAACGGCACCATTTTCTTTTTTTGTTTTTTCAAAAAAATGAAAAAACAAGAAATTGCCTTGATTTGCCGTTTTTACATTCAGGGGTAGAAAATGGATAAACAGCTCGAATGTTCGATTTCCACGTGTGGGCGGAAATTAAACGCCCCTTTCCACTGATTGGTCAAGCAAGGATCATCATGTCGTCTTCAGTTTTGTGCAACAGAATAAAAGCATGTATTGCAACTCCTGCATTCATCTCCCCCTCATCAAACAACCAGATTAACAAGTGGCTTGACACAAACCATACTGGGGCAGCGCCTAGACAAGGGCTTTACTCCTGTGTAGGCATAGATTATCTATGGCAAATATTAGGTGCTTATTGCAGAAATATGTATGTATCTCAGATCTGCCGCCACGTTACCATTTTAGTCTATTTCTTTGGCTTACAGACCATTTTATTTAGCTGTCCAGTTATCAAAATCTGTGTGGCAAAGCTGCATGACATTTACATTATAGTGAACATTTACATTATAGTGAAGTGCAGACCAGTATTGATTTTTAGCGTGAGTTTTTTTTTTTTTCTTTGAGAAGTTTAAATGATACCAATTAAATCAGTACCAGGCAAAGCCATCTTTGCACTGTGGCACAGAAGCTGCATCTTAAGTTTATGTATTTACAGAATTAATGCTGCTCAGACAGCAGTAAATGCATTAACACAACAATTTCATTATGGAATGAGATTGTTTTAAACAAAAACATTTTGAGTAGCCTACAGAAATATGAAATGAGTGACAAAATGAAACAATTGGATAGGCTACTTGAATTATGAAGGTTAGATCGCCAGTAGGTGGCGGCAAGTCATTAGGCTTGTTTGAGATGAGCAAAATCTGTGCAGAACCGATCACCGGTGATCACCGCGAGATGCATGCCGGTTAGAAAAGTGTCCGAGTTACGTCCGCTTTATTATAAATGTCAATTGTCACTGAAAAAAATGGGAAAGAGTTCCATTTCGTAAGTTGCGATAAATGTGCACAAGGACATAAATCTGGCACCTCTGCCTGAGGCGACATACCTATTTTCTAAGTTCTATGTGTTTATTTACTTAAGTTAAAGTTATTTTATATTTTGCTTTGACTTATTTAGCATATACTTAAACTGTTTGTTCACAGTTAACGTCACTGCACACTGAGTCCGAAATTTTTGCGTGCGTTTTCCCGATTTTTCATATTCCTCATCCTTTCCTATCAAAATGCATGCTACGGATGCAAAAACGCAGAAACTCGAACCTGATCCGATTTTTTTTTTTTTTTATGAAGGACGAAAGTTTCGGAGGCAGTGTGTGACATAATGTGAGGTTGTATTTATTTTTTAACGTGCGAACATTTCGGACTGGGTGTGACCTTTAAACTGTTTAGTAAATCCTTTGGTGCTTCTGAATCAAGCAGTAGGCTACTTTTAAAAACTGAGGTAACCTTACTGCTTGTGCTTTTGTTTTAATGGTTAATGTTTAATAACGCTAATAAAAAAAATACCCAATGTTTTTGTCGGGTGCGGTGCTTTGGTTTAGCATTATTTCATCTTATTTAAACGCAATCATAAATCCTGCTATTCTGGATGATAAGTTGAACGAATATTTGAGTATTTGTGTAGCCAAAATTTTTTTTACAAGCTCTGAGAGAAAGTCCGCGGGAGCGGGCGGGAGTGAGTGGACACAAACATTGCGGGCAGTGGCGGTTTTAGGCATGGGCGAACGGGGCAGCCGCCCGGTGCGGCATTTTTTCATGACACGTGGGGGGCGGCACAAGCACTTGAAAAAAAATAAAAATAAATCATCTGCACCGCTAAGCGGTTTTCTATTATCTATCATATAACTGTATGGGGAATTGGCAAATTGGCGCCCCTGCTTGCTGAGAAGGTGCTGTGTAGAGCCCTGCGCGGGACTGTTTTCTTAAACCCGCACCCGCCCGCTCCCGCTGAATTTCTGACCAGGACCGCCCGCTCCCGCAACCTGCGTGTTCCACTCCCGCGGACTTTCTGTCAGTGCTTGTAAAAAAATGTCGGCTACACAAATACT
The DNA here is from genome assembly GCA_036784905.1 of Acrossocheilus fasciatus. NCBI lineage: Eukaryota > Metazoa > Chordata > Actinopteri > Cypriniformes > Cyprinidae > Acrossocheilus > Acrossocheilus fasciatus. Next base: position 20,090,658 of record CM071945.1, read on the forward strand.
CAAATATTCATTCAACTTATCATCCAGAATAGCAGGATTTAAACATGATTGCGTTTAAATAAGATGAAATAATGCTAAACCAAAGCACCACACCCGACAAAAACATTGTTTTTTTTTTTTTTATTAGCGTTATTAAACATTAACCGTTAAAACAAAAGCACAAATAGCAGTAAGGTTACCTCAGTTTTTAATAGTAGCCTACTGCTTGATACAGAAGCACCAAACGATTTACTAAAGAAACAGTTTAAAGGTCATTTAAATGAAATATTCGCACGTTAAAAAATAGATACAACCTCACATTATGTCACACACTGCCTCCAAAACTTTCATCCTTCATAAAAAAAATAAAAAAAATCAGATCAGGTTCGAGTTTCTGCGTTTTCGCATCCGTAGCATGCATTTTGATAGGAAAGGATGAGGAATATACGAAAAATCCGAAAAACGCACGCAAAAAATTCGGACTCAGTGTGCAGTGACCTTAACTGTTAACAAACAGTTTAAGTATGCTAAATAAGCCAAAGCAAAATATGAAATAACTTTAACTTAAGTAAATAAACACATAACTTAGAAAATAGGTCACCTCAGCAGAGGTGCCAGATTTATGTGCACATTTATCGCAACTTACGAAGTTTAACTCTTTCCCATTTTTTTCAGTGACAAGAGGGGGTCTGGCCTGGAGAGTAATTCAATGTAGAACCGCCACTGGTTGCGGGCGCGGGCGGGAGTGGAACACACAGGTTGCGGGAGCGGGCGGTCCTGGTCAGAAATTCAGCGGGTGCGAGCAGGGGTACCAATTTGCCAATTCCCCACACAGTTATATGATAGATAATAGAAAACCACTTAGCGGCGCAGATGATTTTTTTTTTTTTCAAGTGCTTGTGCCGCCCCCCACGTGTCATGAAAAGATGCCGCCCCGGGCGGCTGCCCCGTTCGCCTAAAACCGCCACTGGCCTTACCACACAGATTTTGATAACTGGACAGCTAAATAAAATGTGCGGTGCGCCAAAGAAATAGACTAAAAGGGTAATGTAGCTGCAGATCTGAGGTACATACATATTTCTGCAGTAAGCACCTAATAATTGCCATATAGCGTTTATGCCTACACAGAAGTAAACCCCGTTCATTTGTTAGTCTGGTTGTTTGATGAGAGAGAGATGACATGCAGGAGTTGCAATAAACACTTTAATAGCGGAGGACTCGTCTTCTGTTACACAGTACTGAAGACGACATGATGACGGCACCGCTTCATTTATGCTTGACCAATCAGTGATATGGGGCGTTTCATTTCCGCCCACACGTGGAAATCGAACATTCGAGCTGTTTATACATTTTCTACCCCTGAATGTAAAAACGGAAAATCAAGGCGATTTCTTGTTTTTTCATTTTTTTGACAAAATGAAAAATGAAAATGGTGCCGTTTTCTCATGTTTCTATTTATATTAAAAGAGTAAAAATACAATAATGAAATCACAGTCAGTTGCATTAGACACTGCTGATGTGACACCGTCATGGCAAATGAAAATCAAGCCACATTGACGACTCAATTGCTGTAGACCAGCAGTTCCCAAACCTGGGTGCATAGACTGAATTCTGATCATCCACAAGTGAATGTTTGTAATGATGGTAAAAATTCTCATCATTTGTCTCTTTATTATATTCATGTATTTTACTTAATTAAACTTTGTTTAATGTTTTTCAGTGTTTTACTGAGAAATACAATTTTACATTACAGGCAGTAAATTATTTTAATCTCAGTAAAAGCTGAATACATATAGTCCAAACCCTCAATGTGTAGTCTGTGGACTGTGGTAAATTTTAGCCAATAGCAGTCTCAAGCTCATATATGGTCCGATACTTGCATAGCCACAAAACATAGCCACTTACAGTATACTACACATGCTTGCAAGTTGTTGTTTTTTTCCCCAAGAAATATTGGAGGAATTGTGGGAGACAAAAAAAAAAAAAAAGATAAACACCCATTGACACTAAAAGGGATAGTTCACCAAAAAATGAAAATTCTGTCATTAATTACTCACCCTCATGCCGTTCCAAACCTGTAAGACCTACCTTCATCTTCGGAATACAAATTAAGATATTTTTGATGAAATCTAAGAGCTCTCTGACCACAAGGCACAGAAACATAACAAGGACATTGTTAAAATAGTCAATGTGTCATCAGTGTTCACCTGTAATTTTACAAAGCTACAAAACGTCTCCGGTTACTATCGTAACCTCGGTTCCCTGAGAGTGAGAACGAGACATCACGGAGAATTTCTCCGTTATGGGAACTCCTTCCCTTCAACCTTTCCTGAAGTCCTATTGGCTCACGCCAGTCAAATGACTGGCCAATTGTCGCGAAGCATGCAACCGTATGCAAATACTGACGAGCTCGAGAGGCAGTATAAAATGAGGTGACCGCGACAATTACGTCAGAATCGGATACTGAACGCCGTTTAGCTGGACGAGCAGCGAGCACGGCAAACACCGTGATGTCTCGTTCTCGATCTCAGGGAACCGAGGTTACGATAGTAACCGGAGACGTTCCCTCTCGAGCTTTCACGAGACATCACGGAGAATTTCTCCGTTATGGGAACGATATTCAATCCCGCCGTGAGAGAGGCTACGAGCAGCCTGTACAAGTTACACACTCAGCGAAGAGAGAATACACACACACATAATTCCCACCAATAGCGACGCTTGTTAGGCGGACTCGCAGCTGATAGGTGGAGGTAAGCCAATGAGCATCTACACCCCAGGTATACGAAATTTGCATATCTGGTCGATAATATTGCAGGCTGCGCTGCGAACAGGGCAGAACAGACGCAACAATAGTATTGAAAGGGGCTGCACAGAGATAGCTGTGTTAAGCAGCAGAAGCATAACATGATCATGGTAGCACTAGCGAATAGACACGAATAACTGGAGCTGCACTGAGTACAGGGCAGACAACAACAACGATAGCAAGAAGGCTGCGCAGAGTAATTACTGTGCGAGGCAGCCACACACATGTCCCACAATAGCGGTAGCAAACATAAATCAGTCACTCACCGACAACACTTGGGAGGCTAAGGACTGAACGTCCAGCTTGTAAAACCTGGTGAAGGTATTTTGAGAAGACCAGCCGGCAGCAAAGCATATATCCTGAATAGACATACCTCTCGACCATGCCCAGGAGGAGGCGATAGCCCTTGTTGAGTGGGCCCTAATGTGCAGAGGGCATTCCAAACCTCGGCTCGTATAAGCAGCCGTGATAGCGTCCACAATCCAGTGGGAAAGCCTCTGTTTTGAAACAGCCCGGCCCTTCGCGCAACCACCGTAGCACACGAAAAGCTGGTCAGATTGCCGAAAGCTGGTAGAACGGTCGATGTAAATCCTCAAAGCCCTGACGGGGCACACCGAAGTCTGAGCGTCCGCATCACAAGAGGTCGATGACTCAGAAGACAAGGCAGACAACGAAACAGTCTGTGCTCTGAAGGGGGTAGATAATGATTTAGGCACGTAGCCCGGTCTCGGCCGGAGAGTGACGCTGCAGTCACCGGGTCCGAAGCGAATACAATCGCTGCTCACAGAAAACGCGTGTAAATCCCCTATGCGCTTAGCCGAAGCGAGGGCAAGAAGAAGTGCAGTTTTGAGAGATAGCGCCTTCAAATCAACGGATGCCAAAGGTTCGAATGGTGGCTGTGAAAGAGCTCTTAACACCACCTCTAAGTCCCAAGGCGGGACTGAAGGCGGACGCGGAGGATGCAATCTCCTCGCTCCCTTAAGAAAACTCACCACCAGCGCGTGCCTCCCGAACGATTGCCCGCCCAGCGTGGAACGAAACGAGGCAATCGCTGCCACATAGACCTTCAGTGTTGATGGTTGAGATCCACTATCCAGTCTGTACTGTAGAAACCGCAGAACATCCGACACAGAGCAAGTAGCCGGGTCGATATGAGCATGACTGCACCATTTCACAAACACTTCCCATTTCAGAGCATACAAACGCCTCGTAGAGGGTGCCCGCGCCTCCGTGAGCATGTCGAGCACACGAGAATGCAGGGCGCTCAGCTCCTCTGAGATCCCCGAAGCAGCCACACATGAAGGCTCCACAACTCCAGGTTCGGGTGCTACACCGAGCCACCCACCTGAGATAGCAGATCCTTCCTGATGGGGATCAGCCAGGGCGGCGCCACCAGCAGCTCTGTCAGGTCCGGGAACCAAGGCTGGTTCGGCCAGTTTGGGGCGACGAGTATCATCGAAGCCCCCTCCTCCCTGATCTTGCATAGCACCAGTGGCAATATCTTGATCGGAGGAAACACATACAGCCTGGCTGCCGGCCAGTGCGATGTCAGAGCGTCCCCCTTCAGCGGGGAGTGAGACAGGGAGAAGAACAGCGGGCAGTGCGCATTCTCGCTCGTGGCGAACAGATCCACCTCCGCTCTCCCGTAGCAAGTCCAAATCATCCGAACCGACTCGGGGTGCAACCTCCACTCTCCTTGGGGAATCCCCTTCCTCGAAAGCATGTCCGCCCCGCGGTTCAGGAGACCGGGGATGTGCGCTGCTCTGATGGATAGAAAGTGTCGGTCCGCCCATAGCAGGAGACTCGCTGCCTGCTTGTACAAAGCCCTGGAGCGAACGCCTCCTTGGTGATTTATGTACGAGACCACGGACATGTTGTCGGTGCGAATCAGTACATGCCGCTGTTCCAGCTGCGGCCGAAAATCCTTTAGAGCTAAGAACACACCTTCCAGCTCCAAGCGGTTTATGTGCCACCGGCTCAGAGGTTCTGACCACAGCCCCGAAGCCGGCATACCCTCGCACACTGCTCCCCAGCCGCGAGTCGATGCGTCCGTCGTGACCACAACGCGCGACGTCACCAATCCCAGGGGAACCCCCCGGCTGAAGAGATCTGGGTTGCGCCACTGCCTCAGAGCTTCGATGCAGCCGCGGGAGACCGTGATGCTCAGACGGCCCGAAGTCCACGCCGTCCATGGGACTCGAGATTTCAGCCATAACTGCAGCGGGCGCATGTGAAGTAAGCCCAGATGACATACCGCTGAAGCGGATGCCATGAGTCCCAGCAGCCTCTGAAAATCTTTCAAGAGGACAGAGCTGCCTAGTCTGAAATGGCGCAGGTAAGACAATGGGCTCGCATCTCCACTGAGTCGAAGCACACTCCCAGATATGTTATAGACTGGCTCGGGGCGAGAAAGCTCTTCTGCATGTTGACACACAGCCCTAGGGACTCCAAGTGACGAAGCAGCACCTCTATATGGCTGGTTAGCGTGTCCCGGGACTGAGCTAAAATCAGCCAATCGTCCAGATAGTTGAGAACGCGCATCCCGCTCGCTCTGAGGGGGGAAAGTGCTGCATCCATGCACTTCGAAAAAGTGCGTGGGGCCAAAGCCAGCCCAAACGGGAGAACAGCGTATTGGTACGCTGTGCCCTCGAAAGCAAACCTCAGAAAACGTCTGTGATGCGGTGCTATCTGAATGTGAAAGTACGCGTCCTTTAAATCCACGGACGCAAACCAGTCCCCGGGGCGAATTTGCGCCAGGATCTGTTTCAGCGTTATCATCCTGAACGGACGCTTGCAAAGCACCCTGTTGATGGGTCTGAGATCTAGAATCGGGCGGAGCCCCCCGTCTCTTTTGGGTACCACGAAATAGCGGCTGTAAAACCCGCACTCCAGCTCGCTCGGAGGGACTTTCTCTATCGCTCCTTTTTCGAGCAGATTGCATACCTCTTGTCTCAGAACCAGGGCGTTTCGAGGCAATGTTAGAGACCGCACCACGCCGTTGAAACGGGGTGGTCTGCGTCTGAATTGAGGGGTATACCCACGCTTTATCACACTGAGTAGCCAGCGCGAGATCCCCGGAATAATTTCCCACGCGTTCAGGAACTGGGATAACGGCTTTAGCAGCTTGGTCGATGGCTGCGCCGGCGAGAGATGAGCGACTATAACCTGTGTGGACGGCGGCTCTGCACTGCTCTGAGGCGGGGCAAGCGGTGCCGCATTGACTGAGTGAGAAGGAAAGAGCTCTTTTTGTGAGAAAGTATGCATTTTTATTGAATGAACATCCAACACAAAAACATTTGAACACATGAACTTTTGGCGCTTGGGAGCTGGGCCGCTCGCGCACTCTCCTCCTCTCTTCAGACCATCAGGACGACGGCTTAGCAACCGACGGCGGGCGAGAGTCACGTCGCGGGCTCCTCCGCTGGCCCTGGCGCTTCCTCCCAGGACCCCACACCTTCCTCCGGACGTCCGGCTCCTGGCGAGGAGCAGTAGCAGTCACCGCCGCGGTCGCTGGCCTGGGGTTATCCCTTCGTTGGGAAAAACCAGGTGCCGACGAGGACCTGGATCGCGCCGTCTGCTGCTGGAAAGCGCGCCTTGGCATGACGTGACTCATGGCTTTGGCGCGCTTTTGAGCCTCCGTGAAGCGCTCAATAATGGACTCCACGGCGTCACCAAAGAGGCCGGAGGGAGTCACAGGAGCGTTCAGCAGCACCTTACGATCAGCATCCTTAAGATCAGCCAGGGTTAGCCAGAGGTGCCTCTGAAGGACGACCATAAAACCTATGGCCTTACCCACGGCCTGGTCCGCTCGCTTCGTCGCCATCAGTGCGAAGTCCGTCGCCGCACGCAGATCCTTCACAGCCTCCGCAGTGAGAACTCCGCCCTCCGCCGCCTGCAGGAGCTTCGCCTGAAAAACCTGCAGCACCGCCATGGCGTGCAGCGCGGAAGCTGCCTCGCCATCAGAGGCATACGCTTTATTAGCGAGGTGGGCGGTGGTCCTGCATGGCATCGAGGAAAGGCTTATGTCGGAGCCTAGGGTCTTGGCTGCTGCAGGGCAAAGGTGTGCAGCGACAGTCTCTTCGACAGGGGGAGAGCGCACGTACCCGTAGAGTGGACGCGCGCCGATTGGGGCACAGACCACGTTTTCACCAGCTGCTCGTGCACGTCTGGAAAGAAGGGGACCGACGCCCTCGAGTCAGCCTTCCGTGTGGACCTGAAATACCAGGAGTCGAGCTTACTCCTGGCAGGCTCCTCTGGAGGACTCCAGGTAAGCTCCAACTCCTGGACAGCCCTTGACAGAACCCTCATGAGCTCCTCTTGGAGGTCTGGGGATCCTGAGCTGTCTGTCTGATCGGGCTCCGATCCCGCCCAATCCTCCCTCTCCGAGGCCGAAATGGACATAGTGTCATCCCCCTCCTCCTGGCCAAAGGACACAAACTCCCCAATGTTGGAAGGAGGGCGGAAGCAGTCCTCGGGGAAGGATACTGGGGAATGGGGCGACCGTTGGGTTTGGCGGAGCGGCAAGACGACGCTCCCGCCACCAGGAGAGGGGGGGCCCACCAGCAGCACGCTGGCGGCAGTGGGCCTCACCCCGAATAGGCCGCGAATCATATCGCGGCGGGTCCGGAGCACGCGGGCCGGCAGGTCCGCGCAATGTCCGCAGTCGGACTCGACCAGCGCCGCCTCGGCGTGGGCCAGGCCCAGGCAGGCGACGCAGTGATCGTGTTGATCCGGCGGTTCAATTGGTCCCGCGCAGATCTTGCAAACTGTAGCCATGATGAATTCAACAGGTGAAGTAGAAGATTCTGACGTAATTGTCACGGGCACCGCATTTTATACTGCCTCTCGAGCTCGTCAGTATTTGCATACGGTTGCATGCTTCGCGACAATTGGCCAGTCATTTGACTGGCGTGAGCCAATAGGACTTCAGGAAAGGTTGAAGGGAAGGAGTTCCCATAACGGAGAAATTCTCCGTGATGTCTCGTGAAAGCTCGAGAGGGAACTACTTTTTGTGCGCACAAAAAAACAAAAATAATGTGCATGCTTTCCTCTGCAAGTAAACAACGCATGCTGCTTATGTTGAACACACATGCGCTGTGCCTTGTTTACAAGCAGAGAACAGGATGCGCAAATGTCGTTTACATGCAGAGGAAAGCATGCACATTTGTCGTCGTACTCTCCATAACAGCGGCACGCCACTATAGACAGAATTATTTAAAATAGTCACATGGACTATTTTACCAATGTCCCTACTATGTTTCTGTGCCTTGATCTTGGTAGGACCCTTGCTGTCTATGGAGGGTCAGAGAGCTTTCGGATTTCATCAAAAATATCTTAATTTGTGTCTTACGGGTTTACATGTGCGTGAGGGTGAGTAATTAATGACAGCATTTTCATTTTTGGGTGAACTATCCCTTTAAGGTCTTTCAAAACTTCATACATACATTCTTCATACATTTTGTCTGTTATGGGAAGTTTTTATACAATTTTTAATTTATAATTAAGGTTATAATTGCTGCTCTCCCTGCTCATTCATGACAGGCTGCAGAACAGAACCATTCCATCAAACCAAACTGTATGCTATGTAAGGGTTTTATACATAAATATAATTTAATTTAGCTCAAAGGGAATCATTAATGATTTTATAGGGAATTTGAACAGAATCACTGTTTTGCGGCTGATCACTGAGCGATTCACTGAACGAGCCGTATAACATTAATTCTGCACTGGATATTAAAATCCAAAATATAGTGAAAACACTATTAATAAGCACAGTAACAAGATCGGCAGATTAAGACATTAACTTGTAAGCACAAAACACAAGATACTTCTCTTTATTTATTTATATAAACCTAAGACATAAACTAACCTAACATGAACACACGCATTCACACATTCACACGTTGCAGAAAAAGAGAAAGGATGAGTTTAGAGAATGAGAATGTGAAATCCCAAGTTTACAGCAATATGTGCTATTGCATAGACCTGAACAACCATCAATCACTTAATTAACCCTCGCGTTGAGTTTCTCAATGAGGCTAAAATTTATATTAAATACACCAGCTCAGTTATAATCTGGAGTTTGTACTTGCGTTGCCTTGTGTTACAGGGATTCCCTTTTGTCTTCGTCGTCGTTGCAGGAAAGGGGTTTTCCCGAGTTGGTGATTGGCTGGAAGTTCAGTAGTCTTTGAAGCGATGTCTTGGGAAGCCAATGGTTGGGCCGTTGGCTGAGGATGGTCTTGGAGTCCGTTTCTGGTTGAAGTTTGAAGCGGGTGCAGTCGCTGGACTTTGCGGCAAACTTAACTTTTGAACACGAGACTCAACGGAAAGAAAAGAAACTAAAGTGAAAGAATAAAATGAGTAACGAGACTAGGTGGTTTTTCTTCTCATCGTGGTGTTAAGTAGCAACTGGCCTGTAGGCCAGAGCATGCTCAAAGAGCGCTAAAACAGCGTCAAAACGCTGTGGCGAGAAGAAGAAGGGTAGAAGGGAAGAGAAGAGGGGGCTTAGAGAGACAAAAGAGAGAAAGATTTGATGGTGTCCTGAGTTCTTAAACTCGGCTTTGGGACACATCCCATTTGGTGTTTTGACCAATTAGATAGGCTATTGTCTTAGCTAGGGTTGTTCCTTCCATCATAAATCAGCCTGTTATCAGTCACATGGTCTGAATTTTACACACTCTTGCAAAGTATACTTTTGGATATGATTTCTATAACCAGAATATGATACATTTGACACAGAATTAATTGAAAGAAACATTTCAAGCTAGAAATGTCAAACTCATACATACCAAACACGACTAACCTTAAAGTCATTCAATAGTTATTAGAAAGACATACATAATATGTGCTTAAAACATGATAGTCTAATATGTGATTACATACATAATATAGTGTTATGCCTAGCATTGTCCTTTTAGGATGGTTTTATGTGCATATGAAAAAGAAAGTCTCTGTGTACCAAAAAGAAGTGTTCTTTGGCCAGAGGAATTTCAGTCTGGTTCTTTGTCTTGTATGTGTGGGGGAGAAGTCAATCTGAAGAAGTTTGTGATTTCTCTTGTGGAACGCCATGTGATGGCCATCTCTTTGACCATTAATCTTGACTATTTACCCCAAATTTGATGATCTCCTTCCTGCGTAGAACACTTATCAATAAGTGTTCTTTTGTCTTAATGTTGCGAGCTGTTCTGTGAAAGAGGCTTGTTAGTTAGGCTTGCTCCAGAAGTCAGAGATAGGAATCTTTACGATGTTGTCCTGTTGTCCTGGAATTTCAGCTCCTCATGTTTCGATGCTCCGATCGAATCTTAGTTTTGTCTGACTCGTTCTGACGCTACATACCCCCCTTGATTGGCGATGTGTCGAGTTGGAGACATCGGCAAGCACTGGATAAACAGAGGCAGAAGAAGCAGACACAAAAACAGCAAACAACAAGACAACACCTCCATGACAGTTACTGTACTGGTGCAGGGCATCAGGTTATTCGGGTACAGGCGGCTATATTCAATTGGTCAATCTAGTTTGGTAAACTGAATAGTTTTAGTTCAATTTTGGAAATTGTTGTTCTAATTTAGTTTAGTACGTTGATTCTTCGATCAAATTTTGTGATTAGATTTGTTTGTTTCTTCTAAGTTGTCTCAACTTAAGAATGTTCACCTTTAGTTTCTAGTGACATCATTTGTGGTAAAATGAATTGACCTATCGTGCGTGGAGCTCTCTGGCTTCCATTCGGTTTCGAGTGGTTTGCGGATATTAGGTGTGGTGAGTCAATCCTAATATCAGACCTTTGACCCTTGCAGGGTGTCTAGGTTTTTCACCTACTAAAGAAAGAGGGGAAGGAAAGGATAGGTAAAAGAAGAACAAAACAAACAAAGCTACTGTGGGTTTTCCTAGCATGTTTTGCAACTACTGTTGGGCTAGGATGTCGTGCAGCTAGGGAGTCATGTACCTTAACTTAGTGTCAGGTTTTCTAACTATGGTAAGGATAGCTACATGTTTCTTCATGGTGGTGTATGTAACTATGTTACGCTACAATTTGGATATTCTACTTGTGGGAAGAATATGTTTGTTACATGTGTTGTCAGTAGATGTGGTTACCTCTAGGTGTAGGTAATGTTGTGTGTGTTACTGGTGTAGTGTAGGTGTGGTCAGATCTGTTTCAGTCTGTGTTGTCTCCCCCCTTTTCGGGTATGTCAGTGGAGACGGGCTCTCTGCATCCTTGGCTTGGATGAGGGCGTGTCCATGATCTAATGGGGGTTAGTCCAGAAAGGCAGGAAGTTCTTTAGCAGGCAGTCAGAGGTAGTTTGGCATGGCCGTGCAAAGCTGGGATGCAAACTTCGTCTCCTATGTTGCATTCCTCTTGTGCTGCCTTCTGGATGTGGCAGACTTTCTGACCTTCTGTGCTTTGGTGATTGCTGTTGCACAGACAGAAATGTGGTTCTTGGAGTTGGAGTTCATTTACCAGTTTGTTAGTGAGTGATGGGTGACTGAGGTGATGTTCTCTGGTTCCTCAGTTTTCATCAACAGTTGGCCGTGAGAGAATTGCTCGTTCGGGGTGGTTGTTGAACAGGTGCTTGTCATCTCTGATATGGTGGTGTACCATGCGATCACCGGCCTTCCATTCTGTCGCTGGTCACAGCGAGCATGACTCAATTTTGTAGTCATCCGTGTTCAGCTTATCTTGAAGGAACTCTTTCAGTTGTCTCATGACTTGTTCCATGTCTTCTGACGGTAAGCTGTCTTGTTCTTGTGCATACTCAGCACCGTGCATGTCTGAGTGGTGCTGAGGTGGCTTTCGTTGTCGCTTACCCACACGAGTTGCTCTTGGATGAGTCAGGCGATTACCTTTGGATGTCTGATCTTTTGGGTTTCTTGAGAAGCGTGGCTTGTCCCATGGATTTTTCCAGCAGTTGGGCTGATAGCTGTCGTGGACATGGGGGTCACGTTCTCCGTGCTCTTGATGGAAAACTCTGGTGTTGTGATGCAACTGGGTGTCGTCCAGTGCAAGGCTAGAGTCTTTGGTGACAGAGTTCAAGAGTGTGGAGGTTTTGTTACCTTTCTTTGAGGCCATCTTCTGCTTGTTGTAGGCCTTCTGTGTTAGGTCACGCAACTGTTGGATGGTCATGGAGCGTGGACAGGCCATGACGCCTAGATGGTGACTGACTCCGGGGTGCAGATTTTTTAGGAAGAGGCTTTTGAAGTTCACATCCTCTTCAAGGTCAGGTTCGTTGTGTGCACCAAAGTAAGCTTGTCGGAGTCGGTTGTAGTAAGCTTGTGGAGTCTCTTGTCGACCTTGTTTGGTTTCCAAGGCAGTTAACAGTCCATGTTCGGACTCTGGGTCTGTAAATTCTTTAATCAGGACCTCACAAAGTAGCTGGTAGTCTGACTTCGTTCGACTGGGCTGTCGATCCAGGAAGTTTCGTACCTCGGGACTGGATGTTGCTCTAAGGAGGTATAACCTGTCTCTGTCAGTCACATGAGGTCTCATTTCTAGATAGAAGTCGATATCTTGCAGATGAGCCTCGATGGTGTGGCCCTCTGTGGAGTTCGGGTTGAACTTGCTGATGTTTTTAGACAGCTTGTCAAGGTCCTTGACGGTCATCCCAAGTGCAGCTCCAAGGTCTGCTTGGATGGGAGGTTTTCTTTCGTTGGCAGGAAAGAGTTCTGTGGCGAAGGCAGGTGAGGTTTTGGGTTGTGGCCCTTCGCTTCTTTCGTTGCATGCCAGTTCTTGGACGTAGGACTCGGTTCTGCTCAGCAGTGGTGAGGCTGAGAGATGTTTCTCTTGCCTTGGCTCTTGTTTCTGCTCATAAGCATGTTTGAGTTCTTTTCTGACCATATAGAGCTCATAGTTGGTATCGTCTAGTTGTTGGGTCAGATTGTCCATTTCAGTTCTGTACCTTCCAAGGTTGTCTTTCAAGGAACTGATTTCGGCGTTCTTGTTGCTGATGTCATTCTTAGCTTTCTCTAGTAGCTGTTCGGCATACTGGAGCCTGTTTACCAGGTCTTTCTGGGCAGCTTTTGCATGTTGTTGGTCAAGCTGAGCTGCTGTCAGGGCTGCTTGGAGCTCCTTAACTTGTTCCGTTGTTTCCTGCTCCCTCTCGTTGGGTGCTTTGAGTTGATCTTGGACTTTCACTTCCAGCTTGTCTATGCGGCGTTGAGCACATGTCAGCTCCTCTTGAAGATGGGTGATGTGCTTGTCGCTCAGTTTCAGCTGGGTCGTGAAGGCATAGCTTAGGGAGCTGGTGATTTTGACTAGCTCCTCGTGGTTGGTGTTCTGGCTCGAATCTTGTGTCAGGAATCTTCTCAGAATTAGGATTATTATTAAAAATAATAACAGTTCAAGGGTCTTGGGGGTGAGGCTGTCTGTCGTGCCTCTCAGCCAAGTGTTCCCATCTTCCCCTTGGGCAAAGGGGGCTGCAGTCTGCGGCATGTTAGCACGCTGGGGAGAAGAGAGACTGACACAGATCTGTGTGGAGTAGAAGCCTATGTGTGGTGGGACAACTAAGTGTTGTGTCAGTGATTTTGAACCACTAGTGTAATGTGGTGATGACTGTGTTGGTCTCAGGGTATCTAGGTAGACTAGAGATGTGAAGACTTTGTCACTTCTAATGAGGAAGAGGGAAAAGAGAGAAAAAAGGTGAAAAACAAATTCAATTAAAGAACAATTTCTTTTTTTTTTTTTTTAAATGAGGAAAATTATTATTTTTTTCTCAATTAAATGTTATCAACGAGGCAAACAATATTATTAAATCTCTGTCTTAGACAAATGAATATAATAATAATTCTGATATCTCTTTCTTAGTCTGACAGGATTGACAACATACACCTTACAGTTGGACCGCTCACCAGGGAGGCTGCAAAGGCAACGGTTGCCCAAAACTTATCTCTATTAAATTGATCTCAACGTTGGATGAGATGTTAAAATTTGGATTGCGTTTTCAAATGTGGGGAGGCTAGGAAGAACGAAAGAGTGTTTGATTACAATCAAATTCGTAAGGATGATTCTCCTTTTGACAGGATTGGGTATTTCATTCACTTAGAATTGATTGATGGTTCTTACAGGTCCCTACAAATGTGAAAAGTGAAGAGTGAAGAAAGTAGGAGAGGACAGGAGAGAGACAGTAGATTAAGTGGATCGGGTCCACTAGTACGCTGTTATGCCCAACTACGAGTAGAGCGTTATTTTCAGTTGCTGCACAACTAATAACAAATAAATAAATTTTGGGTGAAAGAGATTTGTCTCTCTAATTTATTTGCACTCGTAGTGAGGGATAACAATGTCTCTAATGCTCGGGTGTGTCGTTCCCAAGCTAGGATACACAGAGGAAAGAGAATGGTAAGACAAAGGAAACTTGAAAAGTAATAAATGGGTGAAATAAGCAAAAATGAAATTAAATCAAGGAGGAAATAAGTCTTTAGTTTTAGTAACTAAAAATAGTGGCTAAGTGTATAACCAAAACAGGAAGAAAGAGGGGTAAAACGCAATAAAATAATGAGTAAGTAGTCTGAATAGAATCTATTGAGATGGGTAATAAATCAATTAGGTGGAATAAGTTTACTTAAACCTTCAAAGTTCAAGACTTATTTGTACCTAAAATGATTTGGCCCAAAAGAGAATACTAGAAGTAATGATCATATGAAATGATCTGAGGGGGAAATTTTGAATGATTCCAAATAAATTTAATGTTTTAATTAAATTTTGAATTTGGCACAATTAATAATTGTGAACTAGTAGTATTTCCCTTTCTAGTAAAATGCAAATAAGTGGTAAGAAGTGAGAAAATAGAGAAATAAGAAAGAGAAAGACCAACAAGTGTATTAGTTTAGATGTTTAAAGGGTTAAACCACTTTAGCTTTTCAAACACACACACTGTATTCAACCACTGGATGCTAATGCTAACTTCTAACCTTTGAGGCTAATGGCTTTAACACAGGCTTCAATGTAAACACAACCGTTCCGTTAGCTTAGCAACAGTATAGAGTTTGTTTACAATAGCATCAATGTGCTGCGCGTGCGCAGTTCAGAGTTGCTCCGGAAGTAGGTTAAGACTTCCGTGTCATGCAAGTAACTGTGGCAACTAAAACAAACTCTAGTGGACTAGATTACAATTACAGTTAATGCAGTTACAGTTAGGCATGTTACATGAAATGTCGGCGCATTTCAACACTGTACAAATAACAACACCGCTTTTAGTTGGTTCTGCGATGTGGCGCTTAAACTCTCAGTTCGTTCAGAGTTTACTTTAAACTTTATTCAAATCGCCGCTTCGTGCTGCAGTTGAGGAAAACAGTGATCGGATCATAAAAGCCCGTGCCAGTTTCTCTGGACACGTACACACAACAGGTTTTCTTCGCTGTTGGCACAACGTTAACTTTAACTTTATCAAGCTTATATCATAGCTGATCTGACAATGGAACACGCACTGAAAATCAAACTATGAATAATAAAGCTTTGATCAGATAGAATTGAGGAACACGCTCAAAACTATTCTTTATCCACCGATTTATTTACCTTTTAACTATTGCAGTTTAGCTCCGTTCAGCTAACAGTGTCTGAGATTCAGGAGTATGACTATTGAATGACCTGGAACACGCAGGACATCAATTCAGCTATAAAACAAGGCATTACAGAAAAGAGGAACACGCTCAATTTCAACCTTATTGTATGATCTCAGATAACTTTAAGTTCACTTACTGCAGTTTAACAATGAAGAGGCAGACTGGAGTTACAGCCTTCTCTGCGTTCATTCATTCAAGCAGGCGCGCGCTGCTGACGTCACACACACACACGCTAGTCTCGCTCAGAAGCGTCTCATCTTTCATCCACAGCAATGGAAAAGATTAAATAACTTGGTTTATACTCACAATTTAGATTAATCTGCCCACATTATTCTCCACCAATAAATATGTAAGGGTTTTATACATAAATATAATTTAATTTAGCTCAAAGGGAATCATTAATGATTTTATAGGGAATTTGAACAGAATCACTGTTTTGCGGCTGATCACTGAGCGATTCACTGAACGAGCCGTATAACATTAATTCTGCACTGGATATTAAAATCCAAAATATAGTGAAAACACTATTAATAAGCACAGTAACAAGATCGGCAGATTAAGACATTAACTTGTAAGCACAAAACACAAGATACTTCTCTTTATTTATTTATATAAACCTAAGACATAAACTAACCTAACATGAACACACGCATTCACACATTCACACGTTGCAGAAAAAGAGAAAGGATGAGTTTAGAGAATGAGAATGTGAAATCCCAAGTTTACAGCAATATGTGCTATTGCATAGACCTGAACAACCATCAATCACTTAATTAACCCTCGCGTTGAGTTTCTCAATGAGGCTAAAATTTATATTAAATACACCAGCTCAGTTATAATCTGGAGTTTGTACTTGCGTTGCCTTGTGTTACAGGGATTCCCTTTTGTCTTCGTCGTCGTTGCAGGAAAGGGGTTTTCCCGAGTTGGTGATTGGCTGGAAGTTCAGTAGTCTTTGAAGCGATGTCTTGGGAAGCCAATGGTTGGGCCGTTGGCTGAGGATGGTCTTGGAGTCCGTTTCTGGTTGAAGTTTGAAGCGGGTGCAGTCGCTGGACTTTGCGGCAAACTTAACTTTTGAACACGAGACTCAACGGAAAGAAAAGAAACTAAAGTGAAAGAATAAAATGAGTAACGAGACTAGGTGGTTTTTCTTCTCATCGTGGTGTTAAGTAGCAACTGGCCTGTAGGCCAGAGCACGCTCAAAGAGCGCTAAAACAGCGTCAAAACGCTGTGGCGAGAAGAAGAAGGGTAGAAGGGAAGAGAAGAGGGGGCTTAGAGAGACAAAAGAGAGAAAGATTTGATGGTGTCCTGAGTTCTTAAACTCGGCTTTGGGACACATCCCATTTGGTGTTTTGACCAATTAGATAGGCTATTGTCTTAGCTAGGGTTGTTCCTTCCATCATAAATCAGCCTGTTATCAGTCACATGGTCTGAATTTTACACACTCTTGCAAAGTATACTTTTGGATATGATTTCTATAACCAGAATATGATACATTTGACACAGAATTAATTGAAAGAAACATTTCAAGCTAGAAATGTCAAACTCATACATACCAAACACGACTAACCTTAAAGTCATTCAATAGTTATTAGAAAGACATACATAATATGTGCTTAAAACATGATAGTCTAATATGTGATTACATACATAATATAGTGTTATGCCTAGCATTGTCCTTTTAGGATGGTTTTATGTGCATATGAAAAAGAAAGTCTCTGTGTACCAAAAAGAAGTGTTCTTTGGCCAGAGGAATTTCAGTCTGGTTCTTTGTCTTGTATGTGTGGGGGAGAAGTCAATCTGAAGAAGCTTGTGATTTCTCTTGTGGAACGCCATGTGATGGCCATCTCTTTGACCATTAATCTTGACTATTTACCCCAAATTTGATGATCTCCTTCCTGCGTAGAACACTTATCAATAAGTGTTCTTTTGTCTTAATGTTGCGAGCTGTTCTGTGAAAGAGGCTTGTTAGTTAGGCTTGCTCCAGAAGTCAGAGATAGGAATCTTTACGATGTTGTCCTGTTGTCCTGGAATTTCAGCTCCTCATGTTTCGATGCTCCGATCGAATCTTAGTTTTGTCTGACTCGTTCTGACGCTACAGCTATGTGTCTATCATTTTTACTATAGTGGTCCTGACAGAAATTAAGCATATAGCGTTAGTTCTGGCAGGTCACGTGAGTAAAGCTTGCATCAGCTGACTCTCAGCTGATCACGTCTACCTATTGGAATACAACACCTATCACAACATTCCTATATAAGCTCTATTCAGTATTATTCAGCAGCTTTTTCACTTCCTCAGGAGCAAATTACCCTCCCCCATCCCCAACTCCTCCTCTCGGACTTGGCTTTCTGATATTCCTTGCTGAATCAGACTCCTTTATCTTGAATAATGTGTTACACTTAAATATCATGGTACCACTTTATATTAGGTGGCCTTAACTAATATGTACTTATATTTAAATTAATAATTTGGTACAATGCACTTATTGTGTACATACAATTTTTTACATTGTAGTTATATATATTTTTTAATATCTATATGTAAATACATCTGTAATTAATTTCTGTAATTGCATTCATAATTACAATGTTGACCCATCACTTACACCTTAACCCACCCTTAAACTTACCCATACCACCAAACCTGCAAAAGTGCTTTGCAATACAATTATGAACACAATAAGTGCATTGTACTTTTACTACTTTTAATGTAAGTACATAGTAGTTAAGGCCACCTAATATAAAGTGTGACCAATATCATTAAGTACATTAATGATATCTGCTTTGTTCTGTTCTGTTTAGCCTAGGGGGGTTATTATTGCTGCTCTCCCTGCTCATTCATCCTGCATGGATGGGCAGGGAGTTTTTTTGCCCAGAGCAGAATCATACCACCAAACCAAACTATATGCTAAGTGTCTTATCATTTTGACGATAGTGGTCCTGACAGAGCTCTAACAGAGGTCACTAACTACAGGTGCATCTCGATAAATTAGAATGTCATGAAAAAGTTAACTTTTTCTTGTAACTTATTTCAAAAAGTGAAACTTTCATATATTTTAGATTCATTACATGTAAAGTAAAACATTTCAAAAGTTTTTTGGGTTTTAATTTTGATAATTAGAGCTTACAGCGCATGAAAGTCAAAAATCAGTATCTCAAAATATTAGAACATTTATATTTGAGTTTCAATAAATGACCATCCATGCAGTATAAATTCTGGGTATCTCTTGTTCTTTGAAACCACAATAATGGGGAAGACTGCTGAATTGGCAATGATCCAGAAGACGAACATTGACACCTTCCACAAAGAGGGTAAGTCACAGAAGGTCATTACTGAAAGGTGTGGCTGTTTACAGAGTGCTGTATCAAAGCATATTAAATGCAAAGCTGACTGGAAGGAAGAATTTGGGTAGGAAAAGGTGCACAAGCAACAGGGATGACCGCAAGCTTGAGAATACAGACAAGCAAAGCTGATTCAAACACTTGTGAGAGCTTCACAAGGAGTGAACTGAAGCTGGAGTCAGTGCATCAAGAGTCACCATGCTGAGACGTCTTCAGGAAAAGCCAAGCCACTTCTGAAACAGAAACAACGTCAGATGAATCTTACCTGGGCTAAGGAGAAAAAGAACTGTACTGTTGCTCAGTGGTCCAAAGTCCTCTTTTCAGATCAAAGCAAATTTTGCATTTCATTTGGAAATCAAGGTCCCAGAGTCTCGAGGAAGACTGGAGAGGCACAGAATCCATGTTGCTTGAAGTCCAGTGTGAAGTTTCCACAGTCATCATCAAATCAGTGATGATTTGGGCTGCCATGTCATCTGCTGGTGTTGGTCCACTGTATTTTCTGAAGTCCACAGTCAACGCAGCCATGTACCAGGAAATTTTAGAGCATGTCAAGCTTCCTTCTGCTGACAAGCTTTATGGAGATGCTAATTTCATTTTCCAGTAGGACTTGGCACCTGCCCACACTGCCAAAGGTACCAAAAGCTGGTTCAATGACCATGGTGTTACTGTGCTTGATTGGCCAGCAAACTCGCCTGACCTGATTGTCAAGAGGAAGATGAGAGACACCAGACCCAACAATGCAGATGAGCTGAAGGCTGCTAAACCTGGGCTTCCATACTACCTCAGCAGTGCCACAAACTGATCACCTCCATGCCATGCCGAATTGAGGCAGTAATTAAAGCAAAAGTAGCCCCTAGTATTGAGTACATATACAGTAAATGAACATACTTTCTAGAAGGCCAACAATTCACTAAGAATGTTTTTTTTTTATTGGCCTTATGAAGTATTCTAATTTATTGATATAGTGAATTGGTGGGTTTTTGTTAAATGTGAGCCAAAATCATAACAATTAAAAGAACCAAAGACTTAAACTACTACAGTCTGTGTGCATTGAATTTATTTAATACACGTGTTTCACAATTTGAGTTGAATTACTGAAATAAATTAACTTTTCCATGACATTCTAATTTATTGAGATGCACCTGTACATCATTGCTTAGGTAAAAAGGATTCTGGTTGGTTGAAGCATAGATAAACTTGGAAAATCTCCACATATGGACATAAGAATATCTTCAGTGCTTATTTAGGTGACAAGCAATAAGAGGACAGACGCAATAAGTCTCTCCAGAGGCATATATCTGCCACCCATGTGTCATGGTGACGGAAGAGGTCCATATGCATATTCCATCTTGGGTGCCGTTTACAAATCTCCTTGGGGATCAATCCTGTACAGACAGATACTAACACACATGCATTGAGAATACGCAACTTCTTCAAGGCTGGAATGTTCAAACCCAAGCTCTCAGGAACATTCCACAAACACCCAGATATGAAATACTTTTTTTTTTCAGAGATATTCTTTTCTAATGTTTAAAGATGAAGACTAAAGTAAATGCTTATCGTTAAATATTGTTAAAAAACCCCATACGAACAGTCTTGGACTCTATTGTCGTTATTGCTGCTGAAAGGAAGATAAATATTTTATTTGAATTGTAAAGTTACTAGTAGCCAGGAAATAAATACTTACCCAGGCCCCAGCTTTAACATAGCAAGTATTGTTACTGGGGTTACAATTACAAATGATTAAGCATATATTGTCAGTTTGTTGTTTTACACACAACACACAGACATTATACTGTACATGACATAGTAGTGAGATGCATAAGAAATCTTTAGACGCGCCCATAACAACAAAATACAATAATTAACCTTTTCTGATAAGAATAGTGCGCTGCAAACACGAGTATTTTTGACGATCGTTTCAGTCCAGCCCAGGGGGAGCTAAATTTCATATGAAAACGGAAGCAGAATTCGATCATTTCCTCCGTCTTTCAGACCGTTCTTTTTCAATCCGCAGCACAGAGCAAAAAACAGAGGGCAAGGTGTGTGTTTATCGATAGATTGCTATAATATCTGCATCTATCCAGTTCTTTGTCATAGATACAGTTTACAAAGTATCATGGGGGAGCATCTGCTGTAGCTAAAGTTTCCGCTGCGTTCACCCCTCATCACATCATAGCTGTTTCCTCCAGTGAAAATGAAGCACGAACGCATACTTTATAAAACAACCATGTTGCCATTTTCATTTGAAAATTTAACATTCAATGTAATACATATTCCAGTCCATGTGGCAAAGAGGTTTGCATATTGAGCCAAGGAAAGTGAGTTGTTCTAGAAATGCAAAGAGTAAAATTTTGTGTTTGTACAACAGGTGTGTGTGTGTGTGTGTGTGTGTGTGTGTGTGTGTGTGTGTGTGTGTGTGTGTGTGAGAGAGAGAACATGAAGACTTGTATTTGGCTTATTCAGTACTCAAATATTATACAGTGGAATACTACAATAAGTTTAGTATACCACCCCTATTAGTCAGATTGGTCTGTGCAATGGATCGGATTGAACACACCTCATGCACACTCATGTTTGTCATTTTGACTTAATATCTACATGTTTGATCGAAAATTATCTTATCCCATGTATTTAATGTAGTTAGAGACTTCCACGATAATAATAAATTGTAAATAATTATTATTTAAAGGGGTGGTTTACTGCGATTTCACTTTTTTCATTTTAAATAGTGTGTAATGTTGCTGTTGGTGCATGAACAGTATCTGCAAAGTTGCAGCGCTGAAAGTTCAACGTAAGCGGAGATATCGTCTTTTAAAAATCAGGAAGTTTAATGCCTACAAAACGACTCATACGGGACTACAACGAACTACTTCCCGGGTTGCATACGAAATAAACCCATCAACCCCTCCCTCCTGAACATGCAGAAAAGGGGGCAAGGCCATGTTCTGCGGCTTTGTCGAAGAGGAAGAGTTATAGTGGAGAGTTGTAGCCGTGCCGTCGAAACGGTGTTATTTTCACCCAATTACAATCCTAATTCAGCTCTCTGTGCTGCGCATTTTACGGAAGACAGCTTCCACAACCTGTAAGTAAGATTTAATAATTTTAAATGTATTTGCATGTATAATTTCAGACGTAATGTTTTAGTTTTATCAAGGTCGTAAACAAATGCCAACGCTGGCAGTTAGTTAAATGCTATTTCGTGTGTCTATGACAAACGCTTACAAACATTTTGGACCCGAATTTGTAATTATGTACTAAATTTGTAAATGTATTTTCCATGTATACTTTATGACATAATTTTTCGATTTGATCAAGAACGTAAACACAAGCCAACGCTGTTTGGTTAGTAGCCAGTTAGTTCGATGCTATTTTGTGTGTATAAGACAAACGTGTACAAACTTCAAAAAATGATATGTAATCACAACAGCAAACTTCCATTCAGAAACGTTTGTAAAAGCCATGCTTGCGGAAGTTCTGCTTGACTCTCTTCATTACCGCACATGCAGCACTCGCTCGTGAAGGTAATGGGCGTGACGTTTCCGCACAACGTGCAGTACGCAGTTTAGCCAATCACAACACATCGGCCCAACTGACCAATCTGAGCCCATCGCCTGCTTCTGAGAGAGTGGTTTCAGAGAATCAGGAAGTCAACCGGTCGTTCAAATGACAGAGGAGAAAGCGGCTTACAATAAAGGTGAACTATATGAAAAATAAGGCGTTTTTTTAACAAGCGAAACACAAAGACATGTTATATTGCACCCCATAAACACAATCAAGCAAAGAAAAAAAGCAGTAAACCACCCCTTTATTTAATTATTTCATTAAATTTAATGATTAATTATTTAACTATTATCATTATTTAATAGTTATAATTATTAATTTTAGTTATTTAACTAGGTTATACATTATGTTCCAACACACTGTAATTTTCAAATAATATTCTGATATATAGCTGAATCAGGTGTTACTTGGTTTTCTTTGCTGCATCCTCAGAGGAAGTGCAAAGTCCTCTAGTCCCTCCACCCACCCAATCTCATGCCAAATAGGATACTTTCACAGGCCTCATAAACGACACCTGTGCTCACATTTGTTCCTTTTCTTTCGCTTGTTAATCCAAACTTTGGTTTACCTGAATTTATTGCCTGTGAGTCTCCTCATTTAATGTAACATTTGCAGCTGCTGTTTCCCTGAGGTGTGGCATTGGCATAGGAATCTAAACCATGTAGCTATTCCTTTGTTTTCCCTTTAGAATATTCCCTGAATACATGCTTGGAGGTACAATAAATGCAGTTAAAGCCTGACCTGACTAGACTGGATCCTTTCTCACCAGTCCCACTGGCTTCAAGCCAGCTGCTTACTCATTTCTGACCTCTGTTCTTTTCATGTGTGTGTAGAGTTGACAATAAACTTTGCAGGGCTGTAACCCTCTGGGAATCTTTTATTATAGGATAGATTTATATTATAGTAGGCTACATAGGATTAACACAGATTAAATAAAGTGTGACAGAGTAGTGACATGTTCTGGCTCAGCATCGTAATTAACAACATTCCTTGGAAATCACTCAGAAAATATCTGATGAATGAAATACATATGCTTTTAAAGGACAGCCAGATTCTACTGGGTACCAGCACATAAAGGGATTTTTAGAAAAGAAGCTTCTGATAAATTAACAAAGAAGGGCTTAAAACAGAAGTGCTCCTGGAGGACCACTGTCCTGCAGAGTGTAGCTCCAAACAGCTCCAGTATGCCAGTCTGGAAGTTTCTAGTAATTCCTTGAAGAGCTTATCTGGTGTGTTTAATACCAGAAGGATTTAACCCTTTCACTGGTGAGTTTTAAATATTCTAGCTGTTCCCCCAGAGTGAGTTTTTTAAGGCAACAATTATTTTAGAACGGTTCCCCTTGCGGTTTCCATGGCGACGCGTCATGCTTGTCACGTGACACATAACGGCCAAAGTAAAACTGTATTACAGATGGTTCACTTTTTAGTTTTTCCTTTTTTATTCAAAATATTCACAAACTTGCTTACCATGTCATGAACTATCTAATATTCCGATTCACAAATATTTGTAAATGAGTTAGTTTTGTCATTTCAAAACCTTTCTAAATGATCTTGATCATAATCTATAACATGAGATGGGTGCCGCCATGTTTGTTTGTGCTACAGTTCAAAGAGTCATGTCAGTTGGATTTACAGCATGCAAATTCTTCAAATTCTCCCAAAATACAAAAGTGGCCGGTGACCTGGGATAAGAATAGAGTGAACTGTAGTGTTTCAGAGCAAATCAGACAATTTCAGATTCGATCAGAACTAGCTGAAAACATAGATGAAAAATTTAGTGAGCTAACCATTGCAGTTAACCACATTAAGGCTAATGTGCTACAGGTAGGGCAACAGATTGATGTGTTAGTTGAAGTCAAAGAGCAAGTTGCTTATGTGTCATCGTCACTATCCATTGCTTCCTCTCTGTGAGATGCAATGGGGTGTCGAATATGCACGAACATTCCCAATTCTGTGCTTGTTATCACTGCATGCTGTGGGCAGGTTAGCAGGGTGTGGCCCTTGTATCCAGACCACGATAACGACAGCTGCCCTTTATGCAAAAATAATTTGTTTGTAGACAAATTGTAAGAGGCCTGAATGAGGTACTGGCAAAACTGACAAATCAAGCAACTTAATGCAGTCTGGCTGACAGTGTTTGGCTCAAAATTCTGAAATACTGTTTTATTTGACATGTTTACTGTAGCACTTTGTTGTATTTTGTTAGGAGGGCATAGTGTTCTGAGGTTAATATGATGCATGTTCATGTGCATGTTCAAATAAACCAGTTCAACTTGCAAATGGACTTGTCATTAATAGCAATTACGTGTGACACTAACAATTCCCACTTCACTATAGTCATAGTGCATTGCTGAGAAATATAGAAACATGTTGTGTCTTAAAAGGACCACAAACAGTAATTGCTGGTCGAACAACTGCATCCACACCATTTCTCCCTAGCCGTACATAATCAAAACAATGAATGTTTCTTGATGCACAGAATTTGGAAATGGAGGAAATACAGGAACCTCTCCCGAGTCCATATAGTTGCTGTAGGACTTCTTGAACTTGTCTGCATGTGTTTTATTCATCTCCGATACACATAGTATAAGTAACTATCAAGTTCACTCTATTCTTCACCCAGTTCACCAGCCACTTACTTGCATGAAATTGATGAATTCACATGCTGTAAATCAGACTTGACAGGACAGCGGTGGCACCCATCTCACGTTACAGATCACGATCAAGACCATTTATAAAGGTGTTTAAAGGACAAAACACACTCATTTACGCATATTTGGGAATCGGAATATCAGATTGTCCATGACATGTTAAGCAAGTTTGTGAATATATTAAATAAAAAAGGAAAAACTAAATAAAAGCAATCCATCTGTCATACAGTGTTATTGTGGCCGCGGTGTGTCACATGACAATCATGACGTGTCGCCGTGGAAACAGTAAGGGGCAACGTTCTAAAATAACGGTCGCCTTAAAAAAACTCACTCTGGGGGACTGCTAAAATATTTTAAACTCACCACTGAAAGGGTTAAAAATGCAAACAGAAGCTCACAACACAACAACATTAAGCCACAACACAATGGAAATGCTCCCGACCACTAAGGGGAAGTGTTGACAGTTATGTCCCATAACTGTGTCCCATGCCCAATCATGAGAATTGCCTAGTTGTTTAAATGGCGCAGCCCATGGGACTATACAAGGCGGGGGGTGTCCTCTTCCATGAGTCAAACCTAGAGTTGATCGCATACCTTGCTCACCCTCCTCCTGGAGGGTTATAACCTGGGTTCTCAAGTGGGATATGGGGTGGGGGGGGGATTAATGAGCAGGTCATGTTGATGCTCTATGAGCCCAGCAAATATCCTTCCGCTTAATCCATATCCACTGGCTGCTTCTTTCGGCTGCTTCAGAGACTGATCTAATTGTCTGTCGCAGAGCCTGTCCATGGATGCCAACATCTTTCAGCAGTCTGATGGTAGAAGCCACAAAACCTCTACATCCCACTTCAACCGGATAGACTTTAGCTTTCCATCCTCGTTGTTGAGCGTCTGCTGCCAGTTCTATGTAGCGCAACTTCTTGCGCTCATAGGCCTCTTCTGTTGAATTCTCCCATGGGACTGTGAGCTCTGTGATATAAACAGACTTCAATGTAGGGGACCAGAGTACCAAGTCTGGCCTAAGGGTGGTGGCTGCAATCTCTGGTGGAAAGATTAGTTGCTGGCCAATATCGACTAGCATCTTCCAGTCCCGAGCCATGGCTAGTTGTCCAGCGTCTGTTATGATAGGGGAATGATTGGGCTTTTTCTGTCCCTTTCGGATGAAGGTTGGGGCTGTGATGGAATTGGTTGCTCTCGGGGGCAAGGAGTTGGTGGTATTCCTCTTGCTCTCAAGAGCTGCTGCCAGACTCTTGAGGGCCTGGTTGTGCCTCCAGGTATAGCGGCCTTGTGTGACGCTGGTCTCACAACCGGTTAAGATATGTTTAAGACTCGCTGGAGTTGGGCAGAGGGCACAGGTTGGGTTCTCGCCATACCACTGGTGGAGGCTTTTTGGAGATGGGAGCACATCATAGGTGGCTCTGATGATGAAGCTCTGATGATGTTTTCACTGAATGTTTTGATATCCTGGCAATCTTAATGTATCAATTCATGAATCGAGCAAAAAATAAATCAATATTATTTTCAATTTGTACAGTTTAGTTCTGCTCTATGCACAGTCACTTCTGCGTTTTCCCTTAGGGGGCTTACTTAAATCCGGTGCTGTGCCGGAAGCTATTGTTCCTTAAAGGGATAGTTCACCCAAAAAATGATAATTTGATGTTTATCTGCTTACCGCCAGGGCATCCAAGATGTAGGTGACTTTTTTTCTTCAGTAGAACACAAACGAAGATTTTTAACTCAAACATTTGCAGTCTGTCGTTACTTTAAAAAAGTAATTAGTTATAGTTTCTAGTTACTTCTCACAAATAGTAACTGAGTTAGTAACTGAGTTACATCATCAAGCTGAAGAATTCCAAAGGAACTCCATTATTTTGACAGGAAAATACAACAAAGAATATCGTTTACATGCTTCACACTAGAATTTATGGTACGTCAAATACAGCTACACTGCACACCCATTCAGATGAACTGAAAAATTAAATTCTAATAATATAATATAGTAACGCCACATTTTATTGTCAGTAATGGTAACGGTGTTGTAACAGGGGAAACAGTAATTCATTTGATTACTTGTTACTGAAAAAAATAACGCCGTTAGTAACGCCATTTATTTATAACGCCGTTATTCCCATCACTGGTGACTATACATAAATGTCCTAATATACGAAACGATCGGTTTGTGCAAGAAACTGAACAGCATTTATATAATTTTTT
Organism: Acrossocheilus fasciatus; assembly: GCA_036784905.1. Lineage (NCBI taxonomy): Eukaryota > Metazoa > Chordata > Actinopteri > Cypriniformes > Cyprinidae > Acrossocheilus > Acrossocheilus fasciatus. The sequence continues at coordinate 20,117,760 of CM071945.1, forward strand.
ACCTCTGATACAGGCAATGTCCAACTCTCCTGAGCTCATCCACAACATCCGGCACGTGATGCGTCAACGGCTCTGGAACATATACATATACGTAGATTCTTACACCGTGTCCTAACTACACGCCACGCGACAGGATTCCAGCGAAATGCAGTTTGGCTGTCCACACTACACGCGACGCGACAGCGCGACACAACAGAATCAATCAAATATCACAGTCAATCAGAAGAGTGGGTGGGCGGGCTCTCTTTGGAAGCGCACTGCAGTACCGCACTCGCATTGAAAATGGGTGAGTAAATAATCAAATAAATAAATAAATAATTCCCATTATTAAGAAAAATAGAAACCGGAAATAGAAACCGTTTCTAAATTAGAAATTTCGCGTGTCGCCGTCGTGGCTAGTTAGGACAAAAACTCTGATTAACATGCAAAAGATACCTTTTATCGCGTGTCGCGGCATCGCGTCGCGTGTAGTTAGGACACGGTGTTACGCATTGCAGCCCATAGAAACAGTCGCTAATGAGGAATCTATGCACTGTACTGTATATCTATGTGCCAGAGCAGGTTGACCCGTCACGGTCCGGATGTTGTGACAGTCAGACACTGAGGTTTATCATAGGTAAAAATTGACATAAATACTGATCAGTTTCTTGCACAAACCGATCGTTTCGTGTCTTAGGACATCAATGTTTCGTCACGTGCCACAAGGTTTAATTTGAATTTGTTTGTGCATGTTTTTTCCCTCTCAAAGATTCTGCGCCCATTAACTGGCATTATATGACTGACAGACTACACAGGTTTGAGTTAAAAACCTTCGTTTGTGTTCTACTGAAGAAACAAAGTCACCTACACCTTGGATGCCCTGGGGGTAAGCAGATAAACATCAAATTTTCATTTTTGGGTGAACTATCCCTTTAATACGTAGAGCTTTCAAAATAACAAGAGGAGAAGATGATTTTTCATCTTACAAGAGCTTCCCCAGATTACTGTAAATTAATTTCATCGCATGGAGAAGGGCATTAAACGTACAAGTTACATCGACAACTTTAGGGTGAGTATTGTTCTATTGTCTTCTAAGAAATCTAGCTAATAAGGCTGGATAAGGCTGCTGCACCGATTTGATCAGCGCTAAAATAGCAGGCTTAAGTTAGAGTTTAGCTATAAACTCTGTCCACCTCAGGTTTTTATAATTCCTAAGAGATAGTAGAAATAACAGCAGAGCTCCCGGTAATCCACGTTTGTTTGCATCTGTGGCGTTTGCTGTGATAGGAACATCTTCACTTGTTATTGATCATGACATTCTTGTTGCTAAACTAAAATGTTATGGTTTTTCACTCACAGCTCTTGATTGGATTGGAAGTTATCTTTCTAATAGAAAACAGAGAATGTTTTATAATGGATCTTTCTCGGAGGCTAAAATTATCTACTGTGGTGTACCACAGGGTAGTTGTTTAGGTCCATTATTGTTTTCCATTTTTATAAATGAATTACCATATGTTGTTGATAAGGCAAATATAGTTATGTATGCCGATGATTCTACAATGTTTTCCGTGGCACATACATTAACTGAGCTTCAGGAAAATGTAAGTGATGAGTTGTTAACAATTTCTAAGTGGGTTCGAATTAATAAATTGATTTTAAATTTAGAAAAAAACAAATGTATTGTTTTTAGTAACAAAAATAGTATGACAAAAGCTGCTGATTTGAATTTATTTAGTAATAGGGTGCCAATAGTTGCTGGGTGTGATGCTTGACAATACGTTGTCCTGGTCCAAACATATAGATAATATAGTAAGTATTATGGGAAAAGGTATAGCGGTGGCCAGCAAATGTTCTGCATTTATCCCATCTTCACTTTTTATCACATCTTGAGTATGGTATGGTCAAGTGCTTCGGAGAAACACATAAAAAAACTTCAGATGGTTCAGAACAGAGCAGCCAGGTTAGTGCTTCATTATCAGTTTCGGGCCAATGTAAGTGATATGCATAGAAAGTTATCGTGGCTGCCGGTGAAGGTTAAATTCCATTTACGATAGTTGGTATATATTTATAAGGTATTCAAGTAACATTGTAGCTTCCCCCAGTAACTTCACGAACACAAGAATTCTTTGATGACTGGCGATTTATTGACTGGTTCATAACCAACCGACTTGAGATGCCGTGAGAACAGCACAAATGTAGAATGAACACAAAGAACATAAAACAAATAAATAAATAAAAAATCTTGCAAGCATTCCAAAAAAAGTTAAGTTCATCTAATAACTGCAATATTTATAAAGATATTTCCCTTTATCACAATAACATCATTTACGTTACAACAACCACATGTAATACAAATTAATCTGACTTCATTGGCTGGTTACTAAAGGAAGAGCTTTAAACTTGTTTCCGATGTTCCCTTTAACTCACGATGAGTAGAATAAATGTTAAACACACTTTAATTCGTCATACTTTTTAGCTCACTATCTTTGACTTGCCATCTTTAATTGCCGTTTTTCTCTCACTATCTATGCACCTTTTCATAAGGTCTCTACTAACCGGCGCTTACTAAGCAACTTCAAATTAAAAGTCCTAAATAAACTACTTAAAGTAATTAAATAAACAAGAAATACAAACTGACTTCTCGGCAGTTACAATCATACTCCTTGTTTTTTTTTTCTTTAAAAAGCTTGTTTATGTGGGACTTAGACATGTTTATAAAACACATCAAGTGAGCAGGGATCAACTTTTTTTTTACCGTGTCCACGAACAAATTTGATGAAAAAGACTGTACTTTATTGAGGTTCTGTTGCTTGGAATATGGTTCCCATAAATATAAGAAAGAGTAACTGTACATATGTATTTCGAAAAAAATGTAAAGACATGCTTATAAATATGTAGATGTATATTTTTAAGTGCTGCTTCTGCTGAGATGTATAGTTTGTGATGTGATAAGTCAATTTTTTTTTTTTTTAAAGGGGTGGTTTACTGGTTTTTTTCTAGGCTTGATTGTGTTTATGGGGTGCAGTCTAACATGTGTTCATGCTTAATTTTTTTAAAAACACATTATTTTTCATATAATTTACCTTTATTGCACACCGCTCTGTTCCTTCTCTGACAAACACCTCAATTACTTCCTGTTTTTATGAAGCCCCTCCCTCAGAAATACGTAATGGGCTCTGATTGGTTAGCTGGCTTAGTGTGTTGTGATTCACTAAACCGCCGAGTGTACGTCTAAATGTCCCGCCCCTCAGCTCAGTGGCATGTGCACCAGTTGTATTGTAAACAGTAATTTATAATAATATAGAAACGTCTATATTGCTTATCAATTTGAGCCCGATTGAGACGCAGAGGATATTAGTGAAGAGGATTGCGCAGAACCTGTGCAAGCACGGCTCTTAGTGGTTCGTTTGTTTTCTCATAAGTTTAGATATGCTGTTATTATGCTACTGCTTATGTTAGCTTTTAATATACGGTTTTATTCTGATTAAAGCTTTAATACAGTACGGCAACCGCACACGCGTCCATGTATAACGCTTCTCATTGCTATGTGAAAATGTATAGTTGGAACAGTTTGTTGGAGCTGATCTGACGATCTGAATGAGAGAGAGAGAGAGAGAGAGAGAGCAGAGCAGGGCGACGCGAGGAACTGTATTAAGAACGGCTGTTTTAGAACATTGATTTTGAAACTTGTGAATCCATTGGAATTGTTAGAAGACAGAATCGCGATTCACATATTAATAGATTTTTACGTGCACCCCTAGTTTTCTCTTCCTCTTCTCTAAAGCAGCGCAGCATGGCCTCGCCTCGCCCCCTTCCTTACATGTTCCCGAGGGCGGGGTTTATCTGGGTCAGTGACGTATCAGACCCGGGAAGTAGTTCGTTGTAGTCCCTTACCAGCCGTTTTTGTAGGCATTAAACTTCCAGAATTTTAAAAGACGATATCTCTGTTTGCATTGAACTTTCAGCGCTGCAACTTTGCAGATGTTGTTTATGCTCAAACAGCAACATTACACACTAAATAACGTTAAAAAAGTGAAATTGCAATAAACCACCCCTTTAATCTATTTGTACGATTGTCTGTTTTGGATTGAGTTGATGACCCCAGGAAAACTAGCAACCACTCTCTGGAAGCTAATGGGGATCCAAATAAACAATAAACTTGATATAAAGTATTTTAAATACTGTTCCCATTTTTAGATTGCCATGTATCGTAATAAACCTTAAGTCTGACCGTTTCTGGCAGTTATTGTTATATTTTCAACTTTTATTATCTGTAACCTGAAGCTTGAATTGTTTACATTTAATATAGCAGTTTTCCAGGGATCCCTAACACAAACATGATGAAGCCGTTCAGTAAAAAGCAAACAAGATCAGAAATGGTTAAAAGGGATAGGGACATCCTTTGAAATATTACTGAACTCTTTACAGTGTATTGGCATGTTTGTAACATTATATAAACTATTCATTTTTCATAATTTATTTTAAATATAGTTTAATTTACAATGTAGCAATTTAAAATGCAACTGAAAGTAATTCAAAATGTATCTGAAATAAATTCAATATGTAACCCAATGTAATTATCTTCACAGATTGTTTTAAAGGACTCCCATCCATACTGTTGCAGCACTGTACCCGACAGCACACTATTCAGAACTGAGAATCAACGCAATTCCTCCTGTACAGAGCTGCACTGAAATGGAGCAGAGTTGGCACAAACCTAGAACAATGTTAAGTGCAATAATTATCAAATTCTTTAATGAATGACATAATTAATAAACTTTGATTAATAATATTAACATGCCCCATTGGTATGCCTAGAAAGTCGAGCCAGGTCCTATCAGTGGGACGGTGGTCCTGTTTGCAAGAGAGTGGTTAAGGTAGGAGTAGACTGTCTAATATTGTTACATCATCTTTTCATATCTTGCTATATTCATAATGTATAACATGCCTATATGATTAGCCCTAGCAGAAAAAAAGACAAACACAATCATATTGAAAATGGCTCCATTCATAATGTATGCAACAAGTAATGACAGTGGTGGAAGATTTTTACTTTTTTAATGGTCAATTTACACTATATCTCTGTTTTTCATCTCAGGAGAACGCTTTACAGTGGTGTCACCAGCAATCTGCCTGACCTATCAGTCCTCCAAGCGGGAGAAGTGTTTAAAAAAAACAAAAACAAAAAAAACATTACACTACCATAGTTATTAGTATTTTACATAACTATTTACCTATCAGTCCTCCAAGTGGGAGAAGTGATAAAAAAAAAAAAACATATTACACGACCACAGTTATTAGTATTTTACATAACTATTTGCCTATCAGTCCTCCAAGTGGCAGAAGTAAAAAATAAAATAAAATACCATTACACTACCACAGTTATTAGTATTTTACATAACTATTTGCCTATCAGTCCTCCAAGTGGCAGAAGTAAAAAATAAAATAAAATACCATTACACTACCACAGTTATTAGTATTTTACATAACTATTTGCCTATCAGTCCTCCAAGTGGCAGAAGTAAAAAATAAAATAAAATACCATTACACTACCACAGTTATTAGTATTTTACATAACTATTACACTGTATCAAAGTTTCTAAAATGTATGTGTTTATATTTACATGTTTAGATTACACTAGTGAGCAAGAAACCATATAAAAGGTATATATATAGGTATATATATACTTGCATTTACATTATATTAAATTTACTACCAAATTAATCCATCCCAAGTGTTTTGTGTAAGGCCAGATCTCTCTGTGGAAGACCAACTGAAAGGTGTACTCAAAATCAAACGCGCTTAACGAAATAAATTACACAAACGGACGATCCCCCAATTTGTTACGACCCATGGCTCAAGGGAAGCAACAAACAGAGGACACACGCGAAACCAAAATGTTGACTCAAAATATAGTTTATTTAAGGACTTAAATCACATAGAAATAATAAAGAAACCATAAAAAAACAATCATGAATTGGAAAAACGTCAGTAATGTCAGGGTGTAATGTAAGATGCATGAATGTAAGGGAATGTAGTGTGCTGCAGTGTTGAAGGTGCCAAAACAAAAGCCAACCAAACCAAAAATCCAAAACCAAAGGCCACTTCCCAAACCCAAGCGGAGGCCACTTTTAACAAAGCATCTAATAACAAACAGGTGTTTCAAACGGCTGCCAATCAAGGTCATTTGTGGACTCAGCGTCAGTTCCATGAAGAGACGACAGGGGTCGTCACAACCATGAAGAGGAGGAACTCATCGAAGGGCTGCAGAGACTGACACTGTCAAAATAAATTAAATAATTATGATACATGCAACGTGTGCATCAAAAAATAAAAATATATATAACATTTTCTTTCTCTGTCACAAACAATATAATATCCATATTTACCATTGCATTGCTTACTCCAACTTCACTCGTTGTAGCTGTCCTTGCTCTGGTCACACGTGCCATGCTGTGGGATGCAGGTTCAATAACTCTCCAAAAGGCCATTAAATGGTTCTACATCTCAAATCTAGATTGGATGAGACATGTTTTCAGAAAATACACACCACACAATATAATAACAATGCCAGTTAGTTTGCGTACACTGAACCTGAAGGTTACTTTAAAAATTGACATGCAAGTACTCTTATGAAAAAAATTATTTTAGCTGGGGTTTGGAGTATGACAGCTTTATTTTTATTTTTGGGTGAATCATCTATTAACTCGTTAACAAATATTGCCCAGACCCACAGAAGATGTTTCTAACAAACAGGCAACCACAGCCACAAAACAAAACAAACAAACAAACAAACAAACAAACAAAAACAATAGGCCTACACTGTGCTCATAATATAGTAAAGTATAAAAGGGTTTAGATCTTACCTGGTGTAGAACCGCATGCGGTTTTCATTTAGGGATGGGTACCGAGAACCAGTACGTAATTGGGTCAATACCGGACTACCGATAAGCTTCAGGACAAACGATACTGTTACCAATACTTGGGTTGTTTTATCTTCGTATACTCCAATGTTAATGACGAATTAGAAGCTGCTGCTTGTCATTTTTCTTCACTAAACGATCTGGTTGACGTTTGCACGATTTGCATGCCATGCTCATGTGCGGTGTGTGTTTGCGTTAGTCAGTGGCCGCAAAAGTGAACCGTTGGAAAGTGTGGGCTCACGTTACAAAACTAAGCATCACTAGTGTCAGATGCAATGCATTAGTGTAGTAGCAATAGTGAACAAAGGAGGCAACACCAGTAGGCTAATATAATGAAACATTTACTAACAAAACACAACATATACCTCAAGCAATGCGCTGCATTTAACGTGTCTCCCGACTCCAGCTTCAAGTGCAACACGGGAGACACATTCACATCAAATAATAATTCAGCGGTAGAGTTAAACTCACTAGACACTGCACTTAGTAGTACGGAGCCCGGGAAGTCACCTGTAGGAGAAAAAAAAATTCAATCCGTGCCGACGGTTTTGCAATCCATTCCCTCAGTTTATAAACCGTACTCAATTCTTAAACTGTTCCCTCGGTTTAACAAATCGTGCCCACGGATTAATAAACCGTACCCACGAATTTCCAATCCGTGCGCTCAGATTTTGTAAACTGTACCGTCGGTTTTTGAATCCGTACCCACAGATTCATAATCCGTGCGCACAGGTTTGTAAATTCTCGGATTTGTGGCTCCGCCCCCACCGGCAGATTCAACGTACTGTTTAGGTGCGGGATGCACTGTATTGTATTTATTAAATATTATTTGTCATAGTAGCCTATGAGACCACGATCCGCACTCACAAAATAGTCTTCATTTTAGCGTTTATTTTACATTAATCAACAATAGTATAAAACACTGCCGCCTGTGTTTTATAGCTTAAAATGAACGCTAAAAATAAGAATAAAAAAATTCCTGAATTTTCTAAAAAACAATAGAGTTTTGAGAGAAGAAGGTAAAAGGCAATACAAAATGTACCGGTTATGTTGTCATTCCTTTGCTCTCTAACTGAATGTAATGTTATAATAGGCTAGTTATTTAACAATGACATTAACAGTGAAGCATATCTAACTCTGCGGGAAAAAGACTTCATGTTAAGAATGAATAGAACACAAACACATTTACAAAACTGTAAAATGTTATTAAAAATAAAGCATTCATGGATTATTTTATGACAAACATTTTACTGTTCTATTGTACCTATAACTATACTGATAGTTTACTAATTAAATACTTGCAGTAGCATTTTTAGTATACTTTGAAGTATACTCTCAGTAAACTACTAATTTAGTAGTTTTATACCACAAGTATACTCGCAAGTTTTCTTTAAGTGAACTTTATATCATACTTTAAGTATACTGCTATGTCCCTATGTAGGTATTAATTTGTATATAATTTGTTATATGAATATCTGAACATACAAAACATCAAAAGAAAGAACAGTGTATCTGCTTGTAAACAAAAACATTTTATTCTAGCTTCATGCATTCTTTTTTTAAACACTTGAATGTGGGTAAGTTTCATAAATAAAAAATAAAGAAATAAACAATATTTTGAACAAAAAGCTGAAAAAAGGATATGAATTGGATTCAGAATGATAATCAAAATGTCGATCAACACCCCAAAGCTTGACAGTCATTATTACCTCTTCATTGGTCGATATTTTATTCCATAATGTTACACAGTTTTGATACTGTTTTATGTCTGATGATCATGTTAGATTACACATGGAAGTATCTGTTGTTTCTTTTTCTTCTTGTTTTTTTTTTTTTTTTTTTGAGCTTGAGGTAAGCAGTTTTTGTTTTAGCGCCACGTCGCGCTGATTTCATTTCGCATTTTTATTGGTTGGTCAGTAAACGTGAACTGTACCAGCAAACACACTGTGCGAGGATCATGCTGTATCGTAGGCTATCTTTGGTCACAAGATCGTGACAACGGCCGTCTTTGAACATCTCTCACTGTATGACACAGGACCATTAGGGGCTACAATCACAGAAATCACCACAATCGTTTCATGATGCCAATCTTTCATCCGGGACAGCTGAAAATCATGCAGTGTGTTTAGGCTTAAAGCAGGGTTGGTGAACATCAGTCCTGGAGAGCCCCAGGCCCGCAGAGCTTTATTTCAACCCTAATCAAAGACACCTGAACAAGCTAATCAAGTTCTGAAGGGTTACTTGGAAGCTACAGGCAGGTGACAACTCACCAGGTGAGTTCATGCCATATCGTAATTACCGTAATTAATGATATACCAACTTGTAAAAAGCATTCACATCCTCGTAGAACTCGTAATTCTCATAATCATGAGGAAGTTAAAGATGATAAACAAGTTAATCATGTCTTTCGAAGTTTAATCTTTCTTTATTCTTTTGGGCAAAAATTGACTCTTCATTCAAGTTTCAGCAGTTTACTTTTACTTTTACAGTGTACTTTTACAAAACAGAAACAAAATAAATTCTGGTCCAAAAAACTGTTGCTCCATTTTTCTTTCTTTCTTTCTTAAAGGGGTCACCAAAAAGGTGATTAAAGGCAGTCCAATAATAAAATAGAGCAATCCATTAAAAAATAAACATGGGGGGGGGGGGGGGGCTTTTACATCCCTAGCCCCTAATTGTATAGGCAGGCAAACTATATCAGTTATCAAATTAAATGATCTAGAATAATAAACCTTCAAAATAAGAGTCTCTGGAGTCACAACTTCCATTTAAACTACAATCAGCCAGCTTCTGAAAGCACGGATTGGAAATTTGTGGGTACAGTTTATTAATCCGTGGGCACCATTTGTTAAACCGAGGGAACAGTTTAAGAATTCGTGAGTATGGTTTATAAACTGAGGGGACGGATTGCAAAACCATCGGCACAGATTGTTTTTTTTTTTTTCCTACAGGTGACTTCCCGGGCTCTGTACATACGGACTACTTTAATAGACAATATTTGTTTTGGACATGACTTACTTTATTTAAAAGTAGACATTTCAAGCTTTCTATACATATATTTCTCATGCATTTGAGGCGAGTATTCGCGGAGATTCATGTTGTTTTATTTACGTGTCTGTGAAGAGAGGTGACAGAGACAGAGCTGGCAGAGAACGCACCCTGTTTATTTTCTTTATTTATTAAGAGAACATTATTTTGTTGTTATTATGACTATACACAAATAAAAGTAGACCCTTTGCAGTTTCAAACGATATCTTATTCTTATCTGTACGATCAAAACTCTGAATATTTTTAGTTCTTTTCGCAGTCATAAAGAAAATACGAGATAGCCCGCACTAGTGCGGGCTTCAACCCCTGGGGGTTATTGGTCAGGACAGTAGGAATAGACACAGGAAACAATTGGACAGGTGATAATTGAACACAAGCAGGAAAGTACATTTAGCTGGGAGGTGCAGTTGTGCCTTCACATCAATGTGCTGTCCTCAAGGCTATATGGCTCTGACAGAGGGCACTCTACACTCAGGATACTAAGGGGTGATTCTCTTATATGTCTTGTTGAGATATCAGCTTTGTCTTAAGATATCTTCAGTTTTATTTATTATTTAAACGTTTACTAATATTGTAAATAGTAAAACTATCATTTAAATAGCATTGAACATTTCAGGATATCAACGGTTGCTAAGTTTAAATGTTTAAATTTATCTTCAATGTCCATCATTGTATATACTACACATTTTCTAAACACACTAGAAAGTACAAGTGCAAGATGTTTAGTATAAGAGCAATACCTCTTTTTTTTAAATAAATGTAACAGTAGTGTACCAGTTTTTTTTTAGTTTTTTTTTTTAGTTTTTTATTTTTGCTTTGTTTAGCATTAAAAAAAATGTTTTTGTATAGCCCATTTTTGCATGTATGTAAATATAGGTTATGGTTTCCTCTCTTAAATCATTGTGCAATAAAACACTGTCTACATAATACAACTTCAAATATGACAATGCATGTATTGTCTTTGATTGAAATGGTGTGGATAAATGACATTGAGGTTAACCAGAGGGAAGAAAACTAAAATGAAAAAGAGATCTCTTTAACATTTAAAATATTTCTCCTAGACAGAAATGAGGTTACCCTAAAATTGAATGGAAATTTTAGCTTGTCTCCTGCTTCTCAAACTTGTTTCCTGAGACAAAAACTCTAACACTCTCACAATGGTCCCCTTTAAAGCTTTAGAAGAGATCTCAACAACATCACACACTGTGCTCAGATATTTCTCCTTAGCTAGAGACTCTGGATCTCTCACATTTGTCTCCTCAAAAGTTTAGGAGAGATCTCACCAACATCACACATTGTGCTCAGATATTTCTCCTTAGCTATAGACTCTGGATCTCTCACATTTGACTCTTTTAAAGCTTTAGAAGAGATCTCAACAACATCACACACTGTGCTCAGATATTTCTAATTAGCTATACACTGTGGTGGTCTCACATTTGTCTCCTCTTAAGTTTCAAACGAGATCTCAACAACATCACATACTATTCTCAGATATTTCGCCTTCACTAAAGACTCGAGAGCTCTCACATTTGTCTCCTCTAAATTTCAGAAGTGATCTCAAGAACTTTACAAAGTGCGCACCAAATCAAATGCCTCAATATGAGCTCAAATATTTCTACCATATAATATGTATTATCAAATTAGTCAATTAATAATCAAGACTGAGTCATAAGCCATTTATGTGCCTTTCAGCAAAGAAAGCTCCAGGGTTACAATTTATGTAAATCAGTTTTGATTAAGGCATCTGATAAATTACTATTTCCAGCAACAAATTATGTGCCAAATTAAGTACAGAAACGTCCTATAAAAAAAGTAAAATTTTCCTTATTCCTGCATAATTTCTCTCTCAATATATCCTTTAACTCTGAATTTATGACCCAACCCCCCCTCCCACCCTCCTTTATTTAGTGCCTTTAAAATCTGATGTACAATTAGTAAATTAAGTTTAATTTACGGCAATTACAAAATTTGGAGTATAATGAAGTGAGGTGTGGGCAAGTATGGTAACCCATACTTGGAATTTGTGTTTTGCATTAATCGCATCCAAGTGCAAACACAGATAAAAAATTTAATGGCTGGCTTAATGGCTTCTTTATGTACAGCAGTGGTGCTATATAGCACCTTAACCACCCCAAAGAACCGCTGAAGAACCACTGAAGAACCATACAGGGGCTTAACAGGTTCTTTATACGGTAGTGGTGCTATTTAGTACCTCAACCTCCCCAAAGAGCCGCTGAAGAACCACTGAAGAACCATTTTTTTTTTTAGAATGTATGTCAATCTCAAAGCCAATTCAAAGATATCAAATCAATAGGCCCTTTCGCACCGCAGGAACTTTTTCATAGTACCCGAACTAATTGTAGAACTACCCGCTTTTTGGCGTGTTGGCACCGCGGGAACCAGGAACTGTTTTAGTTCCCGGAACTCCGTTTGGAGGAACTAAATTAGCTCCTACTTCAGAGTAGGGTCTTTGTTTTCGTTGTTGAACGCCGCGCACAAATGACGTCGCTGTTGACCGAATGAATTATGAAGTGTGTAAACATACTTCGTATACCACAGGCTCTTTCTGACTACAGAAGGCCCTGATATTCTTGCAATATTTCCTTAAGTACTCTGACCAAAGCCCCTTTTCCACCGCAGGAACTTTACCCAGGAACTAGGGAATTTTGGCCGGTACTTGGTGTGTTTCCACTGCAGGAACCAGGATCTAAATAAAGTTCCGGGTACAAATTTGCCCTTTATCCCACAGAGAGGAGCATAAACTTGTCTAATCCTTCTGATATTTGCCGCCGGCTCTAATGTATCTGTAGTGCAGGGTTCCTCAAATCTTTCCCTGGAGGGCCAATCTGCTGAAGAGTTTAGCTCCAACCCTGATCAAACTCACCTACCTGTGATTTTCTAATGATCTTGAAGACTCTAATTAGCATGCTCAGGTGTGTTTGATTAGGGTTAGAGCTAAATTCTGCAGGAATGGGCCAGATTTGAGGATGCCTGCAGTGTTTACTCACTTTGAGTAAATCTAACAGGTAATCTTTGGTCTTTATTCTATTATTCTATTATTCTATTAATCTGTTGATATGTTCAAATGAAAATAAAGATAGGCAATGCTGTTTGATATAATATTTAATTTCATTGTAATGTACATTCCCTGAAGCACATTTCCGCGGCTATATTAATATGTTTAAATGAAAATGAAAAGAGGCAGTGGTGTTTGATATAATATTTCATCCTATTGTAAATACAGTGAGGAAAATTGCAGTAGCCGAGGCGAGCTGACTGATGTCATCAAGTACGCTGCTCTTTGCAGCTCAAAATAAACTTCCCCCGAAATGGAGACAGGAACTAACAGTTGGAATTTGCATTGATCAAGTAGAGTTATTATCACCTTTTGGGACAGAAGGTAATTTGCATGAAATGCACTCGGAACTGACATGCCCTCTACAGTGTGTAAAATATCTCTAAACTCTTAGGATCTGTATTACCTTTTAGTTTACTTTTTGTAAGAATGAGACCATTGTGCCAGACGCCCTGAGACAATTCAAATGATACCAAACATGACTGTAAATATCACTTGCATTCATGTAGAACATTATATTCTACTATTGACCATTCTGAGTGAGCTCAGTGAAGGGAAGGATGGGTGAGGGGAAGGAAGGGGATGAAAATCAACTGATGCATATGTGAGAGAGGCATCTTCCCGTATTTTCTCTCAGTGGGATGTGGGAAACATATGTATGTATGTTAATACACTGTGTAACTACTCGCTGGTCATTAAACAGTCCACGCTTCCAAAATACTGATGTCCATATGTTTTATTTTTCTGATATGGAACACCATGAAAACTACATGCAAACTACATGCAAACAACATGCAAACAAAACAAGGAAACTTAGTTTTACACATAATTTGAAGGACATCCACGCAAATAAAGAAATATACAAACATTAACTATTTTATCATGTTGGCCTGATAACCAGCAGTAGAATGGTAAGGAGCTCTAACATATGTCTCTGAATTCACATCTCGTCATTCAGTTTGTGCCAATACTTCCAGGTTAAATTAATCAGGAAGGGTCATGTGACATTCATTTTAGTCAAACTGAGAGTATAAATGAAAATAAAGTACAATACCAACAAAATTATAAAATTGACATACACAGAAATACACACTTAAATCGTGAATACAAACAATATAAACATTAATCCACGAAATCACAAATACTTCATTCATAACTCATAACGTCTCGGTTACACAGGTAACCCTCGTTCCCTGAAGGAGGGAACGGAGACGTACGTCGGACTGACCGACGAATAGGAATCTCGCTAGAGAGGCCAATCTGCTTTGAGTGTAACTAAAATGAGCCAATGCATATTGGCATGCAATCATATGCAGCAGCTGCTCACCTCGTAGCGCGGGTATATAATGAGCAGCAGGTGCGTTGCATCTTCAGGTTTTCACTGAGGAGCTGAACAGGTAAGGCGGCTGCATCAGCGGGGTCCAGCGAGTGTGGCGACGGGACGTACGTCTCCGTTCCCTCCTTCAGGGAATGAGGGTTACCTATGTAACAGAGACGTTCCCATTCAGTCGGTCACGTTCAACATACGTCGGACTGACCGACGAATAGGAATCCCTACCAAAGCGCCACAGGAGCTGCCCCCTTCCAGCACTCTGCAGCAAGCCTCCTGTACCTCCTTGCTTAAGGACGGTGGGACAGGGCAAACACAGAGAGTGTCGATCACTGCTGTACCCCAAAACCCATTCAGTGAGACTTTTGGATAACACTGGGAAAGTATACCCATTCACTGGAAAGGAATGCTGCAGAAGCCACATCCTTCCCTGAAGGAGTTATGTGGAGAAGTACATATGGACTAACCCCGTAGGGCTGTACTACATATGGGAGTACTGGGGTGACTCCAACCTGACGAGAGGTGGGTTCTCCCAGAGGGAAAGACACAGGTTTTCGTTTAGGAGCAACCCGTGGAATAACCCATATGGGATACCCGTAGGGTCACACATATGGAACCTAGCCTAAATCTGATTCTCAAGGATACAACGGAGTAAAGGCCTGGCGCCAGATGCTGAGGTGAGAACACGGGAGGAGACCGGCTCAACACGAAGGCTATAGAATCTAACGAACGTGTTAGGTGTTGCCCAGCCCACAGCTCTACAAATATCTGTCAGCGAGGTGCCACGAGCCAGCGCCCAGGAGGATGCCATGCCTCTCGTAGAGTGGGTATGCAACCTGAGCGGGCAGGGCACACCTTGTGCTTGGTAAGTCAAGGCAATGTCGTCCACTATCCAGTGGGCCATCCTCTGCTTGGAGACAGCCTTTCCCTTCTGCTGGCCTCCGTAACAGACAAAGAGCTGGTGTGAGGTCCTGAGGCTTCGAGTTCTGTCTATGTACAGTCGAAAGGCACGAACTGGACAGAGCAAAGTCAGGGCGTTCTTCGGTGAGGCGTGCTGACTGTTTGCCCGAATCCAACTCCATGCCGAGAAAAGGGATCCTCTTTGAAGGCCCAACTGGCTGAGGTGACCGAGCACCAAATCCATGTGTTTGCATAACTGCTCCCGAGACTGTGCAAGAATAAGCCAGTCGTCGAGATAGTTGAGGATGCGAATGCCCTGTTCTCTCATGGGAACAAGGGCTCCCTCCACGACTTTCGTGAAGATGCAGGGAGACAGGGCCAGCCCGAAGGGCAGGACCTTGTACTGATACGCTCGACCCTCAAACGCAAAGCGCAGAAACAGCCTGTGTCGAGAAAGAATCGAGACATGAAAGTACGCGTCCTTCAGGTCGATCGCTGCAAACCAGTCTCAGGGACGGATGCACTCGAAAATGCGTTTCTGCGTGAGCATTTTGAACGGTAGCTTGTGCGCGGCCATGCACTTCTTCCACCGTGGCCGCATAGAAAAATAATGTGCCGCGCACATGCAAAAATGAGTTGGGAAAGCCATTTGATTGTATCCTAGTAAAAACGAAAGGATTGCCATGCTCAGGTAAACCGCTATAGAGCTGCTGCCACTATAGAGTTAGAACTGGTGAATGCGGTTTACTAGAAAGAGAACGATGAGTGCCAAATGAATCGCTGTAGAAACCGAATACTTCAATGGTTGCGGACGAAGTAGCTCAAATCGAGAGCCAACGCAATGACATGTGAAATAAAATGTTCTCATGTATTAAAGAAGATTGGCTTGATTAAGTGGTGGAAATAGCGGACGATGGGCACAGAACGGTAACAAAACTCTGAGACCTTTACAGTCACACACAGGTGTATTGTGCAGACTGTACTTTAGGGATGTTTAGTTAGCTATAGAAGAATTCATGTTTTTTGTTTTTAGTATTTAACTTACAGATCTCAGTTTAAATGCTTCAGTTTGTTTTATATTCTCTTCTATCAGTTTAAATGTTTAAGTTGTTTTGATATTATATTATATTATGTTAGGCCTATATTATAAACCTAATAAATAATTGACCTTGTTTTTTTTTTTTAATGGAGTCACTTATGCTCATCAAGGCTGTATTTATTTGATCAAATTACAGAAAAAAATCCCCAGTAATATTGTGAACTCTTAGGCTATTGCAATTTCTAATATTGGTTTTCTATTTTAATATATTTTAAAATATAGTGTATTCCTGTAAAGCAAAGATGAATTTTCAGCATCATTACTCCACTCTTCAGTGTCACATGATCCTTCAGAAATCATTCTAATATTCTGATTTATTATCAGTGTTGAAACTGTTGTGCTGCTTAATATTTTTGGAACTTTTTTTCTTTGATTAGGCTAATAAAAAGTTAAAAAGAACAGCATTAATTAAAAAATATGGTAACACTTTACAATAAGGTTCATTAGTTAATAATAGTTATTAGTAAACATAATAGTAACATTAGTAAACATGAACTAAGAATGAACAATACTTCTACACCATTTATTAATCTTAGTTAATGTTAATTTCAGCATTTACTAATGCATTATTAAAATCACAAGTTGTGTTTGATAACATTAGTTAATACACTGCAAACTAACATGAATAAACAATGAACAACTGTATTTTCATTAACTAACATTAACAAAGATGAATAAATAGTGAAATAAATGCATTGTTCATTGTTTGTTCATGTTAGTTAATACATTAACTAATGTTAACAAATGACACCTTATTGTAAAGTGTTACCAAAAATATAAATATTTTCTAACAATGTATGTCTTTACTATCACTTTTTATCCATTTAACAGATCCTTGCTGAATAAAATTATTAATAAAAAAAATAAAGAAAATAAGAAAGAAAAAAAAAATTACTGACCCCAAACTTTTGAATAGTATAGTGTATATTGTAACACAAAATTTATATTTTGAATAAACACTGTTCTTTTTAACTTTTTATTTCTCAAAGAATCCTGAAAAATATCACAGGTCCCATAAAATATTAAGCAGCACAACCTTTTCAAACATTGATTATAAATTAGCATATTAGAATGATTTCTGAAGGATCGTGTGACACTGAAAATTCAGCTTTGCTTCACGGGAATAAATGATATTTTACAGTATATTAAAATAGAAAACTTTTATTTTAAATTGCAATAATGTTTCACAATATTATTTTGTGAAATAATATTCTGGTTTTTTTAATCAAACAGATACAGATTCGTCCCTCGCCAGTAGGACTACGATCTCCACACGCAAGACATGGGCATCGACAGCTTTCACTGAAGTGAAGTGGACAATGGGGGGATGAATCGCATAGCCGAGCCTGATGGTCCGACTTAGCCAGTGAGACGGATTGGGGAGCGCTAACCAGGCTCGCAAAGACTGCACAAGTGGGACCAAGGGGACTGTAGGCGTACCCGCAGTGGGGCAGCGAGGTGGAACGCAGGGATGCGGCTCGGGGGGTTCTCTTTGGGAGGCGGCCTGTAGTGGAGTCTGAGTGTGCTGTGCAACATTTACCTGGTTCCACAGTCGGACAGGGGGTGCAGGAGAGGCTTGGGTGACCTTCTCAAACTGTGTGCTGCTGTCCGCTCGTGATAGAAGAGGTGGATGAGAATGGAGAGGTTTTGCTCCTCCCACTACTCTCCGAGCCCTCTTCGGACCCGGAGATGATAGAAACTGCTCTTTTATTGAAAATTTGGGTGGAACAGAAAGAAAAGGGAACAAAGGGTTTACCACCCGGCCCTCCTCTGGGGGAAGGAGTGGTGCCGTCACCATCTCCTGAAGAGCAGTCCCAATCATCTCCGGGTCACCAGTCCTAGGGCCTCTTGCTCTTGGCTTTGCCGCCCCTCTTGGCGGGGGCCTGGACAGACTGGGGACCCCGCTTACGACTGGCTCCACAGCACCGCTTGGGTGGAGGCTGCTGCTGCACGGGAGAGGGGGCAGCCGCAGGGAGTTGCCTTCAGGAACTTTGTGCCGCGACGGACCTCGCGCTTCGGGTGACGAACAGGCTGAGGTGCTGCCGGTGGATGCAACAGCGGATCGCCATGGCAGGATGTGACTGATCGCCTCAGACTGCTTCTGTACAGCCGAGAACTGCTGGGCGAAGTTCTCGACCGCGTCGCCGAAGAGGCTGGTCTGGAACACGCGGGAATTAAGGAACCTGACCTCATCGGTGTAGTATTAGGTTATATACGGCTGTGTTGAATGTGTTGGAACATGTATTTGGTGTGGTACGGTACAGCGGAAGGAGAATAAAAAGAGTTATGTGAATGAGTGGCTGGCTGGCTGTCGGGTTATTGTATAAAAAAGGGTTCGTTGTACCCATCAAATAACGGAACATGGTGTCAGAAGTGACGGTCAGGTGAAGACGCATTTGTGAACATGGGACAAAGACACGATCATGTCTCAGTTCCAAGTTTCTCCGCCAGAAAAATGCTCATTCAAAGCGGATGACTGGCCGAAGTGGATAAAGCGTTTCGAAAAGGTTTCGGATCGCGTCAGGCTTGGAAACGCAGGTGGAGGAAAATCAAGTGAATGCCTTAATCTACA
Source organism: Acrossocheilus fasciatus (assembly GCA_036784905.1). Lineage (NCBI taxonomy): Eukaryota > Metazoa > Chordata > Actinopteri > Cypriniformes > Cyprinidae > Acrossocheilus > Acrossocheilus fasciatus. Next base: position 20,136,688 of record CM071945.1, read on the forward strand.
CGATGGGTGAGGAGGCGGAAGACATATTAACTTCGCTGCATTTAAGCGCCCACGAAGTGAGTGACTATGAAACTGTAAAAAATCGTCTGAATAATCACTTCGTAGCTCGCAGAAATGTGATTTTTGAAAGAGCTAAATTTAATCAGCGACAGCAACACGTGGGCGAGTCGGTGGACCACTTTATAACGGAACTGCACTGTCTAGCCGAGCACTGTGGATACGGCCAATTGCACAATGAGATGGTGAGAGATAGACTTGTAGTGGGGCTTTTGGATAAGAAGCTGTCAGAACAGTAACAACTGGATCCGGAATTAACACTACAAAAGGCAGTGGCAAGAGTTCGACAGAGTGAACAAATTAAAAAGCAACAAGGAATGCTTAAGTCCAATTTTAAAGGGGAAATTGCAAACACGCAGCTAGACAGTGTGCAGGCTCAACAAAGCAGCAGTGGTAAACTGACACAAAGGAAGCCACAATATCAACGGTCAGCAATGAGCACAGCTCCAGTAAGGATCAAAAAGCAAACACTGTGTACGAGATGTGGTGACACAAAAGGCCATAACATGCAACAATGCCCAGCAAAAGATGCTATATGCAATCGCTGTCATAAAAAGGGACATTTATGCAAAAGCTTGTAAAACAAAGAAAGTTTATGAAGTGAATGCTGCCGCTCTAACTGAGGATACAAATGAAGAAATTGCATTTCTTGGTTCGTTGACAAGCTGATGTAACAGGATGTTCATAGATGATTGAAATCAAAATTGACCAGTATGATGCCATGTTCAAAATAGATACTGGTGCTGATGTAACGGCAGTGCCAGTGACACTGTATAACCAGGGACAGTTCAACCGGCTGAGACATCCTGAAAGAATTCTCCAGGGGCCTGGAAGGACGTCATTAAAAGTAAAAGGAAAATTCACAGCCACCCTCAGCAGAAACAGTAAATGTACAAGCAGGACATCTATGTGGTCGAAGGGTTAGACACGCCCCTGTTAGGCCAACAAGCAGCCACGGCTCTTCAGCCGGTGGCCAGACTTGATGTTGTCAGCCTGGACTCAAAAGAAAATGTGGAAAAAGAATTTCCAAGTCTATTCAGTGGTCTAGGCAGAATGGAGGGTGAGTACAGCATTGTGTTAAAACCAGGAGCGAAACCTTTCTCTCTTTCTACCCCAAGGCGCATTTCCCTCCCTCTCTTACCAAAGGTGAAGGAAGAACTAGAGCGGATGGAACAGCAAGGAGTCATTTCAAAGGTGGAAGAGCCAACTGATTGGTGTGCGCCCATGGTGGTGGTGCCGAAGCGCACAGGCAAGATAAGAATTTGTACAGACCTAACTGAACTAAACAAATCAGTTATAAGAGAAAAGCATTCTCTTCCTTCTGTGGAAAGCACTTTAGGCCAGCTGGCTGGTGCCAGAGTGTTTTCCAAACTAGATGCCAATGCTGGCTTCTGGCAAATTCCACTTTCAAAGGAATCCTCCTTACTAAACACTTTCATAACTCCATTTGGCCGGTACTGTTATAACTGTCTATGCTTTGGAATCTCTTCTGCACCAGAGCATTTTCAAAAGCGCATGTCAAGGATTCTTGAGGGACTAGATGGAACTCTTTGTCAAATGGACGATGTACTCGTCTGGGGAGCAACACAAGCTGAACATGATGAGAGGCTGTGGCGGGTGCTCTCACAACTTCAAGGCGCAGGAGTCACACTGAATGATAAATGTGAGTTCTCCAAGAGAAAAGTCAAGTTTCTGGGACAAATTATCGGGGAATCAGGGGTTTCTGCTGACCCAGACAAAATAGAAGCAGTAAGAGCCATGAAAAAACCTGGTAATATCAGTGAGGTCAGACGGTTTTTAGGAATGGTCAATCACCTTGGTAAATTTGTACATCATCTGGCTGAGAAAACACAACCGCTCAGAGACTTATTAAAAAAGTCCAACATGTGGGTCTGGGGGCCACAGCAGCAGGAGGCCTTTGAGAGAATTAAAGAAAACCTGACCACACCCCCAGGTCTGGCACTGTATGATTCAAACAAAGAAACAACAGTTTCAGCGGATGCGTCTTCATATGGATTGGGGGCGGTTCTCCTTCAGATGCAAGCAGAAAAACAATGGAAACCTTTGGTGTATGCTTCAAGAGCTCTCAGTGACACAGAACAGCGCTATGCACAGATCGAAAAGGAGGCTCTAGCCTCCACTTGGGCCTGTGAGAGGTTTGCTGAGTTTCTCATAGGGAAAGATTTTCACATCGAGACTGATCATAAAACTTTGGTACCCCTGCTTAGCTCTAAGAGACTGGATGAGCTTCCCCCTCGCATACAACGTCTTCGAATGCGCCTAATGAGATTTTCCTACACCATATCCCATGTTGCAGGAAAGAACATTGCAACAGCAGATGTGTTGTCTAGAGCACCCACAAGCAGTGCAACGGTGGGACTGTCAGAAGAAGACATTAATTTGTATGTTGATTCAGTCATGGCATGCCTACCAGCTACAGAGAAGAGACTCTTGGAGATCCAAAAACACCAGGAAACTGACCCAATACTCCAGCAACTGAGGAAATACTGTGCAGAGGGGTGGCCAGATAAATTCTCCATTAACCAAGCTTTCCTGCCTTATTGGTCAGTTTCGGGAGAACTTTCTGTGCAAAATGGACTATTGTTAAATGGCATCAGAATTGTAATTCCCGCATCACTCCGTGCTGAGATACTCTGTAAACTACACAAGGGACATCTTGGCATAACAAAATGCAGGGAAAGAGCAAAACAGTCGGTTTGGTGGCCGGGACTCGGTAAAGAGCTGACAGAAACGATAGATTCTTGTGACACATGTACTCGTGAGAGAACGAACAGTAGAACACTAGGCCGTGGTCCTCAGTAGCTGCAGATTTGTTTCAAATGGAAAGCAAGCACTGGTCGAGCTGTTCAAGTCCATCTTTGCACGCCATGGAATACCCGAGGTGGTGCGTTCTGACAATGGTCCGCAGTTTGCTTCTGAGTGTTTCAGAGTGTTCTCACAGGTCTGGGGTTTCAGCCATGTGACATCCAGCCCCCATTTCTCGCAGAGCAATGGAGAGGCGGAGCGTGCGGTGCAGACCATCAAAAATCTTCTCAAAAAATCAGGTGATCCTTACCTTGCACTTATGGCCTATCGAGCAGCTCCGCTGGCTAATGGTTGCAGCCCTTCTAAGCTCCTCATGGGAAGGAAAATTAGGACACCTGTGCCTGTTGTACCATCTCAGCTCAGTCCAAAGTGGGCTGATTTTAAGACGCTGAAAAAGAAAGAACTGTTGTACAGACAGAAGCAACGTCAAAATTACAACCGTAGACACAAGGCGCACGATATGGCACAGCTACAACTTGGGAATCATGTATGGATCAAAGATACTCTGGAGAAAGGCACGGTTGTCTCTACAGCTGGTACATCGAGATCTTACCTCGTTGAAACGCCCTGAGGTATCCAGAGGAGAAACCAATTTCACCTTTCACCAACTCCGACACTTCCTGTGTCATCTCTTGACCTGCCAGAGTCATCATTGGATGTCATCGTGACTCCAAATGGTTTAAGTCCATCAGCCATACCGGTTAATCCCAAGATTGGCCCACGGGTCCCTCCCTACGAAAAACACTATCCCTCCAGAGTCAGAGCACCTCCGGGGTATCTAAAGAACTTTGTTTGTTGTTAGGGATGCCCTGGAGGACACTGGGTGGTCAATGGTGCAGAATAATCCCCACACACCAGGTTAAGGTTTTGGGCAGTCTACCCCATCCTTCTAGTTAGAAAAAAAAACAGTTAATGGAACTGCTAAAGTTGGTTTGTTGCCATTGTTGAAAAAAAAAAAGCAATGCTCCTTTTCACACAGTGTCTTGTTATTTCTTAATTTTGTACTGTGTGGTTTTGCCATTGCAGTTTTTCCCTGCACATCCCTTGAAGATGTAAGAGACTAGCTTGGAAAGGGGGATGTATTAGGTTATATATGGCTGTGCTGAATGTGTTGGAACATGTATTTGGTGTGGTACGGTACAGCGGAAGGAGAATAAAAAGATTTATGTGAATGAGTGGCTGGCTGTCGGATTCTTGTATAAAAAAGGGTTCGTTGTACCCATCAAACAACGGAACAGTCGGTATCCCTCATGTCGGCCAGACACAGCCAGAGATGGCATTCCTGGACCACCAAAGTGGACATCGCACGACCCACTGACCGCGCCGTAATCTTCATCGAAGGGCGAGGTCCATCACGGCACGAAGTTCCTGAAGAACTTGCAGATCATGACCACCCTCATGCAGGCCCCTCAGTGCCTTTGCCTGATGGACCTGCAACAACGCCATAATATGTAAGACGGAAAGCGGCTTCCCCACAGACCAGGTAAGCCTTGCTGGTAAGGTCCGACGAGTGCTTACAGGCCCGGGAAGGGAGAGACGGCTCCCCCCGTAGGTGGAGTTAGGGCACAGTTGCATAGCAACGGCCCGCTTCACAGGGGGGATGCATGTGTAACCCTTAGCCACACCGCCATCAAGGGAGGTGAGGGAGGAGGACCCACCGGCACGGTTTTGGGCAGTAAAAGGTGCCTTCCACATACCAGTGAGCTCTTCATGCACCTCCGGGAAGAAAGGAACCGGGGTGGGTGGCTGAGAACCAGCTCGTGTCACCCCAAGAAACCAGTCGTCCAGCCTCGAGGGCTCGGGACACGGTGGAGAATTCCACACGAGCCCGACTCTGTTGACAGCCCAGGAAAGCATAGCCATCATTTCTGGATCTGTATTGGGCACAGCTACCGTACCCGAAGGAGGCAACTGCACCAATGCGTCATCTCCAGAAAAATCTGACTCACCCTCCAATGCAGCTGTCGACATCCGGTCATCGGAAGGAGCGCCGAAGGATACGGATGGTGCACACCTTTGAGATGGCCCACCACGCTCCCCCGGCAGCTCTACTGGCTGCAGAGTGTAGGAGGTTCCTAGGGGGTTGGTTCCCTGAAGGAAGCGTGCTCACTGTAATCCTCAGATCACCAGTGCCACCGCTCGCAGCAACCCTCTGAGGAGGATTGGAACAAGGCAGCGGCACTGGGACTCCACCCCTTTGCAGGGACTGGAGTCTCAACCGCAACTCCGAGATGGTCATCTTCCCACAATGGGCACATGACTCAACCACAAACGCTGCCTCAGTGTGCACTAAGCCCAGACACGCAATGCAGCGCTCCTTGTTCATCCCCCAGCGCCAGGTAATGACCACATCCAGAAACACACAAGTAGAATGTCATCTTTAAAAAGACGCAAGCTCTACTTGTGTAAGCTCTTTTAGGGACTTTGATGTTTTAATCAGTGCTGAAGCATGCTAGGGAACGGTCGCGGCAACACAGACAGGGATTGTGCAGCCTGTTGTGTGCGCTCTCTCTCTCTCGATGACGCTCTCTTACCAGCTGTAAAAACAGCTTTTATGCGCTCTCAAAGCGCACCGTTTATCAGCCGTGAGAACGGCCTTTGCAGCTTTTTTTGCTAAAAAAAAGGCAAAAAAATAGAGAAGAAAAGGAAAAAACAGAGAGAATACGACCCAGCTGCTGTGCTGTACACCCGCACTTTCACGCATAAGAGATCGTCCTGCAGAGACTCTTTTAGCACTTCCAGCAGAGAACAACTGTTTGGCTCTGAAGCGAAAAGCTGAAGATGCAATGCACCTGCTGCTCATTATATACCTGTGCTGCGAGGTGAGCAGCTGCTGCATATGATTGCATGCCAATGTGCATTGGTCCGTTTTAGTTACACTCGAAGCAGATTGGCCTCTCTAGCGAAATTCCTATCAGTGTGTAACTGACCTATATATGTGCAGTGTTGGGCACGTTACTTTAAAAAAGTAATTAGTTATAGTTACTAGTTACTTCTCACAAATAGTAACTGAGTTAGTAATTGAGTTACATCATTATAAAAGTAACTAATTACCAGGGAAAGTAACTTGCGTTACTTTTTACAAAATGTTCAAATGTCAAATAACTGTTCAAATAATTGGGATTCCCCCAATATTAAATATGTTAAATTAATGAAATGGACACTAAAAATAATAAATTATTATTATAAAACATTGTACATTAATCTACACTATTTATCTACTGACAATTAGTATTAGTCAGTCAAGCATTATAATGTAATATTATGATAATTTTATATTATATGATGATAGAACTTTAGTAATTAGAATAACCAAGTATGAATGCATATTTGTCATCAATATAAAACCCACTAAGGATTAATGAGCTGCTGGGTTCATGAATATTAATCACATTGTCTGAGTTCGCTCGAATTGATTTGCTGAAATCAAAACAGGGACGATAATAGGTGAGCGCCAGCCAATGAGATTGTCTTTTGCGCACTAGTTCCGCCCACTACCAGAGAAACCGGCAGTTCTTAAAAGCTGAAGAATTCCAAAGGAACTCCATTATTTTGACAGGAAAATACAACACAGAATATCGTTTACATGTAGCGCGTCAATTCTGCATGTTATGAAAGACTCTCTTGCTCTGTATCTTTCTTTGTGTGCGTGTATGTGAGAGAAAGCGACTGCGAGTCGTGCGCCTTCACACTAGAGTTTACGGCACGTCAAATACAGCTACACTTCGCATCCATTCAGATGAACTGAAAAATTAAATTCTAATAATATAATATAGTAACGCCACATTTTATTGTCAGTAACGGTAACGGCGTTGTAACGGGGAAACAGTAATTCGTTTGATTACTTGTTACTGAAAAAAACAACGCCGTTAGTATCCCCGCCAGGGAGACCTGTTTCTGGGCCTGGCGTCGCTCGAAAAAGCCCCTGGAGCTTAGCTTTCATCGTTAGGGAGAACCGTCAATTCCTGGAGTGAGGGGCGCTGGGGTACTGCCCACCCCACCAGGGAGACCTGTTTCTGGGCCTGGCGTCGCTCGAAAAAGCCCCTGGAGCTTAGCTTTCATCTTTAGGGAGAACCGGACCTAGGGGCGCTGGGGTACTGCTCACCCCGCCAGGGAGACCTGTTTCTGGGCCTGGCATCGCTCGAAAAAGCCCCTGGAGCTCCGCTTTTAAAGCGGTCAAAACCTAAGTCCACAAAATCACACGTTCGTTCAAACCGCGACGGCACGTAAAAACGGCTTCCCCTGTAACTCAACCAAGACGGGGACAAACTCCACCAAACTCGGGGCAAAATTAGACCTCCACGGGCCCTATCCAACGCCACCTTCCCCGAGCCCAAAGTCCCTCTGGGGCCGGAGTTATCGCCGCCCGAACTTCAAACTTTGACCGGGAATAACTCAACCAAGATGGGGACAAACTCCACCAAACTCGGGGCAAAATTAGACCTCCACGGGCCCTATCCAACGCCGCCTTCCCCGAGCCCAAAGTCCCTCTGAGGCCGGAGATACAGGCCTCCAAACTTGAAAGTTTGTCCGGGAATAACTCAACCCAGACGGGGACAAACTCCCGTTTATTTATAACGCCGTTATTCCCATCACTGTATATGTGTATGTGTATGTGTGTGTGTGTGTGTGTGTGTTGTCCATCTCAGAAGTTCAAATTGACTGAGGTTCTGTAATTCTTACAGACAAATATCTGAGCATAGTATGTGATGTTGATGAGCTCTTGTTTGAAACTTTAGTGGAGACAAATGTGAGACCACCAGAGTCTCTAGCTAAGGAGGAATATCTGAGCACAGTGTGTGATGTTGTTGAGATCTCTTTTAAGGCTTTAAAGGATAATGCTGTGAGAGTATTAGAGTTTTAGAGTTTAAAATCTGAATACATAAAGTCCAAAGCCTCAATGTGTAGTTTGTGGACTGTGGTAAATTTTAGCCAATCGCAGTCTCAACCCCTCATTTATGGTCTGAAATTGCAAACAAAACACAGCCACTTACAGTGTACTTACAAATTTTTTTGGTAACACTTAATTTCGATAGTCAACTTTAGACATTCTACTAACAGTAAGTAACTTAATTAGCAATTAGCAGTCATTAGAGTATTAGTAGACTTTTAGTGAGAGCATTGTGAGTTTTTCAATCTTATGCTGATATCCATCTCTTTCTATTAAGAACAAGAATCACCTACAAAACATAGTTAGGACTTTAACTATTAACTAGTTAGGACAAAATTATTGGTGTACCACTGCGGAACCTAACTGAATTTTATGAGCAGCAGGTAATAAGGAAAGTGTGGTGTATCATGAATGATGACACACACAAGAATGCTGTTAGATACCTCGCTTATGGCTGAGTAGGGAGGAGGATGGCAGAGTAACGCGAGACCCCACAAGACCTGGTGCGTGATCTAAGATGGCGACTCCTGTCTGCTAGTGTGTAAACAACTTTAGGATTAAAACACTCAAATATTTATATCTTTTTTTTTCTCTCTCATCTTTTCCCCCACTTCTTTCATCTCGCATTTCCCCCCGTTTCAAAATTGGACTATAACATTATACAACCTGGATCATCTCAAAGGATATATCGACTAGGGGTGTGCAGCGGAGCCATTATTTGTATCTGTATCTGTATCTGTGACAATCTCAAAATTATTTGTATCTGTATCTATATTCGGATAGACCCGGAAGTGGGCGTGGCTTAAACCGGAAGATTGTCAAATTACATGAAAATACCATTTTAAATGCAAATCTGTTCGATTCGTAGATTTCATTTAACAAATATGTCTTGTATAACTAAAGAAATTGTTCTTTTTTATTAAAACTATAACTTTGTAAATATATCTTTTATTTAAAACTTTATAAAAAAAAATAATAATAATAATAACTTTATTCTTCTTATTTTCCATTGAAACTTTGTGTACAAATTTGACAAGAGACAAGCATCCACAATCTTAAATAAGAGCACTAGTAGTGCTAGATCCAAGATGGCGGCACGCTCAGACGCAGCGGCTTCTGTAAAACAAACTGCCTTTAATTCAACTCAGTTGGTCTACACAGCATGAGGGGGGATTGTTGTGTGTTTGTTTTCACTGAAACATGGCTAAAGAACAACACCCCGGACTCCGCCATTCAGCTGCACGGGCTAAACTGCTACCGAGCGGACAGAGATTCATCACTGTCTGGTAAGACTCGCGGCGGTGGCTTGTGTGTGTATATCAACAAAGAATGGTGTAACAATGCTGCGTTAGTATCAAAACACTGTTCGTCGCTGGTGGAGTTTATGTTTGTGAAGTGTCGACCGTTCTATCTGCCGCGGGAGTTCACGGCCAATGTTATTGTTGCGGTTTACATCCCCCCGTGTGCAAACGCTAAGGACGCGCTTCGTGAACTGTACAGCGCCATCAGCAAACAACAAACAAATAACCCCGACGGCTTTTTCATCATAGCCGGTGACTTCAACCACGCAAACTTAAAGACAGTTTTGCCAAAGTTCAACCAACATGTGAACTTTGCAACAAGGGGAAATAACACACTGGACTTTGTTTATACAATAGAGAAAAATGCATACAAAGCTGAACCCCGCCCTCACCTCGGGTACTCCGACCACATCTCTGTTATGCTAATCCCAGCATACAGACCACTTCTGAAACTCACCAAACCGGTTCAAAAGCAGATCACGGTATGGCCAGAAAATTCCACCTCAACACTGCAGGACTGCTTCCAGGACACAGACTGGAACATGTTTAAAGAGGCGGCCACCCACAACAACCACACAGACCTACAGGAGTACACTGAAACTGTGACTGCTTACATCAAAAAGTGCATAGATGATGTGACAGTCACCAAGACCATCAGCACACGTGCCAACCAGAAGCCATGGATGACAGCAGAGGTTCGTGGGCTGCTAAAGACCAGAGATGAAGCTTTCAGATCAGGAGATAAAGCAGCCCTCAAAACAGCAAGAGCCAATCTGTCTCATGGCATCAAGAAGGCAACACATCAGTATGCTAAAAAAAAATCAACAACAACTTCAGCGACAGTAAAGACACTCGGACCCTGTGGCAAGCCATTCAGACCATCACTGACTACAAGGCCCCGCCACAGGCCAGTGACGATGACACATCCCTACCAGAGGCACTCAACCACTTCTACTCACGATTTGAGATACAGAACGACACACCTGCACAGAAACTACCCACATCTCCAAACGACCAGGTACTCTGTCTTTCCCCAGCTGATGTAAGGAAGACCCTATCCAGGATTAACCCACGAAAGGCTGCGGGCCCTGACAACATACCTGGACGTGTACTGAGAGACCGTGCTACACAGCTGACGAATGTCTTAACAGACATCTTGAACACCTCGCTGAGCCAGGCAGTCGTCCCCACGTGTCTCAAATCCACCTCCATAATCCCAGTACCAAAGAAGTCACATGTGTCCTGTCTGAATGACTATCGTCCCATAGCACTGACCCCAATCATGATGAAGTGCTTTGAGAGGTTAGTCATGCATCACATCAAGTCCAGTCTCCCAAGCACGCTGGACCCATTCCAGTTTGCATATCGTCCAAACCGTTCCACGGACGATGCAATATCCACCACTCTCCACCTAGCTCTTACTCACCTGGAACAGAAAGACTCCTATGTAAGAATGCTGTTCATCGACTTCAGCTCAGCATTCAACACAATAATCCCACAACAGCTCATCCACAAACTAAACCTGCTGGGCTTTAACACCTCCCTCTGTAATTGGATCCTGGACTTTTTAACTGCAAGACCTCAGTCAGTCCGTATCGGCCGCAACACCTCGAGCACTACCACATTAAGCACAGGGGCCCCACAAGGCTGTGTGCTCAGCCCGCTGCTCTTCACGCTGCTGACCCACGACTGCACTGCCAAGTCCAGCTCCAACCACATCATCAAGTTTGCTGATGACACAACTGTGGTATGCCTCATCAGCAACAACGATGAAACGCACTACAGAGAGGAAGTGGCACAGCTGGCTGAATGGTGTGGTGCTAACAACCTGTCCCTCAATGTGGGTAAGACAAAAGAGGTTGTGATGGACTTCAGGAGAAACTCTGTTGACCACCCCCCACTGACCATCGACGGCTCAACCTTGGAGAGAGTCGGTAGCACTAAATTCCTGGGGGTGCACATCACAAAGGATCTCACCTGGACCACCAACGTCACGTCACTCAACAAGAAGGGACAACAGTGCCTCTACTTTCTCTGTCGGCTGAAAAGGGCGAGTCTCCCTCCACCCATCCTCACCACCTTTTACAGGGGCACCATTGAGAGTGTGCTGACCAGCTGCATCACTGTCTGGTATGGGAACTGCAGTGCTGCTGACCGCAAGACCCTACAACGGACAGTGAACATTGCCGCAAAGATCATCGGTGCCCCTCTTCCCTCCATCCTGGACATTTTCCTTGCACGATGCTCCAGCAAAGCCTCCAGCATCGTGAAGGACCCCACCCACCCCTCCCACAACCTCTTCCAGCTCCTGCCATCAGGAAAAAGGTACTGCAGATTGCTCAACAGCTTCTTTCCCCAGGCTGTGAGAGCTCTTAACTCCAATCTCCCTGTCCCCGCTCTGAAACCATGAACACCTCAGCCCCCCAACTCATAAATAACTATTGACAAATTTCTCCTAAGTGCAATTCTGGGTGTGCTACACACAGGTGAGTGGGCTATACAAACCACCTGTAGTAACGCACTCGTCCCACTATATGCACACTAGACACTTTCTATAAACACTCCCTGCAACAAAGATTTAATAAGATAATATATGTTTACTTGAATATTGCACTACAAAATAATGTTTACTGGAACATTGCACTATGCGCTGCTTCCCACAAAATCTCTCTTCTGAACAATTTAATGTAAAAAATATATATTTCCTGCACAAGTTCATGTACAAATATCTCTTTAGCACTATTTCATGTACAGTATTTATATAAAGTTCTTGTACAGTCTCAGTTTGTGTATATGTAGTCAACTAGGTATAGTAGTTATAGTATTTATAGTATATGTATAGTCTGACGGTTAAACTGTTGTATAGCCCTATTGTGTTTTTTTTTTCCCTATATTTGCATTGCTGTATGTGTATCTCATGTCTAACTAGTATGTAGCACCGTGGTCCTGCGAGACACGACATTTCGTTCCACTATATGTCCACACATGTAGCAGAATGACAATAAAGCTCAACTTGAACTTGAACTTGAACTAGCAGAAAAAAAAAAAGAAAAAAAAATAGAAATGGAAAGAAAGTGTTCAGTAGCCTACTCATAGCAGAATGACAATAAAGCTTGCTTGAAATTTAAGTAACTTTTATGTGTTGCGGGAGTCTGTGATCATTTACGAGTTTTTTTTTTTTTTTTAAATCAACAGAGTGCAACAAATCCTTTGGACCCTCCAAACATCGCTTTTCTTAGTCTTGTATAATTAAATCTAATGCCATTCATGAAAAGGGCTAATGTAATGCGTTTTTACAGTTGGATTTCGAAAAGGTTTGAAGTTAGGACCGTTTTTAGGATATTTTTGTCAAGTTGATATAACTCCAGACAAAGCTCTGATTTCTGAGAGACGCATAGACCCCAACGCGGCTTGCGCTCATTTCAGTCATATAGGCTACCCAGATAGCACACGTACGTCTGCAAGATGTCTGTTAAGGATCTGTTGATCTGGAAAGCATCTGCTGTCTACAAACGTCTGACAGACGTCTGTAAGATGTCAGTTTTACATACATTCTAAATCATAAACATCTTAAAGACATAATAGACGTCTATTTGACATCTAAAAGGAGACGTCCAATAGACGTATTGCAGATGAGCAAACACTCTAAAAAATATGTCTTGCAGATGTAAATGCAGATGTCAAATAGACGTCTCCTAGATGTACGTGTGCTATCAGGGTATAGTTTACACTCATTCAGTTTACACATCCAGGCCTATAGCCAGCTATGAGGTCCAGAGCTCTGTAAATGTTTCATGTTAAAAAATAAAATTTAAAAACATATGAAAAATTATTTAAAATCATCATTGGTGGGGGTAACGAATTACAACTACTCACGTTACTGTAATTGAGTAGTTTTTTCAGGTACTTGTACTTTTTTGAGTATATTTTTAAAGCTGTACTTTTACTTGTAGGCTACTTAAGTACAAATTAAGCTAAATAATCTACTTCATTACTTTTAAAATCATATTTCGTTACTGAGTACGCCCACAATTTGAATTGATATTCAAACCTTTCACGAAACTTCAGTAGCCAATAAAGATATGCGATCGTAAACGGACCAATAAAAGCCCTGATATCTGAACCGGGTCCCGGGAAAAGCCGCCGCTGCAGGTGAAGAGCAGCTGATCGGACAGTGAGGGAGCACAGCGTGATTTATGGACTCAAAGTTTGGAGAAACAAACTACATGGTGGCGTTATCATAAATATCTATATTTTGATATCGATATTTAACTATCTGACACGGTTCCATTACTCATTCTCCACAGTATCTACCGTATATATACCGATACACATCTTCTCAGACAGCGAGTTTGACACGCATCAGCCTCCTGTCAGTTACAGAGTGAATATCCGCGCGGGATTGCAGGTATTCTGCATAGTTTTAATCATTTCGACGCAAATGTGGCGAGCGCTTTATGAGAACAGTCATGTAGTCACAGAAAACTGGATGCGAGCATTCAAATAGGCCTAATTTATACAAATGAACTGCTTGTCCTCTTACTCCGATATTGTGCGCAGACTGTGTGCTATCGCGATCTCTCCGTGCTTTTAAAGTAGAAATTATTTCTCTTTGCTCCTAGATTAAACTTTGTCGAAAGTTATCAACCATTCAGAATAGATCCACGCCTGACCGATGGAAATGCTACTGGAGATTTTATTGTCTGTATGTGAAATGCACCAGAAAGTCTTCCAACAATCAAAGATGGACCTTTAATTTCTTTACAGTGTAAGTTTATGGAATGGGATATTTGTCTGATTTGTACATATAAATATCCTAGTCTGTCTAACTGCATCACTACATTGTACAGACATTATAGGTCAAAGCCATCTGATGTTCCATTTATCTAGCCTAAATAAATAGGCCTAAAATATATGGCTCTTAAATCACTGCTTATAAAAATTTTATGTTGTCATATTTCGAATACCTCAACTGAATTGAGGTCATTTGTTTTATAGTTTTATTACTGACTGTACTTGTCTTTTTTTTTTTTGTAAATTCAATTCAGTTTGAAATCAAATTTGAAATCAAGTGTCCATGTGTTGTAAGCTTTTGCAACAAAGTTACCCTATTTTAAAGGCACAAATACACAGAATGAGCAAATGTTTAAGATTTAAATTTTTGTAATGGTAATTGATCAATATTTATATGTATGTACATGAAGGCCTATATTAAAAGCTGTTCATCATATAAAGCGAATGTGTCTTTTTAGAAAACTTGGATTAAGCCAGTTTCAAAACTTATAATATTGCCTTGAACAAAACATATAATATTGCCTTGAACAAAATGGATGGACAATTATTATTATTTTTTTAAATATTAAAATATCTATATGGCAGTATACAGTATGTTGTAGTTTTGCCAATTGTATTGAAAATGATTAGCTGTCATGAAAACAACTTTTTAATGCACATTAGTCTTGTGGGGAACAATTAAACCGTGCAATACACTGGGAAAAAATTTGTCTGCAGTCGTAATCTTTAATCAAAAAACTGAAAAATTTGCTTCTGCTCTGGAATGGCGTTCTCGCTCTGATGACGTCAGTTTGATGGCTTGGGGAGAATCCTCTTGTTAAGTCATGACGTAAGGACTGCTGTTTCCGGGTCCATGCCTCTACTTATTTCACTTGAGAATACTATCTCAACAATCATTTATGAGCACTATTTAATTAATATTACATATTTAAGCTAAGCATTTAAACATTTTCTGTGCACACTACAGTCTCTGTGCTCACAGTGTCCCAGACACTAATATTTTAGCTGAATCACTGTCTGGCCATCTGGGATTTCAGTATGGAAATAAAGGTTAGGGTTATAATTTTTCAGTATTACATGACATTGTGTGTGTATATTAGCACAGTTTGGTGTTTTTGGGGGGTCTGGCAGAGCGTTAGGACCCAGAATTGGTGAAGCGTGATGTCAGATGTAACAAACAGATATTCTTAGCCACTCCTATCCAAACGTGAATCCGCTATGAGCAAGAGGTGGAGTATTCAATATCCAATATTTAATTTCAGTCAATAAGATAAAAGTGGATTTTGTTCAAAGTAGCAATTATCCAAATAGATCTTTGATATGAATGAATATTTTTTTTCATTAAATATCACCAGCTAAAAAGTAACTAGTAACTAGTACTCTGAGTAGTTTTTGAGACGAGTACTTTGTACTTTTACTTAAGTACTATTTTGGCATCAGTACTTTTACTTGTAATTGAGTATTATTTCAGCAATGTAACAGTACTTGTACTTGAGTACAAATTTTCAGTACTCTTTCCACCACTGAAAATCATGTCGCTGAATAAATTCATGTGGCTGACTCGCAGCAGCTGTGAAACGCAGGAGTGAAGTGCAGCCTCTGCTCCGCCATGTTGCCAGATCTAGGTATTATAAGCGTAACTGGACTTGTTTTAGTACTTAATGTAACAGCGTTAATAAAGTAATTAGGGCATTAATAAACTGGGAAGATGAAGGTTGAGGTTAGATATTCTGTATTCTATTTGCAAAATATAAGAATTAAACTTATTTTGTTGCATTTTTCAGGAGATCGGTTGTGTTTTTTTTTTTTGTAGCAATATCTGGCAACACTGCTTCGCCGGTGTCCTGACATTTTATCCTACCCGTCGGATTTTCCTACCAGGGCTTACTGCGCATGCGCAAATCAATATTGCATCTTTTTTTCTCATGCTGAACAACAATATTTAATGTATCTGCATTACTGTATGGGTAGGTTTAGGGTTGGGGTAGGTGTAGACATTAATAAAACACAATCTAATTGGTAGAAAAAATTATTTAATGTTGGTTTCCGGTAGCTGTATCCCTTCTAGCCACAGCTGCGAATATAACACATAATTACTGTATTTGCATTACTGTAAGGGTAGGTTTAGGGTTGTGGTAGGTGTAGACATTAATAAATCATAATTTGACAGATAGCATTTTTCGTTGTCGAATTGTACTACCTACTGTTTTAATGGGAGGTAGGAAAATCTGACAGGGTAGCACAAATCGACAGAACACCGGCACTGACAGCAGCAATCAAAAAAGGAGCGCGCGGATAGTTTATTGCTGAGGAGGCCACATTCATTAAACGCAATGATCACCACGATATTATCTG
The DNA here is from genome assembly GCA_036784905.1 of Acrossocheilus fasciatus. NCBI lineage: Eukaryota > Metazoa > Chordata > Actinopteri > Cypriniformes > Cyprinidae > Acrossocheilus > Acrossocheilus fasciatus. The sequence goes on from CM071945.1 coordinate 20,152,912, forward strand.
CACGAAACTGTGTCAAATGCTATCAAAGCAGAACTAGCCATTAATATTGCACAAATCTTAACAACCGCAGACCTCACTAATGCAGTGCTGTTCCAGTAAACATGTGATGGTGTCTGCCGAATATGCAGCTCAACGTAGCAGCCACTATTTTGTGCTTCAGAAGTGAGGACTTAAGTGTTTCTTTATTATTTTCTTGGGAGTCAAGGACCCAGAAAATTTATAGAACTACATCAGAGTATTTTCATGTGGTTCTATGCCAAATAAAAGGACAGTTTCATCAGTTAAAGGAGAGGAAGCTCCAGCCTTCATAGTATGGATCGTCTTGGTTACGTATGTAACCCTCCTTCCCTGAAGGAGGGAACGGAGACGTCACGTCGGATGATGACGATGAATTGGGATCTCGCTTAGAGAGACCAATCTACTTCGAGTGTATCAAAACGAGCCAATGAACATTGGCATGCGCTGATTGCATCCAGCTGCCGCTGATCACAGCATGAGTATAAAAAGGCAGCTGATGCAGTGCATATTCAGGTTTTCGCTGAGGAGGCGAGCCGGTGCCCCTTCCTGTGGGAGCCTCCCGCGCCCCCTCTTTTGGACTAGGCCGGGGCTCACCACAAGAAGGCCAGTTACCGATGCCATAGCACTACCCACTCAGTGAGACTGGATAACACTGGGAAAACGTACCTGTTCCATTTGGAACAGGAACGTTGCAGAAGTTCCACCCCACTCAGTGCTTCTACCAGTGGGGATTTCTTTAAGACTGCAAGGGAAGCTCGGCTTCCCCTATAATGTCAAAAAATGAATGGTCAAATATGTACTATTGTGTTAACATTTTATTGACTAAAAATGCGTTAGAACACGTTCATCTCGAAGACTCGATTTCCTTCTCATTCATTCCCGTAGCGTCAGTGCATTTCTCTGTTGAAGCCCAGCGTCCATTGACTTCAATGGGGCTGCTTTGAACAGTTTTTTTCAGCGCTTCAAAACTAGACGGTCATTGGATAAATTCTGCGATTATGTCCCGCCCACGGACGCTCAGCGTCTCTGGGGGTGAATGGAGGAGTGGGCTGGACTGGACTCTGGGCTTCTGCGTGATGATTGGAGGGTCTGCATCTCCTTTTGATTGACAGCGATTTTGTCCTATAAAAAGTCGCTGACACTGAAGCTATTCGAGCTCAGTCCCATAGCGGCTTTGCACTTGGTTCTTATCAATCATTATATTTCAATCATTATATTTTTTAATTAATTTATAATGTTGTTTTAATATACATGCTGCTAACTCGGAAATTTCAAGATATGCGAGCAAAAAAATGCTCCTGACACTAAGGCAATACGACACGAGCAAGAGTGCTGTTTTTGTTTCGTTTGTGCTGGAATCCAAATCCCCGTTGATTTGGGAGCATCACTGATTCACTGAGCCATTCATAAAAACAGTCATGATTGGCTCCTGAAGGATTCAGCCGTTTTGAAAGAATCATTTGAATTTGCCACCTGCTGGCCGTTTTTTAAATTTCCCGTCTAAAAGTAGGCATATTAAATTATTTTCCTACATATTTCTATATTCAGAATTTAGTATTTAAAACATTAATCTCATAACATTATTTATGCAATTATAAATACAGTCTAAATGAATAAATGCCACATCTAAATGTCACTTCATGCAGCTTCTGTGCAGTGCTAAGATGAGTTTTGTTTAGATCATTTCATGGATAACAATAACCAGTCATTCATTCACATTAAGTATTCAGAGAATAATATTGTCTGTTTTCACTTACATCTATTTATTTATTAAATTTTGATTTATTTTGTGAAACTGAATTATTATAAATTAAGCTGGTATAGTATCGTAAGACATTTTTTATGGTAGCATGACAACCCTATTATACACCACATTCCTTGTTTCGGTTGAACCTAATTCCCACATTTCCTCCATCGAGTTTAATATGGAAGCAGAATAATGACAATAGTTTTTGAAACATAAAGCATGCTGAATTCCACAAATCGAAAAAAAGATGCATTGCAATTAACAGTGCTTGCATTTTAATGCCTTATTTCCAGGGCTTGCATTTTTAGGTCCTGAAATTTAACATAGTTGTTTATTTAAGCAGCGAATATTTCAACTCAAAATATTTCACACACATTTTCATAATTAAAAATTCAATAATTCATATTCACCTTCCAGAATTCACTTCCAAAATATTCAATCTGTTTAAAAATACGATGTATAATATTCGACAGGCAAATTTCAGTCATTTTATTTCACTTAACAAATTCGCTGCCACAAATGTAGTGGTTAAAATTCGGCAGGAAATTCAGCTTTGCACATCCGGGAACCGCAGGAATAGCAGTAGAGCGCCGATGCATGATCTCCAGCTGATGTCAGCCGCTCACCAGCAGGTGGCGCAAGCGGCTGTTGATGAAGGCCATATGTGGATCAAGTCATTCATTTACAAAAACTGATTTGCAGAAAGTGAGCTTCAACATTTTCGCTGTTTCCCGTAGCATACATACAAGCAGCTTTCTCTACCACAAAGGAGATTATAATGCTCTTTTACCCAACGCTGAAGTACAGAACTAACATTACATCTGAGGAAGACATATATTGCTTTCGGTTGTTTAGTTTCTGTAACTCTGTATCATGCTTGTGTGACGCTGTGCTGTAATACTGGGGTTCCCCTCATACGTCACACTCCAGGATTCCCCAACGACACATAACGCGCCTCAGTGAACTAATACAGTGATATAAGACCTCAGATCTCAGAATACACTTTATTGATGTTTATGAGAACTATATCGACAGTTAAGCAGATGTAGAATATGAACGAATATTTCCCTCAGAAATCGGTTAAAGAAAACACATTAGGTGGCTCAGTAGTGCACTAACACAATGACAGTTATTTAGGCTTGTTTGAGATGCGCCTTGCCTTAAATGTAGGCGTCTACGGTGAGGGGAGGAGTGAAATAAACACAGTCAAGACGGACAGTTCTGACCTCTCGAAGTGGAACAGATACCAACAAGATCAAAGGTGGATCCCGTTATTCTCACTCATGTGCTGTTCTGCTAATAAATGTGATATAATTTCAGTTCTGTTGCTTTTATATGAATATAAATATGATGAACAGGACACTCAAAGTGCTTCCTATTTAATTCCATACGAAAGGCGTATTTACCATCCATTCTACTTTAATACAAACATGTATTTTAGATTTGTATAGAAATATGACAACAATCACATATCTCACACAAAGATCGCACTGTCATAGTGTTTGGGAATATTCAAGCATAATTTAAATACACAATCACATGCAATCAGATTAAAAAAAAAAAAAAAAAAAAAAACTTTTTAGCAGAGAACGCAGCATCACAGTTGTCTGAACCAATGAGCATTAAGCTGTGTCGTCAGTCAGTCGTTTCCCATCGTGCTTTTGATCACCGCAGTCGGTGGAGAGCAACTGCGCGCGACTGCTCAATCCGACACAGCCGCCTCGCCGTCGCGAGAGTTTTTTGGCACACATCAGCATGACATGACAACAAGGCAGACATAACTCTGACACTTTTTATTTATTTATTTATTTTAAAAGATGTTTATGGCAACTATTCTTTATTTGTTTTTATCTTTATATTTCTTTTTTGTTATTGCTATTATCGAGGTATTTACTGTTTTGTATTCTGGTTGTGTATGTATTTTAATGCTTTGACTGTATCCCCTGTGAATGTTACGGAACGCCCAAAACTGCACGTTAAACATTTCCCATAAAGAAAACACTTAACACAGTTTGCCTCAGTGATAATAAATTATTAAATTCAGCATCTAATTAATAAAATGTATTACTGTATATTATGTACATTTAAGCAGATGAGCCCACAACCAACAAGTTTCACCAAAACATTTTTTTCTCCCATAGAAAGCCAAGCGCGATATTATAGGTAGGTTTGATATTCACTGCATATTCGCCTAGGCTGCTTTAGGGACCGTCTGCAAATTTACCGTACAAAACGAAGTAATAATTTATTAAATTATTTAAATAGAATTATTAAATTCAAATAATTTCTTCAAATTAATGTTTACAGTAAATTAATAATTTACTCAAACTGACTAAATATATATTGCCAAAAACTCACCTTAGACAATAATTTCTCTAAGTATGTACACTACACAAATATTTTTAAGAATTTTTAATCCACCAAAATAGGATTTTTTTGTGTTCCAAATGTTGTATGTTACTAGTGACCAGACTGACTTACTACAGTTGAAATTTTGCCAATATCTTCCTCATTGTACATACTGTATATAATTATTCTTTTAGAAATTAATTCAGAAAGGGTTTTTTTTTGGGGGGGGGGGGGGGGGGATGTTCGTGTTCCAAAAGTTGTAGTACATTCCTAGTAGTTTTGCTAATACCTGCCTTAATGTACATAAAGTACATAAATATTTTATGCTACAACCTTTGGAAAATGAACAATTCCTTTTGAGGTCTTACAGATTTTTTTGTTTTTGTTTTAAAAATGAAAAAAGTGAATTGTACATACAGTAAGGGAGATATTGGCAAAATTTCACAACGTACTACAACCTGTGGAACATGAAAAACCCTTTTGGTGAATTACTGTAGTTTTTTTTACCAACAATTACCAACATCAATAATAACGATCACACAGTTGTTTTGTATCTAGCAATGCACTACAACCATTGGAACATGAAAAAAAAAACCTTTCCAGGGATCTTTTATATGTAAATAATTGTGTACTGTACATACAGTATATATATTGGCAAAATCTCATCTGTAGTAAATCACTATGAGCAATACAAGCATTACAATTTGACTGTGTTATTTTAAATGTTAAAAGTAATTTTAACTTAAATGCATTGGACGTTTTAACCCAGTCGGTGGAATTGTCAGACGGCCCCTTGGGTGCGATAGCGCGTCAATGCTTTCTCAGGTTTACATTTGCAGCAACAATACACCTAGGCGGTTGTGAACTCTTTTTTATGTTGATATAAAGTGGTTGCTTACTGTTAAAACTAATCGTGGTATTGATATTGTAGCGTTCCGCTACTAAGGAAGCCAGGCGTTCTCAGTCGCTCCGTAACTTTATTAAGCACTGAAGGGGTTACTGTTTTGGCCGTAACCCACGCCGTACACAGAACAAAACAAGGAAGAGTAACACTCGCTGCTCTCAGCTCTCACTCTCTCAATTAACTCTGAACTCTCTCTAGTCCGTCCTCCACCCCGCGCCAGACTATTCCCCGCCCCTTAAAGTGAACAGAGACTAACAGCTATAACCAGTTATTGCTAAATTGAACATTGCTAACATCATGAAATTAACAAATGTCCTTCAACATTTATAGCAACATCACACTGCCCCCCCTTAAAAAGAAGAACCCTCGTCCACGAGGGGGCAAACAAAGTCTTTAAAGTGCCCAGGCGGGCGCCTCTGCCTCTTCGGTCGCACAACAGGCTGGGGATCTGAGCCTGTAAGGAAATCGGGGGTAGGGACATGTGACACAGGGGAGAGTCCAAGAGAAGTGACTGGGTGTGGGGTGTTTGGGGAAAGGGGCTCCTGAACAACTGGAGTGTGTAGCTCGGGCCTGGGGTCATTGTCCATGTCGTTTTGTGAGGCCAGGGGGTTGGGCCTCCTCATTTGAAAAGAAATGGACAGGTTACCTCTGTACGGGGCTAGCCTGTCTCTATGCAGGGCTACCTTCCTGCCTCTAGGCGGCATCTGGACCCTATACACTACCTCTCCTACCCTCTCTAGAACCAGGCAGGGGCCCACCCAATGGCAGTCCAGCTTAGGGGAGCGTCCCTTCTTCTTTTTCGGGCTGTACACCCAAACTGACTCGCCGGCCTTGAAGTTCCTCCCTTTGCTCCTGGCATCATAGTTCCTCTTCTGTCTCACACCGGCCTTTCCCAGCTGATCTCTAGCAAACGCATGGGCGGTTTCCATTCGATCCTGTAACCGCCTTGCATACTCTGGCCCGGCTGGCACAGCTGGTGTGTCTGGGGGTTTCCCGAACAACAACTCTGGAGGGGTCCGGAGTTCACGCCCCAACATAAGCAAAGCAGGAGTGCACAAAGTGGAGTCCTGTACCGCTGATCTGTAGGCCATGAGAATGAAAGGAAGGTGAGTGTCCCAGTCCCGCTGATGGTCTGCTGTAAGTATGGCTAGCTGCTGGGCCAAGGTCCTATTAAATCTTTCAACAAGGCCATCGCTTTGTGGATGCAATGGTGTTGTGCGTGTTTTCTGCATGCCAAGCCGTTCACACAGGGCCGCAAATAGCTTGGATTCAAAATTCCTCCCCTGATCGCTATGAACGACCTCTGCCATACCGAACCTGCTGAACATCCCTTCCAACAGTGCGTCCGACACCGTCTCTGCCTCCTGGTTCGGTATCGCATAGGCCTTGGGCCACTTTGTAAAATAGTCCATAGCAGTGAGTACAAAACGGTTACCTCTCTCTGTGACGGGAAAGGGGCCCATGATGTCCACAGCTACTCTTTCCATTGGTGCCCCTACAGCTTGCTGCTGAAGTTCAGCATGGGACTGGTCAAGAGGGCCTTTATAGGCTGCACAGGCATCACATCTGCGGCAAAAATCTGCTACATCCCTTCTGTGCCGACCCCAGTAGAATCCTTGGCGAAGTCGGCGGAGTGTTTTGGACACCCCAAAATGGCAAGTCCCCGTACTTCCATGACAAGCTGTAAGCACTGCTTCCCTCAGTGCCTTGGGCACTACTACTTGCCATCTGTCCTCCCCCGTGGCAGGCTCTTTCCATGCCCGCTGGAGCACTCCTTCGCTGAGCCGCAGTGAGCTAAATTTGGACCACAGTCCTTTTGTGGCCAACGAGCACCCCGCAATATCTCCCCACTCAGGTCTCTGTTGCGCTTCCAACCAACGCAGCACAGGCCTCAGGTCATCATCCTGTTCCTGCCGCAACTGCCACTCTGGTACGTCAACCACCCTCAGTGCCCCACATACAGGTTGTGCTGCTTCATTCACTTGACCCAGCTCCTTCTCCCGAGCCTCCTTATTTTCACAATGACGGCAGCCCTCAGCAGCACAAGGGCGACGCGACAAGGCATCGGCGTTGGTGTGGCTAGACCCAGCTCTGTGCACTACTGTAAAATTGTAGGACTGTAGTTCTTCCAGCCACCGGGCCACTTGACCTTCCGGCTCCTTAAAGGACATCAGCCATTGGAGCGCCGCATGGTCTGTCCTTATCGTGAATTGTGTGCCACCCAGGTAGTATTTGAAGTGCCTCACTGCCATTACCACTGCAAGGAGCTCACGTCTGGTGACACAATAGCGCCTCTCACTCTTGTTAAAGACCCTGCTAAAGTATGCCACCACCCTTTCTCCGTCAGGCCCTTCCTGTGATAACACCGCTCCCATGCCAACATTGCTTGCGTCCGTGTCTAAAATAAAAGGCAGTGCGGTGTCAGGTGGAACAAGGATCGGAGCCTCAATCAACACCTTCCGAAGGGTCTCAAATGCCTTCTGGCACTCGTCAGTCCAGACAAAGGCATGGTCTTTCTGCTGGAGACGGAAGAGTGGTGCCCCTATGCATGAGAACCCTTTTACAAATCTCCTATAGTAAGAGGCTAGTCCCAGAAAACTTTTCAATTGTCTCAGGTCTGTAGGGGTTGGCCAGTCTCTGATGGTGTTAATTTTCTCCTCCAGGGTGCCTATGCCCTCCCTTCCCAATTTGTGACCGAGGAATTCAACCTCCCGCCTCATAAGGTGGCACTTATCTGGATGCAGCTTCAGACCTGCTGCTGCAACTCTTCCCAACACCCGACGAAGGGATTCAAGTGCTTCATCGAAAGACTCACCATGGATTAGAAGATCATCCAAATATACAAGATACTCACGGCGAGGGACTCCTTCCAGCACCTTGTCCATGAGCCGTTCGAACGTGGCGGGAGCGTTGCAGAGCCCAAACGGAAGGACCTTGAACTGCCAGAGGCCTTTATTTGTACGGAATGCGGTTTTGGGAGCAGACTCAGGAGACAATGGCACTTGCCAGTATCCGCTCCTCAAGTCAAGGGTGGAGAACCAGGACGAACCAGCTACCAAGTCAAGTGTCTCATCTACTCTAGGTAGGGGATATGAATCTTTTTCCGTAACTTTGTTGAGCTGCCTATAATCTATGCAGAATCGCCATCTGGAGCTATTTTTCCGCGGCACCATTACCACTGCTGAAGCCCACGGACTCTCTGATGGCTCAACAATACCCGCCTGTAGCATTTCCTCCAATTCCTTATCCGCAGCTTCCTGTCGGGCCAGAGGGAGACGGCGAGGTCTTGCTCTTATCGGGCGGGCATCTCCCGTGTCAATAACATGCTGCACTAAGTGAGTTAGGCCTACTTCAGTCTCACTGAGAGCAAAAATGTCCTTGAAATCCTCCATGAGTTCCCACAAGCGCACTTTTTGTTGCTCACTTAAGCCATCACAGTTTTTGGACCAAATGTCCCTCAAAGCTGAGATCCTAGTTTCTCTCTCGTCATTTCCCATTCCATCCTCTGTACAAGAGCCAATGGGCGTTAACGGACCAAGGGGAAAGGGGGGTGTAATATCACAATCAGGGCAGCATTGTGTGTGGCAATTGGGACTAACGGACAGGGCTTCTACAGTGTGAGACGGTGACTCGCAGACTGTTTCTTCCACAGCAAGGGCATGTCTAGATATGTCTGCCGAATATTTACATTTACATTTATGCATTTAGCAGACGCTTTTATCCAAAGCGACTTACATTGCATTCATGTTACAGTTTATCAGCTCTTGCTTTCCCTGGGAATCGAACCCATGATCTTGGCGTTGCTAGCGCCATGCTCTACTATTTGAGCTACAGGAAAGCTATGCAGGTAGGGACACTGAGGTCAGGTTTGGAGCAGGATGGGTCAGTTGCACAGAACGTCCATCAGGGAGGGTAATTGAGTCTCTACATAGGTCCAACACACAACCGATGGCCCTTAAAAAATCTAGCCCCAGAATGCATGGGTCCTGCACTTCGGCCACCCATGCATGGAATGACACAGACAGACCTCCTATGTCAAACAGGAAGAGCCCTTTTCCTTTTATTGGTGCAAAGTCACCAGTCACAGTTTTCAGACGAGCGGTTGTTGGGTCCAAAGCTGTCCCCAGTGGAACTAGATCAGGCCGAACCAGGGTTGCATTCGAACCCGTGTCAACAAGGGCCGTGCAAGCGACTCCTGCCACTAGAATGGGAATGTGGCAGAAATTTCCCACATAAGACCAGCCCACTATCATAACATTCTCTGCAGGGTATGGTCCAACCCCGTTCTCCTCAACCTCAGCCAGGGGTGACTTATGCGAAATGTTATCAAGGGCCCGTGTCCCCCCATCTACACGGGCCCCTGGGCGTTTCCCTGCGTTTGACTGAACCTGGGGCACTGTCTGATCAGATGGCCTGGCTGGCCACAGCCCCAGCAAACTGAAGGTCGGCGGCGTGTGCGGGGCTCTGAGGTGGAGCGGCTGGAGTGCAGCGTCACAGCATTTGTAGAATTATCCGTCCATGCGGGTGCCCATGAGCGCGATTCAGAAATTTCCACAGCTCTCACTATTGGCATCATTACATCAGCATCCATTTCTGCCCCCAATACCTCTCTTTCAATAGCCAGGTCTAGCGCTTCACTCAGTGTGGTCGGGTGAGCAAGCTGTGTTTGCACACGGAGTTCTCTTGGGGTTAGCGCCTGGATAAATCTGTCTCTAGCGAGCTCATTCTGGACTGATGGCGGCATTTCAGCATAGGCGCGTTTGCATAAGCATTCAATGTCATTAGCTAAAACACGGAGGGGCTCACCTTGTCGTCTGCGTCTGTTATGAAATTCTGTCCTTAAAAGGACAGGCTGGCTACATTGTCCAAATCGTCTGTGAAGAGCCCCAACCAATGAATTATAATCATTCCTTTCAGCAGGACTCAATAAGAGGAGACAGGCAGCCGCATCATCAGTGAGGGACAGCGCTAACTGCAGAGCTTTATGATTTTCAGACCAGCCTGCAGCATCAGCTAACAGTTCAAATTGGGCTTTGAATGCATTCCAATCCGTCTTACCGGAGAACCGTGGTGTTTTTATAGCGTGCATGTCACAGTCTCTGGTGAATTCACTGCGGGTCTGGGAGCCGCCATGATTGTTTACATTCTGTGCCTTCCCGTCATCGCAAGAGTGCGTCGTGCCGGCTCGCACTTGCGCAGTCATGTCGGCGCCATTTTGTCTATAGAAAAACTCAGCGCGCGGAGGGAAGGGAGGCGCGAAACCAGCTTCAGCAGCTTGTAGCATGAAAGTGTCTCTCATTCTGGCCGCTTCTCTCTGAGCCCAGTGTGGATCTGCCCCCGGCCCGTGTGTCCACAAACTCTCGCCTTCCTCTCTTACAATCTCCTCCGGCACCTCTTGTTTCACTTTCGCCCGAGCCCCGTAATCCATCTCGTGGGTGAATGCTCAGATTTCACGTCAAGTCCGTCACTTCTGACATCAAATGTAGCGTTCCGCTACTAAGGAAGCCAGGCGTTCTCAGTCGCTCCGTAACTTTATTAAGCACTGAAGGGGTTACTGTTTTGGCCGTAACCCACGCCGTACACAGAACAAAACAAGGAAGAGTAACACTCGCTGCTCTCAGCTCTCACTCTCTCAATTAACTCTGAACTCTCTCTAGTCCGTCCTCCACCCCGCGCCAGACTATTCCCCGCCCCTTAAAGTGAACAGAGACTAACAGCTATAACCAGTTATTGCTAAATTGAACATTGCTAACATCATGAAATTAACAAATGTCCTTCAACATTTATAGCAACATCACAATATCTTTGTAGGACTGTCGACTAGATCAGTGGTAAGGGAAAGCCACGAAAATGCAGCGCGTTGCTTTCTTCTGACCTCATTTGCATGCCTGTATATAGTTCTCATAATCATCAATAAAGTGTATTCTGAGATCTGAGGTCTTATATCACTGTATTAGTTCACTGAGGCACGTTACGCGTCGTTGGGGAATCCTGGAGTGTGACGTATGAGGGGAACCCCAGTATTACAGCACAGCGTCACACAAGCCGTGATACAGAGTTACAGAAACTAAACAACCAAAAGCAATATATGTCTTCCTCAGATGTAATGTTAGTTCTGTACTTCAGCGTTGGGTAAAAGAGCATTATAATCTCCTTTGTGGTAGAGAAAGCTGCTTGTATGTATGCTACGGGAAACAGCGAAAATGTTGAATTAAACATACACACAATCAGCGTTTCCACATGTTTATGCTGGCCCCGATAATCTAAACTTCTAGCTCTAGCTCACTTTCTGCAAATCAGTTTTTGTAAATGAATGACTTGATCCACATATGGCCTTCATCAACAGCCGCTTGCGCCACCTGCTGGTGAGCGGCTGACATCAGCTGGAGATCATGCATCGGCGCTCTACTGCTATTCCTGCGGTTCCCGGATGTGCAACGCTGATTTTCCTGCCGAATTTTAACCACTACATTTGTGGCAGCGAATTTGTTAAGTGAAATAAAATGACTGAAATTTGCCTGTCGAATATTATACATCGTATTTTTAAACAGATTGAATATTTTGGAAGTGAATTCTGGAAGGTGAATATGAATTATTGAATTTTTAATTATGAAAATGTGTGTGAAATATTTGAAGTTGAAATATTCGCAGCTTAAATAAACAACTATGTTAAATTTCAGGACCTAAAAATGCAAGCCCTGGAAATACAAGGCATTAAAATGCAAGCACTGTTAATTGCAATGCATCTTTTTTTCGATTTGTGGAATTCAGCATGCTTTATGTTTCAAAAACTATTGTCATTATTCTGCTTCCATAGTTTAATATCTTTTTTTTTTAGATTGTTTGTTCATTCATACAGTAGGCTAGGCTAGCGTCACTGGAAAAGACACCTAGTTGGTACGACAGGGTCACAGAGCATTTTATTGAAAAGTAACGTAGGGCAGAATTTACGTATAAATAAATGGACAATTTTTATGATGTAGGCCGAAAATGAGCTTCCCCTCTTTGAAAGACCAGCAGCCGCCACTGGCTTCTACCCATTTGAGGTGAGAACACAGAAGGACACTGGCTCCACACGAAGGCTATAAAATCTAGCGAATGTGTTAAGGGTCGCCCAGCCCACAGCTCTACAAATATCTGCCAGCGAGGCGCCATGAGCCAGCGCCCAGGAGGATGCAACACTTCTAGTAAAGTCGGCTCTCAACCTGAGCGGGCAGGGCACACCCTGTGCCTGATAAGCCAGGGGAATAGCATCCACTATCCAGTGGGCCATCCTCTGCTTGGAGATGGCATTCCCGTTCTGCCGGCCTCCGTGACAGACAAAGAGCTGGTCTGAGGTCTTGAAGCTTTGTGTCCAATCTACGTAGCATCTTAAGGCTCGGACGGGACAGAGCAAAGCTAGGGCTGGGTCTGCCTCCTTCGGGGACAGTGCTAGCAGGCTCACCACCTGGTCCCTGAAGGGAACCTTGGGCACATACCCAGGTAATCCTGCCTCAGGATTACCTGGGAATCGGCCGGCCCAAACTCTAGGCACGATTCGTCGACCAAAAATGTGTGCAGGTCCCCTACCCTCTTGATAGAGGCCAATGCAAGCAGGAGCAGAGCCTTCACTGATAGAAACTTCAGCTCGACTGCCTGCAAAGGCTCAAATGGGGCCTGCTGTAGTGCTCTAAGGGTCACTGTCATCGTGAGATTAGTCCGGCCCCCACCAGAGGTAGCCACATCCAGAAATGCACGGTGGAAAGGTCTCTAAAAAGATGTTCCACCCATGAATGCTCTTTTAGGATTTGCTTTTTTAGTGTGCTGAAGTGCACAGGGGAGATAGCCGCCTGCAACACGATCAGAGATAATGCAGCCACTCGACAAAGGTAAGGAACAAGCAAAAAGCTGAATATGTGCTGCACCAGCTGCCTTTTTATACTCACGCTGTGATCAGCGGCAGCTGGATGCAATCAGCGCATGCCAATGTTCATTGGCTCATTTTGATACACTCGAAGTAAATTGGTCTCTCTAAGCGAGATCCCAATTCATCGGTCATCATCCGACATGACTCGGAGTGACCAACTGAAAGGGAAATACAAATACACTTCATCGGGCCATTTTTTTATGGTGTGACCAGGCCCGGATTAACACTGTGTAGTGCCCTAGGGTGAGCACATTTGAAGTGCCCCCCCCCCCCCCCCCCCCCCCCCAAAAAAATTCAGGAGCACCTTCTGATCAATAACAAAAATTAGCCTTCCCATTACAAGGTGATATTTGACTCCTTAAAGTGATTTACAGGGGCATTTTTTTTTGGTATTTTTTTGTAATGCCTTTTTTCTCTCTCTAATTTTATTAAAAGTATGTCATTATGTCAAATTCAAAAGTTTATATTTATAAGCTTTTCCAAAATGTCTAATAATAATTTAAAAAAAAAAATAGGATAAGAACAGGTAGAATAATAAGAATAAGTTACCAATCAAAACGAATCAATATTAACAAAATCAGTTTCCACTACAAAGGTGGCACAGAACACAAAAGTGGCATGAAGGTAAATTTACAGACATTTACAGAGGTTCAGAGGTGGGATGGATGCTTTAAATTCATAACAATGTTGTGAGATTAATGTTTTAAATATAAAATTTTGAATATTGTTTGATTGAAATGATTTAAATAACTATGATACTTTAAAAATAAAACTGCCAGCAGGTGGCGGCAAGTCACTGATTTTATCACTGAATCATTCATTTAATTGATTCGTTTGAACGGCTGATTCATTCAGGAACGAAGCAAGTGACTCCCTGTGTCCAGGCCCGGAGTGGCCATCGGGAGAACCGGGAGAATTCCCGGTGGGCCGCTCTGCCCTGCTCATAAATTGGGCCGGCAGACTCGCCTGCTTTTTATTTTTTTATTTATTTATTTAAAATTTTTTACATACACAGAATAACGTCTATGTGTTTAAGTTACAGTGTGGCTGATAACTAAGCTAATATCACAAGATTTGAATTTAACATTAAAATGTGACATTTTCTGTTGTCAGAGCGCGCGCGCGCGCGCGCTCTCTCTCTCTCTCTTCCTCTACACAAGTGCGTGTCCCAGGTCGTTGCCAACAGGATAGTAAGAACAGATCTGTCACTTCATTTATCCAGATTCCACCATGGTGGGAGGGGGTTGGATGGGGATAGGTGGTGGGCTGGTCTTGAGCATTACACTCTCGGGCTGAAAATGGATCCCACTCCGGCCCTGCCTGTGTCCCAATGTGCATACTATCCACCCTATCTGCCCTAAATAGTATTGAAAATGACTACTATCACATATAATTTAGGATGGATAGTATGCACATTGGGACGCAGGCACTGTCTTTATGAATGGATAATTGAATCACTGACTCACTAGATTCATTTAAAAACGCAGGTTCATTCATAAACGAAACAACGCTGTGTTTGAATGGAGATGCGCAGCGGCTCAGCTATGACTGTTTGAAACTATTTTCCTTTACGAAATAGAGCAAAATCGGGCAATATTGTTAAATTCATACAATGTACATCACTTTATACTAACTTATTGTTTGTTGAACTGTTGTATTAATTTAATATCACATTTGCAAACTCCCCTATAATCTTTAAAAGCTGTCACTCACTTCAGTTCATCCCAATCTCACAAAGCTCCATAATAATCAATGAAGCTCTACACTGCATAACGAATCTCTTATTTACACCGTCTACACTTTCTTTGTCATAACGAGAGGATTTGTGAGCTTGCATAACTCAGCAATGAACAAAAGTATTTTGAGCAGTGAGTGAATTCTGATTAACATTGCATTCAAGGAATCAATGTCTGCGATACATTACTCACCGCTGCGCAAACATGCAAGTAGAAATCTTTGAAGCTCCCCTGAGCGCAAACACAAATGCTGATCGAGTATGTTTTGATAGTTGCACGCAGTACTTTTCATTCGCATTGTAGAGCCCTGGCTACGTGCCGTGATATTTTCTCTTTTTTTTTTATTTACGTTTATCAAAATGGCTAAGCTGATGCTGCCTATCCATTATGAATTTAATTATTATATATTGGCGGGCTCGACTCTGACTGGGGGAGGGCACAATTATGTTGTGGCCTGACCCAATCGCAGTTCTTTATGCGTACATATATTTTATATTCTCTCTGTATATATTGTATCATTAACTGTTCAGTTTCTATGCATCTGCATCTCTTCCAGCAAAATAATATACACAAAACATGAAAAATATTTTAAAGGTCTAATCATTTTCTTAATCACTTGGTGCCCCCTTATTGGCTGGTGCCCCAGGGCACTCGCCCAATCCCGTCTATGGATAATCCGGCCCTGGGTGTGACACATCACTTATTTTATCACTGAACTGATTTCCTGTTCCTATTGAGGAGTTAAGTTTCACAGAGTGGATTCTGAGTGAGTTTAACAAGTTTCCATCACAACAATGGATTCTGAGTAAGTAACAAATTTGATTGTGTACTGTAAAAACTGATTTTTTCGTTCATTCCTGACTGCTAATCTGTGCCCCACTGAATTTGGGCCCCCAACGTGAAACCTAAGTGCTTTGTGTATGAACAACTAAGCATTCATAGGGTAAATGTGTTATTTGCTGTACAACTTTGCATTTATTGAGGTTTAAAAAAAGGATAACTATGAAGTGGAATTGCCTTGTTACCTGGGGTCTTTGATCACTTGTTTTTTGTTGTCACTCTTGTTGATCACTCTTTTTCTTGTTGTCTGATTTCATTTTGTAAATTTACTGACCCTGTGCAAAAGAAAAGGGCAGTAATTTGTCTCTCTAAAAAGGGATATTTTTATATCCCCCCTGTTTTGTTTGTTTGGTAAGAAAATAAATAAGTCTTCATTTGCTACACTGCTGTATATTGATATACAGCAATCTGAGTACATTATTTTTGAAAGGGAAAAACGCAGCCCAGAAACAGAATTTCAAGCAACTTTATTTTGTTGAGAGTAATTCTGTGAACACAAAACTTGTGTGTGTGTGTGTGTGTGTGTGTGTGTGTGTGTGTGTGGTTTATATTTTGGGGGGCACCAAATTACATAAGATTATAGTTCTGAAAGCGAAACGAGTAACTTCCTAGAGATAATCCAGCAAACTCACTATCAAGCACTGAAGCCGAGGCTTGCTGATTTAAGTGACCATATATTTTACCATTGTGTTACATTCAATGCTTTATAGAATACAGATTGTGTCAAAGCGTTAAGCAGGAAAATTGTGTATCATTAATGCAAGAGGACAACAGTAAACTTTTTTTGTTTGTTTGTTTTGTTTTGTTAAAGTCAGTTCATCATTGATTCAGCAATGTCATCGTCCAGGTCAGTTTAGTGTGTTATCTATGTTATTGTTAAAATGTATAATCAATTATTTATACAAATATAAACAAATACAATTCAAAGGAATCAAAATATATTTATAACAAATCTCTTCATAAAAGTGGTAAAACAAAGGATTGTCGGTGCTTTCAATATACACAAACTGGTGTTCAGTTACATAAGAGTAGGCCTACTGCAAAAAGTTTGATAACTATATAGATATTATAAAAGGTATAGAAGTTATATAAGATATTGTGAGTGTTCATTCAGAAAGATTTTGGCTGATGAGTCATTCCACGAAACCCGGTACGATTTGGACTTACACATTTTTAGATTTTTTACCAAAATGTATTACTTTTCTGAACACCCCACAGCATTAATGACATATTTAACTTCCTGAAAAACATATTTTCCCACCTCAGGCATCAAATCTCTATTATTATTATTGGTCATTATTTTAAGATATGGGCACTATTAATCTTCAACCCCATTATGAACACTATGGGAGCTCTCTGAATATGATCATAAAATGTATTTGTAATGAAATCGACATTTTCCTATTAATCAGATGTCCCTCACACTAATTCAGTATTTGCAAATATAAAAGTTACATAAAATCTCACACTTTTGCTACACTAAAGCCTGAAATGGAACTTTTTGTGACAGCAACCTCATCATTTTTGATCAAAGAAGTGGGTTAACTTAAGAATTTGAACTAAAATCAGTATTCTTATGATTGCTCTGAACATTTCAGACTGAGTTCAACAAACATTAAATTACTTTTTCATAAACTTAAAAAAAATAATTAATAAAAATGTAGGTGTGACGGGGGTTGAGACTAGGGTAATGGAGTTGAAGTTGAAAACGGAGTTGAGACAAATACAGCTTAACATATAAATAGTATTTTTTCCCTCAAATTCACTGTAAGATTTTCTATAAACACTGCATTTCATCATTTCGACCAAGAAAGACAACAGATATAAATTGCAATTGAACTGAGTTTTATTAACCCGCCTGAAGCCAAAACAACAATAACATAGTATACATTATAACATTATGACTGAATAGGTCATCAAAATAAAATATATAACTTGTGTGGCTGCTTCGTGGCATTCGATATCTGGCCCACACCTCTTTCAAGATCTCCACATGGAGATGGTGCTGAAGCACACAGGCTCTGGTCCACCAACATACAACACCCCTGTTCAGTGCATCTGGAATGTATTCACAGCACATCACTTTTTCCCCATTTTGTTATGTTACAGCCTTATTCAAAAATGGATTAAATTCATTATTTTCCAAAAAAATCTAAAAACAATACCCCATAATGACAATGTGAAATATGTTTGTTTAAAGTCTTTGCTAATTTATAAAAAAAAAAAAAAAATCACATGTGCATAAGTGTTCACAGCCTTTGCCATGACCCTCAAAATTGAGCTCAGGTTCATCCTGTTTCCACTGATCATCCTTGAGATTGGAGTCCACCTGTGGTAAATTGAGTTGATTTGGAAAGGCAAACATCTGTCTATATAAGGTCCTACAGGTAACACTGCATGTCAGAGCACAAACCAAGTCAAGAAGTCCAAGGAATTGTTTGTAGACCTCCAAGACAGGATAGTATCGAGGCACAGATCTGGGGAAGGGTATAGAAAAATTTCTGCAGCATTGAAGCATGTAGTCTCTGTTACCCTTAATGGAAGTTTGAAACAACCTGGGGTGCGTTTCCCAAAAGCATCGTTAGCTAACTATGGTCGTTAGTTCCACTGAACTCTATTGGTAACGATGTAACTTGCGACCATAGTTGTGTTTGGGAAACATACCCCAGGACTCTTCCTAGAGCTGGCCTCCTGGCCAAACTGTGCAACTGATGGAGAAGGCCCTTGGTTAGACTGGTGACCAAGAACCTGATCATCCTCCACCTCCATGATCATACGTGGAGATGGGAGAAACCTACAGAAGGACAAACACCACTGCAACACTCCACCAAACTGGGCTTTGACAATGTGGCAAGACTCAATCCTCTCCTCAGTGAAGGCACATGAAAACACACTTGGCATTTGCAAAAAAAGCACCTAAAGAACCCTCAGAGTATGAGAAGCAAGATTCTCTGGTCTGCTAAACCTCAATTCCAAGCATCGTGTTTGAAGGAAACCAGCTCTGTTTATCACCTGTAAAGTACCATCCCAAAAGTAAAGTGTGCTGGTAGCGGCCTCATGCTGTGGGGCTGTTTTTTAGCGGCAGGGACTGAGGGAATTGTCAGAGTAGAAAAAAAGCTCAGTGCACCAGAATATTGAGATAGCATTAATGATAATGATTCAGAATCTCAGACTGGGCAGAAGGTTCACCTTCCAACAGGACAACAACCCTAAGCACACAGCCGAGATAACAAAGGCAAAGGCTATGGGACAACTCTGTGAATGTCCTTGAGTGGCCCAGCCAGAGCCCCGACTTGAACCCGACTGAACAACTCTGGAGAGATCTGAAAACCGACGCTCCCCATCCAACCTGATGAAGCTTGAGAGGTCTTGCAAAGGAGAAAGGGAGAAACCTTCCAAAAATAGATGTGCCAAGCTTTTAGTATCATACTCAAAAAGACTTGAGGCTGTAATTGCTGCCAAAGGTGCTTCAACAAAGTATTGAAGAAAGACTTACTTATGTAAATGTGTTTTTTTTTTTTCTACGTTTTTTTTATTTTTAATAAATTTGTAAAGATTTCAAACTAACTTCATTCACATTGTCATTATGGGGTATTGTTTGTGGAAATTACTTAACACTGAGATGTGAAAATCTCGTCAGAACACACGTGCACACACACACAGCTTTAACATGGACATTACTGCATTCAACATATGCATGTGGTATAAGACTCTTGATCAAATATAATAATTCATTTAAATTACTGGATAACTTCAGAACCAAAGTGTTGAAAACACAACCCCATCACAATCTCACAACCCTGTAATGATCAAATAAGTAACGGGGGTTGAGTGTGACGGGGTTGTGATTTTTTTTTTTTTTTTTTTTTTTTTTTTTTTTGCTCAAAACAGCCCCTGCCCTAAATGTAGTGAATAACAGGAGAACACATGGCATGTATGATATTAAGAAATCGTGTATATTGTTAAAATAACAAAGATCATTTTCATAAGTAATAGTTTTCTATCTTTATTTGATGTAACAGGGCTGAGTCATTAAGCTTGACAATCACAATATCACAATATTAATAAGTTATATTTATAAAAGAAGGTGGTAACTTGCCTATGTCTGCTCACAATGTTGTTTAGAAGAGTTATATGATGTTGTTATATGTTATATGATGGTCACCAATCACTAGATTAAGTGGCGCAGATGATAAAGTGAGTGCTACCGTTCTTTTGACACGATCGACCGGGGTTCGAATCTGCCTTTTGGCGAACTTTTTTTTTCTCCCTTTTTAAATTTCAAATCGCATCAGAAAAGCATTTATTTTTTAATAAAAATGAAGGAAATAATCAAAAAGTTTAACATAAAGTATCGGGTAGGGTTAGGATAGGTGTAGGGAGAGCTTTTGTCCCAATAAGGTGGCATCCATTTAATAATTTGAAATAAAATTAAACAATTACACTCTAAGTTATTGTATACTATTTTATAATGTAGTACAATGCAGAGGTGCAGATAATTGCCACTATTTGCAATAAGTAATGTTTTTCTCTAATAATGTTTTCCGCTACTATTAATCCTAACCCTAACCCTAACCCTAAAGAATACTAACCCTGTGATAACACACCATACATGTCAGTGTAGCTCAATACGGGCAACAGTTGCTACGGGTTTGGACGAACTTCAGCATAGTTTTTAGGCACATTAGAGAAGCGAACTATTTTTATTTGGGCTGCTTTTTCATTAACGTCCCGCCACATATATTCAGGAGAGAGCAGTTTACTAGGTTTGTTCAAAAGAAAATACTTGTTCAAGTGAGACTCCTCTTGCCATACAGCCTCAATGGAGTTTGCAGCATCAATGTTCAGCTTCTCCCTGCAGGTTTTGGTCAGATGATGTACATCCTCCAGTGAGCCACCAAATGTAGCACCAGCATAATAATAATCCCCTTCCTCAGCTGGAATGTATGCTTGAGACTCTGGTCTACGCTCATATGTGAATTGATTCCTTGTAACATCAAAGAGCCAAGGATGTATCACGCCTACCAGACGGCCCAAAGTCTCCGCACCCCACCGCCCATAGAATTTTGTATCTATGTCAAGGCAAAAAATATAGTCGGCCTCATTGGCTAGTTCATTCTCTATTAGTTTTTCCAGTTTTTCCATCCTGTTCATACTGATGTCCTGCCATCGGTTCAAACTCTCAACCTTCTGAACTGTCAAACTACGGTTTTCACCTATCATTACTTCAGGAACTGATTCTGGTTGATCTGTAAACAAGTAGTAATGCACTCGAAATCCAACAAAATAATGTTGCTCTGCTGACTCCAGAAAATCTTTGACAAAACGTATGTATCTAACAAAAAGAGAAAACAAAAACAGGGAGATATATTATGGTTAATTTATCCTTTAATGATGACTATTTCCAGAAATAAGGAAAAACAGAGGAGGGGAAACAAATGAGAATTATTAATACATGATGAGAGGTATCATGAAGACTTACTTTCCCAAAGCGAAGACAGTGGTTGCTATGGTGAGATTTTGTTGTTTGTATATAGAGTCGATCAGTGTGGAGTCAAAGGTTCCCTCCCAAATGATTGGAGCTGACCATGGTGTCACGGAAGCAACATCTGTCCGACTTCATAAAAATAAAAAAAAATACATACAGCGCTGTAATCATTCCATCCATTCCATTTAGTATCAACAAGTTGATACTAAAAAACATAATACTCACCTTACCAATGCACTCGGCTGGTTGTACATCAACCTGTAATGAAAATGAATAAGCAGAAAGAACAACATACATTTTATTGGTTCATGAAGTTGATACACATTAAAAACATGGGTTCCCAAGGTTTTTTTTCCATCTATGAACTGAAGACATTATTTAACTCTCTTTGCTCATCTGATCAGAACCACAGAAACAACCATGAACCAAAAATGTTTTTGTCTTGAGCAGTAGACCTCATTAGCTACAGATCAACTTAAAAATAAAGTCACTTTTAAGAAGATGAAGTTTTACACACCCTGGCGATGAGCTCAATCCAAAGATCTTTTGCTTCCATTTTGTCCTGATTAAAACAGAGTCAAACTCTTACTCATTTGAATTTAATTATGTTGTGTTGTGCGTTTGATTGTAATGCACACCATTACTCACTTGATGATGCCTTGTTCTGTAATCTGCTGATTGCAGCTTAAAACAGTAAAAAACAAACAAACAAAAAAAATCAGTATTGCAAACTTCTCAAATCAAAAGAACAACACATACACTCAGGGCCGTCACCTGATAATAACAGAGTCAAACTCTTACTCAGATGAATTTGATTATATTGTGTGTGTGTCAGGACCGGCCCAAGCCTTTAATGGGGCCCTAAGCAGAATTTTATTCGGGGGTCCCTCAGTGCCGTCAATATGACTGGTTATTATCAAAGCTTGATTATTCACACACTGTAAATCTAACAAACCCATTATCAGTTTTGTTTGTTGTAGCTGTGTTGCTTACATCATACCATTGTCTGCCTGCCATGTTTTTACCCTTATGTGAGTTTTAATTGTAACAGTTGCAAACTTACAAGAGTGGTCAGGTCAGGTCAGGTGTGTTAATTTGCACTTTAACATTCATTAAAGTCTTAAAGTATTAAATGGCATACTTAATGTGGTGTGCTGAAAAGTAGATAAATAAACCAGTAGATAATGCATTTACAGAACACAATGTTATTTTAACAACATAAATATTAATCAAAGTTGTACTTTTATTACAAGTCATACTTTTTTATAATACATATTAAACACAAAAGAGAGCATCTGTACACATAAAACAACGCTTAATCTATATCTAGCTAATTAAGGCATAATGTTATTGGAATATAATAGCAAAGACCCAAAATGTAGGCTAAGGTAAATACTGTTGAGCTGTTATCAGTTTATTAAACAGAAGCTTATTTTTAGTACAAAAATATATAGGCTACCAAGGAAAGTTATTTTTACGCAGAAAACAAAAACTTTAATCTAAAACTAAGTAAAATGTTATATTTATTATATATTAAGATTTTATATTTGCTAATGTTTTGTCTGATCTGATCTGATCAGGGGTGCGTTTCCCAAACTATGATCGCAAGTGCTGTCGTTAACAATAGAGTTCAATGGAAATAACGACCATAGTTAGCTAACGATGGTTTTGTGCCCCTGATTTGTGCCACAAAATCCCCATGTTGAATTTGTCCCCCCTCCACCCCCAAAACGCGATCGATTTCAACCCTTTGACGCGCCGCGCTTTGGCTGGCGCTGAGCCAGAGAAAGACGAGCTCAGAAAAAAGAAAAATGCGCACAGTGCTTTTCATATTTCATAAATGTTCAGTATTTTCAACCGAATAAAGTTTATATAAGGTTTCAGACATTTAAATACACTTCAATTAAGTAAAAAAATACATTTAGTTTGTTATATAGGCTGCACACTGATTTCTATAGAAAGCGGCAATAATCCTGTCAATTAATGAACGATGTGTTTTATTCCTTTCAAATATACAAATTGTGTAGGTTACTATAAAGTTTACTCTGTTTTTCTACCTGCTAACTGGCGTCTTAATTTCATGTATTTCGGGAGAAATAGGTGAATTTACGTGATGTTAATCCGACAGATCCACACGACAGCGTCCAGCGCATATTATCAACATGCCTGCATTACACGTCGCTATGGAAATAATAAAATTATTTGTATAGATTATTTAATTATTTAATATTGCGCTTTCGTATAATTACCACTGTCCATTGACATAATATATCACGAATTAAAATGAAATAAAATAAACTGTAGGCCGCTTAGTTCGCTTATGCCTTGGGCCGGCTCTGGTGTGTGTTTGAAAATGAGCATATACATTATTAATACTAGCATGTGTCTGCATGTTTTGTGTGTGTGTCTGTGTTGAAGAGTGAAGTATGAGTATGCACATCGTTACTCACTTGAATCCTCGTTCTGTTATCTGATTATTGCAGCTTAAAACAGTACAAAATTAAATGATTCAGTAATGCAAACTTCTCAAATCAAGAAAACAACACACACACTACATCACCATGTTTTTCTAACTGCACTAAACTCACCTGCACTGGATATTGTTCAGGTAAATGAGCCTGTAAAGAAAGACACATAACTTCATGAGGAGAGATCTCTGTAAATGTGTAACTATTTAATCTTTTTCTCAGAGATTAGAGTTTTATGTATTATGCTTGTCATTTACACAGAAAATGCAGAGTAATAATTTGCTTAATAATGTAGGGTTGAAAATCATCCATAACTTTTGTTTTCCTGTCCCAAACCATCATTCAAATCATTCAGCACTTTCATAACCTGAACCACCCTTAATATAATACATACTGAAAATAAAATTAAAATGTACAAATTTTTAAAGGGGTCATAAAAAAATGCAGTTTTAGAAATGTATAATACTTCTCTCAAGATTAGTTCTAAAATTAATTGTAAAATAATGTGCATAAGCAGAATAGAGTGGCAATACTATACTAAATACTTCATGTACTCCTCCTGGCCACATGTCAAGCAGTGGTAATGCTACCGACTTCTGAGAAATAATACTGCATTATTATCACATCAATTCAAACCCAAACACTAAGACAAACGATGTAATATTCCTAAAAAGTAATTACATACCCACTCAATACCATCCCAAAGAACACAACGATGATAACATTCTGACGACCCAACATTATTCCTGGAGTACTAAAGTCCACACCGATATTAAGTTAGAGACTTAAGTGGAAGTGAGAGGAATAAATCTGTAGAGAGAGATGAAGGAAAGAGGGTGTGTGCATTTTAGACACATTAGGGTGGGGCCCTGCATTAGAGTGAAACAAACTGATCTGGATCTGCAGTCTGTAAATGTTGCCTCTCTGTTGCCATCTCCATTTGAGACCTGCAATTGCAGTCTTTTTTTCTTATTTTTATTTATTTTATTTTTTTTTGGGGGGGGGGGGAGCATACACGATTATATAGAGAATATATAACCAGCAGTGAAACGTAAGTCAGGTCCGCTCCATGCATGCGCAAGAGGCCCTGCCCCTTTGAGGTCCGACGGTAAAGTGCCCTTGCGGTCCAGTGCCCCTGGTCTGCGATTTCTGCCGATGGTAGGGGTGTTATGATGCTTTTTTGATCATGGACTATAAAAATGTCTCCACGATCTGCTTTTTTTGAAGAAATATCGTTGCTAACACACGACGTAACAGGTAACCTATTGGTATTTTTTATAACATTACACCACTCGAGCAGTGTTTTTTGATCCTTAAAGTGTTGATGACAGGAGTGCTGCACTGCAGACTACAAGACTCACTGGATAGATCATCCATTGATAGAAAGTTTATGTGGATATGAAATATGTTTTGTCCATATTCGCTTTTACTTTTTTTACATTTTCAATTTTCAAATGAGGGTGTTCTTATGTTTGTTTGTGGATGTTTTGTACCTTTTGTATCCCTGTAATACCGAGTCCAATATATACCCACATAAATGAACTCAACACAGACAAAAGTACGTCATTTCCCATACAAATCACTTGTTGAGGATCCTATCATAGAAGGTGAACCCTTTAGAATTTGTATTCAGGGTATCTGCAGGATTTTTAAGCTGAAATTTAAGACCTGCACAAATGAAATACCATATAAGCAGGGTAAGGCGATGTCTGTGGTAACATATTAAACTGTAAAATGACTGTAAAAAGCATAATTTACAGTTCAGATACATGTTTTTCACAAAAACAAAACATTTTGTAAAATGATCACATTTCAGCCAAACTGATGAAATTACTTATTAATTTAATAAGTATATTAATTTAAACAATTATTATCAATCACCTATGCTAATTAACATAAATATACAACTGCCTTATTATGTGCAAACATGTTGGTGAATCATAACTACATTTAAAGTACTTAATTAATGTGTAGTTAACACTGTTAAATTTACCCTTAACCGTAACCAAACTCTAACCCCTAATCCTAAACCTTCCTTGGATATTTAATGTCAGTATATTGTAAATGTTAATGATATCACATCTAAAACTTACTGACAGTGTATAACAATTTCCTAAAATTTTTCGGATATTTTTTGTACTTTGTTTCACTTGTGATGTTCCCGGTCAAAAATGACAAGCCTACAGAAATAGCATATAAATCTCTCGTTATGCTATATTATCCCCATTTGATTGATTGATTGAAGGCCTCATTAATATGACTTTATGCACCTCTGTTTTTGAGTAAAAAAGCATTATTTGTACATAATTGTGTAAATATTCAGTAAAATATGGGGGGAAATGCACTGTTTGTCACACTAGTGTGCCTTAATATTTAAGCAACAAGTTTGTTTTGAAAGGCTTTTATCTTGTAAATGAAACAAAGTCACATTTGTGTTGTTCCTAAATAAATAAATAAAGCATATTAGTGTGATAAGCAGTATTGTAATGACGGGTCTGAAGCATGGGGATCCATTTGCAGCAGGCTTAAGTCAAGGCAGGCAGCAGACAGGAGAAGTAACAAACAGTCCAGAGATCAGATCACATGGGCAGGTGGCAGAGAATCACAGAGTCAGATAAACAGTCCAAGGTCATAAACAGGAGATAACAAATGACAAGAGATACGCTCAGAAGTGTTAGCCAGGGCAAAACAAGACTTCACAATGAGTGAGCGTTGGATTGCAGCTTATAAAGGGCACAGAGATGGGAAACACCTGTGCAGCAATCAGTCTCAGGTACAAGGCATTAAGATGCAGTTCAGAACTAATACTCTGGTGATGGTGCCCTCCGGTGGTGTTCAGGGAGGGCCACAGAGGCCGAGTTCATGACAAGTATATTTTCCCCATATTTTACTGAGTATTAACAAGATTATCTACAAATAATCTTTATTTAACGGTTAAAATCTTCTCACCTGATTAATTGTTTTTGTTTTCTCACGATGTGGGGCATGCTTTAGAGTCATGGCAATCATCTCCTCCAACACTCTGTGATTTGTGGTGTGGGTACACCTTACTGCAGGCACTTTAAAATAATAATTATTAGATCACAGTAATTAGAACTAGAACGCATATAGAAAGTACAATCTCTGAAGTATTAAAATTCATTGCATTTTCAAAACAGACTATTGCAACTCTGAATATTTAAATACTGAGAACACTTGAATTGTGAACAACAGTATGCATATGTAATCAAAGAGATTGTCACATTCCAGTGCACTTTTTGTAACCTTAGAGACAGACAAGTTGTCATATCATTAATCAGAAGTTTCTGAAATGGACTTTTTCCTTTTCTCCTTTTGTAGCTGTACTCTGCCCATAGGGAATTTTCTCCAATTTTATGCAGCATTCTCTTTATGCCATCCCCCAAACTGCCTCCTCTCTGAAGACAAAGATATCACATCTACAAACAATAACAACAACCAGTTATTAAAGCACAGTGCCAGAAGTGCATAGCATAATGTAGAACAGCATAGTATATCTGTTTCAAGACATACAATTTTCTTGCGAAAGTCAACAACTTTCAGCATTTTACACAGGTCTTCCAATTCCTCCACTGTCTTGCAAGGCTCCTCTAGCACCTCAGTTAGGTCAGAGGCAGAAGCAGAGGTGCTTGGCTGGCTTGCTGATTGCTGGATTGCTTCAAGTGCTGTCTTTATATCAGCATGCATTTTATCCAGTTTTAAGTGTAGTCTCCTCTCCAAACCCTCAAATAACATAGATTTCTGTGAAAATATGTTGTCAAATATCAGTTACATTATGTCAATTACTAATAAAACGCATAGCTGCAAGAAGCAATGGTAACACTTTTCAATAACAGTACATGAATAATAATGTACTAATACCTAAATTAAGTATTACTAATATTACTTGGCTTACTTTCAAATATTAGTTTATTATGAACTAATGATGTGTTCTCATCAATCTGCGTATAAATAACACGGCTTTACACTTTGCAATTGCGTATAATGCATACGCCAAATACCAATTTTGCGTGCATATGATACGCCAATCCTCCCCATTAATTTCGGTGAAGAGCAGATGCGTCCAAATACCCCGCAGCATCTGCAGCAGCAGTGACGTTACCAGCGAGGCGAGGTAAGCCCAGGTAAGGGCAACAAGCTTTTTCTTTTTAATGAGATCATTATTTTAATTATTTCTGTGTTTCTGCGTTGCATGGCATGTGCTAAAATGGAAGCGTATGCGTTCAAATGAGTTAGTAGAACAGTGGGCTGCTCAGTTAGCACAGCTGGTAACCATCGACATTAGCCTAAGCTAACTTCGATACAGACCTGTTGCCGTTTGAAATAAATAAAACCGTTTCTCTACCATGTCATGTGTAGCCAATTTACCATGCTTCTCCCACCGTGACAGTAGTTTTACTGTGGTATTTGTAGGTATGGTACCCACAACACTTTTCGTGATTTTACCATAGTAACTGTTTACTGTCCACTCTTTGCATTTAAAGAACTTTAACAGTTTCTACCATGTTTTTACTGCATATGTGTAGTCAAAGCACAGTAAAACAACACTTAAAATGGTTTTACCACAGTAGCCGTAGTTTTACTGTGGTATTTGTAGTTAAAGCAGTAATTGTACTGAAGTAAATGTAATTCAGTATTTTTTTTCTGTCTTGCAGTTACGTCAGATCACATACTCCAGCAGCTCTTTTAAGAAGTCATCTCTTGTAAACGCCATAACTTGTTCCTATTTTTCCGAACTGTAATCCATAATTCATTTACACATAGTTTTTGCTCTCTCTCTCTTTCTGTGCTTCGTGACATTTTTAAATCTCATAATCTCATATTTTTTACCTATTCTTTCAGAAAGCTGCTAGGATTAACAGGGAACTCCCAATGCTGATCTTGAAGAAGCTGCCAAGGAGGCTGAACAAGTCCTTTAATGATTTAATGATTCACAGTAATGTTGAAGACATTTAGCTATAAGTGATTTGCTTTAATGAACGCATATTTATTTTATGTGTTAATAATAACTTTCCTTACAGTCCTTCCTCTCAAAGATTTTGGTCACAGATTATATTTTGCACATTGTCTCAACATGTATATATTTCTCTTTGTTTCAGCTGAAAGGGAAGGCCTGTCCTGGGATGTGATTTTAGCCATATTGTGCGTTTATGGAGAAGATCCAAAGCTGCAAAGGCAAATGGTACGTCTGTGTTGGTCTGAGCACGTTGACTGAACTGTGCCGCAGATACATTTTGCACAGTATTTGATTTTTCCTAAACTTTTCTTATCACACTTATCCCACAGCCCCATCAGAAAGAACCCCCAACAAAGTGTCATGTCGAAGTAGTAATAATTCATACAATTTAACAAGTCAGCAAATTCATATGATATTGTACAAGCGTACTCGTACAAAATTCTACCACTTTTACTCCTACTTCTGTCATCGGCCATTGCCTCAACTTTCATGCAAATTGTGCTCATAGTAAGTAGTCAGAGAGTTTATATCATAAAGATTATATTAAGTTAATTGTATTCTTTATTAATCTTTACAAATTGGCGCAGTCTCTTCCCGTTCTAGCAGTACATGATATCTGTCCACTCAGAGTCTGCTTTTCTTTCCGTGTTGATTTTTATTGAACATATCTGTCTAAAAAGCAAGAGTCTGGAAACGCTATTTTAACTTGTCACGTGACAAATCAGATCTTCAGTTAATTGGCCAAATCGGATCACTTAAAGCTGTTCACACCAAGAGCAAAAAATATAATAACTATTTTAACTATTTATTTTTCATATGAACAGATGATAACGTTCTGTTTATTATAAGTGCGAGCTGCAGTTATGTTGTCTGCCATTTAAATGCTCAAGCTCTTTAAAGTCTGGTGGATTCTGATTGGCTGTCAATGTTTTGATTGTTTATCATCTGGAAAAATTTGTTCTGAAAGAGATTCCAATGATGTTGTTCCTCTGTGTCATTAAATGTTAAATAGCTGCGGTGTGGACTCATCCTTGGTGTGAAGAGACCTTTAAACTGCTTGTAATACCGTCAGCATGTAATCATATTTAAAAGAATTCATATTAGCTTGCTATTGAAGAATACAACTTTTTCTAATTCTGTTTTCTTCTCATTCTGTTAAACGTACACACACAATTCTGTCTATTTCTCTTCATCTTATTCCTTTACTCCGTCACTCACTCACACATTCTTTTATACTCTATTGTAAGGTAGAAACTGAGAGTTTGTGTGATGGCCTTTTCTCAGACTCTGAATCTGATGTATACAGATGAACTCAGGAGCCCGCTAGAGTTGCCAGGGAACTTGAGCTTGAAGTTTACTATTATAACTGCTTAATTTATGATTAAACAACAGTAATAATTAAACATGGGGTCGATGGATATTTTCTTGCTTTACAGCTGAAGACCAAAAATGCAAAGAAAATCAGTCACAGCAAGTCAACAGGCAAACCAGTCCTGATGAATGAGGAATGAACATGGTCTTCTTCTGCCCAAACAGAAAAGAGAAAGCTGGAAAGTTGCACATTTCCATTGGTATGTCTGTATTCAAGCAATGCAGTTATATGTGGTACAGCAGCCCGTTCTCATCAATCTGCGTATAAA
The DNA here is from genome assembly GCA_036784905.1 of Acrossocheilus fasciatus. Taxonomy (NCBI): domain Eukaryota; kingdom Metazoa; phylum Chordata; class Actinopteri; order Cypriniformes; family Cyprinidae; genus Acrossocheilus; species Acrossocheilus fasciatus. The sequence goes on from CM071945.1 coordinate 20,182,983, forward strand.
TAACACAGCTTTACACTTTGCAATTGCGTATAATGCATATGCCAAATACCAATTTTGCATGCATATTATACGCCAATCCTCCCCATTAATTTCAGTGGAGAGCAGATGCGTCCAAATACCACGCAGCATCTTCAGCAGCAGTGACGTCATCGGCTTGGCTCGGCTCGCCCGGTTCACCTGATGCGCGTGCACCTTCAAACAGGTAAGGGCAACAATCTTTTCCTTTTTAATGAGATCATTATTTTCATTATTTCTGTGTTTCTGCGTTGCATGGCATGTGCTAAAATGGAAGCGTATGCGTTCAAATGAGTTAGTAGAACAGTGGGCTGCTCAGTTAGCACAGCTGGTAACCATCGACATTAGCCTAAGCTAACTTCGATACAGACCTGTTGCCGTTTGAAATAAGTTTCTACCATGTTTTTACTGCATATGTGTAGTCAAAGCACAGTAACACAACACTTAAAATGGTTTTACCACAGTAGCCGTAGTTTTACTGTGGTATTTGTAGTTAAAGCAGTAATTGTACTGAAGTAAATGTAATTCAGTATTTTTTTTCTGTCTTGCAGTTACGTCAGATCACATACTCCAGCAGCTCTTTTAAGAAGTCATCTCTTGTAAACGCCATAACTTGTTCCTATTTTTCCGAACTGTAATCCATAATTCATTTACACATAGTTTTTGCTCTCTCTCTCTTTCTGTGCTTCGTGACATTTTTAAATCTCATAATCTCATATTTTTTACCTATTCTTTCAGAAAGCTGCTAGGATTAACAGGGAACTCCCAATGCTGATCTTGAAGAAGCTGCCAAGGAGGCTGAACAAGTCCTTTAATGATTTAATGATTCACAGTAATGTTGAAGACATTTAGCTATAAGTGATTTGCTTTAATGAACGCATATTTATTTTATGTGTTAATAATAACTTTCCTTACAGTCCTTCCTCTCAAAGATTTTGGTCACAGATTATATTTTGCACATTGTCTCAACATGTATATATTTCTCTTTGTTTCAGCTGAAAGGGAAGACCAAAGGAAGGCCTGTCCTGGGATTTGATTTTGACCGTATTGTGCGTTTACGGAGAAGACCCAAAGCCGCAAAGGCAAATGGTACGTCTGTGTTGGTCTGAGCACGTTGACTGAACTGTGCTGCAGATACAATTTGCACAGTATTTGATTTTTCTTAAACTTTTCTTATCGCACTTATCCCACGGCCCCATCAGAAAGAACCCCCAACAAAGTGTCATGTCGAAGTAGTAATAATTCATACAATTTAACAAGTCAGCAAATTCATATGATATTGTACAAGCGTACTCGTACAAAATTCTACCACTTTTACTCCTACTTCTGTCATCGGCCATTGCCTCCACTTTCATGCAAATTGTGCTCATAGTAAGTAGTCAGAGAGTTTATATCATAAAGATTATATTAACAGGGTTCGTACGGTCATGAAAAACCTGGAAAAGTCATGGAATTTTAAAACAGCAATTTCAGGCCTGGAAAAGTGGTTCAGTTTCTTTTGGGTTCTTTATTAAGTTAATTTAGAAATATGTTTGGAACATTTTTTGTTTGTTAAATTCAAGTTTTCGTTTTTTAAAGTAATGACCAAGCAGCTAGCAGTAGACACTACAGTGAGTCAACCATAGCCTGTTTGATCAATTTAGCATTCTCAAATCATCATGACTTGCCTAAAATAAAATCTATAGATATAAAACACTTCAAGCATATCCCAATGTTAGTTTAAACGTTTTAACTAAATGTGCGCTTTTAGGTGCATATCCAAGCGTTTGTGTGGAGAATAGCTAAAGCGCTTTGCAGGACATGGAGTGCGATAATTGTTTTTCTTGATAATCTTCTTCATTACCATTAAGTGAAGTGACATACGGCCAAGTATGGTGACCCATACTCGGAATTTGTGCTCTGCATTTAACCCATCCAACGTGCACACACACAGCAGTGAACACACACACACCGTGAACACACACCCGGAGCAGTGGGCAGCCATTTATGCTGCGGCGCCCGGGGAGCAGTTGGAGGTTCGGGGCCTTGCTCAAGGGCACCTAATTGATGGATGTGTAAAATAAAAAAAATAAGGAGAAGCCTGACCCGATGCCCAGTCCGCGTCTGAGCTATGATGTAAGGTGATAAATAAATCTATCACTTTACAGTTTATTCAATTTCTGTAGCCTATATTTGCTACTGTTAAACCAAAACAGTTTTCAAAACGAAATTCGAGTTAAATAAATGACAATATTTAGTGATATGATGATATGTTCTGTGCAAACGATCAATTCAAGCTTCGGATTACAGATAATACAATTTTGAAAGCTAAACTCTTAGGTACTGATCAAATCGGCACAATAGAGTGGTTTTGGTGTCACAGCTGACAGATGTGATGAACAGCATTTACAGTAACCCGGGGTTAGTTCTTGTAAACTGAAAAGTCTCAATCATTTTGAAAACTCTTCCTTAACAACTTTGTCGTTAATAACTATGGCTTCCGGCGCTGCACCGGATGTAAATATGCATCCCGAGGAAGAATGCAGGTGCAGGTGTAATACATAACTTGTGACACTCTCACACTTTATAATGTGATTTATGTTATACTGTAGTAAGTATGCTACTGCCAGCTGTGCCCAGAATTGAGAGATAATATAAAAGTATTACATGTGGTAAAACATTAAAAGTACTACACAAAAATTGTGGTAATTATGTGGTATTGTGTTGTTTTTTTGGGGACGCTTTACCACAGCATTTGTGTTGTATGGTAATATATCTGTGATATTCCTGTGGTACTACTGTCATATTTTTGCAGTAATACCTGGCTTTCCTGTAATAGTCCTGTGGTCCTTTTGTTACATTTTTGTGGTATTCCTGTAATAATTTTGCAGGGGGTTTTTTTATGGTAACACTTAATTTGCTATGATATTACTGCAAGAAAACCATAGTTTTTCTGTCATAAACCTGTGGTATTACTAGCATGCATGTCATCATCTTAAAAATGTTACAAATACAAAAATGTGACACACCATACTACATCTGCCATATTACATTTCAACATTTATTCACCATGTGTAACATCATCATTTGTGTACACTACAAACTAGGGTATATGACACAATAAAACAATATAAGGCACAATTAAACAAAGCATGAAAATGCAAATTCACAGTATTTAAACATTAACATCTCACAATTAAGCTTTCGCTCATTTGATCATTTGTTGTGAACAGCCTCTCTCAGGGATCCTGTGTCCACATCAGGGAAAGCATTGTCTCGCTTAGCCAGAGCTTCAGACTGACGGCTTAAGGTCTGGAATCCATGGCAGCTTTCATTGGCCAAGGCCCGCCCATGAGGCCGTTTGACCAACATGTCAAACAACCAATCACAGTTCATTTCATTCGGCATCTCGTTTCATGGCATGGAAATCTCACCACAATAACAGACCGGTGTGTAAAACTCTCGGACATATTTTACAGATTCTATGCCATGAACTTCAAATATTTCACATACTTTTAAAAATCCAGCAGTTATTTGATCCTGATAAGCTGTCGTCATCACAGTTGTAAACATGACGGCATCTTTCTCGGAGTTCGGCGTCACGGCATCTTTGTTTCCAGGTGGAATGTTAAAGAACGCATCACGCACGTCTCCCGGAAATCCTGTATAATTCAACCAGTCCGATGACGACATTGAAACTCTTGAAGTGTTTCCACTTTTGTGTGCCATATGTATCAGATGTTTAGCCAACGGTCCGTGGGCGTGACGTCTGAGGCTGAGAATAGGGAAAGCACATCTCATCTCACTTTTTCTGCAAAATAAAAAATGGACATGAATAATATACATTAATAAATAACTGACAAATGGTCCTTTAGGTTGGTTTGAAAACTACCGATATGTGTGTTGGAGCAGGTTTAGAACAAAGCTAGGACAGTTGCCCTCCAGGAGCCGAGTGTGATACCCCCGATATAAAGTGTTATAAAAAAATAAAAAAACCTCACAATTCCAGGAAAGTTAGTCTATAAATTATTAGACCAAAGCCAAAACCATGTTGCACTGTTTTGCTGTTGTTCTGAATATGAGCACAGCTATCATGTGTCCATAGGAACAATGATTAAACAACAACATGACTGCAATTTAGATATTGCTCTTTTACAACAGTACATTAAAAACGTAATTAATAGTGAGTAAAGATGCATGATATATCAGCAGATGATATATTATTGGCCATAAGAAAGAAAATTCAAACATTGTTATTGCACCAATAACTTAATTTCCACCAACAGTTCCACAGATAATTAAATCTGGTATATTTACATACAGAGAAATTCATGATTACACGCACCTTCTTTCATTTTGCAATTTGACAGTGGCACTGAGCAATAACACTTTGATTTTAGTTTGTTTGACAGATGTTTTGCCAAAGCAACTGTGCAAAACACAATAGTAGAGAACTTTTATGTTATCATGAGAAGTGTACAAATGTTTTCAGTTCATTATGAAAGTGTGTGTAACAAAGAGTGTGTTTAGTATAATGTGAGCAACACAAAATAGAAGCATTGAGGCCCTTCAAAAAATATGCTCCTCAATTCAGATCAATCCATTCCCCAACCTGCTTCTACTGTGCACCACATACATTATCTAGAATATTGTGAACACAGAGTAATACAAACAGTGAAATGTCTTGGACCACCAATGGGTCAATCAAATTTGAGGATTAAAACAACATTTTTTTTCTAAATACAATTTTATATTTAGATTTAGTTTTCAAGTTCCTCTCTGAGCCGCTGTTTTCTTCTATTCTTTGCATTTCTTGAACTGATTCATTTACAGGGGCCTTGAAAAGATACATAAGCAGCATAAAAATTCATTGTTTTTTGTGGTTTTGTGTTTTGAAAAACTGGAATTGACGGTTTTATAGTATTTAGCCTACTATTTTTCGCCCTTTTTTCTTGTGGACTTATGTTTAATTAGTTGCTGCATTAAATGCTGTCCAGTCTTTGTTTCTGTTTTTCTTTTTTTATTTAAAAGATTGGCAAAAAAGAGCACACTTACTGAGGCTGAGCTGACAGTTTTTTCAGCGTCATCTGTGCCTTTTCAGTTTTACAATTCTTCATTTAGCTTACCGGGTACATCTGCACCGGGTTTTATCTTCCCAGTTAATCTATCTCTTTTTAAGCAGGTTTTCATCCAGGCCTGACTCTGTAATATGAAAAATACATGTCAACAATAGGGTTGTCAGCTGATTGAACTCCGTAGCTGAGATTTTTGTTTTACTTATTATCCTTTTAAATCTAAAACCAATATAACAATTAAAAGCTAGGATAGACAATCTATATGAATGACAATTCTTACCTAAATACATGTACAGAAAATACGGAACAAAAGTAGATTTCTGCAGCAGAACACTTTACTTGTTTAACTCACACAGAAAACACACGATAGTGTATTACACCGAACTCAGTATGAATCGTATTAAATCATGAAAACTGGCTATATATACTGATTCACCAATGTAGCGCAGTTTACGAACATGACAGTACTGAGCCAGGCCTTTTTGGACAATTTCAGTGTCCAATTTATTAACAAAATAACTCTTATGAATCCGCTCTTTTAATGAAGAGCTGTATGTTATTTCCAATCGGTCTAAATTCGTTATATTGATACTTGTTACTATCTCATCTAAACAGAGTGATATGTGATCTCTTGGTAAATTAAACTAACAAATACAACACAGGTAGCACAACATGCACATAAAAGTACAGCAGAAGCCCTTAATCTACTCACCAGCAAAAACGGATGAACTGAGACGTCTGGTTTCTCGCAGGGGGCCAGCTGACGATTACTTCCTCGGAGAAATACCATTCTTCCTTAATTAATGTTTCGTCGTGAAGTGCGTGTCTTCAGTGTTAACTTGATAGACCTGTTTCGACTGCGTTTTCTTCGAAAATATAAAATAATCAGAAACGCAACATTTTACAAACTGTCTGGTTCACGGTTGGCGGTTGAGAAAGGCTTGACGTCATGGTTCAAAATCCAAAAGTGCGCCAAAGTCTGAGCTTCACCATTGCCATGGAAACGGGCAGCAAGCAACGCAAGCGCAAATGCCTGTGTGTGCATAATATAATTATTAATGCTATTATGTCAATGTGTGTGTGTGTGTGTGTGTGTGTGTGTGTGTGTGTGTGTGTGTGTGTGTGTGTGTGTGTGTGTGTGTATACACAATACATACTGGACTATATTTCATATCTTAGAAATATTGATGTTGTCATTAAATTATAGCTGTTACAGTTACAATATAACACATTTTGTCATAAATTAAATTTAAATCATAAAACGAACATTTTTGTGAGAATGTACTATCTAGAACAATTAATTTTTGTAGTTTAATCATTTTCAATTATGATAAAGTGAGAGCAGACTGTTTATATTGTAAAATACTTTAGCAGTTGATTACAGCTTGGCATTTTTATCATATATTAATTCAGATAGTAACCTTAAAAATATCACATTACTTTACTTTATTTGACATACTGCACTCACCTGCATTATTTCTGCCAGCTAGATGTCATTGTTTTGGACATATCACACAAAAACAATACATATACAATTCAAATACAACATTTTCTGTAGTAAGTTCATGCTATATAGAAAGTGCTATGGTCATATTTAGCTCTGTTTAAATACTTCGGTAATGCCACAGAAAAACCAAATATGACATCTAATGGTAAATTCTTGTGATACTGTACAACAGAGAAAGTGCTGTGGTAATCCTGTCATATTTAGCTCTGCTCATTTGTTGTGTGGTAAATTTGCTGCAGTACCACAGGAATACCACTGGACATTTTGCCTCGAGATTTTATTGTATTTTTTTTTTTTTTTGTACCTCTGCTTTAATATCTGTATTATTGTCTTTGACAGTTGTGTGTTACTATATTTTCCTTTAAAGATTCATTTCGCTCTGTCTCCCTCGCGCTCTCGGTCACACACTCTCTCTCTGCGTTCGCTTACAGGCAGCTTTGTCCACCGATCATTAAGACCTTTTTCCACGCCCCTACCTTTCGGCACACCCATTGCTCCAGCCTGTAGTTATCCCCATTATGTCTATGGTTATCCCTTTTTTTTTTATTGAACAAATAACATTCACAGGGTATACAGTCAAGGCAAAAAAACAAAACAAACAAACAAAAAAAATCATACACAAGTCAAAATGCAAATTATTTACCTAAACAAAAGTAGTAAGAAAAAAATAAATAAAATAAAAAATAAAATAATAATTAAATAAGTTACACATAAAATATCAACTTCAAAGAATACTCAGGAGGTAACCCTTACAACACAGTCATTATTTTTTCCATCAAAACGTCTATGGTTATCCCTACTTGCAGAAGTTCACCTCACCTTCTTTTTCTGATGATATTTGCGCCAAACTATAGACGCATCAAAGGCGCTGCTGCCCTCCTCTGTTCATTTGAAGAACTCCTTAAATATATTCCAGTTCGGTGCAAAAAGTAAATAACAGCTTTTGTTGTTTCATAGTCCCTAGTTCTACCCCACATGAAAAAAAAAATACTATAGTAATTTATAGTATATTATAGTGTTTTTGAACCAAACTATAGTAAAGTAGGCTACTTTAATTAATTTTTTATATAGTTGCTGTGGTAACATCACATAACTAATAGTAATATAAACAAATTACTTTACCCAATACTAAGTTTTCTACATCTATAATATATTATATTACATAACTATATTATACTACAATACACTACAGTTTACTGTAGTAAAAACTAAAGTAGGCTATACTACAGTAGGCTATTTATTACAGTTTATCAGTTCACTATATAATACTACAGTATGCTGTAGCATTTTTTAACAAAGTGTTGTAAATACTATAATGTTTTTGAACCACACTAGAGTAAAGTTTATTATATTATAGTATTTATAAATTAGTAATTACAGAAATCACTATTTTTTCATGTGGGAAGAATTGAATCTAAAGATGCAACTCCAGATTGCTCTGAAAACATGAGATTAGCTATGCAATCGATAATACACTCCATTAACTGTTATTATTTTACACTAAAATGCTTTGAAATAACTTTAAAGAAAGATTAAGAAAACATATACTGTACTTATGCTGTTGCATGACACTTTTGTAAATAAGCATATTAAGAAAAGCAACAGTCAATGTAAACAGCATTGATTGCAGTTAATTGACACTTAATAATTATAATCTTAATCAATATACTCTTCAAAGTATCTGTCATCCATATCATCGTCTTCCTCATCATTATCATTATTTTGCTGTACGGTGTCCTTGTGTGCTCTGAAAGGCGCCTTTAAATAAAATGTATTATTATTTATTATTATTATCATCAACAGTGTTAGGCTAGTTAGTTACTCAAAGAATGTAATATATTACTCATTACTAGTTACTCCTTTCAAAAGCGATATTGTTGCTTTACTTATTACTTTCTGGCAATTAGTTACATGACTTTTTTTTCTCACGCCCCACAGAAGTTGTAACTGTGTATCTTCCACACAAAATTCTTCTAGAATGTTTCCAACAACATATTTCTGCACATTGGATCTCAGTCAGAAGTTATTACAAACACTCAATAGTGATTGATAGTGACATTCATGTAGAAGTGTTGTATTCATCTCATTAATTGTCACGTGTAGTTTGAAGCTAATTGTAATTTCTCCGTTACCCATGATTATATTTCATCATTTATTTTATCAAATCACATAGGTTTGTAAGAAACTGTTTAATTTTCCAAAAAGATTTTTAATTATAGTAATATAATGTAGGCTACTACATCCTGATCTGAGGGATGTAGGTGGGATGTAACGCCAGAGTAAAGTAAAGCCACCACTTACACAACAGTGTTCAGATCATCTTTTTTCCTGACAAAATCAGTACAATGCAATATTTCTATCTGCTGAATACAAGCTTTTCCATATTCTAAGCTTGCCTGCTGCACCGGGGACATCACATGCATGTGCGAGTCATGAAAATTATGAAAATAAATCTAGAAATTATTTGATTGTTGGATTTTAAATCAGCGGGGTTGAGACATTAGAAGTAACCAAGTAACTAAGCTGTTTTATGGATGGTAACTGTAATATTATTACTGAAATAGTATTAGTAATTAGTTACACTAGTTACTGCAAAAAGTAATATTACAGTAAGTTACTAGTAACTAGTTACTGCCTAACACTGATCATCTTTATTCTCTTCCCAACCATCTTCCTCCACATCATAATCATCTGTGTATCCTCCATTATCAAAATTTTCTTCTTAAAGGATTACTCCACCCCAAAATGAAAATTTTGTCATTAATCACTTACCATGTACCAATGACCATGTCGTTCCAAACCCGTAAAAGCTTTGTTCGTCTTCGGAACACAATTTAAGATATTTCGGATGAAAACCGGGAGGCTTGTGACTGTCCCATTGACTGCCAAGTAAATTACACTGTCAAGGCCCAGAAAAGTATGAAAGACATCGTCAGAATACTCCATCTGCCATCAGTGGTTCAATCTGAATGTTATGAAGCGACGAGAATACTTTTTGTATGCAAAGAAAATAAAAATTATGACTTTATTCAACAATTCGTCTTCTCCGTGTCACCGTAGTGCCATTTTGGAGAATATCCGCTGGATGCAAACAGCATATCCATGTGGTGCAGCTTCCAGAGGATATTCTCCAAAATGGCGCTAATGTGATGCGGATGAGACACGGAGACGAATTGTTGAATAAAGTCTTAATCTTTATTTTATTTTCGTACAAAAAGTATTCTCGTCACTTTGTAACATTCAGATTGAACCACTGATGGCAGATGGAGAATTTTGACGATGTCTTTCATACTTTTCTGGGTCTTGAAAAGTATGAAAAGTTAATTACTTGGCAGTCAATGGGACAGTCACAAGCCTCCCGGCTTTCATCCAAAATATCTTAAATTGTGTTCCGAAGACGAACAAAGCTTTTACGACATGGGGGTAAGTGATTAATGACAAAATTTTCATTTTGAGGTGAAGTAACCCTTTAATTATCTTTGTCCTCTCCATAATCCTCTTCATGATTGTCATGATATTTTTCTTCTTTCTCTTCATCTTTAACCTTTTTTTTTTTAACCCTGAAATGTCTTGCTGTAGTGTGAAGCACATACGTTCAAGACTTCTAACATCATCTTTATTATCTTTTGTTTTATGTCTGAAACTTGGCAGTATTCAAAACAGTCTCAAAGAAACTCCTGTCTGCCATCTCCTACAAAAAGAAAAATGCATCAAGTAAACTGATCAAATATTCAGCATTTATTTAGTAATTTCAAGCATACCAAACTTTGGTAATATCTTGAGTATTATCTCTCTGATCCTGTTGCGCACTGACAGTGCTGCTGAAGCTGCTGACTGTGTTCTGGTGCTGCTCTGAGGGTCTCTTCTTCAAGTCTCCAGTCACGTCTGACAGTGTGTGTTTCTGTCGTGCTGCTATTGTGTTGTCTGACATGCATTCACAGAGGGACACACCACAGGTTATAATTTAATTCCTTACATTTATATAGCACTTTCTGGGCACTCAAAAATGCTTTACATAGAAGGGGGGAATCTCCTCAACCGCTACCAGTGTACAGCATCCACCTGGATGTTTAAGTTAAGTAGTGTATGCAAGCCCATAGTTTGAAGTTAAAGATATTAATATTAACAAGGTGAGTTTGAGATGTTTATTTGACAGTAATTTCGCATAATTTGTGAACATTTATGCTTTCTTTCCCTAAAATATTATATATATATATACATACACTATATAAATGTAAGGAATTAAATTATAACCTGTGGTGTGTCCCTCTGTGAATGCATATATATATATATATATATATATATATATATATAGCTATAAATGCAGGCTTGGTTATCAGAAGAGAATTCTTAAAAAAATAAAAATAAAACATTAAAAAACTTTATAGTTTTATAGGAGGAAGATTTCTCTGTCTAGTCAGTCTGTTAGACTGATTAAATTAATAAAAAGTCTAGAGAAATACTTTCTGGTAAAATAAAAATATTTATTGGCGTTTTGGTTTGATTGATTTATAGCACGGAAACTTGCTATCACAATCAATGCCATAAAAATGTACAAACCCCAAGAACAGTATTTACAGAATAACAGATGCTAGTTAGGTTAGTCATCATATTGAATTTTACGCAGAAATGAAATATGGCACTAACCTGATTGAGGTCTATTAATTCAAATAAAGCCTTTTATTCATCACAGTCTTTTTTGCCCTCCTCTAACTTTCTCCTTTTCTTTTTCTTCTTTTTTTTCTTTGTCAAATTCTCTACAACAGTTATTTGTTCTACCGTTCCTTCTCCATTAGACTGTTTCTCTGATACATGGGTATTGTTGTCCTCACTTCTCTCTGTGGATGCTTTTCTTTTCTTCTTCTTTTTCTTCGTAACGGTGACTTCCTCTGCTGTCACTGACTCTTTTGTCACACTTTTCTCCTCCGTTTTCTCTGTAAGGTGTTGGGCTGCAGAGGCGAGGATGTCTGACACAGACACAGCGGCTTCTCTAAACCTCATCTCCATCTCACTGTCACTGTCACTGCAGGAAGTGAGAAGCTTTAATGCTTTAAACATAATACAGACTATCAATAATGCAAAAATGTAATCTAAACTTAGCTTGATGATAATCATTTCATGCATACATACAATTTAATTTTATTCAACTATCCATCCATCTATCCACAGAGATTATTTGAGGGTGAAGCTCACAAAAACATACATGCATCAGAAAGAATTAAAAAAAGGTTTCCTTTTTTTTGCAATTTCCATCATGATGCATGTTTTTTGTGAGATTCACCCTCAAAGATTGTGTGTATGTACTATCATAAGCAGGAGTTAGACTCACCTGGAGCTGGGAATTGGTCTTCGTTTAGGAGGTGGAGGAAGTGGTTCCTCCATCCAATTTCCAGGAGCGGATGTGGAGAAGAGACGGAAACCTTCAGAAAATTACAGAACACAAGCCTCAGCCGCACATCTGGATTTAATATAGCTGCAGCTGTGCATATGATCTATTTATTATCTATTGTCAGATGTTCATGTCTGATGACTGTTTGCTTACTTTCTTCATCCTCTTCATCTCTTTTTTTGGACTGACTACGTTTTGAGTCAACACTTCCAGAAAAAACTTCTGAAATACACCTAAAGTTCAGTACATTTATAAAAGAGAGTGAGAGAGAGAAACTGTGCTGACTGACAAGCTTAAGTAAAAGGTAATGACAAAAATATTCAAAAATAACAGTTCTTATAGTAGTTATAACAGTTCTTTTGTCTCACCCATCCAAAAAGGCTCCTAACTTTTTTGCCACGTGAGACTGAAATTCTGGTGTTGTCCCAAGCTCATTCCCATCATGTTCATGCTTTGAAACATCGGTTCTGAGAAACAAAGTTAAACTGAAAATTAATAAATAAAACTGTAACCCAGTCTTAAATGCATATATTCATACTGACATCTTAAAAAAGACGAACTGTTATGGTTTGACTGGTACTTGGGCAACTCACCTATGACTTTGTCTGCTGCTATTGTTGTCTCCGTCTGTGAGGTAAAATCAGCACCGAGTAAGACCAGAGGTGCCCATATAATTTGTCAGCAATTGATTTTATTTATATTTAATCAGTTTATATTATTGTATTGATTAGTGAGGTTACACCATCTGCTAATTACGAATATTTTGAAAAGCTACTTACAGTAAGGACAAGAAGCTCCGCCGTTTCCATTGATCTTGACATCCTGCGGTCCAAAGCTCCACACTGCCTCTTTCAGTCTGTCAGCGTTTTCATCTTCACTGCTGCTTTCAGACATTCCCAAGGGGTGGCTTGTGTTTTCAATAAGGAAATAAAAGAACAGTTGTTCGTAGCTACATTAAATCATGTGAAAATGTTGAGGATGCAGTTGGTTTAGATTAGCTGACGTTGAGGTGCAAAGCCCTAGCAACTACAGCAAAAATATCTGTCAGTATGTTAAAATACAAACATGCCAGCTTCAGAAGAACGTAAGCAAAAACTCTTATCACTTCAAATCAATCTACAGAGAGACAGCGAGGACCACATGTTTTAAAAAACCTGAGCTGTAACAGCGATCATTGCGTGATTTACCGCCCCCTACCGCACTGGAGCTGCAGCTCTGCGTGAGGAAATGTTAAAAAAATAAATTCGACGAAAACCTGGCATTACTAGGCTAGCATTGTTATTTTAGTATCACTGAGACACTATTATAGTTTTTAATAATATTAAATTAACTTTTAGTTTTAGATTTTCCATTTTTTAATTTTAGTTAAAGCTTTATTCATTTTGTTTGTTTGTTTTTATTATTTTTAAATAGTTATTTTAGTAGGCTTGGTTATTAAGTTAAACATTAAAATGAGAAATGTTGCTGAAATAAACAATAGCTGAAATAAAATGTTTACATTTTTATTTTATTTCAGTTAGCATTTTATTTTCAAGCATTTTTTTTATATAAAAGTCTTGGAAATCTCTTTTAATAAGCACTAATCACTTTGCTTAACATTACAAAAACCTGCAAAATAAAGTAAATATTGTTCACTGTAAAAAGAATCTAAGTTGTAGGCTAAATAATTCAATTTTTCTACTATTTTTATTATTATTATTATTTTAATTCAACTGCTTGCTGTTTCTTAATAATTCTGAAATTTAATTGTTTCTACACTAGTTTTCTTAGTGTGTGTGTGTGTGTGTCCCAGTAATAGTTAACCTCTTTTTATTCATTAAAATAAATCAAACACATTTTTTAAACAATTTTATGGAATCTTTTTTCTTTTTTTACAGTAAATAATTTTGCCAGTACAATGAAAGCCAATTAACGACAAAATGTGCATGTGTTCCACAGTTTTACATTTCTTAAGAAATGTCAAAGAACTGTAATGGTCTAACCAAAACAAAAGTAATATAAAGTTGAGATGCACTACATGCACATAACTATTTATAAATCAGTACTGGAAGGCACATAATATTGACAATATCTTTTTTTTAATATATATAATAGCCTATTATACATCAGGCCATCACATTTTTTCATATCAGTAGCTATAATCCTCATCCTCAGTGCTGTATTCCTCAGAACTGTGATCACTGTAGCCTTCAGACTCCTCATCACTGTATGCAGAGTTGTCTTCCTCATCATCATCACGACTATCTTCCCCATCCTCCTTATGTGAGCCATCTTCCTCCTCATCAGAACTATTTTCAGAGCTATCTTCCTCCTCATCAGAACTATCATCGTCCCTCCCTTCATCATCACTCCTCTCATCAGAATCTTTCTCACTACAGTCCTCATCCTCTTCTTCTTCCTTTCCACGATCCTCTTCATAGTGTTTCTCCTTCTTTGTATTCTTTCTCTTTGAGAACTTTGAGAGTTGGTTTCTAAGCCCTGACACTTCTTTCTTTAGTGTGGAGCACATAAGCACAAGATTTCTAACCTCTTTATTATGTCTTGTTTTAGGTTTTGCAGATCTTTTTGGTTGTGTCTGAAGCTTGTCGGGTTTTAAAACACTTTCAAAGATGCTCCTGACTGCCATCTCCTGCAAAGAAGAAAATACATCAAGCAAACTATTCAGCATATACACAATATATACACAAACACTACTGTCTAAAAGTTTGAAATACATCAGGTCAAAACAGGAATATTGAAATATTATTACAATTACTGTTTTCTTTTTTTCTTCAGAATTTATTCTAATATGCTAATATTGGTGCTCAAGAATTTTTCTTCTTTTTATTATTTATGTTGAATAATATCATGGCTTCATATTTTTGTGGAAATTGTAATACAGTAATACTATTAAAATAGATATACTTTTATCAGCAAGGATCCATTAAACTGGTCAAAAGTGCAAAGGTCTATTTCAAATAAACGCTGTTAAAAAAAATATATATATATATATATATATATATATATATATCATGATTTCCACATATTAAATCGGCATATTAGTATGATTTCTGATGGAATAATGGCTGCTGAAAATTCAGAAATAAATACATATTAAAATCAATTAGAAAAAGTTATTTTAAATTGTAATAATATTTCACACTATTACTGTTTCTAATGTATTTTTGATTAAATAAATGCAGACTTCTTTCAAGAACATAAAAAAAATCATATTTATTGCAAACTTTTGACCAGTAGTGTATATTAAAAAATGTCATTAGGATACCAAACCTTTATTATGTCTACAGTATTATCTCTCTGATCCTGCTGTGCACTGACAGTGCCGCTGAAGCTGCTGACTGTGTTCTGGTGCTGCTCTGAGGGTCTCGTCTTCATGTCTCCAGTCACGTCTGACAGTGTGTGTTTCTGTAGCGCTGCTACTGTGTAATGTGGCTTTATGTGTGTTTCACAGAGGAAAATGCCACAGGTTGAACAACACTTCACAGATTTCAGTCTGCGCTCAGTGCAGAAATCACAAGCCACGTCTTCCGGTCCAGCATAAGATTGTGGTGGAAGTGCTGGACTGAAGGCTGCTTGCTGCAGGTTTTTAACCACCTCAGCCAGAGCTGCGTTTGTGTTCAGTACTGGACGTGTTTCCGATGTGTTTTCACATTGTGGACAGACATAATCTTCAGCACGGCTGACCCAGAATTCATTAATACAACCTCTGCAGTAATTGTGTCCACACGGGATGGACACTGGATCCTTCAACACTGATTTGCACAGTGGACACCTTAAGTGATGTTCTGTCAACAGTCTGGAAGTCACAAAATTAAAGTAATTCCCTAAACTTTTCAGTACTGTCACGTTACTTCAGGCTGAATTTTAAACTTTTATAAATATATAATTAAATAAGTATCAGAACGAATAACTTCACCTTTGATGCAGTGGGAAAGTTTCTGCAGGTCTGAAGTTGGTTGGCGGATCCATTGACCAGTCTGTCCTTAAAGACAAGCAGGTAGGTGTAGGAGAATCTTCTCTTACTCTGTGAGGAAATGTCATATTCTTATTTATTTATGTATTTTTTACAAGATTATGGTGTGTACAATTCCTGACCTTTGCATGGATGTGTTGCCTCTTGAATCGTTCATTGGGTTGTCACTTTTCAGGGAGATATAACTAGTGACTGGTGATGTCTGTCTTTTTCTTTTAATCCTGTCAATTAAAAAAAAAAAAAAACAGTTTTGGAGCATGTCAATATGTGGGTTTGAAACTGGTACTGGTTTATATATATATATCTATATAATCATTTATTATATAATCATTTTAGTGGATCTTTTCAAGGGACAATTCTATAGAAATGAAACTTGTATATATTTTAGAGTAGTCAATGTGCAACTTGTATAGCAGTAAAGATTTACTGTCCTCTGAAAATAACTCAACATACAGCCATTATTGTCAAATAAGCTTGCAACAAAAGTGAGTACACCCGAAGTGATAACAGCTATACGTCGTTTAACCATGTAAAGCCACATGTCCTATTCATCAAGTTCATGTTTTTGTCTGCTTGACATGACTATACAAATTTATGTGTTTTAGAGCAGTTAAAATTTGGTGATTTGAGTACAATTCTGTCATACTGACCACTGGATGTTCAACATGGCACCTCATGACAAAGAGCTCTCTGAGGATTTGAGAATTAGAATTGTTGCTCTCCACAGAGATGGCTGAGGCTATAAGAAGATCAGTAACACCCTGAAACTGAGTTACAGTACAGTGGCCAGTGGCATACAGAGGTTTTCCAAGACTGGTTCCACTCAGAACAGGCCTCACAAGGGTCGTTCAAAGATGTTAGATCCTTCTGCTGTGCTTCAGGTGCAGAAGCTGGCTTCAAAAAACAGACGCATGAGTGCTGCCAACATTGCTTTAGAGGTCGCAGAAGTGGAAGGTCAGCTTGTCAGTGCTCAGACCATACGCCGCATACTGCAACAAGTCAGTTTTCATGGCCGTCGTCCCAGAAGGAAGCCTCTTCTGAAGCTGGCTCACAAAAAAGCCTGCAAACAGTTTGCTGAAGACAACCTGGCCAAGAGCATGGATTACTGGAACCATGTCCTGTGGTCTGATGAGACTAAGATAGATGAGGCTCAGATGGTGTCCAGCATGTGTGGTGACGCCCTGGTGAGGAGTACCAAGAAAATTGTGTCTTGCCTACAGTCAAGCATGGTGGTGGTAGCATCATGGTCTGGGGCTGCATGAGTGCTGCTGGTACTGAGGAGCTGCGGTTCATTGAGGGAAACATGGATTCCAACATGTACTGTGACATTCTGAAGCAGAACATAATGCCCTCCCTTCAGAAACTGTGCCGAACGGCAGTTTTCTAACATAATAACGACCCCAAACACACCGCAAAGATGACAACTGCCTTGCTGATGAAGCTGAAGGTGAAGGTGATGGAGTGGCCAAGTATGTCTCCAGACCTGAACCCTGTGGAGCACATGTGGGGCATTTATCATGTGTCTAACATCCAGCAGCTCCGTGATGTCAGTATGGAGGAGTGGAAGAGGATTCCAGCAACAACCTGCGCAGCTCTGGTGAACTCCATGCCCAGGAGGATTAAGGCAGTGCTAGATAACAGTGGAGCCCCTACAAAATATTGACACTTGGGACACAGTTTTGACATGTTCACTTAGGGTGTACTCATTTTTATTGCCAGTTACTTGGACAATAATGGCTATATGCTGAGTTATATTTAGAGGACAGTACATTTGTACTTCTATACAAGCTGCACGTTGACTACCCTAAAATATATCCAAGTTTCATTTGTGTAGTATTGTCCCTTGAGAAGATACACTAAAATTTTTGCTGAAATGTGAGGGGTGTACTCACTTTTGTGAGATACTGTACATATGGTTTATATATACACAGTTTATATACACAGTTACATTAGTTTAAAAAAAATGTCTTTGTATAGTACTTAAGTAAAACTCACTGTGAATGCAAAGGAAAGGTGTCTCCACCTTTGAAGTTGGTTGGTGGATCCATTGACCAGTCTGTCCTCACTGACAGACAGCTGGGTGTTGGAGAAGCTACTCTCTTTGACTTTGGTCTAAAGAGATAGAAGGTCAGATCAAACAGAACTGTGCAATATAAATGTTGATATTTGAATAAGTTGTAATATGAACTCAAATGTTTTCCTTCACCAGAAAACATGGCATATTTTGTTCCTTGGAAAAACTTCAACTTCAGTTGGGTAGTAGTTGGCAAATAAGATATAACCAGAAATGGTTGTTTGGCCACATGCAACATTTTATTTATAGTAGCCTAACCATAAAATGGGTAGTATTCCTTAAACATAAGATATTGTGTTTACCTTTTGTTTTTTCGTTCTGCAAGGTTATTGGCAGTGCGTTCAGACTCTGACCTGGTTCGTTTAGGTTGGCTTGAAATCAACATCACAGCATGATTTGTAATCAATAACATTTTTTTTAACAATAATAAATTAATAAATTCTTGAAGAATTTATTTATTTATTTTTAAATATAAAAACAGTTATGAATAGGCCTACTGAAAAATAGAGAACTATGTGCACCTTTTAAAATCACGCGTTTTTTTAAGACTCATGTTCTTTACGGGCAGACAAACTTCTGGGACCTGTGAGTATAGAAACACAAGCACGCAAACATGAACAGATGTTGTATGACTGCAAACCAAAGAGTAACTCATCTATTGTTGACGATACGCAGAAACCGAAACTTGGTGGCTTTCATTTTATAAACCTGTAGAGCAAAAATGCGGCAATGGGAGTGAAAGAAGAATTGAAACACTTGTTACAAAAATCTTTGTAAGAATCAGTATACTTACAATAAGAAATGTTCAGTCTTGCACATCTGTCGATATCGTTTTTGCTGACCACCACTTCAAATCGAATTTAGAAGCACGTGATGCTCAAATATCCGCCCTCCCTAAATGGTTTGCTTTTGTGAGCTATTTTTTTTTTTTTTTTTCCAGATCTCCAGGGCACCCAACTGAAATCCAAAAGCAGCAAACACTTCTGTAAGCATGCGATCAGCACCAAATAGAGTCAACTTCACAAATAAATATGTATATCTTGGCATAATGAATAATAATTTAAAGTGTATTTAAAACATTCTCCTATCAGGATTGTACAAAACGTGTTATATTAATCCAAATAAACAAAGAATTGTGCTATTGATTATGGCTGCCATCTTGTGGCAAAATATTGAATCGTACTGATTTCGTTTATAAAATGTATTTTATTTATCTTTCTGAACAAAATCCACCTGCCGCATCTGAACAGAATTCCTATTTTATTATACAGTATAATACAATGTTCCTACGATTCTGAAAAATATTAAAAAGGGGCACACACTCATCTTCGATTGCAGTTGATCTTGGCAACATCTTTAAACCAAGAGCCTAGAGTGGTAACTGTACATGTACAATAAACATATATAGGCAAATGAGCTTCGAGGGCTAAAAATGTAATGAGCATTTATTATAGATGAATAATTAATGTAAACAATCTTAAAGCCATCAGTATCACTCATGCTTGTCATTAATGAATATGTTTCTTTAAGGTTTAATGTACCTACTATTCGCTCCATGTTATCTTTATCTAATGTACAAACAAATTATTTTTGCAGAATGCTGTGTTAAAGAATGTCATGTTATGAAATATTTCATTATAAGAGTCCTGATACAGGCTTCATTACACGGAAAAACAATCTGACATAATAAAAGGCTAAATAAAAAGACAAATATATTCCAGTTGACATATTACACAACAAATGTAAAGCATGAGCAGCATTCCTAAAGTTGACTGCTGACCGAATCCACACATTAGCGTCCATGATATACAAGAAACACCAAAGATGAGCAGCTCACATCTTTGTGGTGACAAAAGAATATAAAGACGCTTTATTACGTCTCTCAGCAAAGGAGATTTTTTTTTAATTTATGGAGGAGAATTAATAGGAATTAAACCAAATATTTGTATCATGTGTGCAGTTTGTAGTAAAACTAATATATAGACCAAAATCTGTGTGGTAAAGTACTCAATGTAAATTACAGTATGTCAACACAGACCTATGTAAACAGCACAAGTAAGGCATTAGACACACATGCAACCACAAATACTTCACAAACATTGGTCCTTTAGCCTCATATTACACCTTTTCTTTCTTAAGGACACTTGAGAATACAAGCAAGTCACTGTCCAGCTGAGAACTGACTTGTTTGTGAAAGGATGGAGAGTTGAGGACTGATTTTCAATGAATAACAATGGGTGCTTTGCAACTGTAACACGATTTGCTTTGATCATACGCTAATCAAATCAAGTTAATATTGATTAAATATGTAAAGTTAGAGGTCTCTGATGGGCTCTAAAGCCCTTTTCAATGTATGTTTCTCAGCCAATCATGTTGCCTAAACCCCAACCGCTTATTAGGCATCATGCTGAATTAGATCAAAGGTAAACATCAAAGCTCTGATAGAGGCTAAACAGCTTGAAAGGTGCACAAGAACACCATGTTGGGATTCCCAACCCTCTCTGTGTGTGACACCAGTGAAAACAGGGTTTCTGTATGCACAGCTGAGTCTGACATCGAAAGCCCTTGTACATGACAAAGACAGATGCCCTATGAACCCCACAGTGCGTACGGCCATATCTAATCAAGATCCCTAAAGGACTGACACTACATTCCTTCAAAAAGTCCACTCATTTTTTGTCAGATAAAGACTTAAATCAGTCAGAAAAAAAGAGAAAAGAACTCGAGAATGCAATTATTAATTAACGACCACAATCTTGATCTCTACATGGGGTCAGTTTAGGGTTCAAAATTTGGGGGTCAGCGCATTTTTATAGTTTAATTCAGAAAGGATGCATTAAATTGATCAAAAGTGACAGTAAAGACATTTATGTCACAACATTTTTCTATTAATAATAAATGCTGCTCTTGTGAACTTTCTATTCATCAATGCATCACAGTTTCCACAAAAATATTAAGCAGCACAACTGTTTTCAACATTGATAATAATGATAAATGTATCTTGAGCAGCAAATCGGCATATTAGAATTATTTCCAAAGGATTATGTGATACTGAAGGCTGGAGTAAAGGCCCGTTCACACCAAGGACGATAACTATAAAGATATAGTTCTAAAAATCGTCCACACCGCAGCTATAACGATAAAGGCACAGAGAAACAATATCGTTGGAATCACTTCCAGAACTATTTTTTTTGCAGCTGATGAACGATACAAACATCGACACCCAATAAGAATCCATCCTGCTAACACGAGCTAGAGAATTTAAAGCAGCAGATGAGCGTGTGCTTAGAATAAACAGATATCGTCTGCTGGTGTGGACGCTAATATTGTTATTTTTATAGTTGGAGTTCTTGGTGTGAACAGGGCTTAAAGATGATGAAAATTTACTATTAAAATAGAAAAGTTATTTTAAATTGTAATAATATTTAACAATATTAGTTTTTACTGTATTTCTGATCAAATAAATGCAGCCATTGTGAACATAAAAGACTTCTTCCAAAAACATTAAAAATATTACCGAACCCAAACTTTTGAACGGTAGTGTGGTTAAACAAAACACTGCAAATTATAAACTGTTTTAGGGTTATGTTCACATACATTTAAAAAAAACAAAAAAAAACACGATCGCATCCTCTTTAACTCGACATGCTAACCCTGATCATGTCCGAAACCACTATATCTGTTCTATCGCTTTAATGATCAACAATAACTGCAAATCTGTGCAAAAGCCCTCATTTTTTAATAACCAAAAGATATATGTGGCAGGATTGCTTCATTTTAGCACATTTAGAAAGACCCCATTCAGATATTCAAGATTTAGTGTTAACACAACTTCAGAGTTTTAAAAATCTCACAAAACAGGACAAAAGGTGGTGTGTGCAGGAAGTAAGATAACAAAGGTTACAAAACAAAACTCCTCTATTGTAGTCGACCTAAAGCAGGATGACTGGACAATTCTTCAATTCCTGCTAGACAAGTGTGGCGGAGGAGAAAGGCCCCGCTTTTTTTGGCCAAACCCACAAGTAGTGCGTGCAGTCTGTGGAATGCAGGAACTTCACTGAAGGATGGTCTTTTCCAGTTGGGTGGGTCGATGGTGCCAGATCGTGATGCTGGTGACGACACCGTGTGTTGCTGGTAGTGAGGGATGTTCCTGTTTTCGCATTCCATGCAAAACCACACGGTCACTCCAACAAACAATCGTCAGGTTTCCTGCTGAAGGAGGCACTACTGGCCCCCGTTGTAAGCGTAGTCTGCTTTGTTGTGCATGATGAGTTTGTTGTCCACAAAGTAGAAGCTGTCTGATCTAGTCTCATATGGGTGCTCAATCATCAATCGAACTGCAGGAGACAAAGAAACGACACAGCAGAGAGTGTTACACAGCACTTTAACAAATGAACACAGTCATGTAACACGCTGTCCTCTATCTGAGCACAGGTAAGAGAGTGAGGTCTGAAATTTGATACAAGCCTGACAGGATGAGTGAGATGTCAGACAGAGTTAGGTCAATATGTTACTAGTAAGAAAGTTGGTTACTCTTTTGTGCCTAATATCCTCTATCAGCCTTTGAGAAGAAAAACATTTGGTATTAATTCAAGTTGGGCGCCAATAAGTAGTTCTCAGATTATAGCATAATTATAAAATTCTATAAATTATAATATTACAAATAATACATTAAACTCGTTGTATTATATATTATAATTATACGGTAATACTGAAAATTATACTGTTAACCCCTTCTGATGTGCACTGCAAAAAAAAAATTCTTATACAGTATATTCGTCTTTTTCCTACAATACAAAGAAAAAGAAAAATGATGCAAAATATTTACTGAAAAATTTCTGAAACTAAATCACAAAAAAAAAACATTTCATTGCTTGAAATAACCTTTAACTGAAAAAAAAAAAAAAACTTCAAGGCAACATTGATTATAGTATAATTATAAAATAATACATTACATATAAATCACGTATTATATAATTACATAAAAATTAAGATTATACTGTTAAGATTATACCTTCCTGATTTCGCCCTCTGTTGGATTACATAGCGCTAACTTCACACCACCTCTTAGGAAAAATAAAATGATGAAATAAAAATCGATTCTGAGGTAAACCAATCGATTTTTAAATCGTTTTAAAAAGAATCGCGATAGTTAGGTGAATTGATTTTTTCTCCCACCCTTTGATAGATAGATAGACAGATAGAATAAGAGAGCATGTTTGGTTTAATATAGTAGTAACCAGAACACTCACTGAGGTCATCTGGGAGCTGAGGAAACTCGTAAATATGTTCACACGTGTTTCGGCTATTTGGGATACAGAAGCCAAAGTCAAAGTCGAAATTCTTCAGGAGGCGTTCTTGAAAATAATGCCTCTCAATCATTCTGAAATTGGTAACAGGTCGATCGCCAACTGTGAACTCCACCCTGAGAGATTGAGAACAGAGAAAAGAGACATTACTCTGCATATCAAAAACCATTCAGTTCAGTTGGTTGGTAACTAAACAAGAGCTTTATGATGTTCAGTAATACTAAATTTAAAAGACAATATGACAATCATCTACACAGACTGAAGTCTGTTCATGTTTACAGCAAAACTGAAGGAATTGCTGAGGCCAAATCATGATTTATTCATGATTTCTGTGGGATTTGGCTAATAACATTGCTCAAGTGTTGCAGCAGAAGACACAAGCTCCTTTGTTTCAACACATGAGAGCTGGTCAACTGAATTTCAGACCCACCAAGGTTTGTTTACACAGCAGATTGCACATGGTTGTGCTTCATAGAGCGACTTACGTGGCTCCGACCGTGCGTAACTTAAGGAACGCAGGTGTGAACTGGTAACGAACGAAGCGCCCAGCACTGGTGTCAACCTCTCCGTTTTCCTCATCCTCCTCATCAAGGTCTGAATGCAACAGTTTGAAAGAGAATATAAGAGTCAGGGTTATTATCATTAGCTGAAACTAAAACCATTAAAAGATAAACATTAACTGAAAAAAGGCCACATTTTTCATTTTTGTTTAGCTTAAGTACTACAATAACTAAAACCCAATGAACTACAGCTAAACACTAAAACTTTTTAAAAATATTTAAAAAGAGACGAAAAGATATCAGACATTTGAATATGGCTAAGAGGATCAGAAAGGCAAATCCTGCATGCAGAGCAAAACCACAGCTATATATTCACTACAGAAATGTCCATGAATATGACGTGATAAAATTCTCATATATTAACAGTTCCATGACAGTAGAAGCCTGAAGTGATTGGATTAGTTCAGCATACATCAGCATAGAAGATCGACATTCTGACTAGTAATTATGACTTAAACTGAAAAAAAAAAAAAAAAATTTAAACATACATGGATAAATCGCTCACAATAAGACCTATACCATGCATTTACAAAATAGACTGGTGGATTTTCATTACATGACTTTAAGTGATTTTGTTGGACTGGATGGTCTTTCAGTTTGCAATTCACATGCTAAAAGCAAATAAAGTTAGTCATGATAAAAGAGCCATTGTGTGAAAACATTTATTAGTTTAACTTGAAGACAAAGAAAGGAAACATACCACACTGTGGTGGTTTGGCAATCTCAAAAAGGACCGTCCCCGTCTCCAGGTCTCTGATCTTAAACCGTGTGAAGTCAATGTTGTAGATGTTGTCCTCTGGCTTACACAAATAGTCTGTGGAGGGAAAATGTAACGTACTTCAATAATAGGAATATAGGGAGGAACACAGTATACAGTAGTTACATATCTCAGTAAGAGGCTGGATTAGAGTTAACAAGAAAGCTATGTAGCAATACTCTCAGACTGCTAAACATGATGCATGACCAAAAGTGCTTTGTTTGTTTGCTATGTTTAAAATAGGCATGAAGACAAAGTGCTCTCTGGAAAATCATTAAGATGTGCTGCATGGATTGGGCCTGTGTAAAGTAAACAAACACATGAAGTCAATGCATGCTGTAACTCACAATACGAGTGCACTGCGAGCATCCGAGGAGTTGTGAGGTGAAGCAGGTATCATAGAGGAGTCTCAGAGCTCTTACCGCGAGTGACTGCGCGGAGTCCCAAAACTTCATCCGGAGTGATGTCTCTCCCCAGCGCCCGCAGCTCTTCCTCCGTTACAGGCCGTCGGTCCACTTGATTTCGTCGGGATTTCAGCCTTTTCAGAACACCGCCTCCGGTTTTGCGGTCTCGGGAAGCCGCTGCCGTTGAATCCGAGCCGTTAACCGCGGCAGCTGCCGTTTCGTTGCGGGAGCTCTGACTGTTCATCTCTCTGAAATCTCACTTGGTGTAGCGGCGGAGCGCGAACTGCGTTTCTGTTGAGCTCGACGCTCGCTGAATGCAAGATGGCGTAGCGCGTCACTATGGAGAACCTACGCCGACAGGACAGCGAGCTGATTGGCTAATCGCGTTCGAAAGTTGCTATGGTTACCACAATTCCTGTTTACAAAAGTCTCCCCGTTTGCTCATGTCAGTTTATTTTCTTAACCCTTGTATGGTGCTCGGGTCTGTGGGACCCGTTTTCACTTTTGGTCAAAAGAAAAATGATACGATTAATTATTTTTTCAAACTCATACTCACTGGCCTTGGCTCATTTTTCTGTGAAGAACATTACGTTATATCAGAACAAATTTTCAATGACCACACACTGTACACCCCCCCTCCACACTTACATTACATACAGGATGTTCGGGGCTATTTTAGGTCCTGTGTACCTTCACTCCGTCCTCCTACTGTCTGGGACTGCTATTAGTATGTGTATGTGTGTGTGTGTGTGTGTGTGTGTGTGTTTATATGTGTGAGAGAGTCTGTGAGAGTGTGAGTGTGAGTGAGTTCTGTGCTTCTGCCCCTGCCTTTCCTGCACAAGGTTGTAGCACTTTAATTCATTAATTTGATCTAACAAAGGAAAAAAGAAAAAAAGTATCAATCATACATGCTGTTTAAGCTTTGCATACATTGCTTTTAAGTAAACATCTGCGGAGTATTTTAACAATTTTTTAAAAACCCAAAAATGCAGCGGACCCACCAACACTGGCTGAGTAACAAATGTATAAACACCACACAAGGGTTCATTAGTTAAATGATTATTTTTTTATTTTTTTTGGTTGTCTTAAATGTCAATAAACAAAACCAATTATGTATTTTTTTTCTATACTTTAGACTATCTTTTCTACATTTCTGATAAATTGATTGTGTGTGTGTGTGTGTGTATTAGTGCTGTCAAACGATTAATCGCATCCAAAATACGTTTTTGTTTACATAATATATGCATGTGTACTGTGTATATTTATATATATAAATGCACACACATACAGTATATATTTAGAAAATATTTACATGAATATTTATATTAATATAATTTATATTATATATTAATATATGTATTATATAAACATAACATTTTTGTTAAATATATGCCTGCATGTGTGTGCACTTACATATACTTAATGAATATACACTACACACATTTTGTGAACAAAAACTTTTATTTTGGATGTGATTAATCATTTGACAGCACTAATAATAAGAATAGTAATAATAAGGTGTATAAATTAAATATTTAATTTAATATTTTACTATCTACCTTGATGTGTATGCCTGATAAGTCACTATATTAATAATACACACTTTACTATTTTACTTTAATAATATAGTGACTTATCAGGCATACACATTCATTTATTTATATATTATTGATTTAATAATAACAATAAATCAATTCTATGATCTTAACCTGAACTACGATTGTTAACAGAATCTTATAAAATGAAACAATTAAAAAATAGCTCATTAAAAATACCCTCAAAGCCAGTTAGATAAAATAGCACATTTATTAAAAAGAAACAGCATTGGTTTGCAGTTCCCACTTCAGAAGCCTTCTCTAAAGACAGTGTGGGTGCTAACCGTTCCAATACTATTTCACCAGTTCCCATGTTCTCTACAGTTCTGAGGGAGGAGGTTCAAGAGGGGACAGGTAGTTGAACACGACTAACATTAACAGAGAAACTACATCCCTCGTAAACGCAGCAGTTTATGTGGAATGGAGCAATACACATGAGCTCTTTATGAAGGAGGACACAACGAAAGGCCTCCATGTGGTCTTTGGCTATTGTCCAAGAAGTTGTGCATTTGTAGAGGCCAAACTAAACGCAACTGTTTTTCAGAAGACAAAACAATTAAAAACTAAATCATGCAATAAATCAACCTAAACGGTGAAAATAAAGATCAGAGAGCACAAAATGGTAAAGCACATGAGGATGTATTCAAATTTAAGGCAACAAGGAATCAAAAGTACACAATGCATAACAAAAAAAGAAGAAGAAAAAGAATAGATCACACCAACAAACAAACAAAAAATGCTTTTAAAACAACACCAGGCAGTGCAATAATTCACACTAATAAAAGACTCATCATTAAAAAAAAAAATTCAAAAGATCCTGAGGAAATAAAAATCAACTACTTCTGGAAAATAAAGTCTTTCGATATTTTTAATATTCAACCCATTTCCTTTTGCTTAAATTACACAACATAAAAAACCCCAACTGTAAATTAACTAAACGTAATACGATCCGAGCTCATTCTGACAATCGGTCAGTGTGTCTATGTGGCTGCAAATCAAATCACTGTCATTATCTAGTCCACATCCACAACCAAAGCTATTTTCAAGGCCACTCCTCCACTAGGCAAGATATTAAAAACCCAGCCACCCCAATAGCAATAGCAATAGCAATTACACAAACAAAAAAAGAGCAATATTCTAAAGACAAAAATAACCGTATGGCACAACAAACCAAGTACCTTATATACACATGCACCGTGTAAAAGAAAACGACTTTGGCGACGATAAGCAATCAACTTTCTGCAACTCTGATAAATGAAAAAGGTGCCTCAATGTTTTTATGATTGTTTTCTACTTAAAAAAAAAAAAAAAAAAAAAAAAAATCAAGGCAAAACCTGCCCTCTCCAACTCATTTTGAGAAGGTGAAGGCCAATATAAGTTTCTTAGTTCACGCAAGAGACGGGGTCAAACTGACATGCAGCACTCACACGTCAGACAGCACAGTGGCATGAATACTTGATTGTGGTCTGATGTTTCAGCAGTGTGAGAGGTGGTCTCTTGATAGCACACTAAATCACATTTTAAGGCAGGCTTGCTTGAACGAAACAAAGTAGCAAATCCAAATAAAGAGGAAAAGAAATGAGATGCAGAGGAAAAATATCAAGACAAAAGTATACCAGGTAAAGAACATGCTAAGAAAAAGATGAATGAGGTGGAATGCAAATGTTCACTCGACTTATGCTATAATAACAAAAGCTAAATGAAAGCACTGAAATTTGCCACCTTGAGTACAAAATTCATGCTTCTGCATCCATACTTCACAGTGTATGGCAGGCAGGTATCTGTCAAACCGTTTCTCAACCAGGCTACAGCTTTCACTTCACCACCACAAGCATGCTGGTGGTATTGTGTGTAACGCAAATCCTAGAATCTTTGGTGGTATTGTTAAAAACGGCCTGTATGGTTAAACCAAGAGCAAATATGACAGAGCATCCCGACTGAGCAACTATAATAGGTGTCTTTTACGATGTAATTAAGACACCATATTTACCAATAAGATGATATCCCAGACACATCATGTATCAATGAGAAAGGGCATTTAACACTTCAGTCCAATACAATCTAGTTTCTGGGACTCAAATGCCAGTGTATTAAAGACGCTCTTTGTTATGAACTCATGCTCCCACCTAAAGGGAAGCAAATATGCACTTAAAAAACAAAAACAAAAAAAAAACATTTTTTTATTAAATACCGAACACATGCAGTTATTCAGAGACCAAAATGTCCCTGTAAATGGGAAAAAAATAATAATTTATACCTCCCTTGTGCAGTTCGAGACTCAAAGACGTGTTGCTGTGGTCTGAAAATATGCAATTGAAGAATGATAAAGCAGGTCACCAGACAATTTTGAATATTTATGCTTTTTAAATCAAAGAAAGAAATGAAGCTGCAGGAAATGAAAGATAGTAGCTTGTATGAGTGTGAGGGAAATAAAACGTGAGGTAAATAGAAACCAAGGTCTCAAATCACTTAATAAAACCAAAACGTTTTATGACCTGCCACTGAGATTTAAATGCATTAACCAAATAATCAAAGAGTCAAACGGGTTCTGAAAATTCATGTACCATTTCTGCCTCCCACTAGAGGCCAAAAAACAGCAGATCAACGCCACCGCTGATCAGAAAAACACTCCTAGCCAATAACTTTCCACGAGTTGGGACACATGATCTAGGAGTGTCTCCAGCTCCATCTCCTGCTAGACCAGACAAACCAGGTTTGTAAAGTGGTTAGTCCTGCTGCATATGTGTGTGCAAGTGCATTTAATCAGTACCTCTCAGGATCTCCTCAAACTAAAATTAGTATTAAATGTGTACGAACACAACCACAAACACACACATAAAATGAACACGCGCTCAAAATCCTTGTATATTCCGGGTCACCTCTTCCAAAAACCAGCAATATCTGAAACCTCCTTGCTTCTGCATGTCTCTCGCCCCCTTTTGCTCTCTCTCTCGATCTGTTGTAATGTCAGTCTATATTCTGCCTGTCCCCATGGCTGTGCGTCCCTCGTTGCGCCCCTCCCCCCACCCCTTCACAGCCTGATGTCCGTCGTTTCTCCTCTCTCTCCCTCTCGTTCACTTGTTCCCCTCACAGGCGGCAGAGGCAGAAGAGGGTTGGGATGAAGACCCCGAACGCCACCAGTATAGGGAACATCAGGCTGCTGTTATCAGTGGCGTACGGGTTAGGGGTGCGCGGCCCGGACCGAACCGGATTCTTGGGAGAGGTGGCGGTGCTCTTTTTTTCACTTTCTCCCCCCTCCCCTTCGTCCTCTTCCTCATCCTCATCCTCTCTCTTTTCCAGTCCAGGATGTGGCTGCAGTTTTGGCACATCTACAAAACACACCAAAGGCTGTTACTTGGAGAAAGTGCAAAAAAATTATAATAAAAACAGCAGGACTGGGCTTGATCGAGGATGCAACCCAATCAATCCCAGGGGTCCCTCTTACCCTCTAGCTTGCCCTTCATCACATATAGTGCACATATCTTGGGGTTGTCATAGTAACCCTGTGGACACAAGAGATAGATTATAGTTTGCTGCTTACAGTGGATGAATGCATGCAAACACATGGAGAAAACATGCAAATTGATTCTAGTGTATTCTGTGCGGCGGGTTGGGCTGCAGGGTTTCTAACAGTGAATAAAAGGCCGAGGTGTGCACTGGGTCAGTCCTGTGGCTCTCTGCGCCATTGGTTTTCGGCTACAAACCTCAAAAACCTGTTTTATGCAACACTACAGAGTTGGCGGTCAAATTACGTATGCTGCCTGATCTAATAAGAACTTGCTAAACAGTTCTGCCACAATTTGTCAAAGCAATGCAGGTGCAAAAGCATCAGAATGATTCATTTTAAGAATGAGATGTTTTATGACTGACAGACAAGCTAATGCGTGTTGCATCCTCATATCCATTAATGTCATCTTCCCTCTGGATTGCCGTCATGCTCAATGTGCACGGTTCCTCTGAGATTAATCTCTGACAGAAACCCCACAAGCCAAACACGTTTGCTGTTTACATAAGAAAAAGGAGCAGCTCAAAAATAATCAATTAAATTGCACTACTGGAACATAAAACGCTCCAAGGGACCACAGTTAGTTTTGACAGAATTCATCATCTTCTTGGAAACACTAAGCTTCAGTGTCCATAAATACATCCCAATTTTCAATTAATGCTCCTTTAGCAAAAATGAAAATAATAAAGGCTTATTATATTGATTAAAGTCTGGTTTATTCAATAAAAGACAACTGCATAGCTATTACTGTATGTAAGGAGATTTAACTGTTCTGAAGCAGAAAGTCTGCATTCTGTTGATCGGAAAAATCTCTTAATGGGCTGGTAAACCTACATTTCCATTCAAAACTATTTGAAATTAATAATTTTATTCAGCAAGGATGCATTAAACTGATCAAAAGTGACAGTAAATACATAAATTGTGACAAAAGATTGCTTTTTTCAAATAAATAATCTTCTTTTAAACTTTTTATTCATAAAAGAATGTATGAAAATAAGACAAAATGTATCAAAGTTTCCACGAACATTTTAAGCAGCATCACTGATTTCAACATTGATATTAATACATTTCTGCACAAAGTTTCTGGAGCATATTAGAATGATTTCTGAAAGATCATGTGACACTAAAGATTGAAGAAGATTGACACTAAATGATTAAGAAATTGTGTGACTGCATCACAGTTATAAATTAAATTTTAAAATACATTAAAACAGAAAAGAGTTACATTAAATTTAAATAATTCTTCACAATATTACTGTTCTTGCTGTATTATTGGTCAAATAAAAGCATCCTTGGTAAGCATTAAATATTTCAAAACTTTCAAATCTTGCACACTATAAAGTTTTGAATGGTAGTGTAAAATATGCTGAAAATACTGATTCTTGAGCACTGTTTAGGTATAGGTTAACACTTACCTTAACAAACTCTACCGTGAGTTTCCCATTAAAAGTGGAAACTTCGCTATGCACACTTAGTTTCCCTCTTTTTATTGAGAATGGCACTATTTCATCATGAGCCGTGCTGTGACCCACTCGGTCAAAGATATCCAGATCCTTCACCACAACATGGCCATTTAAACGCACATCAAAAACCTGAGAAGAGCAAACAAAGGGTTTCAAAAGACAAGAAAAAAAAGAAGAAAAGAGAAAGAGATGATGAGGGAAACTACGAAAGAGACCTTGGAGTATCATGAATTATTAAACATTACCATGTTCAAACATACAACTACTTAGAGTGATCGCGTGCACTGCAGCTAGGAGCAAAATTCACACCTTTTGTTGAGACTGGGCAAAGTAAACCTCAGCATATTTCATGACCAGTATGTAGTCTCCTTCTTCTCTTATGGGTATTTCATAACCGAATGTATCCTCGTTGTATCGCTCTGTCTGGTAAAGAATCTGATCCTCCGGGCTGGAGCGCAGGATCGGCAGACGGACACCGTAGTCTGATGCTGGAGGAAGGGAAAAAAGTGCCAAAAGGTGAGTTTAAGTGTATATAGTAAGCGTACATGGCATTTTGTGTTTCATAACATGCAAGGGAAAGTTCAAACCAGAGCAAGGTTTTTGCCTCATTTTCATTCCAATATCTATTTATAGCCAACGTAGAGCTGAGTGGAAAATTAAGTACCACACTTAATACTGGTCGTTTTCTGGTGACACTGATGCAATAATGAGAAATCCGACAAAACACATGGGGCTTGATGTCTTTACAGAGCTTTAAAAAAAGCACTATACAGGCCCCAACATGTGCATGCTGCATTTCTCATCTGACTCAGGAAGTGACAGTCATCACATTTCAAGTGACTTCCTGATATGATCAACAGCTCTAATAACAAACGGCTAACGAGCCAGATGAGCTGACAACCAGTCCTTTTCTTCAAAATATAGCATGATTAACATTCTTAATACAATATAAAATCAGACTGTAATAAAACAACCACAGTTCCATCAAAATACCATTGATATTTCTTCATTCTTAAAGGGATAAGTTCGCTTAAATGACAATTTTGTCATCACTTACCCTCAAATTTCTAAGTCAGTATGATTTTCTTTTCTCAGAGGAACACAAAAGCATGTCTCTCAATCACCATTCACTTTTACCTTTTTTCCATCTAATGAAAGTGAATGTGTTATGCTTAACATCTGCTTTCGGGTTTCGCGGAAGAAAGAAAGCCATATGGGTTTGGAAAGATATACAGCCTTGTGAAAAAGAAGTACACTTTAGCATACTTTTAAAGAGTACTAATTACATAAATAGTATGCTTTAAATTAATATACTTAAGTGTGAACAATGATTTTGGACACTTAATTGCATGTTATTTACAATTAAATAAATCTGTTTAAATTGATATAAAAATGCAACTTGCTGAACTTCAGAGCGCTTTTTTTTGGGGTAGGTTAAGTAGACCTTAAGTACAACTTTTTATGTAATTTCTTGATTACCTCTAAATGTCTTTGAAATATGATTTAAGTGAACTGGTGAATATACTGACAAGCATATATGGTAACTAAAATATACTTAATGTCTTTCCTATTGAAATTTGTATGTATCAGTGTCATCAGTGCGTGCATGTACATTTAAATACATTTGTAATTACAAATTTTTGATGATGCATTTTTAACAAATAACATAGTAAAAATGTACTTTATGTTTTTTTAAGTAAAACAATCCCTTTAATTTTAATAATATTACATTATTAAAGTACCGTTTTTTAAATATACTTTTAAGATATGAAGTACACTGCAAGTGCACATTTAATACAAACAGGCACACATTTCACAATAAGAGAATTGTGACAATTTTCATTTTTGGTTGAATTATCACTTTTAAAATGGTACATACACAGCAATACCATTTGAGTTTGTATTGTACTGATTTGAGAAATTGTAAATCAATACAAAGGTTCTTTAAAAAAAAAAACATGATAATGCTGCTGCTGAAAATTTTATTCCATCTTTACACAGGACATGGACACTTGTTCATTCTTTCACCACCATCACTAACAACTGCCACCCCTTCTGGTGCAGACAACTAGGAAGGAAAAATAACCCCCTCTTCTGCAATCTGTCACATACTGAAGTACTCACCTTTCCCCAATTTTCCTTCTAGTGGATCTTTTTTATAATGAATGCCGTGCACGTCTGTGTGTGCGTCCCCGCCGGAATTTACAGCCCAGATGACTCGCTCGGCCAGACTTGGGGCCCCGGTCTCAGCCCGACACTCTTCCACCAACAGCCACAAAGCTGCGACTATGAGCCGGGCAGCACAGCGCAATGTCACCCTCCTCATAGCCTACAGTCCGAGAGGAAAAGTGAAAGAGTAAAGAAAAGAGGAAGGGGAAAAGTGGTATGTAAGGAAGTCATTCGAAAAACCGATGCGATGAGTTTGACACTCAAGAGCGCTTTACACCCTGCACTTAACCCGGGGTTTACAACGACATTAACACCGTGTTAAACACAGGGTGAAAGGCCATTTTAACCCTGAGTTAAATTTTAATGAAGTCAGCATCACTTTTAACCCTGGGTTAACCTGGTAAACACCAACATTTTTTCAGATGCCTTTATCCAAAGCGGCTTACAATTGGGGGATACAACAAGCAATTTACCAGAAGATGGCAATAAACGCAAGAAGTGCCTGTTATACAAGGTTTTAGTCATCGTTCAAAGTAGTAAAACCTAGGACAGGAAGGGATAACCATAATAAGAGAACAGAAAAAGTGAAGGAATAGATTTATTTTTTAATGAGGCAGTTAGCTGATACTAAAGTAGTAATAAAGTAGTACTAAACGTGTATTGAGTCAAACAACAATGTGCTAGAAAGTGGCAACACGTTGTTTAGCGACAAACAACCAAT
This sequence comes from Acrossocheilus fasciatus, assembly GCA_036784905.1. Lineage (NCBI taxonomy): Eukaryota > Metazoa > Chordata > Actinopteri > Cypriniformes > Cyprinidae > Acrossocheilus > Acrossocheilus fasciatus. The sequence continues at coordinate 20,217,478 of CM071945.1, forward strand.
CACAAACCGTCTGGCACCTCGCCTCATTAAATATTCATACACCTTGTATAGTTGTTGAAACTTTCAGGCGCGGTTTAGTTTCAGAAAAATGTCAAATAATGAGGACAGATGGAGTGATGCGCTACATTATTTGTGTTTTAATTTCTAGCTTTTTTTAACGTTGCGAAACTGACACAGAAATATACCGTTATTAAAATAGGGCGCGCGCGCCTCGAGCCGTACTCGTCCAATCGGTGTTACTGGCATCATGCATATGCAAATAAGAAGGTTAACCCAGGATATACAAATGTACAGTGTGAAATCTGAATACCCAAATACCCACGATAAATACCTAACCTAAGGTGAAGAAAAGCGAAAAGTGTGATAATGTGAAAACGGTTCTAGGGTCTAGAATGGCCCTCTGGATTAACAATTTCATGTGTGAACAGCCCAAAGCAATATAAGCCAATATTCATGTCACTCTTACTGTGCAGTCTGCGAAATACTCTCTGTAGTGGACGGCCGGCTCCGTTCAGATGCTTGAGTTGCACGTTGTTGCTGAACCGTCCAGATCGCCGTACATTAACCTGCCTGATAGTCGAGTTTAGCTCTGGCTGGTTAGCTGGCTAACTGACTTCCCTCTTGCTCTGTCATCAGTGTGGCAGCTGTAGTCTGCAGGTATATTCCCTTACATCTGCACCCCTGTGTGCGGCGTGTGCTCGCTCTCGTTTAATGGATGATCACAGCACGGTTATTCTGCGCTTGTATACTGCTCAGTACAGGTGTTCTGCGCTTTTTTGCGCCTGAAATCACAGTAGTTTCTGACCGGGAGGGCCGCGTCAGTACTGTGGGTATGTGTGCAGTCAGCAGCGCAGGTTGAAGGGATGGAACAGTAAGGGGAGACAGACTAACCTGATAGTCAGGTTCCGGAGGGGGCGGGACTTTGCGAAGATTAGCCAATCACGAAAAGCCAAATAACAGGTTCTGCTTGATGATTTGCTTGTGAAAGGAATCGGTTTGTCAAGTCCGGCGAGCTCTGACCAATTACGTTCGGTGGAAGTGTCCAGAAGCAGCGAATCAAGTGTATCAACTTTCACACACTTCCTCGCATAAATTAGCTGGCTTCAGTTCATTGGTACTTGGTACATATGCAGCGAAAGGTGGGCGGGATTAGGCGGATAACAAGTAACAGGTCTTATTTTAAATACATTTATTTAAATATTTATTTTAATTTTAATAACTCTAGCGCTCTCTGTTCTAATTCTATTCTTTAGAAAAAACTCAAAAAACACTAGCTTTTCTGATCTTTTTGTTTTCTATTTGAACATCATTGCTCTTTTGTTGATTTTGATTGCTTGTAAGTCCCTTTGGATAAAAGCGTCTGCTAAATGACTAAATGTAAATGTAATGTAAATAATGACTAATAATGAATAATGCATAATGAATAATAAAGAAAGAGAAAAATAATGTCATGTTATTAATCTTTTCTTACTTATAATTATTTATTATTAGGCCTACTTATATAATGATAATTCATTGTATAACAAAAAAAGAAAAAGACAAAATAGCTATGTTATGAACATATTTTACGTGTAATTACGTACATATTGTATGTAAAATTGTTAATAATGAAATTATTGGAAATACATTATGTGTCTTACCCTTGCGAAATGTATGTTTTATTCAAGTTTATGCTGATCAATTGATTAAATTAATGCAATTATGCATTTCTTTATAAAAGAAATTTCTTCAAAAACTTAAAATATAGGCTTCTTTTAGTGAGCCTATCTAGTGAGCTCATTTTCCCCATGTTTTGTCAGACTAAGTAGCCCCTGATATGACAATCCTCCACTTTACTCATTTTTGTGATTAATAGGCTATTACATATGGCGCAAAAAAAAAAAAAAAAAAAAAAATGTTTGCAGAAATGGTTAACAAATGGATACGCTTTATTTTAAGCATAGCCAGTTTTGACCACACGGTGGTGTTAGTTTTCGGTCTCTCTATCTGCATCCACAATGAAAAGCAGGAAAATTCTGTCCCGTTTTGGTCCGGAGGAAAAAGCTCGTTGCCATGACAACACGAACAGTCTGTTCCAGCCGCTGGGAAAGTGATGTTCGCTGCTGAATGATTTGGAGAACAGCAGAACAGATACCAGTAAAATTACTGCTCCTTGTGTATATACAAATAGCATTTCTTTGGAGGAGGTGTAAGCAAACATGAATTAATGGAGCGACTAATAGAGTAATGAAGCTTACACAAACGTGGTGATGAAAAATATATGCTATTACTAGACACAGTTTTATTTGCTTATTTTGTTACAATGTATTAAAACCACTATATTACATATGAAGGTTTTTTTTTTTTTGGCATGCAAGAATCTGGTCAGATAACAATTAAGACTACAGATGTCTCTGACACTGGTCACACAAACAGACATGAAGAGAATCAATTCAAATAAATAAATCTGTTTCTGAAGCTTATAGCGATCGGGTTTTGAATATTTGTAATATCTGGATTTTGTGCATGGATTCAAATAAGCCTGTGTAGAGTGAAACTCTGTGCTCTTGAAAGTAGTTTCCTGACAAGTATGTCATGATAACTAAAAATAGTGAATCAAACATTTCTAAAGTTAGAAACCACTCTTTAAAACTATAGAGGCTAAGGTTAACGCAACAAAATTTGGTTCCATTTTAGTTCAGTCTTGCACAGTGGTTTATATTTGTTTTAAAGGCATGCACTGTGAATTAAGAACAGAAACAGGCAAATTGTTTGACAAAGACTTATATAACATATTATCTGGAAGTCAATGCATTTACGCCGTTACATTACTGCAAACAAAAGAGACACATATACGGGTCAACATGGACAACACTTAATGTAATATTGCCATAATCAAGCATGGTACTCTCCTTCAAATATGCATGTAAAAAACATATATTGTTTGGTCTTGCATGGTTGAAAGTGCAAAGACTCGTGGCTACAGTATAAGTGTATACTTTTGTGTGTGTGTGTGTGTGATGTGTGATTGAGTTGTTGTTGTTTTTTTTCCTCTAAAAAGTCCAGTTTTCAGTTTTTATACCATGCACTGGCTCAGCAAGGCTTTTCTTGCAGTAGTCTAATAGTCTGTCCGCTTTGACCAGCAGGAAGCAGTACAGCATCTCACTTTCTTCTGTTGGAGAAACCATATGAATGCTGCCCTCTCAGCGGGACACCATTCGCACAAACTCTAAAAGGGACAGACAGAAAAAAATACACAGACTTTAACTGAAAACTATGTGCATCTGTATCCTGCTTTTGCTTTTTTATTATTATTATTATTATTATGTAGTGCTATTCTTACCTTCAAAATCGACGTGGCCATCTCCATTTAAGTCAATGTCTCTCAGTATGTCCTCTAGGTCTCGATGACCAACCTAACAAAAACAGGAATGTGATGTTAACAATCAGGTGACTGGATCCATTGGCCCAAAAATGAAAAACTCTGAACCCCAAAATGTTTTACCATATATGATCGAATCGTTCTAATGAGATTGCTCCTTTCTGGTTGAGTTGCTTCAGAAATTCAAATGACTGATTCTGGTTTTTACGAAACAAATTTATTGTAACACTTCAATATAGTTGTCATATATAAGTCATTTTAATGCCTCTTTTATTTTTGGTTTTCAGACATGGTCATTATAGACTTTAGAAGATCCATTTTGGGTTCCTCAAACCTTTCAGTGAACATTTTATTTTAGTGTAAAGAACATTTTAAAAACTTAAAGAACCTTTTGTGGAATGGAAAGGTTCCATGCATATTAAAGGTTCCTCATTGAACCATTGATGCCAGTATCGAACCTTTATTTTTAAGAAAGTAGCAATTCAATAAAAGAACCATTTAAATAACTTTTTTTCTACTGTAAAAATACCTATGGAATGGAAATCCTCCATGGATATTAAAGGCTGGTCATGGAACCATGAATGCCAATGAATAATCTTTATTTTTAGGAGTGTATGGGAAAGAATTATATGCCGATTCATCAGAATTCTCCTTAGTAACAGGATTACAGGTTTAGAAAAAACATAAGGGTGAATAATGGCCTTAGTAAAATAAAAGAATGAACTGGTGTGATATAATTTCGAACAAAATCAGGCCAAAACGAAGTTCATTTGGAGTTCGAAACAGCTTGCCAAAGTGAACTTTCCAGAAATATTTGTTCCGGCTGGTAAACACCTTCAAACAACCACTGGTCCGTGGCGATTACGTAACTAATCATGAGTAAAAACATGAACACACTGGAGACCAGCTTTGTAGTATTAGTTGTAATTCTAATTAAGAGCAACAATGACACTGTTTTTTTTATGTTTAATACTGTAAAGCAATCATTTTTACATTAACTGTTCCCTCCTGGTGGAATGACCTGCCCAACTCAGCTCGAGCACCTGTGCCAGGATCTTTAGGAAACGGCTAAAAACACATCTCTTCCATCTTTTTTTGACCCTCTAATCCTAGCTTTCTCTATCCTTTTTCTATCTACTTGTTTTTTTTTTTGTTAAACATATATATATATGTGTGTGTGTGTGTGTGTGTGTGTGTGTGTGTGTGTGTGTGTGTGTGTGTGTGTGTGTGTGTGTGTGTGTGTGTGTGTGTGCGCGTGTGTGTATATACAGTATATATACACACATATATATCACTGCAGCTATGGACAGATGCTTCCTTAACTGCTGTTTTCCCATCACAGTCATTTTTGTTTATTTTGTTATAAAGTGCATTTACATTCATCTAAATGCCACTGGTGTGAGTAGCATTAGGATGTTTGTTAACAGTAAACAGATTGTGTATTTCAAATTTCTTTTTATCCCCAAATGAAGAATGAAACAGAACTTCACAGTGAGTAAATCATGGCATTTAGTAATTCCAGATGTTACATTTTTGGTTGAACTATGCCTTTAATGCTGCAGTAAAACAGACAGATCTTTTCTTCTGTATTGTGACGTACATTTGAGTGAAACAAATAATCAAAAATAATGTAGGGCGGTGTCTTGGTTTTATTCATAAGTTGTTGATTGGGTGGCAGAGCATAATGCAAGCTTCCAATCAACTGTAAAAAAAAAGAGGCGATGTTTAAGCGGGCAAAATGATTGGAGAAGTCCTGCACGTCACCGAGAAAAGTCTGTTATTTCACCGAAAGTCATAACACTTTGATTAAGTATCATGAGGTTTTTAAAAAGTGCGCATGGATGAATCACTCAGAATAAGATCAATAACATGCATTTAGAAAATAGTAATGTCACTTTCATGTCACCTCACGCACATTCTCACAAATGTACCAAAAAAACTAACCTGTTGTCCCAGCAGCTTCCTCATAGCTTCCCTTAGCTCTCCTGTGCTTATTTCACCATCTCCATTTGTGTCAAACTGGAATACATAATATATATTTATTTTATATTTTTACATTGCAATCTTTTTAACTCTCTTCTTACCTCTTTGAAAGCATTTCTCAGCTCTTTAATGCCGATCATGTCTGCAGTCTCTGCTAGGAGTTTAGGTCCCATCAACCCTACAAAGTCCTCGAAATCCACATGGCCACCTACTAAGAAAAACAAACTGATGTCAGTATTTCATAATGAAAAGACGTGGCTGATAAGATAATGGCTGTGCGCACACCGAAGCTTACAGTTCATGTTGATTTGTTGGCTCAGTTCTATCAGTTCCATCTCAGTGGGCATGTAGCCCATAGTTCTCATGCAGTTCCCCAGGTCTTTACAGCTGATAAAGCCATCTTTATCTTTGTCAAACTCCTTAAACGCTTCTCGTAACTCTTCACTCGTCAAGACAAACCAAACACATGAACGGCACGTTAACACACAGTAATAAAAAACAGGCTAAATGAACCATGAGGTCTAATGAAACAATCTAGGGATGTTTTTATTATTGTAGTTTCAGCTCATACAGGTTTGAAGAACTTAAACAAACTATTAAATTTGAGTCATCTAAAAACAACAGAATGAAAAACCTACCATCAATCTCCTCAGGTCTCAACTCTCGATTCTGTAACAAAAAAGATGAGGAAGAAATAGTCAAAACAACACCAGCAAAGGTCGTATTTTAAAGACATAACACCAAAAAAAAAAACAAATCTTTATTCCTCACAAAAAAATACAGGCCATCCAGGAAATGTAGTTCTTCTGGAGATGGATCCATTACCAGAAAACCTTTAACCAATGGTGCGTCCAAACCAGTCACAGTGGCCATTGTTTTACGCTTCTAGTCGTTCAGAGCCACTCAACGTGTATTTAGTACTCGTTTTATAGTGTTAAGAAAGAGTAATAGCGCATTACAAAAAGGTGAGGTGGTCCTGGTCACATGGCAATGGCATTTCTCCAGCGTCACAGCTAAGTGAACAAATCCCTGCAAGTGTGACAGAGAAAAAAATCTGTCTTCACCTAACAGTGACAACCTTTAAAGGCGATAAGTAAAGAGAGGGAGAAAGATGGAGAACAGAAGCTGTAGCATTCACCACAGGGGGAAGAAAGGAGTATAAACATGCAGGCTTTATTGACGTAAGACCATGACATTCACGCACACACACATGCAAAAACATGCGACCTAAATTGTAGACCAAAACAAAGGAGCAGCAATTTATGCAACGTAAATACATACGCCTACGGCAACATGCAGTATAAGAAAAGCTAAATTGCTTATGTAAGTAGCATCAAAACATTCCGGGGCAAAGCCACACAGAAGCAAGTCTTTTGAGGACTGTATTTACAGTAAAGCATCATTCACAACGTGCATAACGTTGCAGTAGGTCTGTGTTAAGTGTATGTGCATTTGTTAAGTCTAATTTAGCGTTTGCAGATTCATTCATTTGTTTGTCATATGCATTGCACACAGATGTGGGGTTAGTGACCTGGGACCCCATTTCACCCCCTCTACTACATTCACTTTGTGGTTTTAGAGCCCTTAGTATTCCTCAAACTTTATTATTATGAACAGTGGAATAATAAAAATTGGCAAAATTGCAATAAATAAATAAATAAAAACCTTGTGAAATAAAATAAAGTACAATACAATAAAGTATGTCATACAAGTATTTTATAAATTTGGCAACATGCATGCAATAAAAAAAATATATATATATATATATATATATATACATATATATGTGTGTGTGTTCTCTCAAGATTTTTTATTGTAACTAGCATTTTTGACATATTTTGTAACGATTTAAAAGTCTTGATGGAAAAAGATGTAATATTACCCAAAATATATGATATTAGTGACTGGTGAAACCCATATGCATTCAAGGGTTAAAAGGCTTGCAATGATATACGTATTTTTATGTATTTTATGTATATATGTTTTATTAAGAGAACATGGTTTTCTGGTCATTTAATTATAGATACAATATGTCTGTGCTTTGATTCCATGTCCCAGAAAGCCATGTCTCTGTATATAGCTCAAAAATATATTATAAGGCCATTGCCCCAAAAATGTCCCTCCTTCCTTTGTCTACCTTATCTCTCAGTGTAAAACCTTCTGTACACTTCTACGCCTTTGCAACATTTTTTTTCAGGCTCTTAAACATGTTCTATAAAGATGACAGATACTTTGTGTTGTGTTAAGCAGACTTCACTGTTATTCACTCCTGAGGGTAAATAACAGAGAATAGCTCATGATGTGTTAGATCAGGAGCTTAATACAGCCTCACTGACAGAAACACCTTGTTAATGAGGTCCTAGAAACATTTAAGAGGAACATGTTCATATAAGCCCACAAATCACAACAATAAGGATCTAATTCAGCATTATTCTTGCTTTTCTCTGCATTGGGTGTCACAGTTAAGTCTTATACACAAAAGCATCCATTAAGAACACAAAGTCAAGTCTGTATATCCATTTCCACATTGCTCTTAACCATAACACAAACGCATGAACTCACAAAGCATTGCTTATGTTATGTATGCCTATTCACACAGCCATATGTGTTGTGAATGTCACAGAGAAAGGGTTGTATGTATATGTGTGAATTTGTATGTGTGAGAAAGACAGGTAGAGAAAGAAAGCATTCCCATTAATAAAAATAAGCAATCCAGCCAACATTTTCCATTCATTCATCATAACAGTTTACTGAACACATTGTGTAGACTGGCTCTTCAGATCTATACACTCTCACAGCGACTATAAACAGAGAGGAAGGGAAAGCGAGAGTGAGATAGATACAGAGAGAGACAATAAAAACACCAAAGAAATAGAAAAGACATTATCTGGTTTAATAGCATTGGGAAACAAGATCATTCAGCTAATGCACTCAGTCTCACTGTGTAAGCCACAATGGGATATATTTATAGTTACTGCAGTTTGGGAAAAATAAGTCAGAAAAGTGTTTTCTTAACAAAAAACAAAAAAAACTCAAAAACTCATAGATTAGAGAGACAAACTATATTGACTTAATGAATTCCAGAACTAGAGAAGTATCAATATGTAACATGAATTGCTGTATACTGTATATAAAATAAGTATTTAAGTTATGGTCTACATTGGGATTTTTCTGTAATCTAGTTAGCTTTAGATGTTTATTGTACTGTAAAAAGTGATAACCTGCAATTGTTACCTTAAAGAGATATTTTAATATGATGTAACCAATATAAATAAGCTTTGTTGTTATAATTTAACGTATTTAGGTTGATTCAGGTTGATATTAAATAATATTTTGACTTGCATTAAACCGGTTCATTTACAACATGTTACCATTAATGTTTGCTGAGTGAACTACTTATTTTATTTATTACTATTTTTTAAATCAAATCAAATAAATGCATGTAATAAATTAAAATACAATTATTTATATTTAATCATTTTAATATTAGTTACACTGTTTAAAAAAAGTTCCAAAAGGGTTTTGTAAACACCATTTTGAGGTCCTTGAGTCGAAATTTTCAAATGCATTTTATATATATATATATATATATATATATATATATATATTCGTATATATATATCTGTAGATGTGAAAACGCAGAAAGATAGATAGATTTTGACCATTAATATTGTGCAGCACTAAGAATCATTTCATCAGGAAACTGACGAGAACCAAGACATATGTAAATGAGAATAACTGGGACACCTTTCAAAATGCAAATTCACTCCCATCCTTTGTTTTACGAGCAAAATATAGTTTCCAGGGTTCCACAATCATTATGTCGTGTTAGTCAGCATTCATGGAGGCTTTGAGATTATTCAAAGATTTCCCTGAAAGCCTGATTTCATACAAAGACCGTATACCCAGATAGTACAAAAATGTGATGTGATGGTCTTTACTGATAATTAAAGCTAAAACTAGGTCACTCAGTGAACTGTAGCAACAGAAAAATGGGACACAAGAAAATGGGGCTTGGATCTCAAACACACTGGGAGAAAACATCATGGACCAAGAACATTTTTAAACTATTTGCTAAAAATGTTTCTTCTGTAAGTGTAGAAATCATTAAATAGGGCAATGAAGAGCTCTTTCTGTAAATTCAGGGTTGAATCAATTTTATTAATCTTATATACACAGATGAAAGGCAGTGGTTTAAGGTAAATGAATTATAATATGATATAATAATAAAAAGCTAAATCTCTGCAAAAAGGATAGAGGAGGGTGTAAATTTGAAACTGTCTGAGTGTGTGTGTGTTTAGAGGATGGAAGGAGAGTGGGTCTCATTCAGACATGCATATTACCATTCTCACAGCTGGAGGCCTGGTTTCTAATCCAAACAATCATTTATACAGACAGCTAAAAATACCACACACACTCACACACGTAACTTCAGATTGTGCACACTTTGTTTCAGTCCTGCATTGACAGCTTTCATTGTATTACATGTGTTTTTTTGTGATTATCTTATGTGATTATCTGCTGGTTTTCTTTCCACTTAACATGGGCTTAAAGGAAAACTGACATTACTTTTTGTAGATGGTTTCTAAGCGACATGCTCTCAGCTGTAGATCCACCAATACTGATTTTGTATTACTGATACTACAGAAGAAGAGGTTTGGTCCTGGAAAGTCCCGTAAAATTGGAACTCAAACTCACAACCGCCGAGAAGCAGAACCAATTTTTAGTTGCTTTATTTTTGGTCACACAATAATACATTTATAAATAGAACATGACAATATGGTAACACTTTAGTATAGGGACCAATTCTCTCTATTAACTAGTTGTTTATTAGCATGAATATTATTACCATATTGGCTGTTTATTAGTACTTAGCACATATTCTACATCCCTAAACATAACAACTACTGTACTAACTATTAATAAGCAGCATATTGGGAATTTATTGAGGTAAAAGTCATAGTTAATGTTGAGAATTGGACCTTAAAATAAAGTGTGACCGACAATAGAAATGTCATATGTATCATATAAAATTAAGTGGTTATCCAAACAATTCATTAAATAGGATACTTCACTTGTGAATATTGGTTCATTAAAGTCCTCTTGGAAAGTTTGTATTTCAGTAATTACATCAGGTGGGTTTTTATCAACGTTTTCTGCATTAAATTCCATTTTAACTCTACATACACAATAATGAATAAAGAATGTGCATCAGGAGTGTTTTTACTTTTTTATTTCATTTATGAAGATGCTAATTGAATGATTATAATAATAAAATATTATTTTAATGTATAATAAATAAATAAAACAATAATTAATTTCAACAAATTTATCATTAATACAGATATTGTGTTCAACATGTTTTATCACTGACACTCCCTCAACTGTTCATGTTCTTGTGCGTTCAGCTCAAAAATACAATCTTTCCAGCATGACTCGAATGCACCAAATGGTGCCATTTATTGGTAAAAGAGTAAATGTTGGACGATATATTGGTCAAACTGACTCTATTTCTATTCTTGGCAACCAATAAGTAACCATTCAAAATGGTCAGCAAACTCAGCACAAACCATGCATCACAAATCTAGCCTCTGTGGCTCCCTCCGATCGCCACCAGAGGGAACCATCACCGGAGTACTAACAGGTTCTTTCAGACTCCATTTCCCATGACCCCGTGCCTGAGTCTGATCACCTGCACAGGTGTCAGTTATTATCCAGACTATTTAGCCAGTGCCTTCCTTACCCTCATTGTGAAGTCTTGTTTTGCTATTGCTGACATCTCTGAACGGTTTCCCCTCTCACAACCTGAGTCTGAAGCCATGAGATCATACATCGAGGAGGGGTTAGCTAAAGGCTTCAACTGTATCAGTTCTTGGATATGTGATCAGTTCAGGAGGGGTAGCCATGGAGGACAAGAAGGTTCATTCTGTAATAGACTGGCCACAACCTGTCACTTTAAAGTAGTTACAACGCTTCCTGGGTTTTGCCAATTTCTATCGGCGATTCATCTGCCATTTCAGCGCCCATGACATCTATGCTCAAGAGGGGGAGACAGCGTCTCATTTGGACACAGGCAGCCATTTCCGCCTTCCAAGCACTCAAGGAAAGATTCACCACGGCTCCCATCCTGCATCACCCCGATCCCGAATGGTAACTTATTGTGGAGGTGGATGCTTCCAGTACTGGTATTGGCGCTGTTCTCTCTCAACAACATGGTAATCCTCCTGAATTATACCCTTGTGCATTCCACTCCTGCAAACTCACCCCTATGGAACAGAATTATGATGTGGGCAATTGAGAACTACTAGCCATGAAGGCAACTTTTGAGGAGTGGCGTCATTTGCTCGAAGGAGCTAAACATCCCTTTCCAGTGTTAACTGATCATCGCAACTTGGAGTATCTGAAGTCCACCAAGAGACTCAACCACAGGCAGGCATGATTGGCTTTGTTCTACACACATTTTGATTTTCTGTGAAATATCGCCCAGGCACACAAAACACTAAGGCTGACACCCTGTCCATACTACATGAATCATCCATACTACCACTCACCAATGAATCCATCTCCCCTACCATTATTCTAGCTCCCATCCAATGGGACATCATGACCGAGATCACCGAAGCTCAGGCCACCGACTCTCCACCTGCTGAAACTCCACCCAACTGCACGTATGTACCACTTGCTCTGCGTCAGAGTTATTCAATGGGTACACTCTACTCTCAGTTCAGGTCATCCAGGTATCGCTGCCACTGTTACTCACACAATTACTCACCAATCGCTTCTGGTGGTCCACATTGCAGGCCGATACGATCACCCACATTCAGAACTGCCCCACCTGTAATGTATCCAAATCCTCTCACCAACTACCTGCCAGCCTCTTACAACCTCTACCCATTCCACAACGCCCCTGGTCTCACATAGCCATTGACTTCATCATGGATTTACCAATATCAGGGGGTCATCCCACTATCCTCACAGTGGTTGATCGTTTCTCCAAAGCATGTTGCTTTATACCTCTGCCCAAACTACCCACTGCCCTCGAGACAGCCGAATCCTTGTGCAACTACGTATTCAGATTCTATGGCCTCCCTGAAGACATAGTCTCCAATCGAGGACCTCAGTTCACCTCCCAAGTCTGATCTGCCTTCTGTCAAAAACTCAATATCAATGTCAGCCTCCCCTCCGGTTACCATCCTCAGTCAAGTGGAATGCTTAAATCAGGAACTCGCCCGTTTCCTCCGCTCATACTGTCATCGAAATCAGGCCGACTGGAGCCGCTACCTATTATGGGCCGAATATGCTCAGAACTCCCTCTGCAAACCTGCCACAGGTCTCACCCTTTTCAAATGTGTGCTGGGTTTCCAACCCACCCTATTCCCATGGTCTGGGGAACATGCTGATCGTTGTCGGCGTGCTAATCCAAACTACCATCCCGGTCAATGGGTCTGGCTATCAACCCATGATCTTCGTCTTCGGCTCCCTTGCAAGAAGCTCAGTCCCAGGTAATGGGTCCCTTCAAAATCCTTAGACCGATAACTCTGGTTTCAAATCTAGCCTCTGTGGCTCCCTCCGATCACCACCAGAGGGAACCATTACCGGAGTACTAACCGGTTCTTTCGGACTCCATTTCCCATGACCCCGTGCCTGAGACTGATCACCTTACCCTCGTTGCGAAGTCTTGTTTTGCTATTGCTGACATCTGCGCGGTTTCCCTGTTGACTCCCTGGACTGTTTATTCTCCTCTGATTGTTTGCTGCCTGCCTTATTGACCCTGCCTGCCTTTTGGATATATTCTCTGTCTGCCGCCTGCCTCGACCTTTTGCATTGACTCTGTTTATGTATCTGCCTTGCCTATGTTGCTCTTGATGCTGTTGTTTAAACTTTGCCTGTCTGACCTCTTCTTTGTATTAATAAAAGCTGCACATGGATCCTGACCGTCACTGACCCATCATTATACCATGCTTATCCTTGCAGTAAGTCAACCTGTTTTTAATGAAGTCTGCTTGGTTTGTATCTTCTATCTTGAGTAGTTGTTGACTGTTTCCAAGAACACAAGTTGTCATTCTGTTTGTGAACCCACATTGTTAATAAAGAACAAAGATTATTGGAGTACGTTCCTTTACAAGAAAATTAATTAAATTAAATTTAATTTAATTCATTGTGTTACTTGTCATTTTTCTTTATTTGCGTTTTTTTTAAGTAGAAAGACTGAAATGTCATCTTTAAAATGCACTTCAATAATCCTTAATTTATTTACCACTTTAGAAAGTTGTATTTTTATTTTTTTTTCTCTCAGTGTATCAGAACAGACCCACAGCTCATTTTTCAGTTGAAACCCATGAATTGAGAACTACTTTAACTAAATACCATGGTACATAAATATGGCAATCATTCATTAGGCCTATATACCAAAGTACCATCTGAGTACACAAGTTGCATTATTGCAGGTTGCTATTGTGCAACTTGTCCTTTATTGTGAGCTTAAAAGTATTCATAAACCTTTCAGAAATGTCATAGCCATGCTTTTATATACAAGCCATGACTACGACATCAAAGCTTATTGAGTGGATACAGAGGCCAATTAATGATGCTTCTGTTTATGCTGCTTGGTTATCTGTGACACACAGATCAATGTTATTTTCTGGCTCTTGTTTTGTTCCTTATGAATCTCTTTCTCTCACACACACGTGCATTTTTTTTTATCTGTCATCTTCCATCCATCTCTATTTTCCCCTCACTTTTCTCCATGAGATGATTCATCCCAAGGAACAGATTCAGGGGCAGAAGCCCTTCTCTGCCTCTTCTCCTCTGATATCCTGTTTTATTTGTCCCTCCATCCCCTTTTCAAGCTTGCTATGAACTTCAGTGTGCAACCTACTTTTAACTGTCACCTCTCATCCTGTCAGTAGACACAGTCACAAGATCACCATGCACTCAAACACACACCCACTGCAATGCAATGCATATTACCACACAATATCTTTCATAATCCTTGAATGTACACCTGTTTCCACTTGCACACAAACAAAAATAAGCACAGGCAAAAAATCAACTAAGGTCATAATACTGTGCATTATTGTAACAGGATAAGACTTGGGAAAGAGGATTACTTTAAAGCACTGATTTCCAAGCAGGGGGCACTTAAGCAGTTTTTAGGGGGTATTTGTTGGAATTGGAAATATTTTTATTTTGCTCTGTTAAACATATAAAATGAAGAAAAATTAATAGATTAAAATAACTAATATTTTGACAACTTTTTCACAGAAGAAAGTGCAATTATGGATTATGGACTAGTTTTTTAGCCTAAACCAACAGTTTGATATTAAAGACGTCTTGATGGATTAGTTTGTTCCAAACATGCAGAATTTCACTTCATAAGACATTAACTAATGGGCTGGAGTGATGTGGACTCTCATTCTGACGGCACCCATTCACTGCAGAGAATCGATTGGTGATCAAGTTATGTAATGCTGAATTTCTCCAAATTTATTCCGATGAAGAAACAAAATCATCTAAATCTTGAATGGCCTGCAAGTGAGTAGATTTTCAGCAAACTTTCAGTTTTGGGTGATCTATGATACGAACTAAATGTTTTATAAATATTTTATGGATGACATTCCTAATAAAATATATGTGTTATACTTGGTGAGTCTATTTTCTACCCACATTATTATTTTTTCTGCTAAACAATATCGACTATAATATCCTTTTGTTATGAAAGGATATTTGAGCCTTACAGATGGGGTTGACAAAGATATAAAGATTGGGAAACACTGTTGTAAAGAACATATGCTCTAAAATAAGACATGATAAAGAAGAATTAAAATGGTGAGAGAGACCTGTGAAAGTGTGAAGAGATGAAGGCATTTAATTAACCTATAAACACTTCTTGACTGAGATAATGAGCTAATTTATCACTGTAAGTTAACTAATGATGTACGATCGATACACAAGTGAACCTAAAGAGCTCCGCCCACATGATAAAATATGATAGTGCTTAAAGTTGACATGCATGAAAATTCATGTTTCGTTTTTTGGAGCTGTAATTCTTAATCAAAATGTTGAAAAACTGTGAAATTACAGGTTACATGTGCTGGACTTCTTTAAACCCTTTCTTACAATCATCTGCAAGCTTGCATTCAGAACTGCTTCCATATGTCCAATATGTTAATAATATGCATGCTAATAAGCATTCATATAAGCATCACAGATTTTTAAAATATTATATAAATCAAAATTGAAGAGTTCAGATGCAAAAGCCTCTAAGTGCCGTCTGAAATTTTCTTCTAAAATTAGCATTTTTATCAGGCTTCTATGTTTAGGTTCGGTAATTTTATTCTAATTGAAATGTATAGGTCATTTTCTATGCGATTAAAGTGAAATTACTAAACATAAATATAGGAGCCTGATAGAAATGCTTTTAGAAGACAATTTAAGATGGCACTTAGAGGCTTCTGCATCTTAACTCTTCATTTGTAATAATTTGTTGCACATTCATCATACATAAACACCGGCTACAATATTGACACTAGATCCATTCAGTTTCCCTCATCTTTTCATCTTCACACTCTCACTCTCAAGTATCTGGTTCTTGATCTCCCAGAAGAGCATGGCAAGGTCATTGTAACCTCAAAAACCCATCAGGGAGAAAAAAGAAGGAAGGGCGTGTTTGACATTAGACTCAAAAAACATATCGGAGGAACAACACAGATGCACAAAGAGGTGTGAGACTAAAAATAGCACTAAAGAGAAGTGGAGACCATATCTGGTTTAACATCTACAAAATTTATGGAGGGAAAGAGTCGCATTGTCATCCAAGGACATTTTTGTCAGTCTTATTTCAACACCCTGTCAAGGCAAGTGTTGGGAATTTAGACAGACCGACAGGGAATGTGTCACCCCTGTAATCCGAAGCCTATTACGCAGCATTTCTGGTAAATTGTGTTTATACACACACCCAGCGAGAGACTGTAAGCCAGCCTCACTGATTCATACAGCGTCTGAGGCTGACAGCCTAAACAACATACTTGCAAACAGAAGGTTTCTCCCAGTAATGTGAGATTCCTCCATGAATGCCAATGCAATACTCCAACATTTTAGACTTGAATGATGCAGTATAGGCAATAATGGTGACTTTAAGTTAACTAGGTAGCAAATTAGTTAGAACCCTGTATAATGATTGTATTTAGGAGCTTCGAGAGAGAAAAAAACACTGAGGCACATGTAAATGGACCATCACAGTATAAACAATGACAGATGGAGGGTTACAGTGAGAAACGCTCTGACCTTGAAGGCGAATCTAATAATTGGTCTCATTTGCCCATGTTTTCTAACTAGCCGCCAGTTAATTTTACCCTTTAATCTAACAAGTGGTGCTTTTTACTATTTGTACACTGTCTGAGAATAGCTCTAACCATGAAGCTGGGTATAATTAATGGGTTTGATCTGGTTTATGTTTATGACCAACCCTCCAGTTCATTTCCACCCTCAAAAAGGGGTTTATATTATTAACATGGATTCTAAAATGTGGTGATATGTCAGTTTTAAAAGCTTCCTGCACTCTCAGAAATAAAGGTACAAAAGCTGTCACTGGGGCGGTACCTTTTTAAAAGGTACACTTTTGTACCCATTAGGTTCAAATATGTACACTTTAAGTACTAATATGTACCTTTAAGGTACCAAAATGGACCCTAGGGTACCGCCCCAGTGACAGCTTTTGTACCTTTATTTCTGAGATAGTGCATAGCAATAATAGTATGACCCACATTAGTGTAGCTGCAAATGAATGTGTGTGTTTGTGTGTGTGTGTTGTTTTCGAACTGCAGCGCAGCATCAAATCATTGTGGCGGTGCCATCAGACGGCTTTTAATCATTTATACACAGAATCTCACAGAATCGGATATGCCTAAAAAAGATTTGCATTTCACAAACAGACATTGTATTCTTTATCTATTCAAGCCTTTCAATGTCTAAGCAACAAAGGAGCACCGTCCTGCCCGGAGCTCAGCCTTCCAGCCAAGACTCCTTTGTTATTAATGCAATTGATTTTCAAAGTTCTGGGATACGTGTACCGAAGGCAAGCTTCCACAACGTTCTAGACATCCAATCCTCCGAGGAGCACATTAATCAGTGGCAGCTCACAGCTGTTTACTGTCAGAAAGCATTCGATCAGGAATGAAACTCTGGGACACATTGTGAATAGAAATTAATATTCATTTGAGAATATTCCTTATCATAAATTCATTAATTAAAAAACATCTCAGTCAATTAAAATGTGCAGATTCAGGTACATGGGACAGATAAACTGTTGCATAATATGGTATCAAATGTCAAACTATTGTGTGTGAGATATCATGATATGGTCTCTTTAGACTCATCGGTTCATATAGAGTTGAATGATTAACAAGTCTTGGCAGCCATATTTTTGTAATTCCCATGGGCAGCTATATTTTCAGATTTGAAAGGGGAAAGAATTAAATAATTTTACTACAAAACAATACCAAACAATAATTTGACTAAATTATATTTCATTAACATGTCAAATCAGTAATATCTGACAACAATGGCATCATTAATTGGGTTTCTTAAGCACAAATCATGCAACAAACTAGTATTTTTCAGGATGGCTCAGCTAAGGTGCGGTCACGTTTACTATTGTTTTGCAAATTTTCATGGAGAAACTCCAATGATTTCAATAAAAATGATCGGGATTTTCACAACCACATTGCACCACACATTTTGTGAGAGAGTTCCCCACAAATATTTTGCTACGGGTTCAAGTTTGTCCTGCAAATTGGCCGCATTGATCAACAGAAAGCTGTTTGGTTTGAAAGTGACTTGTGTGTGAGCTGTGCTTTATACATTGCTATATTGATAATAGACAAGTGATGTTTTTGGCCTGCAAAATTTCGCATAAAATTTCACCGAAATTTTGCTAATGTGACTGCATCTTATTTAAGGACTGGACGACATATTGAGAGCTATGATTTTGGCCATATATGAGCAGGTTGACCATCTCTGGCCTGTCTCTGATAATATGCAATATTGCTAAGTCAGCCCCATTGCCTATCTGCTTTTGAACTTTGTGGGGGAAAAAAACACAGAAACAACGCTACAGCTGCACCTGAAATTGCATACTATCTCTTTCACGACCATTAAAAAGTATGTTCTATATAGTATGAATATCGGTAGCATGCATGAAATGCAGACGTACGGTACATCCACCATTTTATTACCATTATGTGACCTGCAGGCTCAGTAGCATTGCTTCAAGTGTCATTCACAACTCGTCTCTTGTGGCCTCGTGGGATAGTAAAGTGTCGACTGAACTGACGGAACTACTGGTAATTCTGGAATTTTTTCCCTACTATTTTTTTCAAATATGATGAATTTGGACACACTATTCTTTCAGCGTACTGTTTTTTTTTTTTTTTTTTTTTTTTTTTGCATACTATACTGATGGAATAAGACATATTCAGACAAACACAGCATGTAAAAGCCTCTAAGTGCTGTATGAAATTTTCTTCTTTATCAGGCTCCTGTGTTTATATTCAGTAATTTCACTTTATTGGCAATTAAGGTCCTTTTCGTTGCCATTAAAGTGAAATAACTGAACATAAACATGGAGCCTGATGAAAATGCTCATTAAAGAAGAACATTTCCAGTGGCACTTAGAGGATTTCACATTTAAAGTCTTCATATGCATATGACAAAACTTGTTGCAGCATATGAAAAAACTTGACAGCACCAGCTAAAAAAAGCTAAATTGATAAATATGTTTGAAACTTTATGATTCATTTTGCTCTCTTTTGATTTATTTGATTATATGGAATTATAAAATCAGTTTTCTAGACAAATGGCATTACCTGTCCACCATTTTGAATTCAATTGAAAACTTTTTTGAACTCATTCAGTTAATTCATAACAAATTTGGGTCTGATAACGTTTAGACCATGCTGGACAAAATATAGCCTATAAAAGCTTTTTGATAGACTCAGCTGTTCTCATGGAACACATGAAACCCAATATATCCCATATAGTGTTAAATTTAACTCAAACATCCCTGCCTCTAAACATACAGTAGGCTACAATAACTCTGACTTGAGGCAACTCTCGCGGCACTTTTATCAAGAGTTCTCTTCTAGAAACGAGTATTTACAAAAAACGTTTTGTCATTATAGCACAATGCTCAATACCATATAAACTTGGTGAGTGAGAGAACTGTAAGCGTTTGTGTTACACGTAATTTCAAGCCTTTATAAAATCACGACTGTCTACTGACATTTACTCGTAGCATCAAGTTTATGTCATTGACGTGTTTGACCCCATAAAAGCAGCTTACAGCTATATTTAAGTGATACCCGTTATAAAACTCGTATTCCCAGTGTGTGTTCAGGCCTTACCTGTCCAAACACTGAGCTGAGGAACGGCCGCAGGTTGAAGTCCGCTTCAGAAGATGCTGCGCTGGACCTCCCCGATCTGCGGGAGGAGCGGCTGGAGGAAGCGGGCACCGGCGAGGATGAGGCGGTGGAGGCTGGACACGCCTCTCTGCTCGACGAAGACCCCGGTCGAGCCAGTTGAGGTGACTCAAAAAACAGAGCCGTTTCGTCCCTGGACTCGGAGAAAGACTGAGTTCTGGTGGGCATGCGAGCGGCGTGAGAGTGCTTGGGTCGGGGCTCCTGAGGCAGGTCGTCCCGGGTGGACCGGTGGCGGTGATGGTGATGGTGGCGGTTGTGGTGATGATGGTGATGATGGTGGTGGTGGTGTCGTCTGGTTGTCTTGCGCTCTCTTCCATCTGGAAGCTCCGACAGGTCCTCCTGACTGTGAGCCGTGGAAAGAGCGTGTCCATGGGAGTGGGAGTGTTGTGGGTGGCTCTTCTCTGCGCTATTCCGGGTACCGACCAGTGAGGGGTGACAAAGGGGTCTCCGCGAGCTCGCATCGCAATCCGCCGTCTCCGCTCCAGATGCCGCCGCCGCCGCGGAGCGCTGATGGTGTGTCCGCCGGGCTCCGGGATGATCGCTCCTGGCTGGTACGGAGGATCTCAGTAAGGAGGTCGTCGATTCGCTTTTGGGGAGCGTGAAACTCATCCTCAACCTAGTAAAATGCCCTTGAAGGTAAAGGCTGACCTCTGAGGTGTCACATTATTATCATTTGAATATAATAGCCCGGTGTAGAGTGCTGAGAGCACATCGGCACCTCCTCGATGGCATGTTGGGCTTGAAATGATGCTGTCGAGATCTTCTCCTCTTGGAGTTGGTGCCACCTGATTGCTCCGTAAGGCGGTATAAGCGCTATTCTGGTAGGACGCGTAGGTAAGGGGAGATGGGCTAGGAAATAAACCAAAAAAAGATTCAGAGAGAGAGAGAGAGAGAGAGAGAGAGAGAGATAGGACACGCGGAACGTATGGTGTGCATCATCAGATGCCTGTGGGTGACACAACATAACATGCAATGTATGGACCAAAACACATAGAATCTCTCTCATTGTCTAAGCTTCAGTATATTTGGGATACCACAGTATAAAGAGAAGTAGATGCTGTATAAGGAATTTGAGAAACAAAAGTGTAATCAATGTTGAGCAATATCTACCCCTTATGGACATAAAGACTTTACTGGACATTTAGAAATTAAGCAAATTGAATATTATTCTGGTACATGAAAGCAAGCAAAGCATTTAATATTCAAAATTATGAGCTAACAGGTAAAATATCATTAAGTACTTATAATGCTTCTTTGATTTAAAACATGTATTTAATTATGTTCTATGTAAACTTATGAGGTATAGGTTTATCAAATAAAATACACACAAAATATAATGCATGTTTAATGAAAACTTGTATTTAATATTTAATTATATGTAAAATTCTGAGCTAACAGGTTTATCAGATAAAATATAAATAAAATAATAGTTTACTATGTATGCTATGAAAACACATATTTAATATTTAATTATGTCCTGTGTAAAATTCTAAGCTAACAGGTTTATCAGATATCGCTAAAATAGTCAATAATGCATGATAATGTAAAAAATCTTTAATAATGAATTATGTTCTATGTAAACTTTTGATGCAGCAGGTTTATCAGATAAAATATACATAAATTATAATATTTGAATTTATTAAGGGAAAGCCCCTTGAGATGCTTCATCTCATTTTCAAGGGGGACCCAATAGGGCATACATAAAACAATACAAGATACAACATAAGTAATGTACAAAAAACAACAACAACAACAACAAAAAAAATCACTTAAACAGACAAACAATAATAATATGTATGTTTAATGAAAAACTTGAATTTAATATTTAGCCTAATATATGTCCCATAATTGTTATAGGCCTACAAAAAATGTAGGCTATTTATAACAGTAACTATCTATAATAACAAATGTTAAAGAAATCATAAAATACTGATCCCTGGTGTCAGCTTCATTCTTATATCCTAAAATTTCAAATTTTATTTTTAATCCTCAAAATCTTCCACTAATGAACAATAAATATTTTGTGACTACTTCCTCTTCCTAAGAAAATCTCAAATAAAATAAAAATAAAACAGAGCAAAATCTATAATCAGTTTATGCAATGCTATATTCTATATTTAAAAAGCTTGCAAGAATAAGATTCATAAAGTAGGACTGTAACCACAGTTAGTATTAATCAGAAAAATGGTTGACTAATATTGTTTTTTCAGTGCTTAAAATTTTCATTCACGCTTTCTCAGTCTTATGTGCTTGGTTATATCATTGCCATAAATTACGAAACATATTTTCATTAACTCCAATAAATCCTCCCCATCCACCGAGGGTTTTCAACCATCTTGAATGTGTTCTGTGTCCCCAGGGTGATAAAGTTTTCAGAACGCATCATGTTGAGGAGTTCTCTTCTCTCGCCCACAGATTTTCACATGATTAAACACAGCATCCTCTTGCGCTGCATGTGCAGGACATCCCAGCCTCAGGCCACTCCATGGTCCATTTATTCCTTATGAACCAGAACTGAGACAACCTGCATAAAACATGACATTTAGACCAAAAATTCCACCCCTGCCTTGCTCATTCCAAGCCTTATTTTTAAAAGCCATCTTCAAAAGAGGTATGGGAAACATACACAACATTAAGCCAAAGGATAATGTTATAGTTCAATCTATAGGGTCATAGTAATGTTAGGAGACTGAAATATTATTGTTGTCTCCTGAAATTGTGCAGTACATCACACATAAAAGAAAGAGTATACTAATATGTTGTATAATAGTATAAACTATACTATGCTGACTGTGTTGTAAGGGAAAATCTTAGATTGTGATTATCCTTCAGACAAAAATGAACCTATTTCTCAGTCAAAATGCATCAGTTCTGAAAACTGACTTTTCTTTTGTTTAAAATGACCTTTTGGATATATATATCTTTTTTTTTCAGCAAAGGACCTTTAGTTCATAGGCCTTTAATAACGGGTTGATGCAAATTACAGGCCTATGATGTGGTAATATCTGCACTTTGAATTTGCAAATATCTAAACAGATGGTTAAACTGTTCTAAATATTCATGAATGCTGAATAAATGTTGCTGAAATAAATGTATTCTAATACAAAAATTTCATTTGATATTATTCAGCATACTTTTCTCCTGCCTTTCACACATCTTTTGAATTCAGCAATGCAGGTTCCTTAGGAAAAATGGTTGTAGAGTGTGTGTGTGTGTGT
The DNA here is from genome assembly GCA_036784905.1 of Acrossocheilus fasciatus. Taxonomy (NCBI): domain Eukaryota; kingdom Metazoa; phylum Chordata; class Actinopteri; order Cypriniformes; family Cyprinidae; genus Acrossocheilus; species Acrossocheilus fasciatus. The sequence goes on from CM071945.1 coordinate 20,240,517, forward strand.
GTGTGTGTGTGTGTGTGTGTGTGTGTGTGTGTGTGTGTGTGTGTGTGTGTGTGTGTGTGTGTGTGTGTGTGTGTGTGTGTGTGTGTGTGTGTGTGTGTGTGTGTGTGTGTGTGTTTGTCTGCTGTAGTGCTCAGGGAATGTGCCCTGCAGTGTCCCCTGTCTGCTTTAGAATGTCACTCCACTATGTTGCCAACCTCCAACATCCGTCACAGTTTTCTCTTTCAGACACTGCTATTGGTAAAAGGTGCCCTTTTGTGCTTATACAAGCCTTGCTCATCCAATTAAAAATCTTAACCTTCACCTTCAGAAGATGAGTGGAAACATTCATCCAGACTCGTTATTAGCTGCTGTACAGTCGCCCCATCACGTCCACCGAGAACTGACTGTCTAGCTCCCCCTTGCGTCAATGATGCTATATTGCAATAGGTAAGTCTCTGTGCAGGTACACTCACTCAGAACGAGTTCATTTCAAGAAGTTGATTTCAAAAAGTTATTTTAACTTAAATGGCGCATTTTTAGAACGCCGTGTCACGTGAGACACGAGAGCAAAGGTCAAACACAGCGTGTGGAAAAGCAGCGCAGTGTGGTGCGGTATGTAAAGTTTTCTTTTACATACATTTGAATGTATAGTGAACTGTGCTAAAATCTTTACTAAAATCTTTACAAAACCGTGCGCCTGTGAAAATACATTTTAAGTTTTTAGAACAGCATTTTATTGCTCAAACTGTTCATCAGAAAGATGTGGCAACCGTGCCAGCTACATGTACATTCAATGTCCATTTATATTAATATAAGAAAACTATCATGTGAGCCTTTGTGAGTATATAAATGTTGCTTGTAATGCTATTCTAATGATTTTCTGCATTATTAAAGACTTTTGAACACTAACTGAATATTATTAGATCTGCAACCTCTGCAAAATGCCATCCAGAGAACAGATATGGACCGTAGGTGGATTACATCTGCCTTTCATCTGCCGTTTCATTCATCTACTATTTATCTCTCTCCCCCCTGTGTTAGCAAAAGAGGTTAGTTATGTAAATCTCCAGAGCTGCATCTGATAATGGCTGCCGTTTGCAGCACTACCCTTCTATCTGCCAGCCACCCCCATACAAAATCCTCCAAACATTCAGCATGGTGGGTTAAATGTTTGTCAAAATAGCAGGTATGTTCCCTGAGAGGAACCAAATTTTGTTGTCTCTTTTTCATAAACGCCCACAGGTAATTTGCATTAATACAAGAGACAATGGTGCATAATGCTATTTTTGAAATTGTTTAAAGCAAGCATTGTCAGATATTAACCCTCATGTTCTGCTCCAGTCATTTTGAACCAGAGACATGATATAACAACTTCCCCCTATTTTTTGTACTTTTTTAGGATTTGTGGCGTTTATAGTCTATGACAAAGTGACAGGCCTACAACAAATTGCTTGTAAATCTCTCATTATACTATATTATCACCAGATACTGGATTGAAGTTTTTCAAACTGAGGTGCACGAATTCAGATCAACTAGGCCTACAATCAATCAGCTCCAAAAAGAAAATGCAAAACCTGTGGTAATTGAAAGAAACTCTAGAAAGTCTAAATCCAAGATTTGCTGGTAGTAAAGCATAATGAGAAATGTACAAGCAATTTTTAAAAGGTCGGACATATTTGACCAGGAACACCAAATAAGGTAAAGGATTTTCTGCACGGCACAAGGGTTAAATTAATTCTTTATTAAATCTACAGAATTACTCATCCATTGCAAAGTGAGTCCATGGCACACAATTTGGAAACATGGAAGTAGGAACGTTGTCATAAAATTGATCTGCAACTCCAAAAATCTCACAATGATATAAAATGTCACTTCTCACGAAACGGTCTCAAAACTGTCTGTCATCTTACAAAAGGAATGTACCAATACCGATGCGACAACCACGAAAGCTCTGCTTACAAGCAGTACGACAAAGCACAATAAGGTAGAACCTAGCACATATTAACAGCCAGAACGTTGTGTTTTCCAAAAACAAGCGTTGTGTCCCTCGTTAAGTTTCACAGAGATACAAAGCGATTGATAACGCGTTTAGATTTGATTTGAAAATTCAGGGTAGGAAAGAGTAAAGTGGAAAGCAGGCTGATTTGATGTGCTCGTATTCTTCCCCATTGAAGCGCTCCGACCCTGACTTAGGTGTGGCGGAAAAATAACTTGCCACTAGTGCGTTAAATGGAGGTCATTTTACACAATAGCTGGTAGTGCTTCAGTTCACTTCGCATAACATCTCTGCCATATGTCCACATTCCTTCGCGGTAAATGTCAAATCCCCTGTCATTGCAGCATATGTCGTTTTACGACTGTTTAGCTTAGCCTGATCTCTGTAAAAATGTACAGACCAAACAAATGTACTGTGCTTCCTATACAATCCTACCTGGCTGTAGTGACCAGGCTTGGCAAAAAGTGCATTTCCATGTGCGCTTGACTGTCAATGATTTAGGTGATATGATACTATGACACTCACTGGGTATAAATGTGACCCTGCAGCTAAACTGTAGGAACAACATGAACGCGAGGGCATCGTCTCAAGCACAGTTCACCAGCAGGTTTTTGCTATGGTTAGATTTGAAGAGTTCTGTAAACACTGATAATGTACAATAGTGACGGTACATTGAAGTCTCTACTGAAGCAGTGCCAATAGGGAAAGTGAGAGTAAAGGTAAGTATACTAGAGGAAGAGACTCATGTTCTCAACACTCTGTCTTTCCCTTTGAACTCATCTCATACTGTTAATACAATGGAAATCCTTGACCCTTTTCTCCTCGCGGCTCTCTTTCAACGCCCAGGGGTGAAGATGTAGTCCAGTGCCTGTCTCTCGGCTGCGGCCACATTTGGATGCCAGAGGTCCACCATGAATACCACTCTCGGGCCATCTTCTGGAGAACCTGAGCACACAGATATGGAAATCATGATGGAAGTGATAAATACTAACACTGGGTTCAGTAAGTGTGCGCATGCACAAATTTGTGCGTAAAATCTGCATACAAACATATTCACAAACAATAACTTTCATGCTAAAATGTATTCTAAATTCACGGAAATTACAGAACCCACACATACACAAAAAGCATATACTCCGCATGGTTTTATGTTCGTTTTCAGAATGTGTTTATGCATAGATAATTAATCTTATGTATATTTCACTATATACTGTTAAAGCTCAATCTGAGAGGTTTATCTGTTTAACAACACAGATATGTGTATGTTACAGCTAGCTAATTTTTGTAGGGCTGGTCCGAATACCATTTTTTGAGCTTCGAAGCTTCGGTAGTAATCAACACTGAATATTCGAAGCTTCGGAGGGAGGGGGTTGAACATATTCTTCTCTCTAATAAAGGCAAGAATCTCTGTGCGTCTGTCTGTCTGGTTGCATTTTTATTATGTCGAGTACCGTTCATCCAATCGACTTCACGTGTGGCGGGTGTGTTGCTGCGGACCCAAGGGAGTGCAGTGTTGCATTTTGGTGCAATATGGACACGCGACACATTCAGAATTAATAAACTTTTAATAAATTATAGAACCGCGCGAGCTAGAAGCGGCGCGTCTCACACGGGCAGGGCTTAAATGCTCCGAGAACAGACACTACTACATTGATACAAAAAACACTGGTTTGTTAAGAGCAATACTTTAATAAGGCAGCCTAACATTTTTCTAACAAACAAATCACTCCCAAATCAGAAATTAGCAGCACAGTAATTACTGACACCGTAAAGGGTAGGCTATTTAAATAAAAGAAGAACGAAAAATAAATGAACGAAGTTCAACGAACTGTAATAAATAAAGAACACGGTAGCATACTTTCAATAACAGCAACACACATTTTAATTAACGAACAGTTTAAATAAAATTATTTTTTTATGACTGCTGTATTCGCAAGTATTTTCCAAGCAAATTAAGTGCGCGTTTTTATCATGTGTAAAATTACTGATTAACATGGCGGATAAAAGCAGCTCGTTTTTTTACACCAACAATATACTATAATATACTATAGGCGTAGTACTTACAGAACTTAGGTGATTTTTCAAACTTGATATACTGCTGTGGTAGGCCAGTTTCAAATCGCATATTTGGCACACTGCCTTTGTCTTGTCCTCACTCAATTTAAAGTGCTCCCATCCTCCCACACAGTTGAGGTCTTCGGCATTTTTGTCTTCTCTTCCAGATGAACTGAATCATAACATTCATGACGTTCTCTCATGGGCGATTCATATTCAAGTGCGAATGAGAACCGTTTTGCGGGGGATGTCAGGGGTTCGGAAAAAAAAAGGATATTCGAATCTCAAATTTGAAAATCGAATGCCAACCCACCGAACGAATATTCGAATAATCTACTAATTAAATGTTTTTATGAAAAGTGTTCACTATATTTAAACTGGTTTTGAGGATGGCACACTTGGCATTGCTCAAGGATCTTGTTGCATGTCTCTCAGGCGAAAGCGCATCTTTTGAGAGCATCATATAGTCAAAAAAGACTATAAAGGAAAGCCTGTCTGAAAAACCCTTATATCGAGATGGTTCTGGTGTGTTTTATGCAAATTTATCATTTAGTACATTGAATGAATGAGGCATCTATATAGAGCTTGCATTGTGTATTGCTGTATACCCAAAGCACTTTACAATCATATGGGGGGGGGGGGGGGCTTTACAATCATATCTCTCCTCAACTACCACCAGTGTGCAGCATACACCATCTACAGGTGGAGAGGAGAGAGAGTGATAGAGCCAATTCAGTGGATGGGGTTTATTAGAGGATTAGCTGGCCAGGACACCAGGGTTACACCCCTACACTTTACAAGAAGTGCCATGGGATTTTTAATGACCTCGGTTTACTGTCTCATCTGAAAAAGGTGCTTTTTGACAGTATAGTGTACCCGTCACTATGCTGGGACATTAGGACCCACACAGACCACAGGGTGAGCACTCCCTGCTGGTCTCACTAACACCTCTTCCAGCAGTAACCTAGTTTTCCCAGGAGGTCTCCCATCCTGGTACTGACCAGACTCAATAATAATAATAATAATTTGTTACATTTATATAATGCTTTTCTGGGTACTCAAAGTGCTTTACATAGAAGGGGGGGGGGGGTCTCCTCAATCACCACCAATGATCAGCATCCACATTGATGATGCGACGGCAGCCGTATTGTACCAGAATGCCCACCACACACCAGCTTATTGGTGGAGAGGAGACAAAGTGATGAAGCCAATCAGTGTATTGGGATGATTAGGAGGCCATGATGGTCAGAGGCCAATGGGCAAATTTGGCTCAACCCTGCTCAACCCTGCTTAGCAACCATTCTTGGGCTGCAGGGTGATATAGCTGTGGCATATTCCAAATTCAGTAACATTAGAACGAGGTTAAGAAAAAATGTATGTGCATAAGCATGTGTTGTGAATTAGGCTGAAGTAAAAAAAAAAAAAATCCACAAAATTATTATCAAATAAAACACATTTTCTTGCCCATGAAAAAATTTAACCCACCAGTACACAGCTAAAATACATGTAATACCTTTCTAATTACATTACAATTGCAGGATATTACACAGGCATAAGCTACTTAAAATAAAGGGTATCAAGATTGTACTTAAGTGTACAAGTAGCTGTGTAAGAGACTCGGCCTGTTACATATGTGTAACAGTAGCTGCCTGTTACATTAGATAATTACAACCCATAATTACAGGCAGTTCCATAACTTACCGTTACATGGTAAGTATATTTATTTTCATGTAAGTACAACGGCTACTACTAAGTACTTAACTAGGTAATTACTCTGTATTACGACACCTTAAAATAAAGTGTTACTGGGGCTTGTTACAACTGATTAATTGTAGATGCACTGGAGCACCCATTCTCCAGCTTCATTAGTTTACTGTAGGTGTTTAACAGTTCTGTCTAATAATTGAAAGCTATATATTATAGCAAATGCTGTAATATTTTTTCATATACTGTTGGCATTCAGCAAATATGCATTTTAAAGAAGTCTTTGAATATCTACTGAACATTAATGGCAGGAACATTGCAAACTGTGTCAGCTGTTAGACCTTCTAGTGTGTATAGCCTGTATAAAAATGCAAGTATCTGTGCGTAACAGTCCATCTGTGCGGAGTGGATGGAGACAGGTGCGTTCTGTTGTTACCAGATACTCACAAACGAGCAATTATAAATCCTTCATTTCAAACTATGCATCACACTAGCTGGTTTTTATTTCAGAAAAGATTCCCAGTGCACACAAATTTAGCAGTTTACTGACTTTACTGTTGGTTACAGTGTTTAATTGCTTTTATATTTAATATTTAAATCGTCATATCTTAAATTAAATAGTGTGATATCATATATTGATGGCTTTATATCAACCACACTCCTGTTGAAAAAAATATCTTGGGCATCAAAAACCCACTAAATAGCTACTGCACGCTTAGTTTTCTCCTTAACACTGAATAGAAGCCTTATGCACTACAATCTATTATATTTATTCTACACATTATTTCGGTTTCTCACCATCATGGAACGCAGTGTGAAGAAAAGAGTCATCGAACAGCAGGCAGCTTCCCTCAGACCAGCACTGCGGCTCTCCACCAACTACCAACTCACAACCAGAGGGCACCTTCAATCCTGCACACACACAGAGAGAAAATGGCTTACACACCTTAAAAAGCCACACAGATAGCTAAATTATATATATATATATATATATATATATATATATATATATATATATATATATATATTGCTGCACTCACATATAATGCTTACATTATCAGTCAGACATTTGTATGCGTTTGACTGAATTTATGTTTCTCATGATCTTAAAAACATTTGATGCAAATATAAACTGTGCCTACAAATGAAATTCACATTTACAAAAACTAAAACATTCTTTTAAAAAAATATTTTTAGTATTGACTCCTTCAATACTGTTTAAAAAAAATCTCAGGCTGCACCTCATGAAGTTGCTTGAGTGGGATGCGAATTTGAAAAGCTCAAATATAGGATGACAATGATTGATTTAAATACACTATCATTCAAAAATTTGGGTATGAAAAGATTTAAAAAATCTTTTATATGACTTAAAATACAGTAAAAACAGTAATATTGTGATTTTTTTTTTACACTTTAAAAGGACAGGTTTTTTTATTTATTCCTGTGATTTATTCCTTCAGAAATTATTCTAATATGCTGACTTGCTGCTCAAGAAACATTTCTTATTATTATGAATGCTGATTATTATGAAAACAATTGTGCGGCTTAATATTTTTGTGGAAACCATTTTTTTAAGATTCTCTGATCGATAGATATTTCAAAAGAACAGCATTTGATTCAAAAATAATTTTCTGTAACAGTCTAAATGTCTTTACTGTCATCCCCAAAAAAATTAATGCACCCTTGCTGAATTTATGTATTAATTTTTTTCCAACAAAAAATATACTGATCCGAAACTTTTGAACGGTTGCATAATTCCATATATTTTCATTATTGCCATTCTCCTTTTTGTGATATTTCATAGTTTAGATGACTTTACTTTGATTCTAATATGTGAAAAAAAATTTTTTATAAACAAGTAGCTGTGCCCAAACTTTCGACTGGTAGTGTACATATATTTACATCCTTTGACCTCTTACCAAGGTGGCAGCGCAGGCGTACGTTGGTTGGCCCGTAATGCTCAGTGATGGTTGCTCCGGGACTGAGCACCGAGAAGCAGGCGTTTCCAAACACATTATTCGCAATAAAGGTACGAAGCTGTCCGAGCACCCTCCACGCACGTGGACAGCGCCTGGCGTTCAGCACCATCGGAGTACCCTGGTTCACCAGATAGTAGGTCCACCACTGGCCACGAGGTGTGCTGTTGGCCTTCCAGCCCAGTGGAAGCGAAGAGCTGGTCCGACTGGTTGGCAGCCGGTACACGCTCTCAAGTTCAGCCAGGAGTGCAGGAAAACTTCTCTCCAGAAGCTCCACATCATGCTTCTGCGCCTCCCGTGAGAAGAAAGGAGCAGAGGGAAGGTCTGGCAGGAAGAAGACCTCAGGTTTCTGAATGGATGGGCGGTTGCAGAGCAGATATCGGCCTTGCTCACGCACGCCCTTGTGCACACGGCCCATGCCGGCCCAGGTGTAGCGCTTGGCATACTCCTGCAGGCTATGGTAGAGCCGCTGGTTCAGGCCCTCGCCGGGTTTGGTGCAACGGAAGCACTCGGACGACTGGCAGTAGGCAAAGCCGTTGAGTTCTTCCTCGCCGACTCCACTTCCTCCAACCCCGCTGACCTGACGGAGTTTCGACAAGCCTCTGCGGGCCGAAAGGTCCGAGGCGAGAACTCCACCAGGAACCGCCCCAACACGCGGCTCAGGGCTGAAACCGCCGCGGAGCGAAGGTGTGGAGTGTTCGCATCCAACACGATAGCAGTACCAAATAAACAGAAGGGCAAGACAAAGAGCAGTGCCTAGAGCACTGGACTCACACTCTCGCACCGACTGCATGCCACCTGCCACCCATTCCCTCATCCGCTCTAAAGACCACTCCATCCCTGCATATGAACATACATACACACTCTATCTCAAACGCACACACTCAAACGTACATGTAGATATATGATTTAGAGATTCTTATTTGTTGGCTTGTGCATTGGAAGGCTTGATTTGGTGTTTAATTGAAGTGACGCAGAATTTGCCCGTCATCAAGGAGCTTTTTGTGCAGTCTAATTTGATCACGTGCCGATCGCTTTGGTTAATGCAAGCGTGCTTTTCATTTCCGTTTCAATGCATTTGGAAATGTTGACAGTATGCCGCTGTGAGATAATTCAGCTGCTTCTTGCCTCCTGATCCAGACCAACAGGGACACAGTGCACCCGAGGGCACCTGGGAGAGAGAAAAAAAGCAGATATAAAGACATTTCGTGATAAAGTGCTGCAAAATAACACTACGCCGACATTGCCGTCGAGGCAAACTGCATCACACCTGCCTTTATGGCCCGGTTTGACCACATGATCATTTCTATATACCACCCACACACATTTGGCTTCTTCTCCCCCTCCCCACACTCACGCACAGACCGACGAGCAGCTTGATAGGGACCGCAGCACACACGGGTATGGCATTTGAAATTCAGTCTTTGCAACACCTCCGCACTGCACTTTTTAAAATCATGAGTCATGAGAGAATTCCAAGCATACTGCAATAAAAGCATGCAGACAGTCAACACAAACCTGCAGCAGGGACAAATTTGCCCGTAGAGCCTAATTGCCTGATATAAAGACAACAGGGAATTGTTGCATTACTGTTGCATTAGGATCCCTCTGATGGAATGCAACCTGACAGGCTAGTAGAGATGAAAGACAAAAACAAACCTAAGGTTTAATTCAACGTCTCACGGCGGCTGTCAACACAGACAGATTGAGAGTAACAGCAGGGGAATGCGTACGATAATACAGCACAAAGAAAAACAAACCCCAGACACCTAATGTAACATTTCAATTATTAGATTAAGCATGCAAAGACTGTAACGAGTCAATGCGCAAATTGACGCCCATTCAATTGCATATTTACCGAGAGCTTCGCGGCACTTCTTGTCTGTCAGATTCGCAGCGACTGTTGTTCCGCCCGGCGCTGCCAGTTATCCTGCCTCTACACTTCCCTCTCAGACACCTCCCTGTCGCTGTGTTTCATTGCAGTTTCTAGTCCTGCCCTTATGTCCGTAAAGCGCTGTCAGGCGACGTCCATAACGCCGAAGTAAACCGGGCAGAAAACAACATGACAGACGTCCGACGTCTCATCATTGAAATCTGGGCGTTTATATAACGAAGACGCATAACTGATTGACTGACTGGCTACTGAAACCATAACTAATGCTTCGTTATAATATTAACATCGATACTGCTCCTAGTTACCACGTTAACACGAATAATAACAATGGTAATGACAATAATAATTAATATTGTTATTATAATTGTTTATTAGCTATTAAAACTGATGCGTGCAGGTTGTAAACCGCATAAGGAGGGTGTCTCGGGCAGTAGTGGAGGGGATTTCGAATCATCCCAGTGAATCGAATCTTTATCCGTTCATCAAAAAGATTCACTTAATGACAAATTCAGTGATCCTTTTTGCATGTTATCGTTAAACAGTAGGCGAAAAGTCATCGAATCTTACACGCAACGATTCCTTAGTTGTTCATTACCAAAACAATCTTTGCGTATCTACAAATCTAAGCGACTTTAGAACGTGTTGAAGCACTCGAAATGGTTTCCCCAAAAAGGACAAAAGCAATTAATCATGTATCTTTCATTTTAACGTTATTAAATAGCCTACAATTATGAATTAACGATGTCATCAGTCACTTGTCCAGTAGGCTATTCTTTAGTATCCCTCTCTCTCCTTGTTGTGAATTCAGTTCTCAAAGGTGAAAAGGTTTTAATTCATACTCAAAACACTGATCAGCTGAAATATGTAAAAAAAATATATATATAGTCAGTTAAATGCCTCAGGAATTTAAAGGCAGGAAAAAAAGCAGTCGTAGGCTTCAAATGGTCGATTAAAGCCGAAAAGTGCTTAGAATTTAGCGATTTGTTCATTTTAGAAGATTCATTTAAAACACCGAATCGTTTAAGAACCCACCTGTACAGCTGCTCACGTAGCCATTCTCAGTCAAAAGGTATGAAAAAAGTATAACCATAAGTGCAATAAGAACTAATCACGGAAAATATGACAAAAGAAAAGAACAAAGTAAATCCCACTTCTGCCGCATGGTTAAGATATGTGACAGCTTTACTTGAGCGCATGTTATTTTATGATAAAAAGCATTAGTAATTGTTTACAAGTGACACCCCCCAACGGCCTACAATTCCCATGGTGCATTGTACGCCAAACAGACTACTTCCTCTGACGTCACACTCGTGAGCGTTTAGCACTAGAATCGCCACAAATGCAATCGCGACAATGTAACGCTTTGTGGTTTGTTTAGAAATTGCGCCTTTGCGTTGTTGCTATATTTCCAGTGGTCTTCGTCGATTAGTTTTTGCTTTTATTTTTATTTATTTATTTTTAATTCAACTCAGTAGACTACAGGTACGCGGACATCTGCTCTGTTTGAGCCTGAAAGCTAGGAAACTGTCCTGTTCGAAATGCAGTAGCAGGCGTATTGATTAAACCTGTCACTTTTCCAGAAAACTACAGTGACAGTGCAAAATACAAATGACTGACAGTGCCAAATTTGAAACTTGCCTTCAGGTGTCACGGGAGATGAACAGCTTCCTGATAACGCACACTGCTGTGCGTTTGTGTCCGTGGGCGATCTTCAAAGATAATCTAATAGATTTTATGAAGGACCTCCCCCTTTTCCCAGAACTCATATGAGAAGCTTACCAACAAAACCAATTTGATAATGTTTCTTAAAAAATTTTTTTATGAAGTTACAGTATTCAGTTTTGCTTTCTAATAGCTTAGACCAAACATTCTGAGAGCTGAAATGAAATATAAAGAACTTTTATGTTTTTCCCCCCTAATGCATGCATTCCTAATTATATTTAGACTTTATGTAATACAGATGAAATGTAACAATATGTAAACATAAATACAGCTATGCAATGAGTCCATATATTTTCTAATATGATGGCAATGATTCTTGCAAATCTCAGTCATCAGGTTTCACAGCAGTATTGATTTCACTTTGGAACACCATAAAATTAAATAATAACTGAGGTCCTTCTGATACGCTAATACAATATTCCAGTCCTTCTATGAAACAGCTGACATGAAACACCTGTTCACCATGCACTGTCCAGCACCAACTGTGGGTTGTTATTTTTGTATCTCAGCAGCGTTGTAATGTCAGTGACTATCCTCATGTCTGAATAGCCTATGTCTACTTCTAAAATTCTGTATATATTATTCCAAAACTGTATGCAGTATGCACATGTAGTGGTCACTTAAGCTGAAAGTATACTCCAGTTTTGATGCAAACTCTTACTTAGTGTAGCCTTTCAAAGTATAATCCGATTGATAGTGTGCTTGACACATGCGCACGTGAGAGTTTCATCCTTATCCAGTTTCTGGCTATTTCAGAAGTTATGACTGATAGATGTCTTTGTAAACTCTTTAAACTAGAGTTGCGGGTTTCTTGTCTGCGAGGGAGTCTGTTGTTTTTGCAGTCTCCAGTAGTTTGTTGCTGTTCCATCACCTTTGCTTTTGTTTTCGACTGTGAAACTTACATTGAGTAGTACGTGCATTTAGAAAATATGGCTACGTGCATACTATTGCGATGATGAAACTTATGTCACATGCACTGTACGCATACCTAAAACTGAAGTATAATCTGTGGTTTAGAAATACAAGTTGCACACATACAATATTATGCTGGTGACAATATTCTTCTCGTACACTGTACGCATACAAATTAAATAATAATTTGGGTTTTACTGTCCCACGAGGCCAAGGGAGAGTCGTATTTGTAAATGGTAGGGAACATGACATTCTAAACATGGAGAATGTTTTATGTTTGGACTGTACTACATTCTGTATGCAATTTTTCCCCCAAACCAGTTCCGAACAAATGCAGAATTTTTAACAGATTAAATGTTTTTCTTTATTTTACACATAAAACTGAAGTATGTTTACAGTATATTAAAATCAGGGCTACACACGTATAGTACGCGTGTATTGTGCTGATGACAATATTTACGTGCACTATACGCTTACAGCAGCATAAACATAAACACCGAAGTATACTTTGAGCCCATGAAAAAACTCAAAAGTAATCAAAAACAAACCAAAAACAGTCTGATTATATTACCCAACCACAATTTTGGTCATGTATTTGGAATCAGTAACGGACTACAATTTGTAAGTAATCTACGCAGCTCTGATGACATCATAGATCACATGACATTGCCAACATAGAGAAAGTAGTAAGTTCGATTGTACTTCGCTCATTATTTTTTTTCACCAAACCAGTTCAGCGCAAATGGATTTTCTTTAGCTCACACATGAAAACTCTTAATAAAATTGTGACTTTTGAATTAAATGGTTAAATAATATTTTTGAATCTAGCCAGTTAAATTAGATGTTAACAGATGGTGCACACTTTTGTAGCTTATACCTGACAACATATTTTTTTCCCTATCAAACTGTATATCAACAAACTAAGTTTTCACACTTCACCAACAGAGTTGGTTCAACATGTACAAAAAAAGTGCCAACCAACAGCAAATGCCAGGCAGGGGTAACATAACGATCTGACAACTGGTCTGTTGCTGTTGTTCAGCCTATGTTGGTGCAGTGTGAATTAATGTCTTAAGAGAGACATTTCAAAATATGAATGATAATTTTTGATCAGTTAGTTTGTTGACAGAAGTTTAATAAGGGGAAAATATCTTATCAGGTAACCTACAAAAGTGTGCACCATCTGGTAACATCTAAATTAACTGGCTACATTCAAAAATATTATTTATCCATATCATTTAAAAGTCAAAATTTTATTAAGAGTCATTTAGGTAGAAATAGCTAAAGTTACTCACTTTTGGTGTGGCAGAAATATGACCCCATCCATCTGAGTCAAAACATATGGTGGTTAAAAAAGGGGGGTTGTAGGCTAAATTCAAAGCTCGGTTGGTCCAGCAGCAGTCCACCCCACGGCTGCAGGGGGAATGTTTCTGTAGATAGTGAAGTGTGCCTAATACTATCGCAGGGTGCGAAAACACCTCTTGCAAAAACACTTTACACAATCTAATTTAGACTCGACCTCTACACCTTGACAATGCGCTTAATTAGGCGGTGACACTGTGAAAGGGGGAGGGCTAATAGCGCACTTTTGCTGTAGCCTACTACTAAGTTCAACGATAAAGCAAAGCCGCACTGGGTCGGGTAACAATGGCCAGACGAAAAGAGAAAGTTTGCTTGTGCATAAGTATTCCGATTATATGTATTATTTTAATTATTATTATTTGCGCGACTCACTTTAACGAGCTGTGTACTGACGGACTTTACAAAAACGCAGCAGTGGCAGCGGACTCGGAAACCTGCTCAAAGATCGGGCGGTGAGTGATTGCCTTTACTACTTACCGTATGTAGTAACCTACATTATGTAGCCTATGCAGTGCAGTATGAATTGTGTTAGTTTAACATCAGAAATAGCGTGCTTACGGATGATTAGATTAAATATTTTAGTAAACATTTTAAAATCTAGCATCCAAACTTTACATTAAACATGCACAATAATGTGGAAGATCACGTTTTCCTGGAAAATGACAAAAACTAGGACGTCGTAATCCCTGGGTCAGGTAAATTTGAGGATACGAGTGGCTGCTGAGGTGAAACGTCCGCTTACAGAAAGTTTGAAGTTAATTAGGTGAAGTATCTCCACAGCCTACTAATCCTCTTGACACCAGTCTGGCTTCCTCTCCATGAAGGAGACAGTCTTGAACAACAACTAATGATTTAGACCTATATAGCGCTAAATTCTGTGTTTACTGTGAAGAAAAGTCAATTGCTTTTGTATAGGTAAACGATAAAACTGATAGCCTATGTTTTGAGGGGTGAAGTGGGTTTATATACATTTAGATATGGGTCTTTGAAAGGTGTAGTCAGAAAGTTGGCTAATCATAATAGACTATTTAAATATAGATCATCTGTAAACATAAACATATATGCCAGCCTCCGGCAGAAGCTTCTGACGGGTCTTAAAGCGTGTTTGATACGTTACCGCCTCCAGTTATTTGCTAATTTTCCAAATCACTTCCTCATTTGTTGTTGTTGTTGTATATCCCCTATTCTCTCTCGTGTCAGCCCACAGTTGTCAAACAAGGAAAGGTACAAATTATAAATATTTTAACACAAATTATTGATTATACTGATACCGTTTCATTCTGTTTTTAAAGAATGAAACGTGTTCTTCTTTTGTGTATTTTATTTGTATTGTGATATGGACCATATGGTCTTAAATAAAGAAATAATAATAATAAAGACAGGTTGGAAATCATATCGCTTTGTTGACTGCAGTATTTGACAGTAGCTAAAAAGAACATTTACACTAGAACATTTGGTGCTGTGACCTGTTTTGGTCAAATTTGTGTGTGTGTGTGCGTGCGCGCGTTCACACTTGTCCTGATAATTGGGACCGATGCACTGCAAGTAGAGATCATGAAAATTTCAATTCTGCTGGCCTTCTTTGAAACCTTTTCAATATATGAAACAAAACCAAAGGTTCGAAAACTGCAGTACAAAATGGAGATGGACAGCGCTGTCATTTTGCCGCCTTCTCCTGAGCAGTCGTTACCTAGCAACAGAGGTAAACAGTTGGGACTTAAATGTGATGACATAAAAGAACCGCGGTTCTGACCCGAAAAATACAGCGTGAACAGAATCCAGCTGAAGGAGCGGTGTGAACACACCATTAGGAATAATAATTGTGAGAATCACTATACAAAATTTGAAGTCAGCTGTAAATGGGTAAATTAACAGACACACTGTCAATTTAGCAGAAAATGATTACTTTCCAGATAATATTTAAATAATAAAACACTACAATACAAATACAGTTATTTAGTTTTGGAAACCACATATTTTCTATGTACACGATAGCTAAAGCTGCCTCAGATTTTATGAAGGGGCCCTTCCCAGAGGGGATCATTGTAATTTGGATGCCCTTCGCTTGAAAACCCCTGCCATGGCTCAAGTCTGTCTTCCCCCCCCCTTCTAGAGATATACTGCAGTTGGGTGGCTCAGCGGTAGATGGAGCCATTGCTACTTTACTGTGCACATCAATCATAAATCCTCAGAGTATGGGCATTGGTGGAGGATCTATATTCACAATACGGGAACAAAGTGGTGAAGATTATCCTGCCTTTAATACCTTAAATAAATCATTATTTTGTTTTTTAATGCATATCATTAATGTTCATCCACATCTCTGTTATCTAGGCAGAGTGAGGGTAATCAATGCCAGAGAGACTGTCCCAAAATCTTTTAAAACTAACCTTCTTGCCATGTGTCCAACCACAATACAGCCAATGGAAGGTGAGAGTGAACAGTGGATGAAGTTCTTTTGTTGAATACTTTAATACTGTAAATATTTATATTTAAATATGTGCAATGCCCCATGTCAAAAGAAGTAACCCACTATTCGTTAAATACAGACCTTGTTTTGCATTATATAGAAAGTAGCCTTCTTATTTATCATAACTACACACACTCAGTGTACTGATCACTTTAAGCACACATGATAGCTATAGTTTCTCTCTTTCTATAGGTGCTCACTGGATCGGTGTACCAGGTGATATCCGTGGCTATGAGCGAGCTCATAAACTGTATGGACGTTTACCTTGGGCCAGTTTATTTGAGCCCACTATCAAGATGGCTAGAGAGGGCGTCCCTATACCCTATGTGCTCTCTCGATTTTTGCCACTTCTCTTAAAGGCGAAGCCAGAATCACCATTACGGTAATACCTGTACTCACATTCTGATGAATACAGACTTATAATATTCCCTTTAACAGAGCTTTTTAAAGCTGCAGTCCGTAAGTTTTGTCTCTTTCTCATTTTTCCTCTCTCGTAAGTCGCCATCTCTGTTTGAAAACCTGGAATTGCAGCTTTTTGCGGAATTATGTTCCTTGCATGGGGTTGTGAGTTGGCACAGCTCCAGTGCGGAAGAATCTAATGTTTTGAGGTGAATGTGTGGCAGTCAGTCTTGCACTGGTGTGGATGTTTACTGTACTTTGCAATCACAGATTCTTGCCTATGTCTTGGAATATATGACCCAAATAAGTATTTTCACAGTATTTTGTCATCTGAACAAGTAAGTAACAAGTCTGCCATGTTTGTTCTGACCAACTGAGGAAAAAAAAAACATTACCATAAATCTCGCTACCAATGGTGATTTAATCTAAAGATCAGTTAGCTCATATCACATCAAACCGTGCAAAGTATTATTAATGTTATACTTTAGTCTCAAATTATTAATGTTAACAACATCAGCATTGCGTGACTATGTGAGTATAGTGTGTTTTAGCGTGTAGATTTCAATTTCTGTACAGTCTAATCTCTAATTGTCATGCCATTCGAATATCATATTAATAAATTCTTTTAACCCAAAAAGCAAATTATTCTCCCTTCGAACTGGTTTTCTTTAAAATACAAATCTTGTGTAATCTCAGGCTATCTGTAATCAGAAGCATATTTAAAACTGGAATATAATTTAATTTCATTCACATGTGTTTCATAAACACATAATCCTTTCTGGATTACAATCCGCCATCAAAATGATACATTTAATTATTCTAGCTGCTGTGAGAAAAGGCTAAACGATCCGCCACCTGCAGGATCCTCACATGCGAGAGCCTAGTAGCCGGGACAACTTCTTTATGTTTACAGAAGTGACGTAATGACGCAGTGCCATGCTCGAATTTCCTGCGAAAACCTATCCGTACCACTCCAATTAGAAAACATTATTATAAGCTAACCGTTGTGAATCAGGCTAAAGTAAGGCGATAGTTTTGAACACTGGCTGGTTATGTACTTGCTCAAATATTGATTTCGGATAATTTTTAACCAAAAAAAAGTTACGGACTGCAGCTTTAAAAATGAATTCTGTCACATTCCATTAAACGTGATTCATCTGAATGTTTCTTTTATAGCCAGTTATTCCAGAATCAACAAGGTGAGCTATTGAAAGAAGGGGACATAGTGAGATTTGAAAAACTAGCAGATACACTTGAGATCATCGCAGAACAAGGAGCAGATTCTTTATACATTGGAGACATTGCCAAAGACCTTGTCAGTGATATACAAAGTGCAGGTAATTCAGAATGCCACTTTCTTCAGTTGTGATTTCCATAAATAGGCCTATACATGAATCACAGTTTATTTACTGTGTATTTCAGGTGGAACAATTTCTCTGGAGGACTTGAGGTCTTTCAGAGCAACTGAATTAGGTGCCTGGGAAGTACCTCTAGGAGAGTATGAAATGCACTTTCCTCCACCGCCAGCAGGGGGAGCTACACTTAGCTTCATACTCAATACTATGCTAGGTGGGAAAACTAATTAACCCGTTTATCCTTTATTTGTGGTACTTGCTGTGGCAAGCATCAACATTGCTATTCCTTACTAGTGAATAATTAAGTTTAATGTTAAAACACAAAGCATTAAACTTTGGTGCAGACCTTTTCGCTTGTGGGCATTAGTGACTCAGCTATTACTGTTCAAAAATTAAAAAATCAAAAATTGGCGAGATTTTTTTTAATGCTCACCAAGGCTGCATTTACAGTTTTTCTCAATTGCTTTGGCACATTTTTTGACACAGTCTTAACAATCTCTAAACTGTAAGTGCAATTGTCAAAACTGTTTGCTGAAACATCAGAACCCTATTGCATGTCTGCAAAAGGTAGTAAACTCACCTAACATTTAGTTAATGTTTCAAAACCTAGTTATTGTGTCTGACTTGACTACAATAAAAAGTGTTTTTGTCATTGTGTGAGTCACACTGGTCAAAATGTTTAGATGTCTTTATTCCATGGAAATATTTGTTATGTGCAAATTTATACGCACAAGTTTTGGCTGTGTATACATATTTAAACAATAGGTATATAGGTACTGGGTAAAGTCAACACTGTAGTAATAAGGAAATAAGGAAACATTTTCATTTAGTCATTTTGTATTTTTATTTCACCATTGCTTACTCATTTTTACACTCTTTTGTCTTCCCCTTACACCACCACCATCACCACACATTCTTGAATGTTCACAGTTTACACCTAACACAAATGTTCTGTACAAATATGAACGTATTAACACAGCACTGCTGCTGCTGCTGCTGTTTAAGGTTGTGATGTTCATCCTTGTTTAAATAAAATGGTAGTGAGCTGGGCGAACTATGTATACTTCCAAACTTGATTGACTGGCAAGATTGTGATCCCATTTCATTACAATGTCAGGTAGGGTTGGGTTGCAAAGAGGCAGAAATTTTTCAGTGAATTTCTGGAAACTTTCCAAAAATTTCTGAAAATGTACACATTTCCCAAAAGTGTACAAAAAATGTACGAAATTTTCCAAAATTCTGGAAACTTTCAGGAAATTTACAGGAAATGTTCCACATCTTTGCAACCCTAATGACAAACCACTTGGCAACTTAGCAGACATTACAACCATTCCATGTCTGATATTTATGGAATTTACACAGTCGTCTGATAGATTTTGATAATTGAACGGATCATTTTGCATGTGATGGTTCACACGATGAAAGAAGTTGTGAAGAGTTGCTTAAATCAATAAGAAATTAAAATATTATGTGAAAAAGAAACTAATTGTTCAGAAATCTGAACTTACTGTTTTGAGAGAAAAAAAAACAAAAAAACTCTCATTTGAGAACTGAGCTACAGCGATCGAGAGAAACCGTAGAAACAGTAATATTGTGAAATATTTTCTTTTTTTTTTACTTGAATGTATTTCAAAATTAAATTTATTCCTATAACGCAAAGCTGAATTTTCATTTTCATTACTTCAGTCTTCAGTGTCACATGATCCTTCAGAAAACAGTCTAATATGCTGATAATATTATTTATTTGATATACTAATGCTAAGTTGACAAATGTCAAACCTCTTTTATTTCTAATCTGCTACACTGATTTATTTCTCTGTTTTCCTCAGGTTTTAACCTAAATCCTGCATCTCTAGAGGGAGACGAGAAGGTCTTAACATTTCAGCGTTACGTAGAAACCTGTAAATTCGCCAACGGTCTTAAGAAGTTCATAAAAGATCCCAACTTTGCCTCTCAAACGGTAGGCTTTGTTGGAGGAAATTGTTCATTTTACATTTTTAACTTCCCTGTAAGTGTTAAAGGCATGATACCATTGGTCAGGCTGTACTTTAGTATCTCAATAGAAACATTACAGTCATTACACTCTCTGGAGGCTCTAGTGTAATCTGCTATAATGACTTAAGTGCTGTGTTCTGGGTGATCATTACTGCAGGCAGTAGAATACAGCACAGCAACACTGCCATTATTGCTGGTGTCCCACTGGTTGGGACACATAAAGTCATGCATTAGTTCATCATCCTCGATGTTCTGTGTGGCTTGAATAGGAGGCAGTTGAGATCATTCAGAAGCATTTTGCGGATAAAGTGAGAGCAAAAATCAGCCCTGACCACACTTATGATGCCAGCTACTACAACGTCACTCCATACCTGGACTCTCATGGCACCACTCATGTGTCCGTGCTTGCTGAGGATGGTATGGCAGTATCTGTGACCAGCACCATCAATCACATGTATGTGCCCTCAAATCACATTCACTCCATTTATATGAGTGCTGGAACACTGTCAGATAATACTGTGCATTATACTATTACTTTATTAAAGAATGCAGTGCTATGCAGGAATAAAATTGTGCCTTAGAATGTGTCAGAACTGACTCTTTCTTCTCAGATTTGGATCCAGAATTTTCTCCCCCAAAACAGGCATCCTCCTCAACAATGAACTTGCAGACTTCTGTGGAAAAACAGACCAGATTCATGCTGGTCAGTAAAAAAAATCCCAAATTGATCATTAACACATACAGCTACCAAAATTAAAACAATATTTCTCTCTTCTTTCTTGAAATACTAATACACTGAAAATGGTGTAGGATTTACTTTGAAGCAATTTTAACTTAGAAAATGCACAGATAATTACAAAGAAACTGCAAGTAATAAATTAAATCAAATGTGAATTTTTGAAGTAGAAAAAAATTACATAATTTTTACAGTGTAATTGAATAACAGTGAAATGTAATCTTTAGCAAATCTCATATTGATTTATTTTAGTCTTTTATTTTTTATTTATTTAAGCAAAACAGTACAGAATGTTGGTATGTTGGTATTTATCAGAATTTGTATTGTTTATTTGGTATTCTGGTATTTATTGCTTATCAGACATAATATAAACATAATTATCAGCTTATTTGTATCAGCTAGAATTTTAATATCAATACATCCATTATTTAAAAAAAACATAGCCACAAGATCTAAATCTAAATATGTTCTTCTTGTGGTGACTTCTAAACTAACTGGTTTATTCAAAATGCTATTAAACTAATTATAATAATAAAAAAAACATTAAAACAACTTTTTACACCAAACTTTGACCAGTAGTGTATGCCACATTTTTATTTCAAAAACTGAAGTAATTATTAAGAAAATGAAGCTACTGTTTTGTGAGTTTATTACCTTCAGGTGAAATGTCTTTCTATCATATACATTGGTGTTTTTGTTGTTGTTAATGTAGGGTAAACCAAAATACATGCAACCTTTGTATCAGCTACGACAGACGTCCTACACATAAACACATTCATTGAAAATGATTTTCATTATTCATTATGTCAGCATGTTATTTAATCGGACTAAAGCAACCTGACAAACTAAGTTACAAAAACACAAGTCATTTTAATGGGTTAGATCAAATAGAAATACCTTAAAAATGTATGATTTATACAGCTTTACATGATAAATACATTATTATATAGTTCTTGTAAAAAGTTTAACTTGTACCGAGCACAACATATTCCTTAGAATGAGAATAGGGGGATAGAACATTTTGACACTTTGTGAATGTATAAGTATCTGTTCTGTGTGTATCTGTGTGAAGGTGAGCAGCCGCCTTCCTCCATGTCTCCAGTGATCCTTTACTCCCCATCTCAGAAGCACATCGTGGTCATAGGAGCCTCAGGTGGCAGTATGATCACCACCGGCGTGGCTCTGGTGAGTCTAAACTGCACTTTAACAAATTTAACGCACTGCGATTCAGTAATCCAGCTCTAACTGAAACCCTTCTGGCTAGACTCTCATGAACTTCCTGTGGTTCGGCAAGACTCTGCAAGATTCCATCGACGCCCCTGTAGTGTTTGTGGACTCCAAAAACGTCCTCAACTTTGAGCCCTTGTTTGACAAGGTATTAGATACAAATGTTTCTGTGCGCTCAATTGTTTGTAATGGATCAGGTGAAATTTCCAAACCACTTTCATCTCGTTTCTTCCTCAGATTGTTCTGGAGTCACTTAACAAGACTGGGCACAAAGTCAAAGTCCCACAGATGTTTTATAATGTGGTAAATGCAGTGTCAAAGAAAAACAACTGCATAGAGGCCATATCTGACTCCCGGAAACATGGAAAAGCTGCAGGGTATTGACCCCGGAGTACAGCTGGAGACTGCTTGATGCGTCTGTGCCGTGTTTACCGGCCAGTTGACAAACTGACAAATAATAGAAAACACCATCAATATGTGAAGTTTTGATGTTTACTATGAAAAACTTGAAAAATATATATATATATTTTTCATTTTTCTGTGAATAATGTGTGTTGTAAATACATATGTTGATGTATATATACACAGTATGTGAATGCTGTTTTATAATAGTTTGCAACACTGCTTTAGGCACACATTTTAAAAAAAAATCACTTTGTAAGCTACCCCACTTGCCCGTATAATGTGAGTTGATATGTGTACATAGCCGTCAAAGAGGGCAAATATACAATTATGTTTCAAAAGTTTGTGGTCTGCAAGATTTTTGTTCAGCAACAATGTTACAAATATATATATATATACTTTTCTTTCTTTTTTTAAAATAAAGGCTGTTCTTTTGAAATTTCTATTATTTAAAGAATCCTGAGAAATGTATTGTGGTTTCCACAAAAAAAAAAAAAAATAAATGGGGGGGGGGGGGGGGGGATTAAGAAGCACAACTGTTTTCAACATTGATAATAATGAATGTTTCTTGAGCAGAAAATCAGCATAATAGAATTATTTCTGAAGGATCACGTGACACTGAAGACTGGAGTAATGATGCTGAAAATTCAGCTTTAACATTACAGAAATAAATAACATTTTAAAATAGATTAAAAAAATAAACAGTTATTTAAAATTACAATAATATTTCACAATCTTACAGTATTTAGATCAAATAAATGCATATTTTCTGAGCATAAAAGACTTCTTTTAAAAAACATCACGTCCAATGTATTTCTTTCAAAGTTCTATACTGATTATATATATATATATGTATATATATATATATATATATATATATACTTTAAATGCAAAATGAAAATTCAAAATTAAGTATTAAATACTACTATAAAAAATCAGTTTGTATATTTAAGTGTTGTGTATAGTATCTATATTAGCTGAAATATGTTTGGAAGGCCAAATTGTCCTACAGACACACACCCAGGGGCGATGAGTGCAATATAACATCATTATTTTTACTTGGCATCAGTCATTGCTTGAAAAAAACAACAACAACCACAAAAAAAAAAAAAAAAAACCTCACCTGAATTAGTTTTAAATTAGATTTTTAATTAGACTGTGTCAAAACATTTTTAATGGGTAAACAGCACCATACAGGCTCTGAAAAAGTGTTACAGTCGCATTATTGATTGTATGGATTGCCTGTCACAGGTTCTTGGCATCTCTCAATAGTTCTGAAGTGTGCAGATGGATGGTCAAAGGGAATGTTTAGCTCAGCTGCTCACCAATGATGCCTCCACAGCATGACGCTCAGCATTTCTTTATAATTAACGTCCAAAGCCCTGAAAATAGGATGTGTCTGATCTCATCAGAGGCTGTGAACAATGTGAGTGATTGCATTAGCTTTGGCATCATGATCGGAAAGATAAACAGAGCATTATGAGCTCTGGCTATTCAGGAGCACAAGAATAAACGTTGTCGTGTAATCGCTTGGCATAAGCAGTTAGCCGAACTTGAGTGCCAGTCAGCAAACCCTCAGAGTCCTCCGTCTGTGCGAGTCTAAAGCCCAGTCATTTCCATTTGAAGTCCACAGGGGAGCTTTAGTCCTGATTCTGCCTGCTGGTACGCAAATCTTTCTCTCTCTCATTCCTTTATGCTTTCCATCCTGGAGCTGAGAGTACATGGAAGCCTGAGGGTTTCCTGTCTGACAGTAGAATAATAGCATCCACACTGAATCATCTCTCCTCAGCCCATACTTACAGTCATCCTCAGCAACCGCAGGCTGGGGGACAATAAACCTGTCAGACCATTGTGCGCTTTTGGACGTCGCCTTTTGTGTGTCAATCAGTGGATTTCCTTAGTTTTCAGTTCATTCACAGTGTGAATGTCCTCTTGAAAACTCTGACGGAACATTTATGGGCACTCCAGGATCTGAACAAAGTGTCTCTGTAGTGAGTTATGAGCTTACGATGGTGACCACACGCTTGTCAGTGCAGCTGCAGGGCTGTTGTAGAAAATAAGGATTTTCTTGTTTCCTTGAAAATTTTAGTTACGTCTGTTCTCTGCTGAGTTAAGTCAACATGGAAATACATGCAAATCATACACAGACACAGCCTGAGGCTACTTACATGTTTCCACAGGCTGCTACCGCATTAACAGTAATGCTTACAATATACTGTAAAAACATGGCAAATAAAAGGACTTCTAAATATATACATATGGTAATCTTTAGGCAGTCTTTTATGCTCATTAATTTGATCAGTAAAACAGTTTATTGTGAAATGTTATTATAATTAAAATGACTGGTTTCTATTTGAATATATTTTTCAATTTATTTCTATGAGAGCAAAGCTGATTTTTTTTTTTTTTTGGCATCATTACTTTTTTTTTTTTAATATATTATTATTATTATTTGGTAATTATCAATATTGAAAACAGTTGTTCTGCTTAATATTTTTGTGTAAACCATTCTTTGATGAATAAAAACTAATTTTAACATTTGAAAAAGTTGAACAAAAGCCATTTTAAAATCTTTATTATAATGTTTAATCAAGATAATGTAACCTTGCAGAATATGTGTGTGCGTGTGAGTGTGAGTGTGTGTGTGTGTGTGTGTGTATACAATAAAAAATTGATTAATTAAAATAGTTTTAATTAAATATGACAAACCATGATCACTTAGAATGTATGCGTGTGTGTGTGTGTGTATACAATAAAAATAGTTTTAATAAAATATGACAAACCTTGACAAACCATGATCACTTAGAATGTAGTGTAAGATTGAATGTAGTCAAAGTATGTGATTCCAGATGCAGTAAACTGTAAATCTGTTTGGTGATGCTGGTGCAGAAACACCACAGATTTTCATTAGTTCAGAGAGGTTAAATACTTGTTTACTTGATTCTTATTATTCTTTCAAAGACGAGCAAGTTTGCTCTTCTACCTTAATAAAAAAATTAATTCACATGTGGCCGCTGACTGGAATATTTACAGTGCTTTTCATTTTTCAAAACATGTTTTTGCCTCAAAGCTGTTTCAGTGGCACTGTTTCATAAAATACAGCTTGCATTATTTAGTAATTAGCTCTTGCAATATTTATATCAACACTTATGAATGCGACAGCAAACATACATTGGTCCAAAAACAGTTTAATTAACAGCATAACAACAGCCACAGAACAGTGGATGTTTAAAAAATATATACACACATGTATTTCTCTGAATGCACTATACATTAACACCACAGTGTCACTTCATGATAAACATTAACATCTCTAGCTTCGTAATATAGCTTAATGTGATCTGTACATTATACAGCATGATATTGCAGTTATATGATTTGGCGACAGTCTAGTGATAGCGCTTAAAGGAATAGTTCACCAAAAATGAAAATTAGATAAAAATCAGACCATCCAAGATGTAGTTGAGTTTGAATTTTCATTGGAACAGATTTGGAGAAATTTAGCATTGCATCACTTTCTCCTCTGAATCCTCTGCAGTGAATGGGTGCCGTCAGAATGAGAGTCTAAAAAGCTGTTAAAAACATCACAATACTCCACAAGTGATCCATACAACTCCATCATTTAGACGTGTTTTTTTTTTTTTTTTTTTTTTTTTTTTTTACTTCAAACCGTTGTTTCTGGCTAAAACTTATCTACATAATATTGTTTTCTCCAGTGAAAAAGTTGTCTCATCTGATTCAGGACAGAAATATGAACAATGCAAGCACTGTTTACAAGAGAAAACAGTCCAAAACAAAAAAAACAGTTATAAATATGTCAGTGGATTTTAAAGTGAGAGGACAACAGAGGATGAACTTTTTCACAGAAGAAAGTATTATTTTGGATTATGGACAGAAGCAACAGTTTCAATTTAAAACACCTATGATGGATTTGTCCCTTACAAACACATAGCTTTTCACTTCACTTTAATTCGTTGTTTTTATCAGCTGTTTGGAATTTTATTCTGGCACCCATTCACTGCAGAGGATCTACTGGTGAGCAAGTGATGCAATGCTACATTTCTTCAAATCTGGTCTGATGAACAAACAAACTCATCTACATCTTAGATGGAATGATGGTCTGTAAATTATCAGCAAATTCATTTTTGAGTGAACTATTCCTTTAAATGTAATTTAAACATAAAATGAGACTTACATTAGATAATAATAGACCTGAAGTGAACATGTTTTTTCTGCCTTGGAACTCAGGTCTTTTTTCACATAGACAAGTCATAACAATAACAATTCAGCATTTCACATTATGCAAGTCATCTCATGAGAGGATGGCTGTATACAGAGGCGAACGTGTCCAGTGAGGTAATCTAAAGCTGTACATGCCGTTTTCCCATGATTTTACTTAAGAATGGTTCTGATAGCTTCTCTTCACCATAAGAATATTATCATTCCAGTTCACTATTTAAAAATGAATACGCTGGTTGCAGCTTTAAGTGAAACATTCAGCTTATAGATGGTAATATAATAGAGTTTCCACACATTAGTGTTTTATTATTATAGTGTGTCTACCATGAAAAAAAAAACAGAAGCTTAAAGAGAGATCATGTTTTTCCAATATGACTTTTTTTTTTTTTTGCAAATAAAAAACCTGAAATATTTTTATTACTATGATTAATTTCATACTTATTTCCCTGACTTTGTCACTTTCACAGGCACTTTTTGTATTGCTCATTTTGAATCGCTCTTAACATGTCCATTAACCCAAAGAACTCCATTACACAACAAAGAACCCGTACAATGGAATCAGGTACTAAAGGACCCCCACATACTGATAATCAATCCTCTTTCTCTACACACAAAAGGAATAAATAAGCTTGGAAATATCATAGACCGTTCAATATGAAAGTTAGGCACTGTTGATACCAATAAAACATTTTCCCATCAAAAAGAAAAAAGAAATGTTAATAAATACAGGGAGTCTTTGTGCAACCTTGTGCATTGGGGTCCATGTTGACGGTTTGGACTGAGAGGTGCATTGACTTACAATGTGTATATTTGTTTTTCCTGGTTCTTGATTGAGTCACCAATGACTGAAGGCCCACAAACATTGAGAGGGGAGAGAGGGGGTGTTGTTCAGTATCCCGCAGGATAGCCGCCTTTCCTGGGGTCAGATTCGGCGTAGAGTTTGTCTCCTTGTCGCACAATGGCTTGGACTACTGCTCCTGGTGTCCTCTGCAGCTCTGTTACGTGATTCTTCTGAGTCAAGCCATCAAGAACGCTCTGTAGCATGTGAGGACATATTCACAAAGAGCCACAAACACATAATAATAAAATATATATTAATATATATATATATGAATAACTGTGTTTTTACTGACTTATTAAACCATTTATCATGTCTTAAATTATGTCCAGGGCCCCACCTGCTCGAAGTCCTGTTCCACAACTGTCATGTTGGGGTTGAGCTGGTTGTGGACTCGAGGCTCTGTAACTGCTTTCTTCAGATCATAGTTAAAGAACAGTGAGTTCAGGATCACCTGGGAGAAGTGGAAAAGGAGAGATGTTTTGATATATTAGACCAATTATATTTAAAATTTTGAAAAATAGATTTTTTTATATGTGCAACATTATTAAGACAATGTGCATATGTCCAAAAATGTATTATACATAGATAAACATACATATTTAAACATACATATATATGTATCTAAGTCCATTCTAAGGCATTTCAAAAACTGACTAATAACCTTTTTATTGCCGTTAAAGTGAAATTACTGAACCTAAACATAGGAGCCTAATAAAAAAATGCTGATTAAAAAATCTATATATACTGTACACTACCAGTCAAAAGTTTTTGAACAGTAATATTTTTATTACTTCTTAAAGAATAGTAGTAATATTCAGTAGTAATATTTCAGTAATATTGTGAAATATTGTACTATTTAAAATAACTGCTTTCTTTGATTTGAATATATTTTAAAATGTAAGTTATTCCCGTGTCAAAGCTCTATTTTCAGCATCAGTAATCCAGTAACATGATCCTTCAGAAACCATTCTAATATTCTGATTTTCTTTTCAAGAATCATTTATTATTATTATTATTATTATTATCAATATCAGTTGAGTAGGATGAAGGATGCTTTAAATTGATCAAAAGTGATGATAAAGACATCAGAAAAATGCTGTTCTTTTTTCTATACATCAAAATTCTTCTCAGCTGTTTTCAACATAATAATAAATGTTTTTTGAGCAACAAATCAGAATATTAGAATGATTTCTGAAGTATCATGTGAATGAAGAAATGATATTAAAATTCAGCTTTGAAATGACAGGAATAAATTTCATTTTAAAATACATTTCAATAGAAAACAGTAAAAAATATTTCAAAATTTTACTGTTTTTGCTGTACTTTGGCTGAAATAAATGCAGGCTTGGTGAGCAGAAAAGACTTCTTTAAAAACGTGGTGTGTAGTGTATGTTCCAACTTCTAATAGGTTCCATATTATGTTTTTACTTCATATGACAATATATGTCATATATGGAAATATATGTCTACATATATTGCATTTGTGTATGGGAAGCCAGGGTTGGAAAACACTACTGTATGTTGGCCATATGCCTCCAGTGAGTATAGTTAAACGCTGTTTTATGTTTGTGGTTACCAGAGCAGTTGCAGTGGTGATTTTCGTCCCCCCTGAGGCCCCAACCACCATTTTGACTCTGTGGTGTTTGTCAAATATTATCGTGGGACACATCGATGAAAGTGGTCTTTTACCTTGTCAAAAGACAAAAGTCTTATGTTAATACAGTCTTCATTTGAATCGTACCTGTATATCTAGAGATAATCAGTCATTTATTTTAGGCACCTGGCTGAATGAAGTTGTTGGGTGAAGGAGGGACCCCAAAGCCATTGGTAATGTAAGGAGAGCTGAAATCATCCATCTCGTCATTAAAAATAATGCCAGTTGAGCGTGACATCACCTTCGAGCCAAAACTGTAAAAACACAAGAAAGATCAAGACAATCAGATCAAAATGAAGAGAACAACAATATTGCGTTTGCCCCCTGAGGTCCACTTATAATGCTTCTTGGCACAAAAACAATCAGACTTGTCTTTCTCAGGGCTCCAGACTAACATATGAGAGCGTACTAAATATTTTAAGAGGGACCGTGTTTTGTTTTTTTTAAATAAATGAACAGGGAAATGCAGGTCAAGTGGCGTTTTTCTCTTACTAAAGGTTGATGGTGCTGGTGGCTGCCACTGCGCTCCCATCCTCTGCGATGACTGACAGGTGAGCCGTGCCGTGGTCATCAGGGACAAAGTACTCAGGATCATAGTAGGTGTCTGGGTGAGTAGTGTCATCTGTTATTTTACTCCTAATGTTGTCTGCGAAGTAGTCTGAGGTCATGTTGTGGATGAGCTGAGAAAGGAGATAATTGAAAATAGATTTACAAAAGGCCATTGAACTCACAGGTGCATGAAACAGGAACAGTTAGAGGCCTTGGGAAAATATCATCTGCTGTAACGGATATTATTTATAAAGGACTCTTTAAACCACTTCACAGATCTTGAGCTAAAATGCATGAGATCAGGTTGCATTAGTCCTCAAAACTCCTTGTGTGAGGCACAAAAACAACAAAATATGTACAGTTAGTTGAACTCACGTCAGTGATGTTGAGGTAACGTGGGTCTCCCAGTTTACTCCTCTTGGCATAAGCAAAACGAAACGCTTCTACAATGCGATGATAAGTCAAAGTCCTCTTCTCTGCTGTGGACACACTGCTGTCTGAGAAGTTGAAACCTAGAAAACGAGTTGAATCCTTGAAGTGAATTATCACTGTTATACATATTCATATTAGGATACACAAACACTTCGCCTTACATAATTCAGAAAAGCCTTCATTCACACAGAACACACTTGAACAAATTGTAGTAAATGGTTTGTTAATAGGGAGAATTGGACCTTAAAATAAAGTCTAACCCGCATTTTTTTGTTTCACTGCACTGCTTTTCAATTTTTTTTCTTTTTTTTTCTTTTTTTGTTAGACATATTCAAATTTCTTTTCAAATTCTTTACTAGACATACGTATTTGACTGCTGCACTCATGTCTTGTATATTTTGCAAAATCACCATGACACACCATTCTTAAAACACTGCATTTCAATTTCAAAAAATAAAAACAGATCGTGCATCTTATGTTTTTCAACCCAGAACATGTTTTTGGTTAGTCTGAAGGCAAAATGAAAAATATATCAAGACCTATTCAAAGTTGAAATTATTGTGCCTCGAGCATTTTTACTTTAGAATGATTTGTCATGTACAAGACACTGCAAAATATGTAAGATATGGTCAAATATGTTCTTCTGGTGCATATTTACATAGGAAAATTAGGGACCTGCGGCACAGTGGAATACAAAACCATGTTCTATGTTTAAGTTACATGACTCCTTGAATACTTTATGGAATTTGGCATGTATTTGCTTATATTCTCAAGGCAATGCTGTATATCAGTCCAAACTGAAAGTGGCACTACTAGCAGATTCAAACTCAACTGGTACCATCTCACTTAATGAATGCATTGCAGATGAGTAAGCCACATAAGATGGATAATATACAGTCGTCTGATCATTATCACAAAATAAACCCCTACAGGGTGACACAAGACCTTATACTGCTCACCTTGTTTGCATTTATTTTGCAATAATGATCTGCTAAATGTACATTATTTCTTAATGCATAACATGATGCTGCTTGCCCTCATGAATGAAGCTCTTCTGCATAAATCCCCGGTTTACTCATGAAGACTCTGCTTTGACATCATGGTGTCTATAAATGAGTTAATAAGTGTCTGTGGTGATGTAGGATTATTACATAATCAGGCACTTGAGTCCTGGTAAATTCCCAGCTCAGAGAATAACATGCCCTCTAATAGTTATCCATAAACATATCTCTTGATGTGAAGATTTTTGCAAACTTTATGTAAAAACAAAAACAGGTGTACCGTACATTCAGTTTGTTTACTAAGGATATCTTAATATACTTTAAATTGCCGTATCTTTCTTAATCACTTCTTTATCACATCACATTAATGACTCAGCTGATTGGCTCAAAAGATTCCTGGAGGTCTGCCATTAAGATGAATGGGAATGCTAATGAATGGCTCTCTCGAGTTATTATAGAGATCCTTGATGCAAGTACACACACAGGAACAATATGAGACTCACCATCCACTATGTTGAGAATCAGAGCAAGTACAGGTCCACTGGATGGAGCATCAGGAACATTAACGGTGTACTCTCCCACATTTAACTTCAGCGGGGTCTCATCCAACACTGGCTTATATTCCATTAGGTCCTCAAGTGTTATAATCCCTCCTGTATAGTGACACATTGATTTGCATATATATATATATATACAGTATATATATTTTAAATTAGGTAATCTGACCTTCAGCGCATGATAAAAAGGTCAATAAAGAAAGTATGAAATGACCTGCAGCCTGGATATCATCCACTATATTCTGGGCCATAGATCCGTTGTAAAAAACGTCTGGCCCTTCTTCCGCTATCTTCTTATAGGTGTCAGCAAGTTTGGGAAATCTAATAATATCATTTTCCTTCAGGAGGTTTTTGTTTGAGTCACAAAACACTTCACTGGAGCAAAGACAGAGAGAGGAAAAGATCAATACGATGTCTTTAAAACTACAAGTAGAGGCAGTGTTTGGAGTGTGGTGAGTTAAGACTAGTCATTTGTGATTGCATCATATGACACAGTATGATGTAATTACAAATTACACAACAGTACACCTGGGTAAACTTGTTATTTGTCGCAATGTGCTGTCTTCACTTATGATAAGTGGATTTTCTCACAGACTGCCCAGTTTTCTGTATAGTGTCCAAAAGATAAATCCTCACCACAATGTAACGTCACTCAGAATTGAGTCCTTGTTTTTTGCAATGGCGTTGGCCAAGGCCCTGCCGATTGGAAAACCATTGCGTGCCAATTCTATACTGGGCTCAAACAGTTCCCTCCATGGCAGTCTCCCATGTCTTTTGTGTGCCATCTCGTAACCGCGGATTTCTCCTGGTATGGCGATGGACAACCCTCCTGCCATTCAAACAAGACATAGTAGAGTCATTATTCTATGGCCAAAACTGCAATAAGGTCAATGACATGATGCTCATCTTCTGTCCTATCTGTTTGTTTGTTTGTTTGTTTGTTTGTTTGTTTGTTTGTTTGTTTGTTTGTTTGTTTGTTTTTTCCAAATATGCTTTAATCCAATTAATGCGATTTAAAAGGTTCATTAAAAGAACAGAATTATTTAAAAACAAACAAACAAACAAAAAAAAACAGCTAATTTAGTACACTATCATTTTTATATTGGAAAAATGTAATACTTTTATTCAGAAAGAATGCATGTAATTGATCAATATACATTTAGAATATTACAAAAAGATTTCAAATAAATGCTGTTATTTTGAACTTACTATTCAAAGAATCTTTAAAATATGGTTTCCACAAAAATATAAAGCAGCACAACTGCTTTTAACATTGAAAATAATAAGAAATGTTTACTGATTTAAATTGTAAAAATATTGTTGGTCACACTTTATATTAGGTGGCCTTAACTACTATGTACTTGCATCAAAAAATAAGTACAATGCACTTATTGTGGTCATATTGTATTTGTCAAGAATCCGGTCTATGAACTTCTACTCACTCACCACCAGAAGTCACTCGCTCACCACATGGACTCTTGCACTACACTACCGTTGCACTTCACCAGACTACAATTCCCATCATCCATTGCACTGACAACACACACAGCTGACTGCACTAATTACAAGCTCACACCTGAGAACTATCACACAATCACACACCCTACATAAACCATGGACTTCCCTTCACAGTTTGCCGAGTATTGATCTGCATATAGCTCTCTTATAGCATATAGCTGCCTTACCGTGCCATTCTGTGTTTCTTGTTCAGTTCCAGTATTGTCCTGCGTTTATCACTCTGCTAGTGTTAGCTGCGATACGGAACCTGTTTCTTGTTTTCTAGTCTGTGTTCCCAGTATTTACCCCTGTCTCACCGTTCAGACTCTGTTTATGCCTCGCCTGGACTATAGCTCTTGTACCTGGATTATCTCTCTGCCTTACCCTGTTGGATAATGTTCGCCGATTGTCGACCCACGCTTGTCCTAGGATTACTCTGTGTCTTGCCCATGCCATACCTGTTTGCCCTTGTTTGACCCTGCCTGTGTTATAACCACATCTCTATCTAATGAAAGCCTGCAAATGGATCTGTACGTCTCACGTCTCATTGGCTCCATTACTGTATTGCAAAACACTTTTGCTGCTATTGAGGTGGGATACAGGTAAGGTTAGGGACAGGTTTGGTGGTATGTGTAGGTTTAAGGGTGGGTTAAGGTGTAAGGGATGGGTCAACAGTGTAATTATAAATGTAATTACAGAAATTAATTACAGATGTAATTACACATAGGTATTTTTAAAAATATAAGTACAATGTAAAAACATGAATGTACACAATAAGTGCATTGTACCAAATGATTATTTTAAATGTAAGTACACAGTAGTTAAGGTCACCTAATATAAAGTGGGACCATATTTTTCTTTATATTTTTGATCAAACATATGCACAGCATAACAAATCTTATTTGCCTCAAACTTCTGAACTGCAATAGAGTTTGTCATAATCTTTTCTTATTTCTTAGTCAAATAAATGTATATAAATGAAAAAAGATTAACAATACTATATTTACATATTTACATTAATGGTAATGTACCTTTCCGTGAAAGCTGGGTGTTATTGCCAAACATGTCCTCTGAAGCATTCATTGGAGCAGTTTCTCTGGCATCAATTGTCTCAACCTTTCCTGTGGACAAAAATATATATTATTTTTATTTTTTTATTTAATTTATTTATTTTTTATTATTATTACTTCAAGGCTAAAAATCATTTGGACAGAAACCTAAGGCTTGTATGTCATCATCATTTGTTATTTACTTTGTTAGCTTCACCTGAAGAGGTAGTGGTTGTTGATGTTTTCACATCATTTGCTTTGCTGACTCTGTGAAGCAAGATTTGTGGTCACTATGATGTTGAGTAAACACTGTGCCCTTTTGCTAGGCACTTGACCCCAGGATGCTCCAGGGTCATGTCACTTCTATTAATGTACTTTAAGTCACTTTGCATGACAAGTATCTGCTGAATGGCAAATGACCTCTGCGTCATATTAAAATCCTAAAGCCATGTCCTTCCATGCCAGACTGACTAGAAAAAGATGTCAATTTGGAGGAGCCCTCACAGAAAGTTTGAGTTTTATGTTTTTTTTTAGACCATGGTATGAACAATACCAATGTCATGGTTTGATTCTTAGGTAAACTTCTTAAATGCATATATGTCATTGTCTTACCTGTTGACGCATTGTATATGGTGAAGAACAGCCCTCCTCCAATGCCCATGCTGTGAGCGTTGAACAGCCCAACACACAACAGAGCAGCAATGGAAGCGTCAACCGCTGAACCATTGCGCTTTAAGATGTCCCTGCAAACATGAAGAATGTTGGGTTTTTGAATTGACGTGCATGATGTTGACAATGACAAGCATGGAAACTCTTGGCTCTAGATATTTGGATTCATACCTTCCAACCTCAGAACACTTCCCGGCATCTGCTGCCACGGCTGCTTTCGAGTAGAAGTGGTCCGAGGATACAGTGAGTCTCTTATTTCCGATTCCCAAATACACACCCAGGAAAAACCCCACTGCAGCCACAAGCAAGACCACCAGACCAGCAACAAGACACTTCTTGACCATTTTCCTGAATAGATACAGAATGTGAATACAGAATGGTTAAGATAAAATCATTTGAGGGCATAGTTTGATATATGATAAGTGACATTTATGCAATGTTGGGAATGTTACTTTCTATATGTAATAAGTTACAGATTACACGTTACCCTATTTAAAATGTAAGTAATGTAACTATTTCAATTATTTTATTAAAGTAATGTAACTGATTACATTTGATTACTTGTCAAAATTTGTAATTAATGTTTTCCACTGTGATTCACTGTCAAATAATTAAACCAGGCAGGGTTAATAGTAAGTTAATAGACAGGAAACACTGGCATCTAACAATGCTTTTGAAAAAAAACCCCAGTTCATCTTAAAAAATAAAACATATACATGAATCCTAATAGGAAATAAAACAGTTATCAAATAAGCATGTGTCCTGTTTTGAAACACTGGTGTCTCGGTTGCACTTTATTTTACAGTATGTGTATTTACATGTACTTACAGTGTACCCATAAGAAAATTCTGGAAAAACCTAGTAACTACATGGGGTAGGGTTAGGTTTAGGGGTAGGTTCTGGGTTAGTTCCTAGTTATTACCTAGCTATTGTACTATAATAAGTACATAGTATGTACATGAGGAACAGCAGTCAATGCAGTTTGGGAAAGAAATCAATCAAATCTGTATGTGTGTGAAAATATTCAGATGTAACCCCCCTTTGTAATTTTCTACAATTTCATAAGTAACTGTAATTTAATTACACATGTTTTCCTTAGTAACTGTAATGGATTACAGCTATTAGCTTACACTTTATTTTAAGGTGTCCTTGTTACAGTGTAATTATATATTTAGGTACTGAGTAATTAATTAACTACATGTATTTACTATATGGTTAGGATTAGGGGTTGGTTTAGGGTTACTTGCATGTAATTATGCATAATTAATTGTTATTAAAATAGTAAGTAAATGTAACACGTAACTAGGACACCTTAAAATAAAGTGTCACCTACCATTTACCATTTTG
Organism: Acrossocheilus fasciatus; assembly: GCA_036784905.1. NCBI lineage: Eukaryota > Metazoa > Chordata > Actinopteri > Cypriniformes > Cyprinidae > Acrossocheilus > Acrossocheilus fasciatus. The sequence goes on from CM071945.1 coordinate 20,276,536, forward strand.
TAATTAAGTTATGTAATTTCATATCATGTAACTAGTTACTCCCCAACACCACATTTATGAAATTATTATTCATAACAGACAATGCAAATGTGATTGTTTACATGTATTTTGTAAACTGATGTGCTTACTACTTCAATGTAATTTACTTCATCGTTGTCAGTTGATCAGTGAAGGGTATCCACAGCAACACCACAGTTTCAAATTCACGCACCAGTATATAAGCATGTACATTTTTTGATCATAGAGAACATTTTGCCCTAAGACAAAAACATGTAAGTTGCATCACCTTTTCAACATGTGTTGTTCATGAATGGAAGGGCGAGTGTAAACCTTTGGTAATTTTTTAGGAGAAACGGATAACAGTGAAATGTCACCCAGCTCAATAGACCTGTTGAACAAACCCTTTACAGTTATACATCATCATCATCATCATCATCATCAATGTTTACAGCAACTTTAATAAAAAGTTTTAGCATTCATTCTACAAGTCTTGGCACTTCAAACATTGCGTTCCAGCCCTGAATTAGCCCAGCATGCAGAGTTCAGAGAGGGTTCATCTATGTGTAAATCCAAGCCTTTCAACAGTCACACACTATACAAGCCCTGAATTTTATTTCCCAATTGTTTACTATTATAGATAGATAGATAGATAGATAGATAGATAGATAGATAGATAGATAGATAGATAGATAGATAGATAGATAGATAGATAGATAGATAGATAGATAGATAGATAGATAGATAGATAGATAGATAGATAGATAGATAGATAGATAGATAGATAGATAGATAGATAGATAGATAAACAGACATGCAGATACATAAACATACCTCAGAGATGATTTAGTCTGGTGAGCCATAATCCAGGGACTGGATGCTTTTTCTTGTACAAGTGTATGTATTAAGACAAGTGTGGATAGGACCGAGGACAGATATGATCTGTGCTAATGAAAATTTAACTCCAGAGGTTATACATCAGCCTGGTCCCAAACTTACTTGGTGACTGGCTAGGGTAGGATGATTTTTCAATTTTTCAGTGCTGACGGTAAAGACAGGTATTACTCATATGAAACCTCACCCTGTTTTTAAGAGCTTAGGTACTTCAGAGGTCAAACTATTGCAATCTTGTTGACAATGCATTTACGCCACCCTTCTTACACATTTACATTTTATTTTACATTTAAAACTATAAAAATGACAGTTTTACAAAGGAAAATGTAAAAATGATTAAAAACATTAAAGATTTGGCAGTATTTCTAGGTCACTAATCAAATAAGAAAATGTGCGGCGACATTGGCCATGTAAACTCCCCTGTACAAAAGGTCAAATGTTCTTTTTTCCGTTGAAGAACAAGGTGCTCTTTGGATCTTTCTGAAATCATGCTTGATAACATGGATCATCGGGTTTTGAATAAACGGTCCATGTTAGCTTGAGCTACAGCAAAATGTTCCATACACATACTTAGAAATTGTCAAATTTATGTTATCCATGTGATGTTATCCAAGTTATGTCTACGTTTTCACTTAAAATATTCAAAAAAGAAAACTGCATTGAAACATCTTCACTGGTGCTCTCAGACTTCTGGATGTTATTTTTGAAGTTTTGTTAAGCGAGTCAGCACCGTATGTTACGTAAGACTTCCAAGAAATATATCTGATGCAGCATGCTGGTGTTGACTTACAGCTGAACGAGTGACAAAACTTCAGAAGAAAGATTCTTGACTTTGAAAATGTCATTTTTATGTTTGTAAAACCTCCAGGGACTTTATTCAAGAGCAAGGAAATGCTAAAGACCATTTCAGGTTCTCGGCACTTAATACCAATGACAGAAAATTCTAGAACTTTCTTACGGTCACAATTCTTGTAACTGGTGTTAAAGAACACAGTTACGTAATAATGCCACCATAAAAACAGTCGGTCAGCACTTTTCAGCATGGGACAAGACACTTGAAGCATTATTAGAGCTGTTCAAGAGACCTCCTCAATTCAATAAGTGAGTGTCAGCAGGGACTGTAATTTGTTTGTCTTCAGCTCCTCCCATTATGTGTAGCACACAGTCCAGGATTTATTAATATGGTGTCACTCAGCAGTCCCTTCATGCCATAAAACCTCAATTATTGTTGAGTAAATGGATAAAGAGTGTGTCTATGCACAAGTATTTACACGTCAGTAGTTTTTAGGGAGAGAGAATGTTAGCTTCTCACCTTCTAGGAATTCACAGAATTGATCTGGAATTAAGTTTGGCAAACAGATCATGACACAATATTTGATGAATTAATCCCATGCTGATGTCTCAGAGTCATTCAGTTTGAAACTATTTAAACAACTGCTAATAAACACATTTATGCCCTTATTTATCTTGGTATTATATGAATTACACTAACAAATGACACCTGCTCTTAAAGCCCATTTAAAAAGCATATTGTCACATGTATGTTCCTGTTTTGTTTCCTGGTTTTCCTTATTTGGTCGTTTTCCTGTTCCTGTCCTGATTATGTTGATTTGTCTCCAGCTGTGTTTATTTAATCTTGTTAATTGTGCTCCTTTATAAGCTTGTCTCCTACTATCATTTGGTGTCTGGTTTCAGGTATGTTAAGAGTGTGTATTCTCCATGTTGCCTGAGTTTGGCTATTAAATGTTCCTGTTATGTAGATTCCTGCGTCTTCCTGCTTGACACACCGTGACGCATGTAATCTAGCTTTCATTTTGATGTATGTACGGTCTTGTTTGGTTATTTAAGGGGAGTGGTGATGTGGACAGCCAGGTTTTTTTTTTAAATGAACAATCACTGAGCCAGCTGAGATTGTGCTTAATCTGAAATAATTTCACAACAATTAATTTTACTAACATTACAGGATATCAAAGCTATGGTCTCATATGAAATTATTCATATATCAATATGAATTTCAGTTCATTTATTTAAACTGAGTAACAGCACATGAAAAAGAAAAATAAGTTATTTACTGGCATCTACACTTCCAAGATGATAATTTCACATTCATGGAACCTTTCCATACCACAAAAGATTCTTTATAGTTAAAAAAAAAACCTATAAAGTTCTCTAGGTTATTTTCCCTTTCAGTGGTGAGTTTAAAATATTCTAGCGGTCCCCCCAGAGTGAGTTTTTTAAGGCGACCGTTATTTTAGAACGTTTTCCCTTACTGTTTCCATGGCAACGCATCATGATTGTCACGTGACACCGCGGCCACAATAACACTGTATGACAGATGGATTGCTTTTATTTCGTTTTTCCTTTTTTAATTAATATATACACAAACTTGCTTACCATGTCATGGAAAATCTGATATTCCGATTCACAAATATGTTGAAATGAGTGTGTTTTGTTGTTTAAAAACCTTTATAAATGATCTTGATTGTGATCTGTAATGTGAGATGGGCGCACATCGGCAAATTCAATTTGAATGGATTGTTATTGTTGCTTTCATGGACATCCAAAAAACTGTGACATCAAAAATATTATAAAAGTCCAAAAAATATTATTTAACCACCAAAACTCATTTTTATGGGTTAAATCAGGTAGAAATAACTTTTACGGTAAAAATGGCAGGTTACCACCCTTTACAATCTATAATTGCCTTTCAAGTAAATTTGATATATTCCACGCGTGCTAATATCATACTACAACAGCCAGCAATTTAATATGCAGAAGCTTACTGACAGGTTTTCGAAAATCAAACCCAAAAGGAACTTTCTTTTTGTGTCTATTTTGCCTTTATGGAGTTTGAGCAGATATTTTGAAAAAGGCTGCGACTCAGACAGGGACATCAGTAAGGTCTGTTGCTAAGGTCTATTCCATCTGTCATGTCACTGTGGACAGATAATGAAAAGCTTTACAGCAGCCGAATAAGAAAGGCTTAAAGCAGTGTCTAGGCCACAATATCAGCTAGAAGGTCCCCAATGAGACAAAATATGTCATGGCCATTCAATACCAGAAAAATACCAGTGACTCTTCATATAGGCCTATATGAAGATGTGTCTAGAAGATTTTCTAGACGCTAATGTAAAACATCTTAAAATGTGGAATTTATTAAGCACATCAGGAAAACAGTTGGAACCAGTATATTAGCTTAGAACAGATAGCTATCTATGTCTCAGATGTTTCCCCTAAACACACATGTAGCTACACTATGTAACTTTTGTCCCTCTAGAGGTTAAATCATAAAAATTACAGTTACTTTTTGAGGAACGTTGTTTTGCTAGTTCTGCTCCTCTGCACGAAGAATCTGATGGTTTGAGATTTAGGCCCCGTTTACATTAATGCGTTTCAGAAACGATCTCTGTTTACACTACACAACCTAAAACGCATGTCACATGACCATTCGTGCAAGTACAACCATAGATATGTATAGGTAGATTCCCTATTATTTAGATGGCGGACGCATCTGCGTGCTTGGAGCGGTCGAATGGGGAATCTACCCATACATATCTATGGGTACAATAACAAGCATGATATCATTGTTTACACTGTCGTCAAGGATACGCAGAGCGAATGTGGGCAGCCACGCCATCGTTTTCAAAAGTCTCCATTTTGGTCCGTTTACACTGAAACGCAACCCCGGAGTTTTCAAACTAAAATGGGGTCTGCATCATTTTTAAAAGTCTCCGTTTTCAACCTCGAAAATGCCTGAGTTGTGTAAACGATAGGCGTAACCGTAGCAAAAGTTATGCGTTTTAAAACGAAAACGCACTAGTGTATATGCGGCCTTAGGCTACGTAGCAAGTGATCATCTTAGTAGTGATGGGCACTTTCGAAAAACTCTTTCAAGAAGCTTCCAAACATTTATGAATCTTTTGTTTCTAATCAGTAGTTGAGTTCACTCCATTTCGTAATTACCGTGATTACGAGATACCAACTTGTACCTGACCACCTCAGATTCATCGCGCTATGTTTAGTCAACGATAGTGCGATAGTTCCAACTCCAAGAGTGTGAACAGCTCCAAGTAGTATGTCATGTGTTGTCATCCCGAAATTACAGTAATTACGACGTGACGAGAGTGCAGCAAGTGGTTTAGAGCTTGTATCAAATATGCCAGGTCATGTGATTGCAGCACACAAGGCTTCGTTACATCATAGGCCTAACTGTTTCGAACCACACGTCCTGATTTTGCTAAGTTAGATGTGTTCCTAGATCAACATATTTTGTTGACCGTGGAAAAACATTTTAATCCAAAAATTTTGTCTTGCCAATATCCCTACACCTTAACCATGAGTAATCCCTAAAATCAGAGGAAATGATAGATGAATGACACTGATGTACAGTACAAGCACCAAATTCTGATTGTAAGCCTAAACTTCACAAAAACTATAAACCAGTTTTCCAAATCTGAACAATGTTGTTCCAGGGGGAACAAAGATGTTGATCCAGGAACATGTCGCACTTGGTAAAATCAAGTTCTGCGTTTCGAACCTTTGATCCTAAGCATTTCAGAATTCGTGTTTCACCGTAGATAACATAAATTTGGTGAACCATCTTGCTGTACCTGATCTTGGGTAAGTTTTATTATGAGGGTTCATTAATTGAAATAATGAATTGTGATAGGCTGCTTATTTGTGATTTTTTTTAAAGATAACATTTCATAATTACACTTTCTTCCCATAGGAACGATTTATTGCTCAGTGGTTGCTCTTCCTAAGCTCAGGAGATTTAGATGAGATTCTCATATATCTCTCATTTTAGTATCAACAGCATTTCAGATGTTTCTCTTAAAATTCCTTGGGAGAAATAGACACAAATGAGATGTGAGAAATATTTGAGAAAAAAAGAGTCAAAACTGAGAATGTGGTGGAAGAAACATAGAATATCTCTTTATTGTCTTGCAATCTCTATCAAGACTCCATTATAGGAATATTTTATTGCTCTTTCTAACCTCAGCAGACTTATTTGTGATTCTCATGTATTTCTCATTTTAGTCTGAACAGTGTCTCAGATGTTTCTCCCAAAAATCCTCAGGATGAGAAAGTTGAGAAATGAGACATGAGAAAGTTCTGAAAGAAAGGAATCCAAAATGACAATGGGAGAGAAATGTGTGAGAAACATGGGAGATCTCTTTATTATCTTGCTGTAATCTCTTGCAAGACTCCATTATAAAAATGTTTTACTGCTCAGAGGTTTTTTTTTTGTTTTGTTTTTTTGATTGTATTGGGGTTTTTCAGCTTTAATGGTCAGGACAGTAGGAGTAGAGACAGGAAACAATCAGACAGGTGAGAATTGAACAGGAGCAGGAAAGTACCTTTAGCTGATTTAAACCCATGCTGTCTGAGGAGCAGTTGTGCCTTCACGTCAATGCTGCCCACAAGGCTACGGCTGACAGAGGTTACTGTATGCTCAGGATACTAAGGGGTGATTCTCGTATGTCTCATTGAGATATCAGCTTTGTCTTAAGATGTCTTGAGTTTTATCTTAGAAGCAACGTTAAACTTTTACTAATATTGTTAAAACTATCATTTAAATAGCATTAAACATTTCAGCATGTGCAATGTCCAGCATGGTATATACACCACATTTCCCAAACACACCGGAAAGAACTTACAAGTGCAAGATGTTTAATATAAGAGCAACACCTTTTTTTTTTTTTTTTTTTTAACAAATGTAACACTATAGTGTAGCAGTGTTTGTTTGTTTTTTGTTTGTTTTTTTAGCATTAAAATGTTGTGTTGTACAGCCATTTTTGCTTTTTATGCATTTTTGCTATGGTTTCCTCTGTTAAACCATTGTGCAATAAATCACTGTCTACATAAAACAACTTCAAATATGACAATGCATGTATTGTCTTTGATTGAAATGGTGTGGATACATGACATAGAAGCTAAACAGAGGGAAGAAAAATAAAATAAAAAATGGGTCTTTTTAACATTTCAAATATTTCTCCTAGACAGAAATGAGGTTACTTTAAGATTGAATGGAAACTTTTGCTTGAGTCTCCTGCTTCTCAAACTTGTCTCCTGAGACAAAAACCATAACATTGTCACAATGGTCTCCTTTAAAAGAGATCTCAACAGCTTAGCTATAGACTGTGGTGGTCTCATATCTGTCTCCTCCAATGTTTCAAACAAGATCTCAACAACATCACAGACTGTGCTCAGATTTTTCTCTTTAGCTAGAAACACTGGATCTCTCACATTTGTCTCCTCAAAAGTTTAAAAGAGATCTCCACAACATCACACACTGTGCTCAGATATTTCTCCTTCACTAAAGACTCGAGAGCTCTCACATTTGTCTCCTCTAAATTTCAGAAGTGATCTCAATAACTTTACAAAGTGTGCACCAAGTCAAATGCCTCAATATGAGCTCAGACATTTATAACATATTATATGTATTAATAATCAAATTAGTCAATTAATAACCAAGACTGAGTCATAAGCCATTTATGTGCCTTTCAGCAAAGAAAGCTCCAGGGTTACATTTTCTGTAAATCAGTTTTGATTAAGGCATCCATTACATTACTATTTCCAGCAACAAATTATGTGCCTAAGTACAGAAACATTGTCCTATAAAAAGTTTTATAAAAAAAAAAAAAAAAAAAATATATATATATATATATATATATATATATATATATATATATATATATATATATATATATATATATATATATAAACATTATCCTTATTTCTGCATATTAAGTTTTTAAAAGCTTAGTTTCTCACATTACTACTTAGCAAAATGGTACTAACGACAAAACAACCCCTATAATAAATAACAAACTAAAAAAAAAAGATTATCTGATAAATGTGCTGTATAGTCGAAATATCTGTATTTACCGACAGAATGTAAACATTGCGCATGCGGACTTAAACAGTATCCCGCGAAATCCACCCAAACAGTTTTAAAATAAAATAAATAAATAAATAAATAAATAAATAAATAAAATTATATGATTGTCTTAGAGAATGGTGGTAAAATGCACAATTTGGATTTTTAAATGTATTCTACTTTATTAGCCTACTTATTTAATTGATTTCTAACAACAACAACAACAACAACAACAACAATAACAACAAATAGCCTACTACTGTTGACATTTTTGGTCACAATTGTTGACAACATGTAAAGAGAGCTTAGATCCTTTTTTTATTTTTTTATTTTTTTGAGAATTTAATGAAAAATATTTGAGTTCAAATAAATGAGCTCATCTGAAAACCTATAGGAGATTAATGGACATGACTGGATTTTACAGTTTTTGACAATTGCTGTTGTCTAGCATTGGGATCCTATAGTGATTTATTTCATACTCAGCATCAATCCATGAAATTAATTGACCATCAGTTCAATAAACTTACTTAAAAATCGATTACATTTTTCTTGATTTCACTACCCCACATTTTTCTTTCTTGGCATGTGGGGCACATACACGAAACACCGTTAGCCAATGGCAGGACAGTACTCAGTAATGATCCACGCATGGTGCTGTGGAGAACATCTCCATCATCCACTGAATACCAACTAGAGCATCAAGCGGACGCGTCCTACTGACAACAAACACAAATACGAGGGCGCGAGAGCTGGGATAGAGGACAAAACACTGACATTTATGCTGCTAAAACTACTACTTGTGTCGTCGAACGGATTTCACAAAGGACACTGACTGTAAGCAGAGCGAGTACGTGCTACCCAAGTTCGGACCGATGTGGAAACCTCTGGGCGTTATCGTCCAGGCTGCCATGGTTACGCCGTAAAAGGGTAGTATTTATTGTAACATTTGTGATTTCAACGTAATTGAGACCATGGGCTCCAGGCTCAGCCGCCAAAACAGTCTCGACAACGAGAATTTTTCAAGGAGGCGACGGAAACATCTCGACAGCACGGGAGAGAGCGATCGGAGCGGAGACTTCTTGTTTACATCCCTGATGCTCAGGTCGGATAAGCTGCCGGGGATGCTGAGGAGAGCCAACCACAGCCCGTATGTCAGACGAGTCGCCTGGATCCGAGAGATTCAGAAGCTCCTTCGGGAGATGAAGAGAGAAGAGGCGACGGACGTGCTCAAACTGTTGAGGAAGGTGAGGGAAATAAATGTCCTGCAGTGCTTAAAAACGTGCATCTGATAGAGACAGCTGTAAAACATGCATGAGTTTGGCTCTCTCTCTCTCTCTGCTTTATTGGCATTGCATGTGTTTCAATCACTGACTCAAATATTGCACAGATGCATCAGTAGAACACACAAAGACATGATCATAAAATGCAATTCATGTAGACTCTTGAATAGTCCTATAATATGGTCAACATGTTTACAATTTCTGAATAAAAACAAAAATATTTTTGATATTTTGGGGGGCTTAAAGTGTGCATAGCCAAAGTGGTGTAACTGTTTTAAGATTAAAAAACAACAACAACTAATTTTTAGTGAAAAATAAAAAAACAAACAAACAAAAAAAACAGCCTATTTTAATACACCAATACATGATTAGTTTTTTTTAATGTTTTAATATTTTAATATATTGTTCATAATAATTCAAATATTAAAAGTTATATTATAAAATGATATATATGTAAAATAAGCACTTTTAAAAAAAATAGTATTATATTAATATTATAAAACTTGTTTATTCTATTCAAAGCCAGTGTGACAAACATGCAGGAAGCCATTTTCTTGTCATGTGACAAGAAAACCATCAAACAAACAGGACCCGTTTAGATTGTCATAACTCTGTCAAGTTTTTATTAATTTCATTCCAGTTTTATTTAATTTAGTTTGTACATCAAGTCAAACTTAATTAAAATGAGATATGTTGCCTTGTCAAGTAGCTGAAATTTTTTTTTAATGGTTTTAGTTTTAGTTAACTATAGTAACCCTGCTGTTTATGAATACCTTTTGTGATTCAAAAGGCACAACATTTGTAAAAATATATAATTTAATATTAAATAAAATAAGTAAATTAAAGTATGTAATAATGTATAATAAAATAAGTAAAAAGGTTGTTGTGTATACACGTGTATTTACAGTTCAATGAAAACACTAACTTGATGGTTACACCACTTGACACTTTTAGCCAGTTTTGTATAAAAACTGCTGTGTTTTCCAAACATATATGAAACCAACAAGAATAAATAAAAAAAGAAAGATATTTCTCAGAACATGGCACATGTGTTTTAAACCAGATTTCCCATTTTCATCAGCTCAGACATCCTTATGTGTCATTGACCCTTATATAGTTTCCAGTAGGTAAAATGTGGCTTGGCATTTCCACTTCAGACGCCCGCTGCGTACGGCTTGCTCTGTAGTGCTGCAGTGAGTCACCTTGTGCAAGAAATCATTTCCCTGGATTTGCTGCTGCTATTATTTGTTGTCGAGACTCTACGCAAACACTAATACTAAAGCCTGGATGCTTCTATAGTACATTTGTTCTGTCAGAGTGACCCATATACTCAACACAGTACAGAGCAGCAGAGAGAGCTGACCGCTGATGACAGAGAAGTGCAGGGGATCACGAAGTCACTCGCATTAAGTGTGTCATGTGCATCTGTAAGAATAAGTCTAAAGCTGCTGTTGGATAAATAAAGTATATAAACAATATGATATATTAAAGGCATGCAAAAATGAGTGCTTTCAAACAGGTTTCTTGAACACTTCCCTCATCTGCAACTGGTCAGACAGACAGTCCTGCTCCATTAGCTGCTGTGTTGTTTACTATAGTTACTGCATTTTACCTTTGCAGGGCAGGACAGTTGTCTCTTCATACTGGGACAAGAAAAGGTATTTTAACATAGAAAAAAATGTTCCACATTTATTCACTGGGGGGGGGGGGGGGGGGTAAAAAAACAAAATTTGAAGTATTTTTTTTATATTATTTTGCCTTGAGCAAAAATGAAGGCTGACATTTTTCTCCTGCTGTGTTAAAAGTGGTGATATGAGGGCAGAACTTGTCACAGTTTATGAACTCCTGTTCTCCTTACAATCTCTTTCTGATATCATATGATTACTGTGTCAGAATGACAAGGAGACGCAGCCACGCCTCATCAAAATGAAGTTTTAAAGGCGTTCTTAGATCTTCCATTATTTCCCAACCCAAAGATTAATCCATACAACTCTATAAAACTCTCTCTCTCAATGTTCTCGTCTTTGCAGCTGCTCATTCCCTCGTTCCAAATGCTGTTGCTTTGCTGCTCATATGAATTGGCTACTGTTGATTTTCATCTGTTGTTTTGATTAGAAAGCATCTGCCAAGAATTATAAATGGATCTGTTGCTTGCTGGCTTATCAAAGTTATTTCAATAAACGGTGAGAAGAAACAAGAATTTTGAAACAAAAACTTTTTATATAATATAGCTTGAGGCCAAACATATTTTCACGCACCTACACTTAAAAAATGAATGTTTATCTATTTATTTATTTTTACTGTAAAATAATGTAAAAATGTTTCAAAAAATGAATTTTAGAGGATATTTTCTTTTAGTGGAAATCTATATTAAATTTAACAAGAAAAAATTAAGGTAAAAATGGTAAAAAGAGGATCCCAGAAGTTATGTGATGCATGACATTTTATTATATTTTATTAAAATAACAATGATTGTTCTTGTTTTTGTAAGGTAACACTATACACTGCCTTAAGTTTATTAACCATAGATTATGGAGAGACCATTTTACCATTTATATTATTATATTATTATTTCTGTTTATCTTGAATGAATCAAATCCAGTGAGAAAAATGTCACTCATTAGATAAATATAAAAAGGGTAGGAAAATAAGCAAAAGCCTCAGCCTACAACTTTTTCGGTCATTATTAATTTAATTTATTGCGGAAAATGATCTGTGAAGACCTAATTAAAATGTATTGTATTTATACAAGTTATGCAATATAGTGGTCTAAAATCAGGAAATCAGTTTGCATATGAAGAGTTCAGATGCAAAAGCCTCTAAGTGCCATTTGAAATTTTCTTCTAAAATGAGCATTTTTATCAAGCTTCTATATTTATGTTCAGTTATTACACATTAATTGCATAGAAAAGGACCTATACATTGTCATTAAAGAAAAATTACTGAACCTAAATATAGGAGCCTGAAAAAAATGCTCATTTTCAATTAAAATTTCAGATGGCACTTAGAGGCTTTTGCATCTGAACTCTTCATATATATATATATATCAATAAATCAAATGCAATCCTGTGATGCTGAGAACATCATTTTACAGTGAATTTCTTATAATTTACTAAAATGTGTGTTTTTTTGTTGTTGTTGTTGTTGTTTTTAATACACAGTGTTAAGGTTAGGAGAAATAGCTTTGTTCCAGATAGACAGACACTTTTTTGTTTTTTTTTAGGAAAGGTAAAGGCTTTCATTCAAAATATTAATGCATGTTCATGTGTATATTTAAACAACAAGGTTTCCTATATATGTATTTGCTGTTAAGTTTGTTTAAGCATGAAATGTTCCAGCAGCAAAAAATGTTCCAGCAGCCTCGCAGAGGGTCAACATTTTAATATGTACAGCAAGCCACACAAATAAAGAACAGGAGTTGCACAGGCCTGTACCAGCAGATCTTATATCTATTAGTCTCTTGTGTATATTTAATATTCACACTGTGCGCTCTCTCTTCTCATGTTTTCAGTCTTTTATGTAATTTCCCCCCACAGTTTGCCTGTTGTCATCCCTTTGTTTTCTTTTTTTTGTTTTCTTTTTTTAAATTCAGTTTTTTTTTTGTCCCATTTCATTGTGTCCCTCTCTCAGGACGTGCTTGTTAATTACATTTGAGAATTTGACATCCCAGAGCAGAGAGCGTTTTAATCAACACAGAAAGATAGTCTTGGATACCTATGCTGCGACAAGCATGTCACCGGAGACCTGCGGTGTGGTCCTCTGTGTGCATTCGCAGTCTTTATTAAGGCTTTCTCCCATTATCAAGAAACAGAGAATAAAAAATGGGTCTCATGTTTCAGAGCCGCTAACAGGACCTAACACAATTAGAGTGGACATGGAAAGAACACTGATAAGAGAACATGGGATAAGTAGATCAGTGTCTAAAAAAACAATGTACGAATGATAATAAATTACAACATATTAATTTAGCATGTGCATTATGATGATACATTATCTGGTGTATTATTAGGGGAAATAAACAATTGATAATATACTTGTTACAGCACAAAACTGGGGTATGAGGACCTCCTACCAAGCAAGAAACCCCCCATAGGAAACCATCTGTTATCTGATTTTTACAGAAAGAGAAATACATCTATTGCAGAAATGTATTATATATATATATATATATATATATATATATATATATATATATATATATATATATATATATATATATATATATATATATATATTTTTTTTTTTTTTTTTATTATTTTTTTTTTAATAAACACAATTAATATGAATTAATATAAAATACTAAATAAGTGCACAATCAAATATTCTTAGTTTTACTTCAACTATAATACTTCAAACTGAGTTGCTTTTGAACATTAATCATTTAAATATGCAAATATACATTGTTATATTTTTTAAACATGATGTACATTCAGAGAGCAGAATTACATAAAAAAAAAAAAAAAAGTCACTCGAGCTGAAAAAGGTCAATTAGCCTCAAACCTGTTCAGATATACTGTAAATGACACCTGTTCAGGAATAAATCACTCAAAAGTTGATGTTCAAATGTCAAAACAGATGCACTAGTAAATGCGCTGGATTCTGTGGTCAAGTGGAAATTGAAGGAGAGAACATCTTACTCCGGGAGGCATCTTGGTTTTCCTCTACTACTTACAGAGATGTGAGTTGGTGACAGGACTGCTACAGTATAGTGATCTCACATTGATGAAAAATTCTTTTGGCATCAAGGATCTAGAGATACCAGCTAGCCGAACTGCATCTAAAAAACAAGCTGACAGCCCCAGATCTCGTATGATATCACTTGAGGCAGCTGTCAGCCGGTGCTCGGTCTTTTACTCAAGTCTCTTTCTCAAAAGGCTTGTCATAGAGATGATATTATTAGGATTCTTGGAAGTCACAGTAACAGGAATTCTTTTCAAATCCTAAAAGGTTTTTCATCATCATGTCCTACTTACTGTCTCCCAGAGCTCTCAGGTCAATTTGAGTTGACTTTCACTATAATTTCTTTGTTTGTGTTAGTGTGTGTTGTTCATACTAAGATAAAATGGTTTGTTAGAGTAAAGAGACATAAGAGCCAAGCGTCATTAGACATCCTCACTAAAACAAAAATACATCCATCTTGCTCACCATCTGAGACGTGTATGTGCGCATAACTGGCCCTACACATCTTGTTACGTGCTTTTTTTCATATTCTGCTCACTCGCTGTCTGGATTTCATAGAACACTACTGACATTTACATTTCTTGGACAGGCAGTTTAACTGTATAAAAACTAGACTTTATTCATTTTTGCAGATTATGCGTAGCTGCTAGTAACAAAGAAACCAATGTAGGCTCATTGGAAAAATGTGTATCTACCTGCAAAACTCAAAAAAACAAAAACTTACCTATAGATAAAATTCACTACTGTCAGCGCCAATAGCCTCGTGGTTAGTGTGCTGACATATAGTGCAACTGTGCTCACAGCGACCCGAGTTCGATTCCCGTCTCAAGGTCTTTTGCCGATCTCGCCCCCCTCTCTCCACCCAATGCTTTCCTGTCTGCTCTCTACTACTGTCCTATCTAATAAAGGCATATAAAATCCCAAAAACATAACTTAAAAAAAAAAAAATGCACTACAGTTACATAAAATAAACACTAGAGGCAGTAAAACACCAACCATTTTTAACTCACGTTTGTTTCTTATAACACTATCAATAAGGTTTTATCAATTTGGGTGGGATTTTCAAATGCGATTATCCTTTTAGCACCACTCACTAGACGTTTAATTTCCGAACTGGCGTGATTCGTACAACAATCAACAATAATAACATTTTACCAGATTCACATTTATCCATTTCAGATGAAACTGTACACGCTTTTAGAGCCTCACTGGACATTTTACTTTGAAAGTAATATCATTTTGCTGAAATGTCGCCACAGGCATGTTTTTTCCAATGATCGTCGGTTGAAAGAAACAATACAAGCTCAACCTTCAAACCAGCGCTATCCAATATTCATTCTGGAAATTCATGCTGGTCTAAGCAGGTCTTTCCAGCAGTCGAAGTGACCCTTGTGCTCTTTTTTTCTCTGGAATTGAGATTCAGTACACGATAATGGGAAAAAAAGAGAAGGTGTTTGGTGCTGGATGGATGGAGAAAAGTAGGGGACAGAGAGGTGGGTAGGTGTGGGCGTCTCCTTCCCTGCAGCTAAACACATTTAAACATGCACACTCCAACAGCACTGAGTGCAAAGACCTGTTCCAATCAGAATATGCAAGTCACCATAGATAAAAGCATCTGGTCTTTGAATATTAATAACCCAATGGAGGCAGTTTCATAATCCCTTCTGTGTTATTGAAAGTCTGCGCCTCTCACTCTGTTTCAGTGAGACTCCCCAATTGCCATTCTAGAGTTATTCTTATCTATGTAAATCAAAGTTGCATAATACATGAAAGTTATGTTCTCAATTTTTCGCAACACTGGGACTTTCCCAAAGGGCCGGTTGACTTCTTGGGACAGTTGTCAAAACCAAATTTATATGCAGAATAAAATCAAAGATTTTAAAGTCCCCTCCCCACTCCCCCCAATGGTGAAATATGATGAAAGATTATGAGTTATAACAAACAAAGTGTAGATACAATGTAAATGAGAGATTCATTGTGCAGTGTAACGCTTCATTGAATATAATGGAACTGTGCGAAATTGTGTGACAGCCTTTTAGTCATTATAAGGTGAGCACACTTTGTGCACTTTCTAGGCTATAATCCATTCAGAATTTAAATAAATTCACTCATGGATTCACTCTCCTATAGCCTAACCATTTATCCAGTATTGCCACTTTCCGTTATGTTAACGTGAAAGTAGTAAAGTACAGTGAAAGTAGAGCAAGTGTGATTGAGTGGAGGCGGGGACTAATTTGCATATTCATAGAGACTTGTAAACTCATGTCAAGTCATTTTAAAACATAAGGAATTAATTTTCATGGGAAAAACATTTAAATATGGTATTTTGATTATCAAAGTTGTAAGTGATAAAATTAGTGTCTGTAGGACTTTAAAAGAAGAGAAAGAATAAAACAGTCAGGCCCATTTAAGTCATAATGGTGGGTCTTAGCTTAGGCAACATGGACAGTGTTCTCTCAAGTCAGTAAAATCACAAATCATACATGTAGCTGATGCTAGTTTGTTAAAAAAAAAAAATATATATATATATATATATATATATATATATATATATATATATATATATATATATATATATATATATATATAAATTGAGCATTGGGGTCTGTAATCATTTTAAAAAGGCCAGAGATGTTTGGTATTTCAGAGAAGCAAACTTCATTGAAAACTCTTTTTTTAAGCAAACTTTTTAGTTAAATTCTCCAGTTTTTGTCTGTTACTGTAAATACATTAGTGTGTTTTCTAGCTTCATTATTTATTTTTGTGAAATTAAATTATTATAAAATTTGTTTCATTTCACATTTACATTTACATTTATGCATTTAGCAGACGCTTTTATCCAAAGTGACTTACATTGCATTCAAGTTACAGTGTTTACATTTTATCAGCTTCAATGCTTCGTTTAAATCCAAATTTCATTTTAATTGGCAATATCCAAATGTTTTTGTTCCAGATAAAAGTATACGCACATACTGTATTTGTGCAAACTCTGCATATGAATATTTTCAGGCAGAAACACTGATAGATCATTTGCATATTTATTTTTCCCCCCAAAATAATGCACAAACATCGGCCCAGCGAATTCTAAAGAGCAACCCAATGAACACGCAAAACTTACATACTCCTGACCAATACAAAAACTGGTTGTTGTGTTTTAATATTAGAGTCACCAACTGTTGCACACATAAATATGGAAATTGTGTGAAATTATTAGTAAATGTAGCCCCTTGTTATCGTAGCTTCCACACAGATAGCAATCAAGATAGTAACTTGTGTACCTAACTACCTATATCATAGGTCTTCAACCCTCTTCCTGGGGACCCACTGTCCTGCAAAGTTTATTTCCAACCTGCTTCAGCACACCTGGCCTGTGACTTGTTAAGTGATCTTGAAGACCTTGATTAGCTGGTTCAGGTGTGTTTGATTAGGGTTGGAACTAAGCTCTGCAGGACAGTGGGTCCCCAGGAGCAGGGTTGAAGACCTGTGACCTATACAGATATAGATTTCAGCATAAATCCCTGGCATTACCAATATGAAAAAGGACAAAAATAAACATTCAGAGCCATACAGCACATCATTAAATTGCCAGAAAAGGCAGCTTGAGTGAGGGACTGATAATATGTGCTCTCTTTCTATCTTTTTCTTTTTCAGGACCTGGGATTAGAGGGTACGTCACTCAATGAAATCCTCTATAAGAACGCAGCCTTTCTAAACCTGGTGGACCCCATATCTCATGAGCTCCTGCTGAGCCTGGCTAGAGACATGCAGTGCCCAAAGAAGGTAAGTCATTCAGCTTCACTTCAGCGTGCAATTTCTTCACTTTATTGATTGCTAAATGAAAAGAAATGTGTTTGCTTGTAGTGATTCGTTGTCCTAAGATGTCTTTTTCATGCATTTATTTCAAACCCATTAAGCACAAGTTTAGTTGAATCACTTCTATCAACTTTTAAGCTCAAGTCTTGATAAACTTAAACTACTGTTGTTTTTGAGTGACGTCAGTTGTTATTGTAAAGGTATTCAGAGTGTTATCTGAGGCACTGTGTCTGAATTCGCTGAAAGCACGATATGATTGAAGATCAGCAAAGCATCAGTGTGCCTTAAGTCAGCCCAACAGCTACCCAGAATCTTTGAATCAGCACCACAGGCCATTCCATTGAGACCAGTTTCCTTTTCCTGCTGAAGTCTTGATTTGTAAGCCATACCAGCTGCGGGGCACAATAGAAACCTATGAAAACTAAAGTCTGCTTGCTTATCATTCTTGTCCATTAAAGACGGTCTATAATAGCATGCAGATTTTTTTCTTCTCATAATGATTAATGCAGTTGCTGAACCCTGAGGCTGCTGCTGAGTATAGGAGAAGATGCAATAAATTAGATGGAGAGCTTGCTGTGCGTCTGTCAGAGTCATGAGGAGGTGGTTCATAAAGGAGATGTACATTCTCATCTAAAGATTCAGCTCAGTGTGACACTCAGTTTAGACTATAGGACTGTAAGCAAACTGTCACTAGGAAACTGCACGCTTCAGTCTGACCTGCTTTGCAAGTGACAGTGGCTGAATTTGATTATACTGTATCAGGGAGATGGCTGCCAAAAAAGGCTCTAAGCGTGGCAGACATTCAGGTGGGAATGGTGCCCACTGATACCCAGTTCACTAAAGGAATTATGCAAATTAGGTAATGATATAGAAATGGACACAATTTCATGCTAGACACAACTGTATGATGCCATTACACAGGATTCAGTGCTAAGAAATCTGAGTTCAGTCACATATGAACAAAAAATCATAAGTATGAGATAAAAACTTTACAATTGACATAATTATGACATAAGAAGTTGAAATTCTGAGATTGAAATTCATAATTATGACAAAAAGTTGAAATTCTGACATAAAATGTTGAAATTATGATATAAAAAGTCACAATTATGACATCAAGAAGAAATTATAGTTTAAGTCATAAGTATGACATTAAAATTATGATATGAAAAGTTATACATTATAAAATGGAAAGTTTTAATTACGAAAAAAGTCATAATTATGACAAAGTGGATATTATAGAAAAAGCTGCAATTATGAGATACTAAGTCAAAATTATGGGATAAAAAATTATGAGAATCTAAGTTGATTCTAAGATAATTATGACAAAGTCAGAAGTTTGGCATTAAAAAGTCAAAATTATGAAATACTAAGTTACTAATTGAGATTAACTACCTATTATAATTATGACAAAAATAGTTGAGTTTTACTGACTTTTTTTTTTTTTTACTTGTATGCCATATTTATGACCTGTTTCATAATTTTAATTAAGACTTAATATCTCATAATTTTGACTTTTTATCTCATAATTATTGGCATAATTATTATTTAAAATATTAATCACTAGAAAATTCACAAACATTTTATGTAAAATTCCAAAGGTGTAGCCAGAAACACTTTTGTGAATATGGCACATTCTATAATAAGCCTCATTTGCATGGAAAGAAACCGTGTTTGAGCTGAAAACAAATGACAATGACTTCCTTTGAATGTGGAGTACTTTTTAATACACACAGTCTAAATACTACAGTCTAAAGTTTTGCAGCTGTGAATTGAATTTGCCCCTCAGCTTTTTTGTAATTCACGTTACAAAGCAGAAAATGTAAGGGCATTGGTTTAACATCACACCTGTTCCAGCATAAATATTTGATGACATGATTTATTCCACCTCCTACAGTCTGCAGTGTACCGTCAGTTTTGCATCTCTAAATGTGAAAGCATCACCTCGCTTGTGCCAGTGGGAGGTCCAGAGATTTCCATCAAAGCAGGGTGCAAGTTATTAATAGAAGGCAACACTGCAGTGAAATTTTGGTTTAGAGAGTCAGGTTGGATTGTGACATCTAAAGTCACAGACATCCACAATAATCCAGTTAGTACATTTTAATTCTGGGGTTAACAAATTGTGTCTTCTGTATGTGACTATGCCCCAGATCCTGTGTGATCATGGGTAAAGTAAACTACAGCAACTGTACAGCTCTGTTTAAAGCAGACAAACTTTAGCAAGTGTCCAAATGACATTGAATAGATGTCAATAAAAACCCACTTTCACTGAAATTAAAATCGATGAGTTTTGTAATTTAATTTAACGGCATAAATGTGTCCCTCATCCAATGGCATGCCCTCTGACAGCTGTCTTACACACTTTATCGAGAATATTTGTACAAGGCAGCACAGACAGAGACGGATCGACCAACCCAGAAAAGCTCATTCGTTTAAAGATGATTTGAATTAATCATCTTGAATTTTTTTTTTTGTTCGTTCTTATCTTTCACTGATCTGTATCTGAGGAATTAGTCTGATTTGGCTGGTACACATTGAAAGTGTTTAATGATTCAAAGCTTTAGATGACCATCTTTGTAAATCCACAAGGCAAAAAATAAAAAATAATGACACAAAGCCAATCTTGGATTATATATATCAGAGAAGATTACTGCTTTCATTCTCAGAAGATTATTTTTCTGATGTACTTTTTGTCCAAATCTAAATTTAGATCTAAAAAGCACAACAAACTTTAGAGAAAAAAAAATGACTGCAATAAGAAACTGCCTTGATCTGCTCCTTATAGTGCGTTATTTTGTTTACTCGCAGAATATGAGAACTTCATGCCGCAGGCTCCATATTTGTCTTGTCAAATTTAATCAAAGGGCTCTTTTTTCATTTTATATTGTGTCTTTCTATTCATGTTCTTTCAGGACTCAGACACGCTGAAGTCTTCTGAGAAAATCTGCAGACAGCTCATCTACCACCTGACCCCTCACTCCAAGTGGCTTAGTAAAAGAATGACCCGGAGAAAGGCCCAGGCCTGGTGAGAAATCTTCCCTGTCCTCTATGCCATCAAAACAACAGAATGTGCTGATATGAAGTAAAATTTAATTCCATCCCTCACAGTAACATCTCACATGCTGAACTATATATCCTTTACTTCAGCTTCTATTTGATATATTATAAATGAATGAAGCATTAATTTCGGCTTTACTGTGTTCTGTGTATATATAGTATGTAATCTGTAACATAATATAGTAAACTAGGGGTGACCCCGAATAGTCGACGATTCGATGCGATAGGAGGAGCCTGAATCGACTCCCAATCTCACAGTCGAATATTCGCGGGGTGTTATGATCATACCATTTTGGCTATATGGGGGTGCTCAATGTCTGATTTCACATAAAACTACCGGTTTTCTACCAATAAGTCAATATAGCCTACAGTCTATTAAGATGATGCTGTAAATAAGAATATGAAAATAAAAAAGCTTTATATAAATATTTTAACATGCGTGAATAAATCCAACCACCCCTATAGATTTAAGTTTCGCTTTCCATAATCCGTGACCGACAGAGGAGCATCTTGGCAGCAGAGATTTAAATCTTTAACGAGACTCAAACTGACACAGGCAGAGTGAAAGACTGGATGTTTTCGATCAGGTAGGGTTCAAGTGATTTCAAAACATCTCATCCGGTTTATATGTATCGTGCATTATTTATCTCGTATAGGAGAGCGTAAAGCGCTTCATTGTAGTAGGCCTACATCTCGTCAGCGAGCAGTACAAACAACAATGCAGAATATTAATAACTATGACTGGGACTGTCATATACATAACATTATAACGAGAACACTATTATAATAAAACGCTGTGAATTTTTTGGAGTTTAGTTACCCTGTTTCTGCACGTTGTTGCGTGAACAATGCGTCCACACATTCAGAGCCGCGCAGTCGTTCATGCATTCGGGGCATTTTGTGCAGATAGCCTATGTGTCGTAATATTAACGTTATGTTGTATAAATAAGGAAGCGTATTCTATATGAGATAAATGATCAATTAAAAACCTGCTATCAAATGCTTCATTCTACTGGTCATCTTTAGCGCGCGCAGCTCAAAACAGAAATCCAGAACATTAATAAATGTCATATAGGCTACATAACGTTATAATGAGAGCACTATTGTAATATATATATATAGTGAATTATTAGGGTTTTGCTGAAATTTAATGTTAACTATCTTTTAATCAAAATATAAAACATAATTTTTTGTATCTGTGAGGCGTCCGTTACACATTTTTCAGTAATTATGACTGTCCAATGTCTGACTTGACTCTTGGTAATGCCCCCAAACATATGATTCGACTATCAGTCGATTATCAGCAAGATTCGAAAATTCCGATTCGACTATAAAAATCCTTAGTCGGGGACACCCCTATAGTAAACTATACTGTATGTAAACTAATTTGTAACATAGTATAGTGTTGTTATAATATTATTTGTAGGCTATACTAGAATATCATTTATTCATATTTTGGATTAGCTTCTATTCACAGTTGGGCTATCATTTATTTTTTAAATTTTAGTAATTTTATGAGCTTTTGGCATTTCATGTTGACATTTTATTTTATTATATTGTATTTTTATATTTCTGTTTTATTTTTTCAGTTAGTTGCCTAGGAAACATTTCTAATGCATTTCTAATTTTCATTTAAGTTCTAATATTTATTTTTTATTTAATTTCCATTTCAATTCTCAAATTAAGAAAAATCTCAAAGATGTTTAATAATTGTAGATTTAGTTAACATAAAAACACATATATTGTCATTCTTTCTTTTTAAGACCTTGAAAATCTTCAGAAATTTGCATAAACTACTGATCTGTTCCATGATTTACTGAGCCGAAATCTGGTAGCAGTTTCAGACTATAGATGAGTGTAACAAATTAGAGCTTGTTTGGCCTGCCACCGCCAGCCCATTAATCTCAGCCCCCCTTCATCTCTGTTATTGATTGGTCGAGTCTTTTTACCAGCACTGCTACTGGATGTGGGAAGTGCTGTCTGAAGAGAGAGCCATAATGCCCTTCGTGACTTAGGTGTATAATACTCCACAAGGTTGACCTGAACCTTATTTATCCAACATAAACCTGTTCACTTCACCTGATTAATTAAATTCATTAGAGCAGCCAGTTTGCAGGGTGTTAAACAGGCACCAGTCAGTGGTTGCAGAATATATTTTGCATATTTTGTGCTTGTTGAAAAGTGAATAAATGTGTGTATGTATGCGTTCCACCCACATGGCCATTACATGTGCCCCGAATCCATTGCCTCTACTCAATACAGTTTTTCCACATCCTGAATTAACCATGCTGCCCTGCTCCATTACCTTTAGGCTCTCAGGGGAGGATAAAGCAATGAGTGGATGAGAGACAGAGAGAGAGAAGGGTATTTTCACACTGCAGATCTCGTGTATTATGCAGGGTCACTAAACATAAGCAAGTGTTACTGTACTGGTCATTTTGAAAAGTCATATCGCTTCTGAGAAATAATGTGGCAGTTCCAATAGTTCAGTGATGCTATCAAATGATTCCCTGCCAAAAATCTTTTTCTTAATCAATATTTTGGTCCACTAAAATATGTAGACATACAAAAAAAAGTCCTTAAAACAAGATACATTTACTCGAGAAGCAAATTTGCATGAGATATTAAGACTTTCAGAGGATATATCTTGTCATGTACCATTTTTTTGGATAAAAGGGATAAAAATACCACGTAGGTTAAAATATATTGGTGTATGCCACATGGAGTAAATATTATATTGTATCATATATAATATTGTGGTGGTACTTCTAAAAATGGTACAAACATTATTATATTATATTATATTATATTTTTTACAATGTAATACTATGGCTCTGTTATATACAGCCTTACACTGGTACTTATGCATGATTAACAAATGCAAGGTCATTATTATTTACATGGCACTCCAAGCTACTTCGAAAAATACCATGATACAGGTTTAAAAAGCATGGTATTATGGCGGTGAAATGGTGTAATGCATTGCGTAAACATATTATTAATTTATACAAATTTATATTATATGTTTTTAATTCTTGCTGAAGAAATTGCTTAAAATATTTAGCAAAACTGATGCTGATTTAATTTTTCTTTTTTTAACAGTGTAATATTATGGTAAATTTATATATAGGCTGTTATTGATGTAGATGTATAAAGATGGTACATGTCCAAAAACATGGTATTACCATGATACTTTTCTGTTAGTAAGAGTTTTATGTGTGTGCAAGTTCATCTAATTTGGCTTTATTGGCAGTGGTGCCTACCTTCTGTGTGATTAGAGATTCAGTGAAAATTGCTCTGCAGTGTGTGTGTGTGTGTGTGTGTGTGTGTGTGTGTGTGTGTGTGTGTGCAGCTTGGGTTCAGGAGCCCTGTTGAGGAGGATCTGTTATACTCTCCCTAGAGCTTTGTGTTCATATAAGTCAATCTGACAAACAGAGAGTCTGCAGGTCCCTGCTGCTCTACACTACAGAAACCAGACACAGCACAAGGAACATGCTCTTCAAAAGAGTGTGAGAAAGAAATGAAGAAACGGACTATGGCCTTAGACCAAAAAGGACTAGACAAAACAAGACACAGAGAACCTCAGAAGTGGAGGAAAAACTGTTCATTCTGAATCAATATTTTTGTCTTTTTTTCAGTAAAATACCTAAAAGATGCATTTACTTGATGCTTTGCAATTTGAGACTTATTTTCAGAGGATATATCTTGAGATATTTTATAGGTTACATCGTATGTGTGCCTCTTTATTCACTAATTTTCATTTCATGATTGCATGCTGGTCCTATTAGGTGCCATATCACCATAATGCAGCTCCATTTACATGGAAATGAAAAATGAAATGAGAAAGAGGGTTGGTTATATTTGAACTGACAGATTTATATGTCTATTCACTTTTGATGGATCTGCATTAGTTTGCTTGTCTCTTATAGAGACATCCTCAGACTTTTATTGAGGTTTAACTTGCATGGATGGCGACTGAAGATAATGTAATTATACAGTGGGTAAAATGATTAAGGTAACATCACTGTGTGTTACTCGATAGGAAAGAGAGAGCAGAATGGTCTGACAATGCTAAACGGAGGGAGTAAGAGAGATCTAAGAGGCGATGAAAGAAGCAGGATTTCATGTTATGCTGGTTCTTTTGTGTGCAGATTCTTGGGGCTTGATTAGGAGTGTAAAACAGGCATTGTGGAGAATCTGGATGAAATAGGACCATCTTTCTGACACCCTCATGTGTTTGATTGGCAGTATAAAGCAACTGTCTGTGATGACTGTGTGACTGTCTGATTTATCCAGACTGCACACATGCATGCTCAGACATACACAAACACAATCTGTCAGTCAGCC
Source organism: Acrossocheilus fasciatus (assembly GCA_036784905.1). Lineage (NCBI taxonomy): Eukaryota > Metazoa > Chordata > Actinopteri > Cypriniformes > Cyprinidae > Acrossocheilus > Acrossocheilus fasciatus. Next base: position 20,301,487 of record CM071945.1, read on the forward strand.
TAATGTATTATTTTTGCTTTCACATGTATTAGAGATGCACAATTAATTCTACTTCCCTTGCATCAACATTTTCTATTTGCAATGGGTTTTTGCAGTGACTGAGTATTATAATTGATCACAGATATGGATGCACATGAATGCAATGATGAATAGGTATTTAAATTACTACCGCTCAATTGCTTGGAACTGGTACGTTTTTTTTAATGTCTCTTATGCTCACTAAGGTTGCATTTATTTGATATATATTACAATAAAAACAGTAATATTGTGAAATTATTATAATTTTCATTTAAAGATTTATTTTTGTCATTTTCGCCTTTTTTATGATAGGACAGATCACAGCTGACAGGAAGTGAAGTGGGAGAGAGATAGTAGGGCAGATCGGGAAAGGTCCTCGAGTCGGAATTCGAACTCGGGACACCTGTAGCGCAACGGCGCTGTATGTCAAATTATGTATGCTCAAATGAACATTAACACAAATTTTTAATATTATAAACATGTTTACTGTCATTTTTGGCCGTTTCATGCATCCTTGCTGAATAAAAAAATATTAATTTCTTTAAAAACATGTTTTACTGACACCAAACTTATGAACGGTAGTGTAAGTAAAGCTATAGCAATGACAGCCACTCCTAATGAGCAAGGTTTAAGCTGTCTGATTCACACATGTGTGTTGTAATTTTCACTTTTGCGCAGTTCTGTAACTCTAAATTATTTTGGATTTGCTCTTTTTTACATTGCACATTTGAAATGTAGATAATCTAAGACTCTCTAAGAGATCTACCCAACTTGAATGTTTCCATAATCAACGAGGCTTAAACACCATGAACTAAGAGAATGAGTGATTGCATAAAACTTATGCACTTAGCTTATGAATATTATTCATGTGACTGGTTCGTAATTAGGCACTAATTACTAATGAGAGATCACGACTTGATGATTGTGTGTTCATATATCAAAACGAGTTGTCACTTTATGTGAAAAGGCTTTTGTTTGCACTTTAGCCAAACAAAATTAAACTTCTAAAATATGATTTTCCAAAAAGTTGAAGAGACCGAACAGAAATTTTCAAGCTACAGTATAAACCTATTATGGATTGCATATAGGGCTGCAACGATTAATCGACATTATCGACAACGTCGACAATAAAAAATTGTCGACAAATATTTTTGTTGTCGAGTAGTCGTTTGATCCCATATGACCTAATGTAAGAGCCTGCAATACTGTGGTCTGACCAGTGTGGCGCTGTAGCGCAAGACTGTAATTCAGCTCTCCTGGATGCAATTTAAGAGAAGAAGACAGACATAGCGCTTCAGAGAAAAATGTATCAGAACTAGAGCGGCGTTTGGATGAATATGTAAATATATATTGCGCGCTTTCCTGTCAGTAACGAAATAAACACAACAAAAACTGGCAGCAGTGTGAAAGCAGCAGTTAAAAATGCATCTGATTACAACGATGTAGATGTTTGCATGAGCTCTGCTGTTCAGTAACGTAACGTAACGTAACGTTACTCCAGTAAAGTCCGGTCACATCATGTTTATTTGTATAGTACTTTATGCAATAGATAGCCTTAATTCAAGCAGCTTTACGGTATTAAACATGAAAAACCAGAGTCAGTGTCGCTTTCAGTTAGAATTACAACTTGGTTTTCTGTAAAGCAACTCTATAGTGTGAAGCTAGCTAATGATAAAATATTTTTATTAGTGGGGAAAAAAATAATTTCATTAAAGTGATAGTTTGGTTTACAGAGATCAAAGCTTGATCTAGCTCAGGACTGTTTTGGTTATCATAAACCTATAAGGTATTTTAAGACATGTTGTGAATAAAATAGTTTATCCAAAGCGTCTTATCACTTACCTTTATTTTGTTTCTTATCTATATGACTTACAAAAGCAGAATGTGAAATATGTGTCATTCAGTTACTTTTCCACATAGCTAATTAAATGGTGAGAGAGTGTCTCTGTCTGTCATCTCATTTTGTGTGCCAAATACATCTATTTGTATAATGAATTGGTAACACTTTACAATAAGGTATAATTTGTTAACATTAATGTATTAATTAACATCAATGAACAATGCATTTATTACATTTAACTATTAATCTTTGTTAATGTTGGTTAACAAAAATACAGTTGTTCATGTTAGTTCACAGTGCATTTATGTTAAAAAAACAACTTGTGATTTTAATAATGCATTAGTAAATGCTGAAATGAACATGAACTAAGAATGAACAATACTTCTACAGCATTTGTTAATCTTAGTTAATGTTAACTAATGAACCTTATTGTAAAGTGTTACCAATTAATTGTAATTACATAATATGCTTTTCTAAAGCTGAAGTGACCTTTATTTACGTTAGAATATGTGTAACTTAATATTTTAACTAGTTGCAAAAGCTGAATAATCAAACAAAGTCTACTGATTAATCAGTGAAATAATCGACGATTAGTCGATTAATCGTTCTAATAATCGTTAGATTAATCGATTATCAAAATAATCGTTTGTTGCAGCCCTAATTGCATGGTCTAGATAATCTGGTTTTGAAATTTGGTTTTGAAATTTGATGAGCAATGTTTCAGTGCCTGTTTTTAGATTGCGAATTGATATCTCTGCAAATATGAGAAGTTTGTGACACTTATCTGAAAGTCTAGTGGAGACACATGAAAGATTACTAGGGGTTAGTTCTCAGTGGTAAATCTGAGATGCCAGAGACTTTAACAATTAGTTTACACAAACAAATGACAATTCTGTCATTGTTTGCTCGCCCTCATGTGGTTTCAAACCCGTATTTGCAATTTGAATTTCAGCGGGAAGTGATTCTGTTCTCAGATGGCATGTTATTGGCCACGTACACACTGTAAGTTTCAGGAGTGGCAACCACATTTAAATGCGGGTGTGAGTCCCGTAAATTATCGTTCCATGTGTGTACAGAACAGCAGTCACTCCCGCATTTGTAACTATAGCAACATTTTGCCGTCTTGCAGGAGTGAATAATTTAGCCATTTGATATCTGCCATCTTTTGGCTAAAGACTCATGTCCGTCGATTTTAACTAAACTACCGCTGATAGACGTGCCGCATTTTGTTTATGCTCGGGAGGTTGCTTTAGAGAGCGCTGTCTTGCAATGTTGTCATGTCCTCATATTTACAAGCGCTTTTAGGCATGTTGTTTGGTCTTAGCTCATAGAGAAAGGCTTTTCATGGAGTTAATAAAGCGGTCTGCTGTGGATATGAGATTTTTTTGGTGTTATAAAACAAAGCATTTTGTTGTTTTACTGTCTTTTTTTTTTTTTTTGTGTGTGTGTGTGTGTGTGTGCTTGTTCTAGTTTGTTTTGGGGGGGGGGGGGGTTTCTATGAAGGTCTGGCAACACTGACACTACCGCAGGGCTCGTGAGTGCAACTAGTCCCATGTCCCATGTCAAAATCAAAAAGATTTCTTTCAGTTATTTTCTTGCATCTCATACAGACGAAGACTCATTTCTGATGCACGTTCAAATACGTCATTAACAACTAGCTGTTCGGTTCAGTTCTGTACACACTGCATAGAATATCTGTAAATGCAGTTGTCACTACTGTATTTTCAAGAGTTAATGCGGTTGTCGAATGCGGTTGTCGCTCCTGTATTTTAGTGAATTATGTGTGTACAGAATGCGATTAAGGAGTAAAAGGTGAACTGACAACCGAATTTAGCTGCATTGTGTACGTGGTCTCTGTCAGTGTTTCTTCTTCTGCGTGTTGTATACTTGTGCTCAGTTAAGGCCATGGTGTGTTAGTGCTATTTGCAGGCCTTCACAGAAAGACAGACCAGCATCTGCTCCTGGAGGCGGGTGTGAGTCTGAATCTCATGCTGATCAAAGGTGTGAAAGCATCCACTCAGGTAGAAAACAGCCATTGCCATGCCAACGGCGGTGGGAGACGTGTCTTTGTACCACTCTTTTCCTCTTGTCTTCCTTTTCACTGTCACTCATTCTGCTTGGTTGGTTTTAAGCTTTCAGTATCCTCTGCATTATCTGTCACCTCTCAGACCCTTTCAGACCCATTCAGGGATGAAGAACAGGCCCCGGAAAACTGGTTTTACTTCTTGTGTACAGGTTTTGCTAAATAATTACACTCACAATCATGTTTGCTTTGCACCAGAGAATCTTTTATTTATTTATTTTTTGTTCCATTTGTAGGCCATTTGCATAGTCAGACAAACAAACACTATGTTAGTGTTCCTATTCATCTCTGTTGCAGTTGATTGACTGATTGTCAGGACTGCTATGAAGTGATGGGTACAAAATATGGTATAAATGATGCCTATGACAATGGCAGTAGCCAGCTATGAGGTCACCAAGGTCCGGCCCTCTGAAAATTTTTCATGTTCAGAAATAAAATTTGTTCTCTGAGTGACTTCGCTGTTTAAAGTGTCTGTATAATTAAGTTTAGACAGTTTGCAAGAATGTTCAGTGTCCGTGGTATGAAAATGTTCACTGGCGGAGTGAACGAGGCTTGAAAGAGTTGTGAGTGAGGGCACAGCCTCCGTCGTGTTGCCAGATTTGGACTTGTCTTTTCCACTTAATTTGACACTTTAGTGAGTTACTAAAGTGGGAAGTTGCTAGCCTGACTATGTCAGACTTCGTACTTCCGCTCAATTTCAGTTCGCTTCTGTACTCAGTCTGATATAGCAGACCATCTCCCAGTTTATCTCCGGCTCCGCAGCAGCCGGGACAACCAACGAACAGAGGGCGGGCTGAGAGCCGTGACGTAGACGCTAAGCGTCGAATTTAAGATTGTAGTTTAGGTGAGGGAAATCTAAAACTACAGCTGACAGGGAGACACGGGAGACATTCGCTCTGTTGTGGAGATTATTCCCGGCATTTGCCAACTGAAGCCCGAACAAGAAGAGTGTTTGGTTCACATTTTGAATGGAGGTGATGTTGTGGCCCTACTCCCGACAGGTTTTAGGAAAAGTTTTATTTATCAACTGTTACTGATCGTCAGTGAGAAACTGGGGAGGCCAAAGTCCGGCAAGGCGATAATTGTGGATGCGTAGATTTACTTCACATAATCTGCAAAAGTCGTTCACAGCCATCTTCACTCCGGTATTTTGCTCGATGGTTTTGTTTTCGCCACACACCTGTGTTTACAGTGGAAGTTCGAGGCGGCTGAGCCGGCGCATAGCATATGTCATAACCAACCGTTATGTGATTGGCTTATGGGTACACCAATGATTTTAACCTTCAGACAAGTGCCCGCCCACGAGAAAGTAAACGCTTGTCAATTATGCCCTTCCAGACTCTGTCTACAAAGCAAAGTGAAGTAGCAGAGTTTGGTATTACCAGGTTAGGAAGTTGCAGTTTAGGGTTAGTGATATCTTTATCCTATCTTATTTGCAAAAGATTTGAACTAATTTTGGTTTATTTTTATTTTTATATTTATTTTTTGGTTTTTATGTGTTCATAGCAATATCTGGCAACACTGCATCGCCGGCACTTAAACTGACAGTAATCAAAAAAATGCATTTATTTGATCAAAAGTACAGTATAAACAGTAATACTGTGAAATATTATTACAATTTAAAATTTACTGTTTTTTGTATTTTAGTACATTTTAAGCTGAAGTTTATTCCTGTGATGGCAAAAACTGAATTTTCAGCGGCCATTACTTCAGGCGTGTCACATGATCCTTCAGAAATCATTCTAATATGAACATTTTGTGCTTTGATGAATAGAAAGTTCAATAGAATTTATTTTAAATGGAAATCTTTTGCAACGTTCTAAATGTTTACTATCACTTTTGATCTATTTATTGCATCCTTACTGAATAAAATCGATTTCTTTCAAAAAAAAAAAAAAAACGTACTGACCCGAAAGTGCGAGAGTAATGTATTATTTTAATTAACTTACAAATATAACTTACAGTAATGTAAATACATTAAGAAATCAAATGTATGTGTGTTTTATGTATGTTTTCATGCCAAAATGTCTCTTTCTTTTATATAGGACATGTTGGCATAAACAATTCTTTGGAATCCAGAAAAGAAGCTTAAAGATGCAATCAGCTAGCTTGAAGCAGTTAGTTGGTTTCGTGTGACTCTCATTAGCATATTAGACAACACTTCCCTTATTCTTTTGTTTATTTAGACACATCACTGAACGAGAAATTCATATTTAAATGAGGATTTTGCAGTAATACTAGAATGCATTTTTGTGTTCGTGGTCAGATTTGCATATTTGCTTTTTAATGAACAAGCTGTTCACTATTAGGAGACGTAATGCTATGCTACTTACCTCTTTTCAACCATTTGTGAATAAAATCAGATTGACATAGGTACTTAAAGGGCGATTTCATACCTTAAAGCAATTTGGGATGAACGAGAAGAGAAGAGCCTGTTGATTACTAATTGTGCAACATGCCAGTAATGCAGAAAAGATTTTCACTTTTTTTTTCTTTTTTTTTTTTTCCCTCAGTAAATTCTTATTGCCAGAGGTATTAGAATAATGGAACATCAAAGAAAATGTGGAAATATCCTTCCCTCTTGCATCTGTAATTGTGATCATATTTAGTTGGACGGTCAATTTAGCATAATAATTAATGCAAAGTGTGCATTTGTAGAATAAAAAAAAATAGCATAGACGCTTTCTGTAAAGTCTGTTCAATGTTTTACTCATCTGCCAAAATAATATTATGCCTTTGAGGCTATTCATTTGGGGGATTTTAATGGCAATTATTGATATTTGTGATTTATTTTAAGTAGTTATATCATGTTCAGTTTAAAAACATTTTTTGGCAGCAGGTATATATTATTGGATTGGGGGATGAAAGTCCAGCAGGGTACTGACTGAAAGAGTGAAAGAAAATAGAGAAGACGAGGAATGTACCTTTAGGCCAGAATTAATAATGGAGGTATTTTGCATCATTGATGACTCTGTAAAAACAAAATGGAGCGAGGCTTGAATCAGACACGTCAGGGAAGACTGGAGGGAGAAAATGAGGGCTGAGGAGGAAATATTTCAGCTCTGCATAGACAAAATCTTGTCTTTCTATTGATGCTTCAATGTGTTTCAGAACTCACACATTTCTGTAGACTAGAAAAGTGGTGCAGAGGGAACAGACATTGGTGGCGCCTGAGTGCAGAATGCTTAGTGTCTGTGATCGTACGAAAGCTGACAGTAAAGAAAATGAATGTCACTCATAGCTGCTGGTTGCCAAGGAACATGAAGTGAGCCCGAAGTGACAGTAATTGAAACTGGCATCTGGTCGCGAGGAAAAAATAAATAGATAAATAACACATTAAAATTACTTTTATTATTCTTTTACAGATCCTGCAGTGGCACAGATGGCACATTTGTGTTTTAGTTTGTTTTGCAACCTGAAAGTCACAGTTCACCTTTTGACAACATACAGCACACACACACACACACACACACACACACAAACTATTTTAAAAATGATTAATCAGTAATTTTCTTATTTTTCATTGAAAAAATCTCGCGTATATAGTGAGATTATGCTTTTAAACAAGAACAAAATATTGTATGTAATTTTGCTCCTCAACATTTGCTGAAAATGTACTCAGCCTCATGCCATCCAAGATGTAGATGAGTTTGTTTCTTCATCAGAACAGATTTCTCTCCTGATTCAGATGAAATGACTGTTCCACTGGAGAAAGCAATATTATGGATAGAGGATTCATATTCACATAGAGAAGCATCTTTTCACTTCAGAATATGTTAACTGATGGACTGGAGTTGTGTGGATTATTGTGATGTTTTTTCAGTTGTTTGGACTCTGATTCTGACGGCACCCATTCACTGCAGAGGATGCATTGGTGAGCAAGTGATGCAATGTTAAATTTCTCTAAATCTGTTCAGATGATGAAACAAACTCATCTACATAATCTAAGGGTGAGCAAATTTTCAGAAAATGTTCATCTTTCAGGGGGCTTACTTTTTGCAGTGCTTAAAATGGCAAAATGCAAAAATAAATAAATTATGTTTTTAATAACCAATTTGTTCTTGCCTTTAAATAATTCAAATCTGAAGCAAGTTTGGCAGGTCAGACTAATCTTATTTTCTCTCAAAATCACCTCCCTGCTGACTTTTATCTAAATTGATCCCTAAAGCATCTTCAAAGAACTTCTTCAGCATTTCATCAAAGCATGCAGTCTTTTCATGGGCCAACCTATTGCTATTTAATCACAGAGATCCCTCAAATGTCACAGTTTAAAGGCAGAGCAGATTGCTGTGTGAGTTAGCAAAAATGAGGCAGCAAGCTTAAAAGAACCACTGTATGTCAAAATAAAGCCTGCGGACACTCGTATACAGCACAAACCCCAGGTGGTTTGGACCTGGAGTTATATTTGGCAAATAAATTGAATTTGGGCCCAAACACAGAAGAGTGACGCCACCTGCTACCAGTGATAGGAAAATAGAGGAAGACTGTCCGTGGGATTTCATGAAAAGATATCATCCTTTGAGAGGATTGTAATAATACATTTGCATCTCAGTGTGGGTGCATATGTGTGTGTTTCCTCAGCAAGTGAATATTCTTTTGATCTCTGTCCTGTGTTTTGTGTGGCAGTGTATATATTACAGGACTATCCCTATTTCCATTTCAGTCTCTTCATTGTTACCATGTGACCCAAATCAAGAAGAAAGTATCATGTACATCTGTGGAGCTGAGTGATTTTCAAGTGGATGTATGTCTGTGTTTGCATTTTATTGATCCTGTTAATGGAACCAGGTCAAAATGAAGCACACACGCTGGCACAGAGATGGTAATGGTGCTGGATAGAGGACTGAGGTGGGGAGGAACTCTACTCTTTTGACAGGAGCATCTTTCCTGATATTCACTTCATTTAAAAAATAAGTCTTGTGTAAGCATAAACATTTTATTTGGTTTTAAAGGTGAAGTGTATAATTTTGGTTTACCATTATTGGTACCAAATGGAATTGGAAAAATAATGTTTTAAAAAAGGGTTCCTGAACATGCCATTGGTCGATAGATAGATAACCACGCCCCAGACCCATATTGTTGGTTGTCATGCTAGTCTAGATCCTCATACAAACTGATCAGTTCTTTATAGGCACCACAGAGACACTGAGAAACCCTTGTGAAAAAGAAGCACACTTCAGCATGCCTTTAAAAAGAGTACTTATTGTGGAAATAATATATTTAGTTCACGGTGAAATTAATGTAATGTTTTCAGACTTAATTGCATTTTATGTATATTTTATATCAAATGCAGTTTGTTGAACTTTAGTGTTTTTTGATCAACTTAAGTAGGACTACATCTTTATATATATAACATCATAAATATGGTTAAAATGTACTGCCAAACAGACTGGCATTTGTGGTAAATTAAAATATACTTTCAGTGCCATTTCTACTGAAACATGTATTTAAAGTATATTTGTATAGTTTTTACATTTTGTTATGATGAAGTTGCCATTTCGTACATTTAAAGTAAAGTAAATCCAACGTAAATGTATTGTAATATTGAAAAACACTACAGTTAAAATTATAATTAAGTACTTTTATAGGTGCTTTATTATGTTAGTCAACATGTCAAAATAATTGCACTTCTATAAAACACAATAAATGATTATTAAAGCCAAATCATTTAAAATGTACTTTAAAGTAATCTTTTATTTTGACATTACAAAATGCACTTTTTACAAGTTAATAATAATAAATACAGTGTTAAAGTGTATGTTAAGTACACTTAAGTGGCCTTTTGTTTCATTAATATTATATTATCTGAAACTTCTAAGAGGTTAAGTACAACTGCACATTCATTACATAAGTGCACTTCTTTTTCACAAGGGAATGGCTTACTTGTTTAACTTTGCATATTAGACTGGGAAAGTATTTTTAAATTGAATTCACCTTCTATTAAACATTCTTATCTTTTTTTTCTTCTTCTTTTCTGTTATTATAAAATAATCCTGTTCTTTTCCATTCAAAGGAGCAGGTTTTGACTAGTCTAATATTCAAATCTAAAAAGCACAGTTCAGTTGAATGTTAGACTTTGAACTAAATATGGATGTCTTATCAACTGTACATTGGAACTGTTTTGAGAGTGTAAAGAAGATTTATTTTGGGTGAGCAGAAAGGCACTGATTCTGTCTGCTGCCTGCAAACATCATAAGAAACAAACAAACAAACAAACAAAAAATAACATAACAGTAGCTTTCACCAGCGGCAGGGATCCAGTATTTGGCAGAACAATAGTGAACTCTAACTGTGAACCTTACTTCAGAAATGGTTTGAGAAGAAAATCATACTTTAGGAGGTTTTAACAGTCTCTTATAGAGCTCTAATATTATATCCTCTTAAAGACTGTATGTTTCCCCAGTGCCACTTTGTTCTTATGAACAGTATTTGACTTGCATACACAAAGACATGCTATATGCTCATGAACTCATTCGAGGAAGTCACTGATTACTGGTTCATGAGATTACTATGAATTTTTACATTGCATTATAGAGTAGATTTTTCATGCTGAAAATTATTGGTGCCTTGCAAATAGACTAAACGCTCACCAATTAATGATTCAAAAAAGAAACAGAAGGTTCGGTTTGGCAAAGTCAAAGACTATGTCATAACTGGCAACACATGCAAGAAAGCTCTTAAAGCTCTCATCTGATTTCTGCAAAAGCTCTCAATGACAGCTATTGAAGCTAGAGGATATGTGCACTTAAATTGTATATACACTCTCAGGGGAAAAAAAAGAGGTACCCTTTCAAAAGATACTAATATGTACACTATAGGTACTAATATGTACTTTTAAAATATCAATATGTACCTTTAAGGTACTAGCTTTTGTACCATAGGGTATTGCCCAAGTGACAGCTTTTTTTCTGAGAGTGTATGAAGTCGTTGAACAAAGAATTGCAAAGGATAATATTCACTGAATAGATGTTTATCAGTATTGATACAATAAAGATGAAATTTACATACATAGTGGCAACTCATGCTTCTCACGAGTTGGAAAACACAGATGACAGTCAATATCAAACTTTGCATTCCCTGTTTCTTGTTTTATATCTGCAGTGTTCTTCCGAAAAGCTGCTTCTTTAATCACACTAATGTACTAGAGAGTAAAATTACTTGCATACGATTATGAAATAATCAGATTCCAAAGGCAAAGGATGAGTTTGAGAGCAAAACTATCCCAAACTCTTCCCCCACCACAGCAGCTTTCTTATCCTTTTCCCTGTAATTTGAAGTACTGGAAAGTAACTGCTTCTAGCCAGAAGAAAATACTTTCAATAAAGACCAAAAATCCAAATCATATTTTGTTAAAGCCACAACACTTCCTTATTTGTTATAAATGATCAGATTTACAGTCCAAATCGCCCCAATGCTTGTATATCCATTTTTAGTTTTCTCATTGAATTCCTAAGTGTATAATACTTGTTGTTTTTTCACTTTTTAGTCTTAAAACAACGCTTCAGAAGAAGCTCTGCAGTGACTCTGTGGACCTCTCTGGCATCCCTTTATCAACTCGCGACATACGGCATGTGGCGTATTACCTCCAGACCAGTGGGGGCGCTGTGATATCCGTGGATCTTAGTTTCACTGAGCTCCGGGATGAGGGCCTACGTCTACTTCTGCCCTTCCTGGGTGCATTGCTCAAACTCACAACACTGGCTCTCAATGGGAACCGTCTGACTCTTGGCATCCTTAAAGATCTGACTGAAGCCCTCAAAGATTCCAAGAAGTTCAGTTGTCTTGCCTGGGTTGACCTGGGCAACAATGTGGACATATTTACCATGCCACAGGTAAAACAACAGAATCTTAAAATCAATCACAGTCCCCCTTATTGTAATAATTACACTGAGATAAATGCTTTATTTTGGGTAAAACACGGTTGTACTACAAGACATGTTGCCTGCTTTATAAGAGGTACAACATGGATGAGCCTAGTAGGGCATCCTTGATGCTCCTGGAGCAATATTCGCTGACAAACAGTCATAGCCTTACTTTTGAGGCTAACCTAAAGTTAGAGACCCAAAACATACACTATTATTGGCTGGTTGTAATGTTGTACCAAGAACATCAAGGATGTTGATCCAGGAACATGTTCTACTTGGATGAATCAGGTTAAGCAAGATAAATATTTGTTTTATATGTTTTCACTCACCATTTTCAACTGGCAGGGTGAACCAGTTAATTAAAGTCCTATTTGGATGGGACTAGTTTTCCCTGAGGAGAAAAGCATCAATTTGTTATCATTAGTTGGTGCTTTAGGTATCCTGAACTAACAATGAACAATACTTTTACACCATTTTAATTGGTTGCTGTTAATTTCTACAGTATACACTTTACATATAAAAAATATATACACAAAATAACATTATACACACACACACACACACACACACACACACAAAATAATGCATTATAAACAAACATGAATTAACAATTATCAATAAAATTGACCTAGATTAATAAATTATAATTGTTGCTTTTTTGATAGTTCATGATACCTAATGCATTAACTGATGTAAAAAATTGAACTATATTGTGAAGTGTTAACAGTATTTTACTATTTGCTTCTCATTTAGTTTGACCTTTGTTCGAATAATTTTAGACCTTTTTAACCAACTTTCAATATTAAGTAACAGATGACCATTCAAGTACTGCTGGTATCTCATTTAATATTAGAAATACATTTGGTAAGGAGACTCCATGATTTTCTGTAACACCCACAATCCAGACAATATACACTCTACAGACATTATCTCAAAATTGTTTAACTGTTTCTACTCTGTTCTCAGCCTCTTCTGGTGGCCCTGCGTCGACGCTGTAGTCTAAAGAGCAGTCTGCCCACCATCTATGAGTACACAGAGGGTCAGCCCTATTGCTACCGCATGGAGAGCTCCATTGAAGAACCCAGCCACTATGAAGAAGAGGAGGATGAAGACGAGGAGGAGGAAGAGGACCTGGAGCCATGGAGCATCGGGGAACAGAAAAGTTCAGGTAGTTTTACCCTGCACCATTGTGAGAGGTGAACCAATCACGATCATTGTCTCCTGACGATGGGATAAAGAAAGAACGGGAGAGCGCAGGCAAGAGATCTCTCTTCTCTCAGTACCATTTCTCCCAATCAACACCTTTTACCATCTCCCTCCTCCACTGCAGCTCCATAACCTTCCCATTGCGGTTATGTGTGAACCAACAGCATCGCATTTAAAGAGCCAACTAACCACCTGAATACAGCAAACGGTGAAACACGCTGGGTTGAAACTCTCTCAAAGCTTCACCATTGACTTACTGTGTTGGCAGATGATGCTCCTTGACTCGAGGTGGGGGTTCATTGGAGGGGGCCACAGAGAGTTGCGTTAAAGATGCTTTCTTACGCCCCTCTTCGGTCACGAATGACCAGTGATGGACAGGAAAAAATGCCAATAGAAAATCCCAGAGTCAATCAACTGGCTGATGCATACCAACGGTGGATTTGAAGCTCTACGGACCCCGCTTTTAAATAAGGTATGGTTAGGAATTTTGTGGGGTCTGGTCAGGTTTGGTCGTATTTGTCAGTGTCGCATTGCTGAGGCCGTCTCTGCCGCAGCAGACCGGACCTATCACCACTCTGTGTGTGCTCTACTAATCTCCCAACAAAAGCCATGAAACCAGCTCAACAGACTATACAGCCGACCCACGTCACGTGACGCAAGCAAAACTGCTATGTCAAGACTTTTGCATTTTCCCCCCCTTTCCAAAATGTTCACTTGTGAATACCCACGCACCACTTGTCGTGTAGTTGTGAATGATGATACAAAAAGGAAACGCTGTTGAACTGCCAGCATCTAGTTTTTGTTGTCTGCTAATGATGAACAAACTATCTTAGAAGACAACAGCTATATTTCAGCAAAGAAACTGAAATATGTTGTATATGAGAGGATCGTTCATCTTTTTATGTTCAGGTCATCTTAAATATACCTCTTAAATATGTCTTGCTGTGTCATTGCAGTGCTGCTCCCTTTGGAATCGTCCATTGAAATATGGCGGTTCATTATGCTACATTTCTGTTTGGTGTATTTTAATATCTCAAGCGCATTGATTAATCACGTCTGGTCAACTTTACTAAAACTTTCTTAAATGTTCTTACCATCATGCTCGAAATACTCTTACCTGTAACACAGAGTTGCAGCAACACCCCATCTATTTTAAATCTAATTTTGGTCATTAATGATGAAATTAATGGACCTCTAGATAAAGAGCTAATGATTGTCCCATGGCCTTCAATTACCTGAGCACTTTAGTCTGTGTTTTCATCAGGTTTGTGACTGAAAAACTTGTTGTAGCGATGTCGTCTTGTAACATGAACATCTTTAACGTCTTTCTGAAACAAAAATGAGCCAAACAAATAGTTACTGTACTAACCAGCACTTAGTTGGGAGTAAAGCTCAGATGATCAAATAGATAAATGTCAAGTGTTATTTATGTGTGTATTTGTTTAATGTTATCTTAATGTTTTCTCAGTGTTGACTTCAGACTATTATATTATATGTAATATCCCACAACATGTGCAAATAACTGTCCATTTTCACAGGGCCTCAACAAATTCAAATGACAAATTGACCTCTTTCCAAAACTGAATATAAAATTAATTTGGACTATTTAGTACCTGTGCGTTTGCATTTGTTGTTTGGCTCTGTGTCTAGATCGTTGCAGTTACCTGACTTGTGATCATTTTATCTGGGATGTTTAACCTGCGTAATCTGTGTAAAGCTGTTACTCATAAACACCACGTTGGTGTCAATACCCACAATGCTAAGCAAGCTAATACACTCAGTGGCAGGTTATTGATAGAGGGCAGCTTATTTGTCATGTTTTATGTGTAAGTCTGAATGAGCTTTCTATGTCTGTGTCATATACTGTGTCCTCTTAATCTGTGCTTCAAACAGTTTATAAGACTGACTGTTCAACGCTTCTGTAATAAACTTTTATTAATAATACCATGGGTGTAGCGAAATAATACTTATTTATTTTTAAGATGGAAAATCGGTTTGAATGCGTTTGATGGTTGCAAGTGCCTGTGGGAGGCTGGTGAGGAACCCATCTGCTGATTGATGTGCTGGAGTTCATGCGGAGACACAGAGAAGTTTTTTATGATGGGGGTGAGACTAGGATCTGTGACATCCTGAGGGAATATACACACACACACACACACACACACACACACACACACACACACACACACACACACACACACACACACACACACACACACACACACACACACACACACACACACACACACTTCTAAAATGTTGAAGTAATAGCTGAAAAATTGAAAATTCTGTCACCCTCATGTCATTCCAAACCCACATTTGCTGGTATTTTTCCATGGAAAAAATAAATTTTTTGAAGAACTGTGATTCTTATACACTGACAGTTGGGGTGCGTTTCCCAAAAGCACCGTTAGCCAACTGTGGTCGTTAGTTCCATTGAACTGTATTCGTTACGACGAAACTTGCAACCATAGTTGCTTTTGGGAAATGCACCGCTCTTTATCTCCAAAAACCTACATAAAAGTAGTCCATGCCCAGCTAATAAAAAAACAGTGGGTAACATTCACGTGTAGTTTAAAAAATATATATATTTTTGAACGTTCTCTGAATATTGAAAACATTTTGTTTTTTAAATGCTTTTATTTTTTGTTATGGATATGCGAATGTTAATGAAACATTCTGTTTTAGAATTTTGCAAACATTATTGGAACATTAAGGCTGGAATACACTACACGACTTTCAAAATCTGACCAGCTTTTAAAATACTGGGCATCATACACTTACCGACTTTGTAATAGTCACACAGGAAAAACTGCCCATCGTAAACTAAACAACTGAGGATCACACACTACCAGACTTTAAAGTTCTGATTACAACAAACTCACACAGAAATGTGTGCCTTGTTGCTAGGAGACGCATGGAAAATGAAAGCAATGTGTTCTAAAATCAGCTCAAAATATCTCATTTATTTGATATCCTCCTCCAACTGGATAGATTCATAGTCTGAGGATAAAAAAAAAAAGACTGTAAATTGTCAGAAAATTGGGGCAAAAATTGTCACGGATTCCAGCCTTTACAGTTTTCTGAAGGTTCTGAACAAAGTTTAACATTTAAATTTCGCATAACATTTGAAAAAATGCTATATGATCGTCTAACTAAAATGTTACAGAAAAAATTGTATAAATACTGTTTTTGCGCTACAATTTTGAGACCAAAAATTCAATTGTTTTGAAAACTTTATTTCTGAATGTTCTGTTTCTGTATATATGTGTATTTTATTTATATATATATATATATATAATTTTAATTTTTTTTCTCAAATGTTTAGGGAACATTGCAAACATTATGGAAACATTTCTGTCACATCAATGTTCTCTGAACATTCTGAAACATAGAATATTATTAAAGACCAAACAACTCTGAATGAACATTTTATTAATTATAATTTTATTAATTTTATTACTGGAAGAATGTTTGCTCATAAGTTTGAGAGAATCTTGCACAAACCCTGAAGTTTTGAGAATGTTCTCTATCAGAGGGGTATGAGTCTAAGTCATACAGTTATTGTTAGGAAGAGACCAAATTATTTAGAAAAATCATCCCTGTAAATTTCAGATTGGATGTGGTGCAGATTTGACATCATTTGTATTTGGTCATAAGCCATATATGAGAACCATTGGCATTTGATGTCCAACCTCACACGATATGTAAAAAAAACATTGTGTTCATTAATATTTCTGTATTTTCTTTTGTTGTATGGTTTCAGAAGACTTGCAATATAGCACACAAAACACACAGACTGCTTTTCTGGTTCCTCTTTTGCTTGATTGAAATGGTCACTGTAAACTGTTTAATGAAAAGTATTTGTTTCATGTGTTCCACTGAAAGAAAACGAAAAATAACAAAGATTAAACATAACTGCATTCTTGCATAAGCTTATTTTATTTTTGAGAGTGCAGTTATATTTTGTCTTTAAAAGAAGAAAAAAAAAAAGAAAACTTGGAATGACATGAGGGCGAGGAAATAATGGCAGAATTTTCATTTTTGGGTGAACTATTACTTTAAATGATCCCTATTATAGACACGAAGCAGAATGCAGACCCAGTTCCTCTCAGTGAAGTTGAGCTTATGGTTCTTGTCAGTGTGTGTATATAATTGTGGTTATAAAGGGTGTGTGTGTTAAACATCTGTAAACAGATCTTCAGCAGTGTGTACACTTGCTTTCTTCACTGTGATCTCAAACAAGAAGTGCAGACTGTGCTGCTTTGTTACATCTGGTCGCATAAACAGTGATGCTGTAACAGCTTTCGAGACAGTCCCATTGAGGTCTTGGGAATTATGCATGTCATGGTCTGTGCTGGTGTGACAAGCATACAGACCCACATTACTGCAGAAGAAATAATACCAGAGTCCTCGTCTGCCACCCCATGGCTAAACAAAACAAAAACAAAAAATAATGGTTTAAAAACACGATAGGCCAGAATGAATATGAATTCTATCATATTCTTGTTGCTTGTTCCTGAAAGGACAGTTCATCCATGAATTATTTGTCATTAATCAGGCCACTCACCTTTGCTATCACTAACAAAAGTACCATTAAAAAAAGACATTTTGGCTTAGTTTGTATGATGTTATTGATATTCCAACAAGGAAATATTCTGCATGTAATGTTCATTCATTATGCTCGGTCTCGAAGGTTCCCATGGAGTTTTAGACCCAGCGGTGCACCTTATGGGGTCTTCTGTGCTGTCAAAGCAAACGGGGGCCCTTTTGATCAGAGCTCACAAAATGTCAGAGCACAGTCAGGCAGCGGTAACCCCACCAGGATGAACTTTGAAGCTTAAGACTTTACGCCTTCACTTGTCTGGACACTTGGTACATTTAGTTCTGAGGATGTTTTTCCTCTAAGAACATTCAGCTCAAATAATAACAGCGTGATAGACTGGCTGGGTCGAGCTGAATCTGTTAAACATGAGGGCAGGGAAGGTGATTGCTACAGAGTTGGCAGAGATGGGCACCAAACTCATTACTCTGTTCTTTGCAAAGACTCTTTGTCATTTGTGCCTCTGCTGTCGCATTAGTCAGAAGGATGAAGAACGAGTGTACAATGGCTGTCGCTTTCTAAGATATCTGCTTATGGCCTCATTGAAAAAAACAAACAAACAAAAAACAGCTAGAACAAATCAAAATATTAATGCAAAAATACATAATACTGGCAATGGACAGAAGCAATAGCTAAACAAAGGAGAATATTTGCCCCCCCAAGACACTGCCAGCCTAGACCTAAAGTATGCTATATACAGGGCACACTGTAAATACTGCATCTGTTTTTGATTGCTCTAATGTACATCTACAATCTACCTTCTACAATACATAGAGCATACTAAATACTAATGCTCACTAGTATGTTTTACAATGTACATTAATAACACTACATAGGCTAATGCATTATGAATTATACATAACAGCACATATTGTACTGCCTATCATATAGATTTCAGTTAGTTGAATTAAAAAGAAGCAAGTGAAATGATAGCAACCATGCAACCTAAAAGTGTGTGTGAGTGTGAGAGAGAGAGAGAGAGAGAGAGAGACACTGACTTGTCATGTTGCACGATTTTGCCATCTAGTGGACATGGACAAAAATACATTCTTTTATTTTTTTTCTTTTATTTATATATTTTTACATTAAATCAGCTAGGTTTAAATTGGTTATGGAAGACTATTTCAAATACTAGTGAACTTCCAAGTGCCAAAAGACTGTCTGAAGACCATTGCAGATAAAACAATAAAATGACATCTAACAAAACAACAACAAATAATTTGCTTTATCATCAAGACCGAGGTTGGTCCTCCTTTCTCCATATGGGTGTTTGGCACTGTAGTTTTGATAAACTAAAAGAAAAGAGTTTAAAATACTGGTTTTCCTGTTATGCAACTTTTGTGAAACAACATTCCTCAAAGGAAACCACAAAATTTTATGATGGATTTTAAGTTAAAGGCCAAAAAAAAAAAAAAAAGTATGTAAATTGAGAATTGGTAAGTATTTCAGCTCTTTTTAAATAGCATTGAATTAAATAGCATTTAGCTCTTGGCTAAATAGGCGCTCACATGAGTACCGGATTCTTGTATATGTTCCAAAATAACAGTGCACTTGTGTATCTTTACGATATTCTTAGTCTTTAAATGCAAAAATGTACACTACTTGACATGTTAAGACATTGTTCATGACTTTTATTCAGGAACAGTTTCATAACCAGAGACAATGGCAGAAATCTTTAGTAAACATTACTTTCATTAATCTGCAATACTTTGTTTAATACAAAAGAGCAACAATTACAAACTTGATTGTTCCGTGGTTTTCTTGTCACATGCCAGAAAAGTGGTTTGAAACATTTGCATGGATGGATCTTTAAATATTCCAGCTTGATTGTAAAAAGACATTTTAAAAGGTATTTTGTTTTTCAAAATCATACTTCTGTTCACAAAAATCCTAATTATAAACATTAACACATACATACAAGCACACAAAGCCAGGCCTTAACTGACACATCTTCTGCCAGGTTCATTCACATTTACCAAAATAACAGAGGATCTATACGCACTGAAACGTGCACAATGATTCACTTTTGAGTCTCTAAGTTTGTGCACATCATAGTTCCTGTCTCTTCTTCAATATGATTTTCCGCACAAGCGCTGTGGCTTCCTTTCGGATGTCATCTATGGGCTCCTCCGGCTTCCAGAAACGCACCACCTGGCCCTCCGGACTCACAAGAAACTTCCAGAAGTTCCATTTTGGGATTCTCTGTACTGAATCTAGAAAAAAAAAAAAACGATAGATATATATAAAACAATATTTCATTTAGTAATTGCCTCGATTTTAAACCAGAGGTTGTTATGATTATCTTTACTGCCGACTGAATTAACAGACAACATTTTTGAGTGCTCAATCATCTAACACCCCTAAATATTCATACGTGACCCTGGACCACAAAACCAGTCTTAAGTAGCAATAGCCAAAAATACATTGTATGGGTGAAAATTATCAATTTTTCTTTTATGCCAAAAATCATTAGGATATTAAGTAAGGATCATGTTCCATGAAGATATTTTATAAATTTATTACCGTAAATATATCAAAACTTAATTTTTGATTAGTAATATGTATTGCTAAGAACTTCATTTGGACAAATTTAAAGGCGATTTTCTCAATATTTAGATTTTTTTGCACCCTCAGATTACAGATTTTCAAATTGTTGTATCTCGGCCAAATATTGTCCTATCATAACAAACCATACATCAATGGAAATATTATTTATTCAGCTTTCAGATGATGTATAAATCTCAATTTAAAAAATTGACACTTAAGATCACGATTAGTGGGAGTAGCAACAGCGGCACATAGGATGTCAAAATGGTGGCGACCACGAGGGGTCGCTTTCCCAGCTCTGAAGAATAAAACAACTTTATATACAAAAAAATATATGCCTGGGGGTTTAAACTCGTGTGACTGTACATCGTTCTCATGGCATTCATTTCTTTTTTAAACGTATTCATTTTCCTAGCAAAAAGTTCCCGAATGAAGATTATTCTCAGGCAAAAGCTACCTGTAATGAATCTGAACGCGGGCTCCGCCTCAGACCCCATTATTTTGATCTTGCTGAAGATGGGGAACGTCACACCGTAGTTGGATTTGGCGAAAGCCTCGATTTCTCGACTGGTGCCTGATTCGGTGTCACCGTACTGCGAGCAGGGGAAGGCGAGCACGTTAAAATGAGACGTGCCGAGCTCTCGGTGAAGCTCCTGCAGAGCCCGGTAATTCTGCTCCGTTAACTCGCTCCCACTCGCCACGTTTACAACCAGCGAGACCTATTATCAGAGACAGAGAGACCTCGAGTGAAAACACCGCTGCACGGGACACATCTGTACAATCACGCATTTCCAAAAGCCTCACAAATGATGTTAAACCATTTTAAACAAAACTTTTGTGCCTATGAGATCGCATAACTTACTTTCCCTCGATACTTCTCCAGTGAGACGGTCCTGCCTCTCGCGTCCTTCACTTCATACGAGTAGAAATCTTGGGCTTTTCGTGATTTTGACAGTTTATTCTGCAGTAGGTACAGTGAGCCCATACACACGGCCACACTCAGCAAGACCTTGATCAGTCCTGCTCTAGAAACTGATGATTTGGTGGGGTATCCCCCGAGAGCCTCCATGATGGAGGATAAATATGTGGAGGAATCCGGGTGAAAAACTTTCAGCCTGGTTCTCTGGAGCTCAGAGTAGTGGGCGTGTCGAACTGCAGGGGCGTGTCTCTTTATTTCAATTGGTTGAGAATGCTGTCAGTTTCAAATAAGTGGGAAAGTGGAGCCGCTCAGTACCTCAAATTTGTATTCATCCGTCCATAATGCTCTTTTATAATCGCCATGTAAGTTCTTTTGTTATTTGTTTATTTGAAGATCTGCTAAAAAGCCCAGAATCTCAGAGACTTGCAAAAAAAAAAAAAAAAAAAGAAAAAACATAAAATAAAAATAAACATAAAAATGTGATTGTAAAAAGATTGTATTGCTATTTCACACTTTTTTAATCAGCAAAACCTTTTTCAGTTGTTAATTATATTTTTTTATGTTTAATGGGCTTACTGTTAAACACAATTGTGATGTGATGATAATTATAGCAAAAGAACAAATTTAATGTCCGCACACTGATATAGCAGCAGCATAAAAAGTATTATTGCAACGTTTCAACCAGGGGCCTGTTTCATAAAACAAGTTTACCAAATAAGCCAGGCTTTTTTCAGTTAGTCTGACTTATTGTCAGTTTTATTTGGTTCAAAATAAGTCTGACTAACTGAAATAAGCCTGGCTTATTTGGTAAACTTGTTTTATAAAACAGGACCCAGGTCTTCGTCAGGCACAAATTACGTGAACTGAAGTAATGAGACGCTAGGGCTGCGTTCAACTCCTGTCCTAGGAACTGTTACCTCAGAATTAGATCTACATTATTATTTTGCCTATTTGTCACGATAAAATGTAAATCATGCCCTGCCTATAGCGTCTCATTTTAGCAAAGTGGGACACAATGAATGTTAGTGCCTTACAGTATATTGGCATAGAGAAGGTATAAAAACTGTCAAGGGTAAGATTGGGTAACATTGTTGCCAGTAAGTTACTGTAAAAACCCTTTGAGATGTCTAACAGTGCACATTGTGATATTTAGGACAAATCAGCTGGAAGTGTTTCTCGTCCTCTATTTGCTGTAGATCACAGTGTCTATAGATCCTCTGTTCTTGCTCTGTCCATGTTTGTCTATGTCTTCCTCTCTCTGTTTTTAAATCATGGTTACTTAATCTGTATTTGGAGAGGATTTGTCTTTCTTTAAATGGTTTAATCAATAAATAATTGGCAAATTTAGTGGTTCTGTTTAGGGTTGAGTAGCATTGGAGTTTATTTTGAAGGTCAAAGTGTATTTTTAGAGATTCATCATGAGTGTCTTTTAGATTTTTGTCAATTTCTTTAATGGTTTTGGGGTTGAAGCTGTAGTCAGTGAGGAGCTGGGTTTAGCTGAAGAGCGAGTGTGTTTAGAGGATGAGATTCTGGTGAAGTTTCATTGGCGAGGAGGGCTTTATATCGGATTGAATCAGGATCAGATCGATGGAGGTGATGCCAGAACTGAACACATCTCTTCTGGATCTCAATCTTAAATGGGTATAAGCCTAATTCAGCTCTGTAGGCATCACTGGATGTACCTCTATGGACCCCTAAAATGTTTTTGATAATTTCTAGTTGTAGTTTTATCCCAATTTTTCAAATGTATTACTGGTCCCCAAATTTCACTCCCGTACTGTAGAATTTGTTTAATGATTGCGTGATATAATTTAATCCATGTTTTAATCAGTCATTTTAATTGACCAAACTGTGATTTGATGGCAAAAAATGCCCTCCGTGCAGTGCAGTCGAATGAAGAGCGTTGATGGGCGCACTCTCGCTCTCGCTCTGGTCGATGGGTGCACGGGCGCGTTCTTCCGGGAGAAATGCCCATATAAGGAGTTCCACCCTCGTTTACGTCATGAAGAGCCATGATCGAAAAAACTCTCAGAAACTTGTACAAACCCGGAAGTAAGATTTTTGGCACAGAAATACTCTGTTATAAGTCCTAAAAAAATTTTTAAACTTTGTCCATGCTTAGCATGAGAATCCAACTCTTTTAACAGTGTAAACAACTCTGAATGCATGAAACAGCAGTGTACCCCACTTTAACTCTTTATGAGTGCTAGACTGTAGTGACTTAGACAAACGCACAGCAAAGTGAAACTAAATAAAAATAAAAACTGTAAGCCCACACACACAAGACAAATATCCCTTGAAACAACACAATCATAAAATTAAACCACAATGAAAAAATAATATAACAATATAATATAAAATGATTGGTCAATTAATGAATCCATGAAATTAGTGTATAAATGGTTAAATGATTATTTATAAATGTAAATCAATTTCACATCTAAATCAGTTTAGATGTGTTATGATCATATTTTGTGCTCTGACATTTTATACTTAGTCCAATGATCCATCAGACATACTGAGCTGTTTAATTGTTTTTATTTTTTTTTATTTTTATTTTTTATCTTTAATGTATTTTCGGTATTTTATACGACAGTACAAGCAATACATTGATTTATAACACACACACACACACACACACACACACACACACACACACACACACACACACACACACACACACACACACACACACACACACACACATGCACTTTTAAATAAGGTAATCCCCAATCTGATCTGTGTGTTATGAAGACTGAAGAGTGTGTTATTGTTCTCTACAGGTTGACTTATTTTGTAGTATCACAGATGAAGGTTTTGCTGCTCTGACTTCAGCTCTGAGATCAAACCCCTCACACCTGAGAGATATGGATCTGTCTGGAAATAAACTAGGAGATTCAACAATGAAGCTGCTCTCTGATCTAAAGACTGATCCACATAATAAACTGGAGAAACTATCATACTAATGTGAGTATATTTTTATTTAGAGTTCAGACAATTAAAAAATAAATGGCTAATAACTGACTGCTGTGTGTTTCAGAGTGTGCTTGGTTTGCAGTAAATGCTTCTCCACACAAACTCTCCTCTGCAAGCCCTGAGAGTTTGGGATGCTTGGAATGTGCTTTTGAAAACACAGATTGTGTCAAACATTTTCAATTTAACCAATTTAATTTGTAATGAGCATCGTTTATTTCATCTGTTGTCAAAAAAAGTGAAGTTTTAAGGTCTCCATGTGCTCTCTCTATATAATTGGTTTTATTTTTTATTTTATTTAATACTATTAATAATAATGTTTTTAGTCTATTAACAGTAGACACCGTGTTTGAGTTTCTCGTTCATATCTCTGGCTACAATATGAATATATTAATATTTCTGCCTCTTTTTAAATGGATCTCCTAATGTGATGTGACTGCAGTAATGTCTTATACTCCATATGTGACTATCTGTATGTTTTATTGTAGGACTCTCAGTATTTAGATGTCAGTCCAGATCATAGAGGGGTTCCCAGCTCTTGAAAGTAGTTTTAACCACTGGAGCTCTGGACCGGGAAACCAATACATGATTTCAACTGAGGTTTCAGCTGTGATTAACATTTTGATGCTAACTGTGGCCCACAGCACACACCTATTGAATCATCATCATCATCATCATCATGGATCACTGGCAGCAGGTGGGAAGTTTTTCAGAAAGTTTATGCTATTCTGAATCACTGAAACAAACTGAGCCCAAAAAAAGCCATAATTTTGCTCAAATTGCCACTCCTGTTCGTTCTTCAAATTAGCTTTTAGTATTCTTATTACTGAAGTTCATACATTTATTTATTTGCTAAATCTCTGTAAGAATAGTTGACTTGTTTGGCAGCAATTGCACGTTGAAGAAAGTGAGCAAGAGAACTGAAGTGGTGAAATCTGAGAGATATTCAGACCATTTTGTGTTCTTCACTGGAGTTTGAAGCGATTAGGTGTTATTTGTTTCTGATTCTATGGTACTTACTTGTATACAGCACTCAATGTATTTGTAAATACAGAGCAAACTCTGTTAGGCTTGTTAGGCTTCTCAGGTGGAGAAAGTGGACAAATCATCACTACTGTACACAAGACTGTGTAACATGTATATTACAATAAATACAAATAGTGAGTAAGTTTCCTGTGCTACTGCTCCCATGAGGACGCTGAAAACAGACCCATGTTCTTCACTATGGGTCAAACCTGTGCTGATAGAAAATTCTGGGTAAATGTTCATGTTACCGTAAGTGGAGCATCTCACAAGAGAGATTTCCATGAGTTTATATAGAATTTCTGCAACTGACGTAATAAAGTGTTATTCTCAAATCTTATTTGAGAATGTCAGTAAGCAACAAACTGAAAAGATAGAAGTCTTAAAAAATAGACAAGTAACCTGACAGATTAATAATTTGTATTAGTGCAAGTGTTCTACATTGTAATAGATTTATTTTGCTTAGTGGAACCTTTAAAGGTAATTACTTCATCGATATTTTATGTTCATGCTTTAATTAAAAAAATTAAAACAAAGCTTGTATCACAAATTATTCACTGTACAAAATCTTTACAAAAATACCACAATAACCATTGTTTTTACCAATAGTTGCAACAAATGTATGCAACAAACATGCATAATCTTCACTAACAAAGTACTATGGTATATTTGGTAATATCACTAGTACTTTGAAATAGTCCATGTTATTAATGTACAATGGTATTTGGTATATGGTACATGATCAAAAAACATGGTAGTACAACAGTACTTTGTTAGTGTTGGTATTACACATTGAGAGATCCCATATGAACACATTTTTACAGTATTGAATAACGTTTTACAGTACTATCTTTAGGAACTATTATTTTGGCTTTAAAGACAAACACATTTTACATACATTACACTTTTGGATTATGCATTTAAAAATCCACAAACAACTTTAAATGAGCAGGACACTTAAAATGTTTTTTTTTGTTGTTGTTGTTGTTGTTGATGCAAATTTGCTTCCTTCATCCCTGCATGTATAATAAAATGGTCAGAAAATTGTTTTTACAAACAAAATAACATTTATTTCCAGTATGCACATGGTACAGGAAATGGCACATGGTTGTCGTTCATCAAAACCAGCAGCTGAGGTTTCCTAAAGACGATTGACCGCAGTCATCCCAGACGATGGCAGCTCCTGATCCAGCAGGCGGAAAAGCATGGAGCATTTGTTGCGCTGAGAGATGTTCCCGAGAGTGTGATGCAAGCGTGCCTGTAGGTAGTGTATGTCTCTCATACGCTCTTTACAGTCAAGCTGAGAGAAATACACAGCTGCCTCATCCAAAGTGTGCACGGCTAGTTCCACAGCTGCAGGAAAGAAAAAAACATTCCATGAACATGAATTATGACATGAATACAGTGAGATGGGTGACAAACGTGACTCGGGCAGTACCAGTCAGTCTGTGTTCCTGCGCAGCAGCTCCTGCTAAAGCCATCTGACAGCGAGCGGCCAGCAGCAGAGCTCTGCCCTTGTCTATCAGAGACCCGTGAGCCAAAACCGACTCCAACACATCCTGCACCAGTACAAGAGCCTGCTCAGGGATCCCCAACATCAGCTGTGAAGAGAGATGATCAATATCAGACACTCCTAGTGGACTATTGCACTCTTTCTTCATCTTTTAGAAACAACAAACACACAGGTGTACTTAAAAACACTTCAATTAATTCTTATTTCAATGAGTCTTGTATGTTGGTGTACCTGTGTAAATGCCAGGTGTAACAGCGTCTCTGAGGTCAAGCTCTGCAGGTTGTGTTGACGTGACAGAGCAAGAGCCTGTAAGAGTAACGGCAGAGCTGTTGCAAAACCAGACGAGTCCCAGTGAAGTTCTGCAGAGGCCAGCATCACCCTGCCACACAAACACACTGAAGAGTTACATACTGACAAGAGAACAACTGCATGTTCAACAATATTTCAAATATATATCAGCAATTTGAAAATATACACTACAGGTGCATCTCAAAAAATTAGAATATCATGGATAAGTTCTTTATTTTTTGTAATTTAATTCAAAAAAGCAAACTTTCTTATATTCATTGCACACAAACTGAAATGTTTCAAGAGTTCTTTTGTTTTAATTCCGATGGTTATGACTTACAGCTTAGGAAAATTAAAAATTCAGTATCTCAAAAAGTTTGAATATTTTCTCAAAGATCATTCAAAAAAAGACTTACAAAACAGAAATGTTCAAGATCTCCAAATTAGGTTTAATTATGCACTCAATACTTAGTTGGGTCTCCTTTTGCACGAATTACTGCTTCAATTCAGCATGGCATGGATGCGATCAGTCTGTGGCACTGCTGAGGCATTATTGAAGCCCAGGTTGCTTTGATAGCGGCCTTCAGCTCGTCTGGATTGTTTGGTAGGATGTTACTTATCTTCCTCTTGACAATACCCCATAGATTCTATAATTGGGTTCAGGTCAGGCAAGTTGGCTGGCCAATCAAACACAGTAATATCATGGTCAGCAAACCGCTTGGAAGTGGTTTTGGCAGTGTGGGCAGGTACTAATGTCCTGCTGCAAAATGAAATCAGCATCTCCAAAAAGCTTGTCAGCAGAAGGAAGCATTAAGTACTCTAAAATCTCCTGGTAGATGGTTGCATTGATTTTGGACTTGATAAAACACAGTGGACCAACACCAGCAGATGTCATGACACCCCGAATCATCACAGACTGTGGAAACTTCACACTGGACTTCAAGCAGCTTGGAATCTGTGCCTCTCCACTTTTCCTCCAGACTCTGGGACCAACCGTCAAGTCAGTAATCTTCCCCATAATTGTGGGTGCATGTTCTAAACTAGCCCAGGAGGTACCCAGTATTTATACTCAAAATATAATCAAACTATAATCATGCTCAAAATGGAATATCCTCATTTTTTGATATTCTGAATTTTTAATTTTCCTAAGCTGTAAGTCGTAACCATCAGAATTAAAACAAGAAAACTCTTGAAATATTTCAGTTGGTGTGAAATGAATCTATAATATAAGAAAGTTTGCTTTTTTCAATTAAATTACGAAAATTAAAGGGGTGGTTTACTGCGATTTCACTTTTTTCATTTTAAATAGTGTGTAATGTTGCTGTTGGTGCATGAACAGTATCTGCAAAGTTGCTGCGCTGAAAGTTCAACGTAAGCGGAGATATCGTCTTTTAAAAATCAGGAAGTTTAATGCCTACAAAAACGACTCATACGGGACTACAACGGACTACTTCCCGGGTTGCATACGAAATAAACCCATCAACCCCTCCCTCCGGAACATGCAGAAAGGGGGCAAGGCCATGTTCTGCAGCTTTGTCGCAGAGGAAGAGTTATAGTGGAGAGTTGTAGCCATGCCGTCGAAACGGTGTTATTTTCACCCAGCTGTCAGGTCTTCCGTGTTCGGGCTTCCTACGGACACTGTAGTTCGTCAACAATGGTTAAAATTTATGTTTGATTATGTTCCTGACAATCACAATCCTAATTTAGCTCTCTGTGCTGCGCATTTTACGGAAGACAGCTTCCAGAATCTACACGAGTTCAATGCCGGATTCACACAGAAACTATTACTAAAACATGGAGCAGTTCCAACTTTAAAACCAGAGGCAGCAGTTGTTGGGCCACAACCTGTAAGTAAGATTTCATCATTTTAAATGTATTTGCTTGTATAATTTCAGACGTAATGTTTTAGTTTTATCAAGGACGTAAACAAATGCCAACGCTGGATTTAGTAGCCAGTTAGTTAAATCACAACACACCGGCCCAAATAACCAATCTGAGCCCTTCGCCTGTTTCTGAGGGAGTGGTTTCATAGAATCAGGAAGTCAACCAGTTGTTCAAATGACAGAGGAGAAAGCGGCTTACAATAAAGGTGAACTATATGAAAAATAAGGCGTTTTTAAAAAAACGAAACACGAAGACATGTTATACTGCACCCCATAAACATAATCAAGCAAAGAAAAAAGCAGTAAACCACCCCTTTAAAGAACTTTTCTATGATACTGTATTTTTTTTAGATGCACCTGTATATTGCCAAAAGTACTGGGACACCCACTTCTAATGAACAGGTTTGACTACTTTAGTAATTTCCATGAGTACAAATCTTAATGTTTAAGCATATAATGATATTCTAGGGAATTGTGTGCTTCTAATTTTACAGCAACAGTTTGGACAGGACCCTTTTCTATTCTAACATGACAATGCCTCTGTGCATAAGACGAGGTTCAAAAAGAAATGATTGATTGAGTCAGTGTGGAAGAACTTGACTGGTCTACAGAAAGCCAAGTCCTAAACCCAGCTGAACGCCTCTGGTGTGACTTGTACATACACTATATGGACAAAAAAATATTGGTACACCTCCTTCTTTAGAACAGAAAAAGGCACTTCCAAAACTGCGTCAACAAAGATGGAAACATAATTACTGTATTCAAAAATTGCATTTCCGTCTCGGTTGCAACAGTTTTGGAAGTGTCTAAAATGACTGCACCCATATGTACAAGTCATTGGTGTTTGGTAATGAGTTTTTGGCTCAATCTCTGCATTTAAAGTCACACCAGAGGTGTTCAGCTGGGATTAGGCCTTGGCTTTCTGCAGACCAGTCAAGCTCTTCCACACTGACTCAATCAATCATTTCTTTTTTAACCTCACCTTATACACAGAGGCATTGTCATGTTAGAATAGAAAAGGGTCCTGTTCAATCTGTTGCTATAAAATTAGAAGCACACAATTCCCTAGAATATCATTATATGCTTAAACATTAAGATTTGTACTTATGGAAATTACTAAAGTAGTCACACCTGTTCATTAGAAGGGGGTGACCCAATACTTTTGGCAATATAGTGTATATATGAACTGTCCAATTAAAATGATTTATTTTCCATTTCTCCTAACATACATTTTTTTAATTACAGATTTTTTGTTGCAATTATAAATATTGCCAGCAATAATTTGATTGAAGACACAAACTGAGTTGAATTTTGAATATACACACACATATCTATTATGATCCCAGAGATATCATAAACTCACACCTGATAATCATCTCTGTGTTCTTGCTCTTCTCACACTGCTGCTGCAGCTGCTGGAGAATCTTAGAGGCTTCAGTCGTTCGATTCAGAGCTTTCAGCAACTGCGCTTTCCTGAACAGACAAGCACATTAGCAATCACTTGTACATGTTAGCCTACTAAAAGAGTATAAATCTGCAGCTATCTACCTGTACAATCCCTCAGTGCTGTTTAAGGCAGAGATAGCTGTGACATGGGGTTCAGCCAAGTGGTATTTCCCATCATTCATAGCCTTCTCAAACTGAATCTTTAGATCACACAGCATCCAGAGCTGTTAAAAAGAGAAAGCATGAGAGAAAAAAAAAACATACTTAATTGGAGCTGCTGCTGATCAGTACTTGAGCAAGCCTGTATTTTGTTCAATAGGCTTACTTTGGCATGCTGGGTATGAGGAGGAAACTGCTGCTTTAAGTGTTTCATGATGTCACTCACAACAGCATAAAGGCCCTGAAGATGGAAAAAAAAAAATCAATTAAAAAAAAAAAAAATCAACAAATTTTAGCACACAATACATGAAATTTGTGTTCATGTAGTTGTGTGGGAGTTCAGGTACCTGCTCAGCATGGAGTTCAGCCAGATGACAGAGAGCGACGGCAAAGGCCTCAGTGTTGTTCTGCTGCACACTAAAGTTCACCGGCTCCAGACTGTTCATGTTCAACAGGAGCTGAGCCTGCTGCCGTGCCATAGTGCTACAGAGAACACAAAGAAATTCTGCTTAAATTACATCAAACCTGATAAACTCTGCAGAATGGAAGATCTTACAGTCTGTTTAAAGCAGGGGTGTCAAACTCAGTTCCTGGAGGGCCTTAGTTCCAACACACGCACCCATCTAGGCTGCATCCAAAAACTTAGGCAGCTGACTTGCTGCCTCGCAGCCTTATGAGGCAATGACTTTGCAGGCAGCATTTTTGCACGAAGGCACCTCACGAAACTGATTTCGGACAGGCTTCTGAGGCAACGTGACGGTTTAATGATCTACAACAAAACAGAACGAGTTTTGGTGATAACTAAACGAATATTTAATAATACTATAATACTAATTTCTTGCTAGAAATAACATCAAAAATGCAAAAAGGTTAATCAGAAATATACATTTACACACAAACTGACCACCAAACGCAACTTTCAGAGGCCATCTTTATTTTTTAGCTCAACCGTCGCGGAATAGAATGCACAGCACAGGATTGTGGGATATCAAAGGCAGCGAAGGATACATATATGGATCGATCAGATGAAGGTATCTCATGAGACAGGAAGTGAAGCTAACTTTGGATTCGGACGTGCCTTGATGCCTTCCTACCTTGGAATGTGTCCTCCGAAGGCAGCATTTTTCAGTTTTCGGATGCAGCCCTAGTTTTCAAATAAGCCAGAAGGACCTGATTAGCTGGATCAGGTGTGTTTAATTAGGGTTGGAGCTAAACTCTGCAGGGCTGTGGCCCTCCAGGAACTGAATTGGACACCCCTGGTTTAAAGACTGAAGGTTTCCAGAATCTGTGTTATCTGACCTCTTGCCATACATCCTCCATATAGATGTGGTCTGTGCCAGACTGATTTCTATCAGCTCAGAGAGGCTTTGCTTCCAGTGCATGATGTCGGTTCCTCGCAGGGCGTCCAGCAGCTTGTTGGCCGGCATGCCCTGTTTTGCTCCCTGCTGGACCAGAGACTGAATGCCTAGAGATGCCAAATACTGCAAAACACAACAGGGAGTGTTAATTATTTACTTCATGGTATAATGACCTTGGCTTGCAAGAGATTAAAATGCAAATGCCATTTCTTATTGTCTACTGAAGGAAACAAAACATGGCAAATACTTAAAAAAGGGTTTAAATGGATCCATTTTAAAGAGTTACTTACAGGGAGACAAAAGTGAGCTGCAATTTTCACAGAATCTTCAGTTAATACCACACTATCAGATCCTTTCATCTGTTCCAGTGTGTAGAGCCAACTCTAAAATCAAGAAGAAAAAACAATAAATTAATATAATAAATATATATATATATATATATATATATAAATAATTATTTTTTCAATGATAGCATATAGTATACGTAAAATGCATTATTAATCAAATGGGAGCGATTAATAAATCCCTTTCCACTATTTTAAAATGGAAAGTGGATTTTGCATAATAGGGATGCATATGATGGTCTGACATCAATTAATGTCTAATATTGCAGATTTCAAAAATCAGTTCATGCTCATTTCACTTATTTACCAGTACTTTGCTGTCATCTAAAGCTCAATTAAAGCATAATTTAATTAAATATTTTACTATTAATTTTGAAAATAGTTAAATATACCATACAACTTAATTTTACATATTTTATTTAAATATACAATTTCTCATATTTTACATTATAATGGTGTGATTCACTTGTCGCATTAAAAACACCCGATTTTAGTATTTAGTGTTTTATTTTAAATTTATTTAGACTAAATAATATAGAAATTGAATACTGACTATTTACTGGTTACTGGCCATGAAAATAATAATCAGCTTATCAGCCAGAATTTTAATAGCGATGCATCCCTGTTGCATATATCAATAGTGAAAAAGAACCAAGAAACTGTTCTTACCAGACAGTGTTGAAGACACACGTGGTCATTTGCTTCCTGTGCAATGCGGATTGCTTCCTGCAGAGCCAAATCAGCCTGTTGACTGCACAAACACAAGCACAAAAAGCAAGTATAGTTCAGTTCAGAAGATAAAATTCTGTCTGCTCCCTCTTTTCCCACCAAAAATAAAATGCTCCTGACACAACGCAGTGCTCTAAACATAATCTGGACAACTAATACACACTAGTGTCCGAAGCGACAATGCAAGGTTGCCAGATTCAGGACAGCATAGCGCAAACTGCGGCCATAGCCTTCATCTCCGTTGCTCTTTCCTTCTCCTCCAGAAAGAATGAGGCGGTCAAAGTAGTGCAGGAGGCTGTGAGTTGAGATGTAGATATCCTGCACTCGCATGCTGTTCAGATAGCTGAGGTAATGCTGTGGAGAGACAGAGAGAGACTCAGATATATTAAAACAAGCTTCATCATCTGTTTTGTGAAAGGAGGGATTGTAGCTTACAGCTTCAGCAAAGTCAGGATTGAATTTGAGAATGTTGTTGAGCTCGTCCTGTAGTTTAGCCGGCGACATGGCCTTGTTTTCATCGTTCTTAAGGAGGTATGCCTGAGAAGAAAAAACAAGACAAAAAAAAAAAAACACGATTACAATTAAATGGTGTAAAATGTGTTAATGAAAGTCAAGCCTCTTCTAGGTTATAATAAACCAGGGTCAGAAATTAATCAGGGTTTGGGACAAAAAAAAAAAAACTGTACCTGCACAATAAATTAGATTGATTATGACAACACAGTCAAATTTAATAAGGTAATCATAAAAATTACCCTAAGAAGGTTAAAAAACACAACAACAAAAAAAAATCAATTCCAGGGTGCAAATATTGCCCTTAATAGAAAAATTAATTCCTGACTCTGTAACAAACCTGTCGTGCAAGGAAGTACTCTGCTTGTTTCTGAGATAAAGGGCCTCGGGTCTCGTCAGATCTGATGAAAACAGAAAATTAAACCCTTGTCATATTCAGTCTAATTCAATTAATACAAGCCTGATTGCACTAATAACACAAGTAACATGTTATTCCTCTGACCTCAGTTCGGACTGGTGTAGAGATGCTGTGTCCAGCTCGTCTTTGTCTATGCGCTCAGCGCTGGGATCTTCATTGCTGGTCAGCTCCATGTCTTCAGAGGGCAGAGCGGACAGTTCGGGCTGATTGCCACGACGGCAGTACTGCTGCAGGGACTTGTACAGCTTATACACCTGACTGAAGGACAGTTTATTGTAGGCCAGCAGCATCTGACGCATGAACAGACCTAGAAACAGAGAGAGAAAGTTATCAAAGGTTCAGGGGCAGATTCACAAGACAGTCTTCAGAATAAAGCTCTTCTTAACTACTGTTTTCACACTCTAACATTTATTGAAATGAAGGATAATCTGTATTGTCAAAATACTTCTTAAAATTGTTCTCATTTAAATCTCACACATTTTACATTATGATTTTTTTTTTCCTATTTAAAAATGGGTGTACATATCTGTTGTTTTAAAAAAGTATGTAAAAAAAAAAAATCTTAAGAAAATATTTTTAGAATTTCTTAAGAATAATTGCACTCTTAAAGCCATTGCACACCGACTCTTTTCTTATGCAGATTCGTCATCCTTTCCTATCAAAATGCTTGCTACGGATGCGAAAACGCAGAAAATCGAACGTGATCTGATTTTTTTTAATGACGGACTAAAGTTTCGGAGGCAGTGTGTAAACGTGACTGACACAACATGAGGTCGTATTTATTTTTAACGTGTGAAAATGTCAGACTCGGTGTACAAAGACCTTTACAAATGTCTAATATTATAATCTAACAACTTCCTAGATTTTTCTTAATATTTGTGTGAATCTGGTCATAGAACTCTTAAATTGGGAGATATGTGATAGGAATGGTGGTTATGGCTCTGAAAGAAACACATATTCATACCAACAACACTAGTTTTGAATGCCTCTGAGTCACTGAAAGCATTGGGAAGGATAGTAAAAAAGTGCTCCATATCCTGCAGTTCTCCATCAGCCATTAAAAACAACCTGAAAAACAGTAGGCGATGGTTTAATTATAAAATATTCATAAAATTAAATCTGACTAAAGCTGAACAGTTCTTTATTAAGAGAAGACACATACCTGAGTTTGACAGCATTGACCATGCGAAGACAGCACTCCTCTACTATCTTCAGAAACTGTTCCAGAGTCAAATCTGGACCCTGATCATCACAAACACAAATCAAACACCTGCTGTATAATTTTATCAAGAAACACACAACAAGCCTGTGGACCCTTGTGAAAAATAAGTGTATTTGTCGTGTGTTATTTAATATCACATTTAAATACATTTTAAGCTGTACTAAATTGCAAATTCATTACAAATGTGAAAAACGAACATATTTAAATACATGACACGAATTTCAGGAAAATAGTAGTTAACACAAATTCTCGTATGTACATTGAAGTCGAGAAGTCAATATGAATATTATTATATATTTATATAAATATTAAAGACGTCAAAAAGTTAAACGTACTGCATTTAATATAAATTTAAACGACTTTACTATTACATTACTACATTAATATTTAAAATACATTTTTATTTAACTTTAACGGACATGCCAGTGTTCAAGAGAAGCCTATAGAGACCGCTACAAGAACACATGAATCATAACGTTACCTGTTGTAAAGGTAGGATGAGTTTGTTCAGGCGTCTTCTATCTAGAAGCGCCATTGGTTTGGTTGTGGACATCTCATACAGTAAAGCTAATACTGCGATCTTGTAAGGAGTCACCCAATCCTTTATACCGAAGATATTGGCATGAACAACCCCATTTGTCATCATGGGGTTGAAATACAAACTTTCATGCACACTGGCCATGGCCTCTCTGGACTTATATTCCTCGAAGATCAGCAAAATGAAGTATATCGGTGCAGTAAATTCTATAATTTAATAACCACAATAACTACGCTGTTGTGGCATAAGCTAAAATAATCTAACCTACATTATATTGATAATATGGTAAAACATCAACGGCGTTTCAGATGCAATAATGGCAATTTGAAAGCTTTCTTACATGTGTAAATCTATAATAATAACCGCTGTGTTTGCGGCATTAGGTTAGTGATCATAGTGATCATTTGCTAACAACCTGACGGAGACATTTCTTCAAAATACCCTCCAGTTCCGTTTACGTTTCAGGGCGCGGTGTAGAGCACAGACGAATCGATTATGTTTTGGTGCGATTCAGTTTTTTTTTTTAACAGTTCATTTCAATGAGTGACAGCAGTTAACACCATGGTTAACACGGGTCGATGCGAGTCGGATATGTAAAGGAGTTAGCAGTGAGACAATATATGGACATGGAGTTGTTTAAAAATATATACAGATGGATCAAAAGATCCAGTGTCGAATCGAATAGCTTCAGCTGTTGTTATTCCTGAGTTAAATTATACAATAAATCAAAGGATTACAGATAATTGATCAGTCTATACAGCAGAGATGATTGCAGTTATGTTAGCAGTTCAGTGGGTGGAGAACTTGAATCATAAAAATGTGGTAATATGTTCAGATTCATATTCAGTGTTAACAAGTATGTATGTATGGCAAATCAACTTCAAGAGAAGGTATAGAAATCCTTCACTTTTTAAATAGATCACAAAATCAAAGGAAAAGTGTATATTTTTTATGGGTTTCCAGCTCATGTTGGGGTGGAAGGAAACTAAAAGCAGATTTTTTTTAGCTAAGAAGACATTAAAAAATACTTAGTATTCCTTTAAGCAAATTTGAGGTAAAAGGAATAATAAAAAGAGCAATTAAAGGCTACTGGCAAGAGAGGTGGGGAGAGAAAGGGAAGACACTTGTACAGAATTCAGAGAAGTAGGTCATGAGAGAGTGGTTTGTGGAAACAGGAGGAAAGATGTGGTTATTTCTCGTCTCCGTATAGGTCATACGGCTCTTAACGATTCTTTAAATGTTATTTGGAAACATGAGTCAGGTTTATGTAATAACTGTAAAAAACCAGAGACAGCAGAGCATGTTCTGTTAGAATCCACCAGATACAGAAATGAAAGGTTAAAACTAGAAAATCAAATTAAGTCTATAAGGTTTAAGTGGATTGTCAATTCAGAAATTATTAAGAAATTCTTTACGTTTTCAAGGTATTATTAGAATTTGTAAAGGTCATAAATTTAATTAATATATATATATATATATATATATATGTACTACTATACTCCTCAGTGTTGCTCCACACTCCATCTCAGTGGGTGGCGGAAATGCACTGTAAGTTAGTTTGCCAACCGCCAATAAACTGAACGAAGAAGAAGAAGAAGAAGAGTCGGATATGTGCGAAAAATACGTTTCGCGGTTGAATGAAACTAGAGACCGATTTAGTCCGATGTGGATGAATCGTTTAAACCAGTTTTATAAAATCGATTCAATAGAATGATAGAAAAATCCGACGAATCGGACTGTTATGTTTTAGTACGCGATGCAGAGCGCCGATACATCGATCCCGTGTCGCCAAGAGAACGAGAACAAGCTCTGACAACAACGTTTTTACTTATTTGTCAACATATAGCTTATTATAATTTTACATACTTATAACGCAGATAATATTTCTGAGACAAATACGTTAATCTTGTTTAATGGCTGAATCAGGTGTGTGTAACTGTAAATAAAGAAGAAAGTAATTTTCATTTTACATACGGTAGAGGTCGCCCATGTTTAAAATATTTATGTGGCATGACATAATAAGATTTTCACACGGCAGGTCTATGTTCAGGTAAATTCACAGAGAAGAGCAGTGTTGCTAGCTGGATTCACACTGAACCTGAAGGGGACTTGATAATATGAATACATCTTGGGAATTTTTTGATCTGTTCACAAACACTAAAAGAGGTTCAAAAACACAGTTTGGCAACACATTTATATCACTAAACAACAATTCTGATTCTGATCAACACAAAACCTTTTATTTTGACTTAAGTTGATCTAAAACTACTGATCAATTTTTGATTGTCATCTGTTAAAACAGCAGCAGTGACCTGTGACTCAAGTGACACCATTAATTATCCAGTATCAGTGTATCTATTACTAATAAACATTACTTAGGTGCTATACAACTAAATTCATATTTACCACTAATTATATTTTATCACAACTTCTTATAAGCATAAAATATAATTAGTGGTAAATATGAATTTAGCTGTGTAGCACAATGCTGTTTTTTTTAGGTTAATAACTTTAGGGTAATAATATCGGGGGGAAATATTTCTAAGAGGCCAACTAATTTCACCTGGGATCAAACAATCATGCTAAAATTATTAAACCACATGAAAACAAAGCGATTCCATTCCATTAAGTGTAATAAATGTAGCATAAACTACTCTCATCCCCATGCACGAACTTCCGCTGCACTATTGGAGGTAAGAGATGATTGGCTGTTTGGTATTGCGTCACAGGGTTTCCACTGCTGTGATTGGCTGAAAACGCTTCGTTACAGTTGCATAGCGATCCTGGTGCGGCTGTAGACCGCGACTGAAAAGGAAGAGTTAGCCGTTCACGAGCAATGGCCAGGCTACTTTAACATACAACTGGGCGACTCCCCGCGGTGTCTTGGAGTTGCTATGAAGGTACAGTCATTTCTCATCATACTCGCCTAGTTTTTAACTTGTTTCTGTATTGGCTGTGTATCATGCGATAGCATTAATAATCTGCTGCCTTTGCCATCAGCTCGATAAGAAACAACTGATTTCCAGTTTAGCATTTCATGCATATTTGCGTTGTGTGATTTTGTGCATTGGTGACATGTCTTAAATAAATATGTATCAATCAGCATCTAGCAGTTAACATCATTTATGTGTTGAATATCAGTATTCCAGTGTTAGATGCAATGCTCATTAATGTGGCTGTTTGTTTTTAACTCTTCTGCTCTCATGTTTTCATTTGTTGGGAGGCGAGACCCAGCAACAGGACCGATCCTTCACTGTGCCACACAATGACACAATTGGGAGTTGATTATCATGTTGGCTCCCTATGAAAATAAAAACACCATGGTTACTCTCTGTTGAGTGTCACTAAGAGCTCTGGCTGCAGTCATAAGTCATTTAAAGCACACTAATCTCTTGTTATGGCTTAGCCCTATTCCCATCCGTCTCTAATGGGATTGATCCCAGTCAATGGGAACTATTTCAGGGCAGGACATTCTGAATGACCCAGAAAATGTGGGATAATAAGGCACAACAGCTCAGACTTACTATTGTTATCATGCACAGTTGCAGTTTTTACATTTTAGAGTCTTAATAAGTGTTACAATATATTGTGTCACAATATATTTAATTACAAAAATGCAATACAATGTATTGTGGATAGGAATGTTGGCCTTTATTTACATATAAACAAAGATCTTTGCACATACAAAGAGTGCATCAAATATCAAATAAATAAATTTAGAGGCTCAAACATTTGAGCTCCCATGTGTAATAAAGTTGGCATGAAATGGAAGTTGTGATTGCCTTTTATTCCCTATTGTATGGGAAATTAGTTTGAGCAAAGATTCTCATGGTGCATGAGTTCACAAAATGTGCGTGGATAAATAATTTATAATATTAACCTGCAATAATCTAAAGAAGTAGAATAGTCAATTTTGATTTCACAGTGACTTTAATTATTCTTAATAAATTGCATAAAATGCATTAATAAATGACAAAAAATTCAAACTTTTTAGTGTACAGTGGGGGGAAAAATGATTTGATCCCCTGCTGATTTTGTACGTTTTCCCACTGACAAAGAAATGATCAGTCTATAATTTTAATGTAAGGTTTATTTGAACAGTGAGAGACAGAATAACAACAAACAAACAAAAAAAATACAGAAAAATACATTTCAAAAAAGTTATACATTGATTTGCATTTTAATGAGTCAAATAAGTATTTGACCCCTTCACAAAACATGACTTAGTACTTGTGGTAAAACCCTTGTTGGCAATCACAGAGGTCAGATGTTTCTTGTAGTTGGCCTCCAGGTTTGCACACATCGCAGGAGGGATTTTGTCCCACTCCTCTTTGCAGATCCTCTCCAAGTCATTAAGGTTTTGAGGCTGACGTTCGGCAGCTCGAACCTTCAGCTCCCTCCACAGATTTTCTATGGGATTAAGGTCTGGAGACTGGCTAGGCCACTCCAGGACCTTAATGTGCTTCTTCTTGAGCCACTCCTTTGTTGCCTTGGCCGTGTGTTTTGGGTCATTGTCATGCTGGAATACCCATCCACGACCCATTTTCAATGCCCTGGCCCTGACGGTACATGGCCCCGTCCATCGTCCCTTTGATGCAGTGCAGCTGTCCTGTCCCCTTAGCAGAAAAACACCCCCAAAGCATGATGTTTCCACCTCCGTGTGTGACGGTGGGGATGGTGTTCTTGGAGTCATAGGCAGCATTCCTCCTCCTCCAAACACGGTGAGTTGAGTTGATGCCAAAGAGCTGGATTTTGGTCTCATTTGACCACAACACTTTCACCCAGTTCTCCTTTGAATCATTAGCAAACTTCAGACGGGCTGTACATGTGCTTTCTTGAGCAGAGGGACCTTGCGGGTGCTGCAGGAGTGCAAGATTGCGTAGTATGTTACCAATTGTTTTCTTGGTGACTATGGTTCAAGCTGCCTTGAGATCATTGATAAGATCCTCCCGGTTCTGGGCTGATTCCTCACCGTTCTCATGATCAATGAAGCTCCACGAGGTGAGATCTGGCATGGAGCCCCAGTCCGAGGAAGACTGACAGTTATTTTGTGTTTAGACTGAGATTACTCCCTTTAAGAGAGTGCTCCTAATCTCAGCTCTTTACCTGTATAAAAGACACCTGGGAGTCAGAAATCTTGCTGATTGATAGGGGATCAAATACTTATTTGACTCATTAAAATTCAAACCAGTTTATACCTTTTTTAAAATGCGTTTTTATGGATTTTTTGTTGTTTTTGTTCTGTCTCTCACTGTTCAAATAAACCTACCATTAAAATTATAGACTGATCATTTCTTTGTCAGTGGGCAAATGTACAAAATCAGCAGGGGATCAAATAATTGTTAGTAGTCACTGTATGTAGTCAGGGACAGAGTGTAAACATGTCCAATCATTTGGACAATTTTAAATTTTTATTCTGTTTATAATAAACTACCTATTGTTAACGGTTTATCATGAGAGAATTGTGTCATGAGGTCAGTATTGTGTATTGAGTCATGACTTGGGTGTGTTGTTATACTCCTACTCTTACTAGAAACTCAGAGGTTTGAAAAAGACTTATTGAAGATCATTTTGTTTTCTGTGCAGGCGGGGGCCTCGTCCATGTGGGCATCATGCTGTGGTCTGCTGAATGAGGTGATGGGTACCGGGGCCGTGAGAGGGCAGCAGCCAGGTTTTGGGGCAGGTGCGGGGCCGTTTCGTTTCGCTCCCACTGCAGGATACTCCACATACCCGCCCACCAACTCCACCAGCACCAGTCTGGTGTGTCAGGCCTGTGGACAAGCCTTCTCTGTCTTTAGGAGGAGGGTAGGTAGACCTGCACACCTGCCACTGCCATTCGATCGCATTTGCTTTGCACATTAAACCTAAAAACATTTATTAGTTTAAAGAAACACTTTGACAAACACAATTTTCTTTGTAATGTTGGCATATGTCCTACTGAATCAGGAAGGACAGGCTTGTACTTGTTTTAAACTAAATTGGAGTCACAGTCTGACAAAAATAGTTAGTGGGTGGTATTAAGGAAAGGGATGTTTTCATTCTGTATATCATTTGATTTGACAAACATTTCTATGCTACCCTGCATGCAAGATGAGTCCTCAATACTTTAGGCCTATTTTCCAAAGAAGACTGCATTTTTAAAATCTACTAAAAGTTTATTTTGCCAATTTTAGGAATATATTAACACATATAGATTACCTCAAATTTAACTTACATGAACTAATTTTTGCAATTAAATGTATTCTAGATAAAAGTTATAAATAAATGCAGTTAGTAGAAGATTTTTTGATAGCTTTCCCATAAGTAGGACTTAAGTATGTCTTTGAAATACGGTTTAAATGTACTGCTGACTGTATCGAGCATTTATGTTAAATTAAAATTTGATGTAATTTCAATTGTCTGTCATTTATTTGTAATTGCACATTTATAATGATGAAGTTGCATTTTAGTACATTTCAGATATATTTACTTTAAAAGTAACGTTGATTAACACACGAGTTAAAATTGCAATTACTTTAGAATTATAACCTTGCATTTTATCCTTTTGATTGAGCACAGACTCTCTCTTTTTCTCCACTGTAGCACATCTGTTGTGACTGTAAGAAGAGTTTTTGTTCGCTGTGCTCGGCACTTCAGGAAAACCTGCGCAGATGCACGACTTGTCATCTGCTGAAGGGCACTGCATTCCAGCGTCCCCAGCTCATGCGTCTGCGTGTTAAAGACTTGCGGCAATACCTAACGTTACGCAACATTAACACTGATACCTGCAGGTACTTTTGCACAGACATTAGAAAGTGAGCATTATTAATAATTGGGTATATTATGAAAATATTTTTAGTGTTTTTGAATTGTTTAAATGCTTTCTTAGGGAGAAGGAGGACCTTGTGGATTTGGTGCTTTGCCATCAAGGGGCAGAAAGTGAGGATGATCCAGACACACCCTCTCTGCAGTCACGCCGCCTGTATAGCCCACCGCCTTCAAATGAAGAGCCCACTTTCCCTCTCTCAGCACTCTCTCCAACTCAAAGAGAACCAATCAGTAGTAGCAACAGCTCAGAGTCCACCAATCAGGTTTGTCCTGTATACATCTGGAATAGGTAGTGATTTGTCTTATTTTAAAAACTTTAAGTTGTTCGATATGCAGTCTTACAATAAAAGGAATACTTATATGTTGACCCTGGACCACAAAACCAGTCATAAGTGTCAGTTTTTCAAAATTGAGATTTATACAAAATCTGAAAGCTGAATAAATAAGCTTTCTATTGATGTATGGTTTGTTATGATAGGACAATATTTTGAAAATCTGGAATCTGAGGGTGTAAAAAAATTCTAAATATTGAGAAAATCGCCTTTAAAGTTGTCCAAATTAAGTTCTTAGCAATGCATATTACTAATCAAAAAACAAGTTTTGATATATTTACAGTAGGAAATTTACAAAATATCTTCATGAAACATGATCTTTACTTAATGTCCTAATGATTTTTGACATAAAAGAAAAATCTATAATTTTGACCCATACAATGTATTTTTGGCTATTGCTACAAATACAAATTTTCTATATGCACTTGACTCAAGCTTCCTATTTGTGTCAAATGAACTGAAAGTAATATGTTTGTTTTTCCTTAAATTACTTAATTTGTATTCCATTTTATTAATTTAATAACTAAAACATTACACAATTGAAATAAAATTGTGAAATGTTATTTTTCCCTTAGATGATAACTGTACAGCACTAAATTGAACATGCAATATGACAAAACCCTGTGACTATAATAGCATATTGCAGTTTGAAACTTAATACTTACTGTTTATGTTCCTAACTTCCTACTAAGCAGGAAGCATATGCTCAGATACAAGAGCAGTATAGTATTTCATGTCAAACATGGCCTCTTCCTCAGCTGATCCAGGGAGCAGAAGTGTAACATTAGTTAGTTCTCAAAAGGCGTGTGGCAGAACTGGTTTGCACACTTTTTGGCTTTGGGAGTGCACTTTATTCCATTTATGTCTCTATTAACAAAAAAAACTGAAATGATGCCAAACTTGAAAGATGCTTCTTACTTGTTTACTTGTGGCAGGAATCCTTGCTAAAGCTGTAAGGGCTTAGCATGGATGGCTAATTATACTCTTTCTGTGTGAACATTCCTTGCTGATAGGATATTGAGGACTCCACTTCAGTCTCACTCCTTAACCTTGACCAGACAGAACACACGCCTGAGGTGAGTTAAGTTACACATGGTCATATCCGGTAATTAAATATAATAATTTCTTAAATTGCATTGACGATAAGACTATAATGTGTTTTTTACCATCAGGTTAGTCCTCAGACTCGGCGGCGGGCTAGAGCTTCTCTGTCAGACCTGTTGTCTCTTGATGACGTGGAGCAGCTGACCGTACGGCAGCTAAAGGAGATCCTGGCGAGGAACTTTGTGAGCTTCTCTGGCTGCTGTGAGAAGTGGGAGCTGGTGGAGCGCGTCAGGAGGCTTTACCGGGAGAACGAGGACAATCGCAAATCTAGTGAGTGCTAAATGCAGAGCTGCACTTACACTGCTCCATATATACAAGCAACACACAGTCTAAGATTAACTTTTTGACATAACTGCCAACTGCAAGAAAAATATTTTTGAAAAAATATATTGTTCCTAATTTTTTTTATTTTTTGTTTGTCTGTCAGTGGAAAATGTGAGCAACCCCATCACTGCAGGTAAGCAATTACCTCACTGTCTGACTTAAAGTTAATACAAAGAGTGAAAATGGCCTTTTTAGGTGTAGGAGTTGATTTCATTAATGATCAGCTTAGGTTTTCACAGTAAATGAAGTTTGATTATTGAACTCATAGACGAGTCTAATAGCTGTGCTTTGCTCCTCCCACTTAAGTGGTAGCTTATCCCCCTCCAATCTGCAATGGCGGAATCGGAGGTAAGGCTTGCGATTGGTGGAAATGTTTCCTGGTCACACCCACCGGTGCACTGAAGTTTGTGATGTCAATGCACTTCAAACCCCTTCCCTGCATGGCCACTGCCAGATAGCATGTGCT
The DNA here is from genome assembly GCA_036784905.1 of Acrossocheilus fasciatus. NCBI lineage: Eukaryota > Metazoa > Chordata > Actinopteri > Cypriniformes > Cyprinidae > Acrossocheilus > Acrossocheilus fasciatus. Next base: position 20,346,005 of record CM071945.1, read on the forward strand.
CTTAAAGAATAAAGGAAAGAAAAAAATAGTTCCATTGTTTATACTGCAATAAATGATTAATAATGCATTTTACTGGTATGGTTAATGGTCATAAAAATGTATCTTGTGTGATGTTTTACCCCCATTATACCATTCCATCTGTGCCCTTCATCAAGTATTATGATGTTGTATAACTAGGGTTCAAATAAACTGCACAATGCAAGAGTTGGGATGTAGTGATGCACCAAAATGATTTTTTTTTTAACCGAAACTGATACTGAAAATAAAATTTTGGTAACTAAAAGTAGGTCATTTAGTAAACAAACTCTATTGTATGCTATTCAGAATGTCATATTCACAGGCGATAAACTAGATGTTAAAGTTCTTCGCCAACGAGTTGCTTATTTCACTCTAACAAATTTTACATTCATGTTATTCAAGCATCATTTCTGGTCACGGTAAAGTGTGCCCACTTTGCTGACCTTTTTTCTTATACACATTTTGTGTACGAAATAGATGCTGACAATCAAAACACTTCATCGGAAACGCGCTAACTGTTTCAAATAATGATTTCGGTCCTCCAAAAATTTGTTTTTCTTTTTGCCATTTCAGCTGAATATTTTTGTTGCCATAATTTGGGTGCATCACTAGTTGGAGGCATTCAATTTGAGTGGTGGCCATCTTTGGTTGTGTTTGGTTCATCATACAGGAAATGAACCCATTGATTAAAGTCCAAAGTATACTTACGTTTTTTTTTAGGCGCACAGTCAAACGCTTAGCCTTTCATAGTACTCCATTTGACAGTGTGCGTGAACGCAAGTGCTCGACTTGTGCGCTACAAAGATTCAGCCTTGTACAGTGTCAGTGCTTTTTCTCTTTAAAAGTTACGAGTGATAAACATGTATTTATACGCGTTAAAACTTTTTATTTTTTTAATCCGCTAACACAAGCATTCGTCAATACGGACATCTATTGTTTTTGCCGTCTTGTTGTACTCGTTTTTTTTCCCGATTGTAAAAACAAAAATATTTAGTGCAAAAAAAGTAAAAAACAAAATCTATGTGTAAAAACCAAAGTATACTTTAGGCTTTACTCAAGATCCTGTCCTTACAGAGAGATTGATGCACCCCCCCCCCCCCCCTTCTCTCTCACTGCAGATGGTTGCAAAACCCAGTTATCAAATGACGACAACCTGTGTCGCATCTGTATGGACGCGATAATTGACTGCGTGTTGCTGGAGTGCGGTCACATGGTCACCTGCACTAAATGCGGGAAGCGCATGAGCGAATGCCCTATCTGCAGACAATACGTTATCAGGGCTGTGCATGTTTTCAAGTCTTAATACTGCTGGGAGAACATCCCACTCCACCTGCGGACCATTTTGCATTAGAGACTCAGCAAGGACATGCACAGCAAGTGCCCCGTCTTTACATCGGATCAGTGAGGAAGATAAAAATTCTCTGCTTAATTTTTCATGAAGTTTCAGGAAGCCTTCAGACAGTGGTCTGCAATGGCTTTGTCAATAAATGCTTCAATAAAAACATTCCACAAGCTCTTCAAAGAGGCTCTGTAAAAATATGCAATTGTTCAGCAGCAACACCTCACAGCCTTGACTTGATGTCCTACAGCTTTGAAGACATTCTGCTCACCTGTTACATGCGAGCACTGTGAGAAACTCTAAAGAATGAGAATTACTCAAATGTGTTCATCATCATGCACCATAACTCAGGATGGAAGGATCTGAATGTTCCTGTTGTTCTTTTATTTCCATTTTTGTTGCAATGTCTGTGAATGGGCTTTTGTTTCCCGTTTGGATTGTGTAGCCTCTTAGATTTTTGAACAAAGTTTTGGAGTTCCTACAAGTTACATTGTACCTCCTTATAACTTGACACTGGTACCATTCAGTCAGTGATTTCATAAGTGGCATAATGAACATGTTTTGTGGTACACAACAGGTCATTCTTCTCTGGATTCTGCAGTCCTGTTTTTTTTTTTTTTTAATCATATGACTTCCTTTCTTTGTCAAATGTCTAAGAACATCTGCTAGTTTCTCAGTCACCACTGTTCTTTGGTGTCATGCGACTTGGAGTATGTGACTGGAAAACCAGACTAGAAACCTGTTGTTAAATCAGTGTAAGTGGTGATAAATGAGAAGGGATATAACTGTTTTGTATGCAAAGTAGGATCATAAATGGGTACAGTGCAACTGTGAGTCAATATCATTCGAAAATGTGCATTTTATGTATGTGCAAAGTAATAATAACAAGATGGATAATTTAGGTGCCAAAAGATGCATTTCTATGTCTTCAGTGCACTTCAGTTGCTTTTCCATTGTTGTCAGTACTTGAATTAATGTACGTCAGAAAACCTTAAAAAAAATGAAATGAAAATAAGGATTCCACTTGAGAGAGAGATGCCCATACAAATTATCTACCCATATTTTGTAGCCATTTACTCATTTGTGTGATAAACCTTATTAAACGTTTGCATCATGGCACATTGCATAGTGCTGACAAGCGTCAGCTGCACAAATGAATGCTTCACTCAGACACCACAGCAATACCAGCCTCTCTTTTTGTGTGGCATTTTAGATTATTAAGGGATTCATGTAATGTTATGGTGTAAATTCAGATTCATTACATCCTTGTTTAACCTTGACATATATTTTATTCCTATGTATATGTATATGCCTATTCAGATAAGTTTATTTTTCTTAACAAAAAATAACTTGATATTTGTTTCATTTGGTCAGTTGTTCTGTTACTTTAATATATATAATTAACAAACAAGACAAAGCAGTATGTATGTTCTTAGTTACCCTTGTGATACTTAAAAGTGCTAAGAAAGATTTGTACTGCATTGTGATTCTTAAATATCAAATTGTTGTACTGTTTCATTAAGTCAGTTTTCTTTTTGAACATTTCTACTTTTTCACTTACACGTAAGACTACGAAAGTAATATGGATTACCAATGACTCTTTAACATTGAAAATGTTCCCTGCTTTAAGCAACAATTTAAATTTCATATTTAATTTAATACAGATACCTTTGCTTACAATGATGTACCCTTATTTTTTTGGAAAATAACTTCACTTTTCAAATGTCTCACAGTAAAATCTTTTTTTTTTTAATTACATACAAATATAAATAGCCGAATGTACATTAGAGTGTTTTAGATGGCGAACAATGCCTTAATTTATAGTGGTACAAGTATGGTGGCTTTGATCAGATGGCACGCTCCCTCTTTGTGATAGTCACCATCCTGAGACAAACTCACAATAATACACACTATTAAAATCATCTGTCACCGTCACAGTTACCATTACAATAATTAATCACCATGGAAGGAATAAAAACACATGATGACTTTCATAGACAAATACTGCAAGAATGTTCAGCAAAGTCTTCTTTGACCTCATGGAGAGAAAAAAAAATGCAGAACTACCTGATTGTGTTGAACAAAACTAAATTACTGAGCTAGCTGGAATACGTAATCAGCAACTTGTTTGGTCTAACACGTGTAGAACCACGCTCTACAGAGTCATAGCTATGAGATATACTGATAGCTGAAGTTTTGCCTGTTACAGCTGTGTAAAACAACAAAGATGGAATATGGCACTGTTTTATAAATAGACCTCAAAAAAAACAAATTTCACTTCTATATCTGCTCTGAGATTAGAACAGCAAGTACTTGAAGCAGTCAAAACTCGAGACTGAAAAATGCTGATCAGATTGGAATATTCCAATACTGATGACATAAAATGGACAGAGATATTTAAAAATTCCATTATATTAAAAAGAAAAAAATAGAGAACAATACATATACCCAGTACTGAACCAAATACAGCACAGAAATCTGAATTGATACATCTTTTATACAAAAAAACAGTTTGGAGGGTTTTTAATAACAATGTACAATCATGCTTACTCATGGATTAAGTGTTTGTAGTATCCAGTGAGTATGTAGATGGGGTGTGTGTGTGGTGTGTTTTGTGTGTGTGTGTCCACTGTTGTGTGTGTTTTTTACCATACCACCTATTAAATACAATCTCTTGGTAATAACATGTATAATCTCCGCAAAGATGAACAGAATTTGATGGAAGAAGTTCTTCTTCAGAATACACCATTTCGAATAGGAGCAGAATTATGTGCCTTTAAGTACAATATGTCTGCTCTTCTTTCTCGTTTGAAAGGAGCAGACAAACGTTTTGTCCACGTGTGTTGCAGTGCTTTTTTTTTTTTTTCAAATGTGCGAATCCAGTTTCAATCCAAACACGAGTGCACCTGATACATGGTATCATTTTAGATTGGTGTTCAGTTCCTCCCAGACACTAGGGGGTGCTGTGAAGTTTTTGGAGCAGTTTATCCTCTTGCAGTTGGAAGGGAACGATGACCGACATCTCAGCAATGAAGCGCTCACATGCCTGTCGGCTCACCTGCTTGCAAAATCGCAGGTCAATGCGGCAGATGCTTCCGCAACGTTTGAAGTAGCTCAGCGACTGATCAGTGACCCTGTTACATACTAAAGAGAACATCAAGAATGGAGAGATCAGTAATCAGTGAGAGGGAATTAACGGTTTTAAGCATTAGACTCAGTGAACCCTTCAAAAAAGAAAGTCATTTAAACTACTTAGTAGTCTTAAGTAAACCACAGCAATTTCTGTGGTCTAACATGCAAGTAATTTAATTCATAGATCGAATCCAGAATTACAGATATGCCTTTTTTCACTGAAATGCCTGGGGATCTGCAGGTCTCTCTCTGAACCAGACCACAATTCCACTGACTCCAGAACCAAGTGATGTAACCTGCTCACACTGAATGCTTCCTGTATTGACAGCTGCTCTGATTAAAAGAGAGCTATTTTTTGTCAGTCTCGCCAAACTGAGTTGTTTTGGAAATTTTAGGTGGTGATGACATTTTCCTGCCCACAAGCCCCTGATGTTTCTGGTTTGAGACCAAAAGGTTTAATGGCCAGTAAGGAGTCAATTTCCTTTGGTGGAAACAATGGGGCAAGATGGTTTGGCTCTGGCACCAGGACTGTGTTGGTGAAAAAGGGTATTAACTCAGGAGGAATCTGAATGGTTTAAAATAATTTGTTGTAATATTACAAATTACATTAAACAGTGCAATTACCAGAAAGGTTGACATCAGTTAAGGAGTCTCTAGTGGTCGTCCCTGCAGCAGTCAGCAGGTTTACTGACTGGTCATTGATATGGTTGCAGTAACTCAAGTCCAGACGAGAGAGTACAGGCATATTTTTAATGATGAGACGCAGGGAGCTGTCTGTGATGTCCAAACCAGCCAGATGCAGGTCAGTAACATTCCGAAGTTTGCTGCGTGTGTCCATCTGACCTGTTAGAGAAAGCCCAAGTAGAGAATGCTCCATCTGAATAAGTAACAAAGTCTTGTAGGAATTCATTTCTGAGTTCAGTGAGGTGGAACTTGGATGTGTGCAAATCAATCTAGAGTACTGTATATTACCTGGTCTGTTGTCAGTCGGAGGAGATAGTAGGTCCCTCATTTGGGGGTCTTTGAGCCCCTCCACCCATTGCAGGTCTAGAGTACGTAGCAGAGGACAGCTGGACGTGCAGAGAGCTGAAACGGCCACCCATGAACAGCCTGATAGGAGAAGCACCCTCAGTCCTGCAACCAAACACACAGGTTAGATGTGTGATTAGAAACACATACATACTGTAAATTAAGATGATGTGGATCCACATACATGCGCACATAAACACTGACCTGGTAATCGGTTAATAAGCCAGCTTAATTGCTTTTTGGAGATGTTGGTCCAGCTCAGATCCAAAGTGATGGGCTGCCTGCGAATTATCCCACTTAGCATCAGTGGGGTGATGGACTTACAACGCTTCAAATCGATATGAGTCCATAATCTCTTGTCACAGCACCTAAACCAACAACAAAATGTCATTGTAATAATCGGCCCTGTCCCAAAATGGCACTTGAAGTCTCTTGGCCTTTGTGCATGTCTGTAAAGTCCACAAGACTGTGTAGGGCAAGAATGTCCAATCCTGCTGCTGGAGGGACAAATACCTGCAGAGTTTAGCTCTAGTCTGCTCCAACATAACTGCCTGGAAGTTTTTAGTTGTCCTCAAAACCTTGATTAGCTGGTTGAGGTGTGTTTAATTAGGTTGAAGGTAAACTCTGCAGGAACGTGGCCCTTGAATAGAACATAGAAGGACTGGACACCCCTGTGGTAGGGTATCTGATTTGCCATTTAATGGTTGAAATGGGATTTTGCAGTAGTCTACAAAAGGTCTGGGTAACTTCGGTCCTGGAGGGCCACTGTCCTTCAGAGTTTAGCTCTAACTCTAATTAAACACATTGGTTAGCTTATTAGGGTTGGAGCTAAACTCTGCAGGACAGTGGCCCACCAGCACCGAAGTTGCCCAGTCCTCGTCTACAACCCCAGTATTTCCCAATCTTGTTCCCATTTTGGATGTGTTCCTTATTTTACCCATCCACTTTAGGTCTGGAAGTCCCTATATTAATGAGATGATAAGTCGAATCAGCTGTGTTTGGTTGGGAAGAGTTTGAAAATGTGTAGTGTTGGGGTACTCCAGGAACAGAGTTAGGAAACACTGTACCCCTCCAATGAGAAATAATTTTGAACCCTGTTCCTGGAGTACCCCCAACAGTACACATTTTGAATGTCTCCTTTTTCTCACGTGCTCATTTCAGGTCTTGGGAGTTTCTACAAATGAGCTGATGACCTGAATCGGGTGTGTTTGATCAAGGAGACATGCAAAATGTGCAGAGTTGGGGGTACTCCAGGAACAAAGTGTAAACCAGGGGTGCAGAACTCCTGAAGAACAATTTCTGGAGAGACGCAGCCCTGCAGAGTTTCGTTCCAACCCTGCTCCAACAAATACCAAGTAGTTTTCAAATAGGCCTAAAGGACCTGATTAGCTGCATCAAGTGTGTATAATTAGGGTTGAAGCTAAGCTCTGCAGGGCTGTGCAGAAACTCCAAGTTCTGCACCCCTGGTGTAAACTAACTGAGATGGACCACAAGGATTGAGGGTGGCATCTGGGACAAGCTCACAGATAAGAAGTCTCAAGTTTGAAGTGTGAACAGACAAACTAGTCTTTAGGTGTTTCTTACCAGCGATTCCATGTTCGGCACACTCGCATGCACACACAGAGTTCACGATGGCTCAGGTGACTGAAAATAGTTAACCATGCTTCTCTGGGAGCGATGTGATTGCGTCCATCAGCTAGCGGTAGCCTATCAGGTGGAGGGCAGATTGGAGGTGGCCGGATCACATGGCGCTCCATCTGAACACACTTGGGAGGAGAACGTGCAGGAAGTGGTCTGACTGTAGGTGAACTGCGGTTCAAACCAAGCGGGGTAATCTGAGGAGGGTAAAAGTGCCGCAGCTCCCAAGATGTCCCGTTCATCTCCCTCGCTCTTAAGTGCGGCCGCTCCCCTCCTCCCTCTCCACCGGCTCCTCTTTCTACTCCTCCACCTCCTCCTCCATTCCCTGCAGTCCCGTTCCGTAAGCCTCTCTTTGGTTCCTCATTCTCGCTGTCTTCTGGTTCACTCTTGAGTGGCTGCTGGTTCTCGTTGGCCAGTGAATGCTCTGTGCGACGGATCTCCATATTGAGCTGCTTGCTGAGTTCTGCACTGAGCTGGCGGTTGGGGGGCTTGCGGCGGTGTCGCTTCGCCCGAGCACGTGGTGCCTTCTCTTGAGTCTCGCTACCTTCGCTGCTTGGCCCTGCTCTTGGGGAGCTGCACCGTGAAGCATCACTCTCGAGCGATAAGGAGATGTTCTTCAGTGCAGGGCTGCTGTCCCTGCCTCGTTTGCCATTATTGTCCTCCTCCTCTTCCTCATCATCTTCTTCCTTTTCTTCCTCTTGATCTTCCTCTTTCCGGAGGGTGTTAAACTCCTTTAGAGATCTGAAAGGTGGATCTCTCTCCTCCCTCCTCTCTTCCTCATGCTCTTCCTCTTTTCTTACGGTGCTGTAGTCTTTCTTAAATGAACGACGAGGTGGTTCTCGCCTCTCCTGCCCCTCTCCCTCCTCATCAGAGTTGTCTTCCTCCTCTTCCGTTTTCATGTGAGAGAGTTTGGGAATCAAAGGCTCTTCAGGCCTCCAGGGTTTCTTCGGCTAAAAATATGTCAAAGTTACAGAATGAAAAACTACAGCAGATCTGTTCATGCAAATAATGCATGTCAGTGTAAATGTTACCTTCTTTTTAGCACTAGCCTCCTCTTCCTCATCATCATCGTCAAATAACTTTCTCTTCTTCCTCAAGAAGTTGGGCACTTCAGATCGTGGTCTTGGCAGGCCACTAGGGCTCAAGAGTGGGGGAAGACGGGATGGTAGATCTTCAGTCTTCAGTCTGGGAGTTTCCTCCCTCTCACTCTTCCTCTTAATGGATGAAGCACCTGTGGATGTCTGGTCCCCTTCCTCTCTTCCGTCACGTCCTGCTTTCTGCTCCCTCAGCAGGGAGCCTGGCAGGTTGGATGCGTACTTAAAGCCTGGGCCCCGTTTTTGCTTGCAGGCCAAAGAGTGGCAAGAAAATACAAAAGGCAACTTTATACCTTATGAATGTTATACATTGTTCTCCAAGCATGTATTGGTATGATATACTTCCTATGTATGACATGTATCATATTTAACTTTAAACGTATTTCAGCGTTTGCATTAAGGGGAACAGCTTGACAGCCTGTCAGTAACTAAATTGAATTAAAATGATCACAACACATGTCTATTTGCATCAAGATCTGGTTTGACAGTTTCCTTATGGGCTTGTCATACTAAATGAGAAACACAGGCCCTTTAATGCTTTTTGTCAAAAACTAAACAGGAACTAAATATGTGAAATAACAAAAGCTCAAAAAGTAAAATGAATTTGTAAAATTACAAAAACGTATAGCTATCACCGCTTTACTGTAAACCACAGTTCATCTTCATTGTCTCCACTACTTTCTTAAATAGTATCTCGTAATGCAAATGCAAATCTTTTTTGTATGGTATGAAACCACTGTTCCCCAAATACTCACTTTTCCAGTTTTCCCAGCATAATTGCATTTTGGACATTCCCAGCAGTTAGGAAGCTCATCATTCACTACCCCAGCTGCATCCTTCACCTGTATAGGCAAGAGACCGGACTTAGAGCAGAAAATATATCGTTTATGAAAACACTCTCGCCAAGTATGTGAATACACTACACCACCACACACTAAAGAGGAACTTAAGGGTGTTAAAAAATGTCAGAGCCACCCACAAACATGTACTTCAGCCCAATCACTTCCTTGTTCCGTGCCCACGCAAAACAAAAGAGAACACAGTATACACTGCTTTGCATTTACTTTAGAACTATATTTTTAGGCTAGTGGTTAGGTTAGGGTTCAGTCAGTCTGACCTTGAGGCAGTTTGGGTGGACAATCTCGTTGCAGATGGAGCACTCCATGAGCATGGCGTTAAATTTTTCATCTTCATCGTCAAGTGTGTCTTCTTTACCAGCTTCACCGCACACTACACATACTGCTGTATGTGGTAACACGGGCTGTGGAACCACAATTTAATATCCAGAATATCAACAATTTGGAAAATGTGTGGTTACAAAATACACATATACATAATAAAATATGATTACAAAAACAAAAACACTTTTTAAGGTGATTGCTTAAAATAAATGGACCATTCATCTAAATTACAACCTTTAGTTGTACAGTTCAGGCACATATTCTGAATCTTTGATAAATAATTAAATGTCTGCATTGATACATTTCCATTAACTACATCTACATGGAATTCTGCCAGTTCCTCGTACATTTGCTCAGGCTCTATGAAGTAAATGGTAAAGGAGAATTCTGGAGGAATTCCAATTCCTTAATTTCAATGAAATTTAAGTAAACTGCCCTGCGTACTGTCTAAACTGGATTCCTCACAAAGACAGCTTCTACATTTTATTCTGATTTAAAAATCACCAGATTTCAACTAGAAATTATTTTGGTTCAAGAAATGGATGTCTGTCATGTAAACAATTCTGTGATTTTATGTATTAACAGTGTAACATTTGGTTCATGAATCATCTCAGGAATGCTGGAAATGAGTTTCTTACCGCTATACATTGTCTCATAATGCAAGACTGTTTCATTCGACCAGGTCCTCCAAACTTCTTCATGTCCTTACAGAAGTGACACTCTCCACATTCTGTCCGCACACATGCCTCACATTTTCGACATCGTGTGCGTCTACGGCGAGCTCCGGAGGAGGTTCGATTGGACGGCAGCTTGACCGCTGTTGCAGTGGATGAAGAAGTGGTCGCTGCCGGAGTTGTTGCTGCTGATGCAGCCATTTTGGGCTTGGGTCTGTTGGGTAGCCGTGGCTAATTGGGAAAAAATGAAGAATGGAAATTAAAATAATATAATATTAGATTACAGCCATGTACAACAAACCGTTGCCTATAAAACATCCACACTAGGCATCTGGGAATAGAGATGAAAAGCTATTGTTTTTGTCAGTATATTAGTTCAGATTTTTGTTATAAGCTGTTTCTGTATGAGATTTGATGGTAAACGTAATTTAGCTGCATTTGTGGATGTTAATAAGCTAAGCTTGTGGTTAGTTTAATGTTTCCATTAAAATTAGCATGTAAAATGCGTACTTTTAGCCCACATGGTCTTTTTCACCATTTGTTTGACAGAAAAGAAAAAAAATGGCATAGGCACCTGGTTCACATGCGATTAGCAAAACTTAAGTGTCGAGTATCATAGGTGCACTTCTCTAATGATTTTATTCTGTATATTATGCAGCTCTCCATGGTTCAAACCTCTTATCAGTGCCTATTATCTGTTTACCCACCCACAATCCCTGTATGACTCTCCTGCTTGATTTATGCACTATGCTTCAAAATAATCTAAACTCATATAGTTTATTCTTTCACCCTTGCGATTTACAACATTTGATTGCTGTTGTTTATCATCACTTCTAAGACTATGCACCTCTCTCGCTAACTCAGCTGTTGGAATATAACCTATTTAGGATCCTCATTATGCCGCTCTGTTATTGGGATCATTGTGATTGCTCTCTAATGTAGTAATAAGAAGCAGAAATAACGGATTCCAGCAAATTTGTTCTGGTTACACATGGGATCATATACAGCAATACTTTGGAAATGTAATAATGTTCAAAACACAGTCTAGTTGCAAGTAGAAAGTAAAGTTCAGGGCTCAAATCTAGCATTACTACATAAACTCTGGTGCAATATCTACTATATCTTTAAATGAAACTTGTAACAAGGTCAAATAAACAAAAAATAAATAATAATAATAATAAAATGTAATTCCAGTTATGACACATAACAAAACATATAGGTTATCATTTACATTTTCTTGGTCATGTAAATATGAAATTGACATAATTAGCAATATGGCACTGTTTTATAACTGGTCTTGTGAAGGAAAAAACAAAACAAAACGTGGTTTTCACTGGTACCAGGTGCTACAGATGCATGTGTATGCAAACAATTAGTTCTTTATTACATCAACTTGCATTTTTCTTTCTCACCATACTGTAAAGCTAAGATGTAACCTTGCTTATCATTACTAATGTCTTATATTAGCATCAATGCAATTCTTATAATCATCACCCTCTCCAAAAAAATCCTATCTTGCCTTCCAGCTCAGATAATGAATACATTACAACGCATGCACAAAACTGCAGTGCAGTACTGGAAGTCTGTCCTTCTGCAATGTAACCATGGCAACACAGCAGTTCTTGCTGACTGGTGGAGTGAAGGAATACTTCTATTCAACATTTAATTGGCTCAGAAGGGGGAAGTGGTTGACGAATGGGTTTAACGTCAGATTCTTTTTAATGATTTCGTTTCCCATTGCAGACAGTTCCTCTGAGGGACTAAATAGTAGCACTGTAATACTGAAATATACTCAAGATCAATGGTATTATATTCATCTTGATGGGATGTTTCAGACATTGAGATCAAATGCTGTTGTAGAGCTATTCCTGCTCTTGCAAAATCCTGTAGGACATCATTTCCTTACAACAGAACAACTGGAACACAATCATTCCCCAGCGCTATGTTTCATCATAACAGATTCAGGGAGCTGCAGAGCAGTGCAGGCTGCTGACTGTAAGAATGCTTACTATAGAGCACAACAGTGTTTTTGTGGAGTGATACATCGCAGCTGTGACCTCTATTCCCACTGTCCGAGTGTGGAACCCAATATGAGAGATAGTTGTTTCAAAAAGAATGCTGCATCACAGCCAGTATTCATCAGCTGTCCAAGGTCTACACATGTGTGAGGACCTAAGATGTAATCTCCAGCTCAAACAAATGACTGTTTGGACTGATGAAGCTGATCCTAGATCAGGACCTTTTGAACACAGCACAACACCATAAGTTCTCCAGTTACTCTTCCATTATACACTGCACCATCAGTGGATATGAAGGATATGAGAACTATCTACAGATATGAGAATCCAGCAAAATAAATAAATAAATAAACAAACAGCACAGACTGTACTTTCTGAGGAGGCTCGTTCCTTTTAATGTATTCTGCCAGTTGCCTGTAATGTTGTACCAATCAATGATCTGCTATAGGGTCATGAAGAAATAATTACATCCTAGTGCTCTATACATCAAGAGACATCAGCCAGGATCCTCATTCCTATCATCATGCAATTACACCTAGAGACAGGCATTTTCCAGACTAAGTCACACATAATTATTCTCTTTTCTGAAAAAAATCCACATGCATCATCTTTTGCGGCTGCACTCAAGCCCTGCTTGTGAGTTTGGAAATAATAATTGTGCGGTGATGTCCATTCAAGTTATTTTAGTCTCAATAAAACTGACATGCTGGGCAATTTCATGTTCCTTTCTCGACTGTCCATTTCCTGACAAAGAGAAATCCTTTTAGTGCAAATGCAGCAAAATGAAAAGAAAAGATGCGCTGTAGGTGTGCAAATGATGATTTATGCATGATACATGTGTATTGTATCATTCTTGTGCTTCCACAGAGAATGATGGGAAATTAAGTTTGCCTGGCTTTATTGTTATTTTTCAACGATCTTACCATCTTATAATACAACTTGGGTCTACACTATTCTATAATGCTCAATAATACTACATAGTTATTTATTGACACACCCCCAACTTTAAAGCCAATTCATGCATGCTGTAATTCTGATGTGACTTGAACGCGTCACTTACAAATGAACCATTCTCCTAAAACACTCTTTCGTGTTGTAGACAGGATCATTCACGTCAACTTATGTTTGCTTGTGGTCATGAGAGTTTATGTCTAATTTCTGGCACTTTATTGTGCCCACGCCATGACAAATGTCAAAAGACCCAATGAGTCATAAGGCAATAGTGCAATAGTGATCTAGAAGGATTAAAACTACCGCCTCTGTACAATAGTGATGAACAAGTCAATGACAACATGTTGACCTTTAAGTGCTCCATGAAACAAATATTTGGAGATAAAAGCACTAATAAATTTGACTCATTTACACAAATTGCACAAATCTTTATAGTTTGGTCATATTTGCGATCAGGAAGGCGAAAGATTTCCACACTCAGATGAACAGTGCTTCATATATTGCTACACTATTCACAACTGACATCTGACCTTTTTTTTGCTAACAAATTTTGACTGAAATTCATCTAAATTCAATCAGGAATTTCGTGTGAGGGGAATATTTTCCCTATGTGGATTTTGCAATGGGTTCAAGTTGGTCACGCAAAAATTTTGCTGAAATTCTGCTAATATGACCATATCTGTAGACCAAACATATGTCTAAAGAGTCTTAAAATATATATTTTGACTTATAGACTACCCAAGATAAACTCAAACAGGGGGCCCGAGAGCAGCCGGGCCCTCCTTTTGTTCCCCCCACACTTTGCTTCACCCCTCCCCCAAGTCTTCAACATAGAAACTGTTTTTTAAAGATATGGGACCCTGTTATATGTCACGACAGGGATTAAGAGATTTGAAATGCATGCATTATTTGTGTTGTTGGTGAGCACATGTGGCTTACTTGGTTCAGTGACATCCACATGCAACCTCAAACTGATGTACTGCGCCGTAACTAATAATGTTTCTTAGTAAATTCAAGAATTTGTTAGCAAATGCACAGGTTGCTGTTGCAAAAGTCTGTATGATATGCTCCCTTAGAAAATAAAATCATACACCTAACCTACAACTCTTCTTAGTTATTTTTGAACCTTTTAAATGGATGCAAAAAATAAATAAATAAAAAACCGTTGGTGTACAAACAATTTTCACTCACAAATTGCTAGTAAATTTCAAGTAACATTCAACTTGAATTTTTGAAGTAGAAAAACTGGAAAAGTAATTTATTGTAAAACATACAACAATATTTTATTTACAACTTTGAAAAATCATTTTTACTGTGTAGTCTAGATTTTGTCCTAAAAACAACAAACCAAGCATGTTGTTCTATTTTCTAGAAAACAGCAGTGCATCTTGGGAAGGGAACTTAAGGGCAACACATGTCCAGTCATGCAATTGCTTTGAGGAACTTAAGTCCTCCTTTAATACAGTATTTACTCCCTAACAACCCCACACATGTGTGAAAGTCAGAGTACATCACACCCAAAAAAGTAAAACTACTACATTTTACTACTTGTACTAGCTACTACATTTGAGTTCTCCCAACAAAACAAAGGAGGCAAACCAGTATAAACCACATCCAAACACAAAGGTAAAGCAACAGGAACATGCTTTTTTCCTTAAACAAGCCTTTCTGAAAGATGCACACATGACTCAAACCAATTACAACTGATAGCTGAAGCTCAATGGAGACAAACAAAAAGACAGAGCCACTCTTCTCTGTTGTATGAGTTTTTTTCCCTTCCTGTCACATGGAAACCTCTCGTTCTTATACTATTGCAATAAAACAAGACCCAGAAACTGTTTCAGAAAGAAAGATGGTGAGGTAGGTGAAGAAAGCAGAAGGAGCTGGAGAAAACACATGCCTTGTTTGAGAGCCATGGTGCCACTAGGAAGGGAACCTGAGAAGGAGGCTAATTGTTTGTGGTGTGTGTGTGTGTGTGTGTGTATGTAGAGAGAGAAAGAGTGTGTGCTGACCTGTTCGGCTGTGTCCGAGTCGTAATCCTCATCGTCGGCACTCAGTGACATGGCCATGGCTGCCTGATCTTATAGCCAGCCAGACAAACAGAACATAGACATGATTACAACCCCCCTAATCACAGTCGCCCGCCGTCTCCTCACCCGATTTCCTTTCTCTATTCCTCTTCCTCTAACCTTCCCCAATGTCTCGCTCCTGTTTCTCTCCCTCTCTTTTCCTGTCTGGCTGCACAGGCACACACCAGCCTGCTATCTCATGCATATGCACCAGAAAAAGACGACGGGGGAGAGTGGGCCTCAGCTCAGCCAATCACAGACCACCTGGCGTCCAGTTACAGGCTTGCCTACAAAGAGCACACATTGTACTGTGGGTCTGGGTGGGAGATGTAGGGGGAGGGGTGGCACTGCTGCACACAAAGAACTACTGACATTACCATGCGAGAGCAAGGTCTCGCTCTGCGGGTGATTCAGAGGGTCTGATGTTGCCTTCCTCTTACAAATACAGGAAGTTAGCGGTTGATCTGGGTTTGACTGTTTTAGTCTAATGTGTTGTTTTCTGCAAGCATCAGTGCATGAAAGGCTCATACAGTACAGTAGGTTTAGTGTAACAAGCTGGGGTGCTCATTTGAATGATCAGATATGTCATATGTAGGTGCCTTCATGTTTTTTAGGAACTTTCACATGAGTCAGATTTAAGGAAGTGGGCTTTGTTTAAATCAGCATTTATTTTACTAATGTAACCCATTCTGCAGAATGGCAGATATGGGCATCCACATTTGGGAAGCTGTCTGAACTAAAATAAATCAGTTAAGGTTTAACAATGTTAAGATTAATATCAAAAGGCTGAAATCTCCAGAACAGCCTGTCGAACCATCTGTTAAAAAAAGAATAAGGTGCTACACAGATACTAGTACAATGTCAATATAGAACTTTTTTTGACTAAAAATAGTCAAAAAACCACAAAGTAATGCTATGTTAGTATCACTGCAATTTTTATTATTATTTTTTTTTAGTTTTAGTCATTTTAGTGTATTTGTCATTTTCATTATTTTTTTTCCTCGGTCTATATATTTTGTATTACTTTTTATTTTAGTTTTAATTTTTGTTATTGTAGTACCTCAAGTTAGGCTAAACAAAAATGTCAAATGTTGACTTTGCAGCTAGCTGAAAATATTTTAATTCATATTTTATAACTATATTTTATTTGGTTTCAGTTAAAATGTATTTTATTTCAAGTAACAAAAATGTTTTATGATTTGAGTTTTAGTTAGCTACAATAACCCTGCCAAAAGTCCAATTACACAACAACATTTTGTTTTCATCTTGAATAGATTAATAATTTGAAAATAAATAGGGTTAATTCTAATTTCATTCCAGCTTTGAATTATGTCATTTTAATTACAATATTTATTAAAATATGTTTTCGCATATTTTATTCCTCAAACAACTGATTTAATTGCTCAACTCAGTCTTTGTTTAAGTGTTATGGAAATAGGCTCTATTGCCCTGACCAATGAAACCTTTACAATTTCTGCAGGGTGGGGGTGGTGTTTAACTGGTTTGGTGGAAAAAAATCCCAATTTTTCAAAGCCCCTACTTTATATGTAAGTGCCCAAGAAAATAACCTTACTTATTCACTGTGCTAACTAACCAAGTCCCCTGCTTATCTACCCTACTATAACTTTAATATATTAACACTAACTACAGTAACTATGGTATTCCAGTGATAATGCTGATTCATGCAAATAATTAATGCAAATTGAGCTCGACCTTTTTATTAGGCTTACAATATGGACAACGTAGTTATACAACCTGTATTTGTATAGGCTGCTATTTTTATTAACAAATGACCTAGTTTGTAGAAACTACAGTTACATTGTTTTAACCACTGTAATAGGGGTCCATTCATGGTTTGACCTGTGGTTATTATGGCCTTACTACAAATACCACAGTATTGGCTATGATGTAAAAACAGATATAATCAGATATAAAACCCTCATCTCTGTTTCTTAAACACAATAGCATCCATTTATATTTGGCTGTGTACCTCCTCATTAGTTGTAAACCGGCTATAAACAAACAAAAAACACCAAATTTGAGGTAGAGAGATTACCTTATCCATTCATCGTACAGATTCCTAATGCCAGGTTAAATTCTGCACCTGTTAAAGAAAAAAACAGACAACAACAATACAGTCATTGGGGGGAATTAAGATGATTCTAGATTTTTGGTTGGTTTCACTAAGCAAATAAATTATTTTGGATTTGGTCGATAATTAAGCTCGCAAATGAGAATGGGAGTAGGGTATACAACATATATTAACTGCAGCAACATAAAAACAACTTCAGGACATGACAGTTCAAATCAAGCCCGCGTGGGGGAAGAAAGTTATGGACTACAAATCCCACAAAGCGTCATCTGCGCAGTGACTGTCAGCGGTGCATTGTGGGTAGCTCGACTTGTAGTTTCTGATGGAAAATACTGTAGTGCCGAGCGAGTAAAAGGGGTTAGTCATTTTACAATCTGAGTATGTCATAGCGGGTTGAAGGGCTTCGGCAAACATACGAAGGATAATCAAGAAGTTACAAAGGCGATCTCGGGATTAAAGCATACAGTTTCAAAACTTCTGAACTTACACCGAAACAAGCGCAATGAGTTCAAACGAGCACTCGCTTCAAGCTTTGTCATGGAGAAAACTTTACTTGAGTCGAGCTAAACTTAAAGCCACCAGCAGAACCTCTGCTCTTCTCTCCGGCTTTGCTATGGTGAGTTAATGAAGTAATTACTTAACACTCGGTATGCAAAAGAGAAACTTACATTGCTCGGAAGCCTGGCAAGTTTTCGGAGTTAACGTTAGAGTCTTGTAACGTGACGCATGACATGTCAGTCACTTTTGATGTGCAAACGACACCTGTCATGGATATAATGTAATCAGAGAGCTAGACACTTTAACCTCGTACTCAAGCATTGTATTTTAAGTCCTTCTTCGATGTAATTCTCAGAAGTGTTAGTGGTGGGCATTTCGATTCAGCCCTGTGATTCGAATCATTTGAATCCGTTCGCTAAAAAGATTCATTCACACCCGTTCAACGATTCGTTCCTCCTGCATGTACGCGCCAGTAGGGGGCGAAAAGAGTGTCTTTGAATCATTGAATAATTCACTCAGTAGATTAGTTACGAATTCCGAGTCCTCTGTCTTTTAGTCTGTCTGTAGATTCTCATTTAATAACTATTTATCGGAGTTCATACAGTTAGTTTACGAAAGAGTCACCTCTTTCAGCGCGAAAACGAATCTCCTGCGAAACAGCCAGCGACTCTTCGGTGAAGGGGGCGTATTCGTCCAGCAGGCGTAACCAATGAAATGTTCCTTCAGAACACAGACTCGAATGCTATTGGTTTATGCTGTAGTCTGTCACTGAGGGAAAGAACGCAATCGGAAAAACTTGAGTCAGTGCGTAGGAGTAAAGGAGAGTGATTCGTTCAGGAATTACGTTTACAAACGAAACTGCTCAATTAAATTGTTTAAATACTATATAAATTAAATATTATTACTGCAGTAAAATATCCTTTATAGGGAACATATTGACCACCACTAATATAAATAATAATAAAAAAAGCATCATACAATGTTGAGAGGAGGTTGTATATTATTAATTGTAATTTTATAGTAGCAATAACTGTATTAACTATTATTTTGGCAGCAGCTGCAGTTATGATGAAATGTGTAAGGGCCTCAGTATCATCACTGTGAGATGTTTCCGTTCACTGGAAGATCCCTTGCACAGAGGAAATGTACTTCCTTTGACAGTGTCATGTTAAGACAACTGATACAAGTCCAATACATTATAAACATGAAATAGAATCATGTACGCCTGTTATCTTTTACATAAAATGACTTTCAGTAATGTGTGTAAAAAAAAAAAAAACTGCTAAATGTGGAAAGTTAGACAGGTATTATAAATATTATCATTATACACTTCTGTAAAGAAAGCAAAACGGCTTTGAAATGGTGTGTATTGTCAAAAGTGATATCCAAATAAAAACAGAATGTATTATACAAAAGTAAACTTACTGCCCTTGGTCAAAACATTAATATTAGGACATGTTATTCAACCTGTTCATACTGTAGGGATGAATTTACACTGAAATACTGTGATGTTTGATTGAACGCACAGCCTTTGATTTCAACAACAATAGATACAGGAAGCATTGTTTCCTCTCCTTTAAAAGTTGATAAGCCTATTTATTTTGTTCTTGTAACTACAGTTTCGCTGTTGAATTGACCCACGTCTGAGCTAAGAACCAGAAATGTGTTATAAGTTTACGGAAATGGGTGTAAATGACTGGAAAAAGGTGTGATATTCTTTCAGAGGGTGATTATTGTGTTTGAGGTTAGTCTCCGAGCAATAAGCACAGCACAGGAAATGAGCTGAATATGGGTGGCATGAGGAAACTGCATTTCATAAACTCCTCTCTCTTCGGGATCAGTGTGGACATGCAACATAATTACACA
The DNA here is from genome assembly GCA_036784905.1 of Acrossocheilus fasciatus. Lineage (NCBI taxonomy): Eukaryota > Metazoa > Chordata > Actinopteri > Cypriniformes > Cyprinidae > Acrossocheilus > Acrossocheilus fasciatus. The sequence continues at coordinate 20,365,604 of CM071945.1, forward strand.
TTTCAGTGGTAGTGTTTGTATTTAGTTGTACTGACTGTTACAAAAGTAGTGCACCTCTTTAGTAATCTACTATTGACTTACCAAACATATTTTCATATCTGTGGCACAATGTAACATGTAGGGCTGCCTTTAGGCCTCATTAATGTGATCTGTGGCGTTTTCAAAAGCATGAAAAACAGTTTGCCTACTAAATTAAAATTTGGCTGCAACACAATTCTGAAACATTTTGTCATAAAATGGAAGTTTATTTAAACTATTTGCTCGGTCACACCTAAAAACATGTTCAGACAAACACATTGATTGGATGCAAGCATTAATGTTTTAATCAAACAATATATGTCTTTGTAAAAGGTTTATTATATTTAACTTAAACCATAAAAAACATAATACATTTATTTTATTTCCAGTTAGGCAGAGTTTTACTTCAATTTGCAAGTTTTACTTGAGGCACTAAAATAACTAAACTAAAACAAAAATAAAAATTAGGAAAAACTAAATAAAAAGTAAAAAAAAAGAGACAACAAAACACCAAATTACTAAAACGTTAACAAAAATGTAAATTAAAACAAAAACTAATTAAAATATTACTAAAAACTGTAGTAGTATCTCGATGCTAAAATAACACTGCAAAGTAGTTTAATTTAATAATCTACTTATCTCTTGTTGTCAAAATTAAAATCTAGTAGCCAATGACTGGCTAAAAAAAAAAAAAAAAAACTAATTCAAAATTATAGGAGTATTTTTCAGTAAAGTAAGTTCATCAGAGGAGCAGGTTTTTTTCAATTTCATTTTTTAAATGTTTATTTCATTCTACCTTCTTTTGTAAGTGTTAAGCGTCAATCTAACGTTTTTTGCTTAAACCAGTTGCTGAAACATGTTTATTGAGGTTACTGTGATTTTCTTTTTTCAATTTTATGTTCTCAGGTGGCGATGGTGGAGGTCCAGCTGGAGGAGGATCACGAGTACCCTCCAGGCTTATTGATTGCTTTCAGTGCCTGCACAACAGTGCTGGTAGCCGTCCATCTCTTTGCCTTGATGATCAGCACATGTATCCTGCCCAACCTGGAGGCCGTGAGCAACGTCCACAACCTCAACTCCATAAAGGAGTCGCCACACGAGCGGATGCACCGCCACATCGAGCTGGCCTGGGCCTTCTCCACCGTCATAGGCACCCTCCTCTTTCTTGCAGAGGTGGTTCTTCTCTGCTGGGTGAAGTTCCTTCCTCTGAAGAATAAACCTAAAGCTGCCCCGACAGAGAATATAACTGTATCTCCAGGGATAAGCCCGGGGGAAGCTGCAGCGATCGCCTCTACCTCTATCATGGTGCCCTTTGGCTTGGTGTTCATTGTTTTCGCTGTGCATTTCTACCGCTCGCTGGTCAGCCACAAAACGGAGCGACAGCATCAGGAGTTGGAGGTTCTGGCCAAAATCACACAGATGCAAAACCAACTGGATCACAGGGGAGACGCGTCCAACCTGTCCTCTTCAGCACATTTCGCCTAGTTGACGCACTTAGTTGTGCCCTTGTTCTCATACCAAACAAAATATGGACTGTTGTCATTAAAAGACACTAGATGATGGGAATCAGGGATTCTGCAATATAGTAGTAGGATCACAATATTGTGATGCCTTATGTTTTTCTCGTTTACTTTTTTAGTGTACATACAAACATTTATATAGATGGGAAATCTGAAATTGTGCCGCCATGCTATTTTAACCGGTATTCGAATCTTCTGTTTTCGCACAAATAAGAGAATAAAATGCAGTTGAAAAAATAGTTTTTGTTACAGTTACAAAATGGTTTAAATTGGGCTTGCATCGGAAGTCACGATAGCCTTTTCTTCCCTATCGTGAAAAAAATCAGAGTAAAACGGTTTCTCAAGAAAAAATGTAGGACGAGACTTGATTTTGTCTAACAGGAATTTCTTACATCATCAGAAAAGAGATGAGTTGTTTCAAGAGGGAGGGGAAGATATTTAGGGTAACACTTTACAATAAGGTTCATTAGTTAACATGACTAACTAAGAATGAACAATACTTCTACAGCATTTATTAATCTTAATGTTAATTTCAGCATTTACTAATGCATTATTAAAATCACATGTTTTGTTTGTTAACATTAGTTAATGCTCTGTGAACTTACATGAACAATGCACAACTGTATTTTTATTAACTAACATTAAGAAAGATTAATAAGGAGTGTAATAAATGTAGTGTTCATTGTTCATCCATGTTAACTGATACATTAACTAATGTTAACGAATGACACCTTATTGTAAAGTGTTACCATTTTTAGAAAACAAAAAATAAAAATAAATTTGATAATAAATAGTGTAATATTCCATTAAAAATAAGAATTGTCATTAAATAAGAATTTATTTTAAAGGAAAATATTCCGTAATATGATGATTAGCATCACTGAATTTATTCAATTTAAGGTTAAAATAACATTAAAAAATAAAATATACTGATTAGATTCCCTCCCTTCCTTGTCTTGCTCAATTTTTCATTTTGTTTTCAGTAGTTTGGATGTTTCCAGCTTAGACAATGTATATAGCTGCAGGATTCAATAACAAAATAATAAAGATGTAGGCTTTTTTTTTTTTTTTTTTAGAATTCTGATTCGGTAGTTGATTGAATAGGAACACCAGCATGTTAGCCAGAGCTGTTTGTTGTTCCAGTTCAGTATTTCCATATACTGTTATGCCAAATTATTACACCTAAATGCATAGAATTTTTTCCAGTGTTATGATAATCGATTTTCGTTTTTGTTCAGTTTAGCTGCATAAAGTTAAAATATTTTTTCAACATTGTGCAATTAGAATTTTACCTTGTAAGCGACAGTGTGTCATACTTGCGTGCATAAAAGTGTTATTGAAAATAACATTTTGTAGACCCGTTTCCTTAAAACCCAATTCTTAAGAATTGCTGGAATTTTTGTAAATGATACCTTATGATTCAGTCAAATGCTATGTTGCGGCTGGCTTCATTTCAATCATTTATGTGCTCAGGCCATATGAAAACATACTGGCATCACTGCTGTTTCAGCCATTAAGACCAGAAATAATACTTTTCTGGAAGCTTTAGGTTACAAACAGCTCAAATGTATATTATAAATATTGTATATTTTCTTTTTCTCTGTTTGTTCAGCATGTTTTGATTGTGTGAACACAAAATGTGGACTTTTAAAATAGATATTTTAAAAAGCCCTTTGCTGTGAAGAGGCTTTTGAATTATACTGGTATAATTTGTTTACAGATATAGACTTGTGTAAAGAGTAAGGTCTTTTATAGGTATTTTGCACACCTACTGTAAAGTTATAATAAAATAAAATATATTTTCATTTTCAAAATTTTCAGGCCACCTTGTTTGTATATATCATATATCTTCTGATATTACAACAGTTGCTAATTGACTTGTTTGATAGCACATCTTTGAAACGTCCATTTTTCCCCTTGTGACAAGAAGCTACTATTCACAATTTTTATAACTAGATGCATTTTGCTGGTACTGTTTTACTGGCAGACACTTTTTGTTTCTGTGCCATAGCAAAGTACCTCTGATATTCAAAAGAAATCAGTTTTCATATTTTATATACAGATTAATTCTTACCCTGTGAGCATCTGGGCTGCTGTTTCTGTTAACCTAAAAATATCCCCACTTGAAGGTTAAATGAAACCTTATTTTCATATCTCTTGATTTTGTAAGACGCTAGAGTTGGGAAATGGCGTTTTATTTTATGGTACTTTTTGGTCAAAGTATTTGTCAAGTAGAAAATGTGCATTTGCCAAATAAAAATGTCTAAGTGAAAAAGTGCTGACTGTTTCTTGTGTAGCCTAAGAACAGATTTTAAGAGGGTTAGCTGCATAGGATTGCATTTTATTTTATTTTTCTTCCAGTAGCTGTTTCAAACATTAAAAAGAAAAGATTTCCAAATGCCTTTTTGAATCTCGCTCTGACTGAGGTTACAAACAGCTCAAATGTATATTATAAATATTGTATATAAAATATTGTATATTTTATATTTTACTCTTGATTGGGCAAACAGAGCATTTGTGCCACACAGGCGTGTTTTTGCTGGTCAGTAGACCCTTATCTTTATCAAATCTGACTGCTAGTGCACAATGTGCATAGAACAAGAAGAAGTACAAAATGTCCATAATAGTATTTTGAATTTCTGAGTTTCTAGCGCCCCCTTGAGGAAGACAACTGAACATCCACCATATACTTGTAAACTTGTCGTTCTCCATCGTGCACTAATACTTACACTAATATATATATATATATATATATATATATATATATATATATATATATATATATATATATATATATATATATATATATATATATATATATATATATATATATATTTTTTTTTTTTTAATGCAGGGAGACAATGCTGTGATTACATTTGCTGAAACTATGATAAAGATATCAGAAATACTGGAAAATTATTCAGGAAGACAAAAATATATATAAAGGGCCGTTATACATATTTTTGTTTTATAGATTTCCTGTCCAGGGTTTTTATCGTTAACTTGTACATATATAAACACAACTTATACATAAAAACTGAAATAAAATAGGTTCATGGTAAAATACTAACATAAACAAAACTAAATAAACCAAAACTAAAAACCAAATCAAAACTAGCCTATATAGACATTAAATAGACAAAATAAAAATACTAAATTAGCACTGCTTCGCTCTAAACATTCATTAAATGCATATTAAAAAATAATGTTGTTCAAGATGGAAGTCTTCTTGACCGATTATAAAATTGGCTACAACGTGTAATGCATTGCTTTCATCAGCAGATGGCAGTGTTGACCAGGTTTATAGAGATCAACACCTCCAAAAGTCCTCAGTGTGTTTGAACTACAGCTGATTTAGAAAAGCTGGAAAATATAGCTAGTTGTAACCTCTGTTCCTATGTTCTGTGGATAATAATGATCAGTATTTGTTTCCAAGAGCCTTGTGCTGCTATCATGTGACATTTCTACCCTGAAGCGATGGGCATTTTGCTTATTCTTTGGCTCCTGACTGGTTTTGTAGGTCTTTCTGCTGGAGGTGCAGGTGAGCCTGAGTTCATGACTGCTTCATTGTGTTTGTTCGGTTGCGTATCGACCCTGAAACGATGCTCAGGGTGATCAGTGATGTCTCTGTTATCTTAAGCGTGACTGTGTTGGTATGCTGCTTTGCTTCTCAAGACATTCAGAGAGGGTCATCTCTCTCTCTCTCTTCCCTCTTTCTTTCTTTCTCTCTCTCTCTCTCTCTCTCTCGCTCTGTTTCTGCTCACTTCCCGTCACTCTATAGCTTTGATGGGGTGCCATGTATCTCTCACACTGGAGGTCTTTTCATTGGGAGCACCTGTCAGGAGGAAGTGGGGAATGGCGGTTTGTTGTTACAGGCAGGGAATTCACAGCAATGGCCAGATGAGGCAGAAGTGTGTGTCTATTTGTGTGTGTGTGAAGGGAAAGAGATGTCTGCTAGGTGACAGATGAAGAAAGAGAGGTGAGAAGTGGAGGGTAAAAGACTGCAAAAGAGCTCCAGTCAGTTTGGATGCAGTTTTGTGTGTTGGTGGACCAAGAAGACAAGAAAACACAAATACACACTTTTTTAAAAATGGGGACATTCCGTAGGCCAGGGGTTTTCAAACCGGGGTCCGTGGACCCCCATGGGGCTGCAAGTGAGTGCTAGGGGGTCCGGGAAAAGTTTGGAGAAAAACTAGTTTTAAAATAATTAAAAATAAATAGATTAAACTATCTAACATTCCAAATAAATGGATAATTTAAATAAAATACATAAGAATACATTCATTAATTTAAATAAAGAAATAATTAATCCAAGACTACATTACCAGAGTATGTAAAAAAAAAAGAAAGAAAAAAAAACAAACATAATAATGTACCATAATAGAAACTAAATAATTTAATAATAATAATAAAAAAATTAAATAATAATTTAAGCATAATTTTTCACAGTATAAATTTACTATATAGCTACTTTTTAAATTTTAGTATGGGGTCCCTCACACCATATTTGGGTGTCTGTGGTATTTAAAGACTGAAAATCCCTGCTATATATTGTTTTTATATGAATATAATATATATATATATATATATATATATATATATATATATATATATATATTATTATTATTATTATTATTATTATATATATATATATATATATATATATATATATATATATATATATATATATTTTTTTTTTTTTTTTTTTCCAAAATAGGACAAACAAATTTATTTTCAGATTTAGCTCACTTCTTGGTACAAATTTGTCCCCAAAATATCTGTTAATTAGGGCTGTAAATGTATTATTATTTGTTATTATACTTTATTAATATCTGGGCCATGATACTATTGATATTAGAATTATTTTGTGATATAATATTACAGTTATATTGAAATCTTTGACTTCTTTTTAATTTTCATTAGAATTAGATGTTTTGTATAATTCTATTATTTGCTCTTTTTGAAGTTTTGGCCAGAAACTGGTCAAATAATTAGTTAAATGGTGCATGATCAGTGTTAAATAATTAAAAGCTTAAGTAATTATTTTAAAATTAGATTTTCATTTAGAAAATTAGAAATTAGAAATTAATCTTGGTATGAAAATTCAGTTTTAAAAATATTGCAATACAATAAAATATACAGCCATGCAGTTTATCTACACAAAAATGAAGGTTCTTTATTGGCATCTATTATAGTTCCATGAAAAACCTTTAACATCCATAAAATCTTTAATTGAACAAACGGTTCTTTATAGTGGAAAGACTCTTAAGAATGATAAAATCTTTATTCACCCAAAGAAAAAAAAATAAAATTTAAACAAATTTGGGGGGTAACCCAGAAGGGTCCTGCTGATGCATCTGTGTTAAAATCTACCTTTGAAATGTGTGTTTTGTTAAAGAGTTTAATAAAGGTGTTGACCCAATTTTTGTTAGCAAGCAAGAGGAGATGAGAGGAATGCAACAGCACAAATTTAGTCTGTTTGAACACCTGTATGTGAGTGTGTGTTGGAGTGTGCAAGGCCGGATCTGGATGCAGAGACGACTCATCCTTCCTCCTGGAGCTACAAAGAGGCTGTTTAGGTGCTCGTGAGAGGATGGCATTGTGCGGGCCGCCCATCCCTGGCTGCCCGTTAGAGAGCTAAATGATTCTGCTCTCACTGCCAGTCCAGCTGGCCACTCATACAGACACACTCATATAAACACACGACATCCTCCCGCCAAAATCACCATCAGATGCAGCCACATCTCCCTCCAGTGAAAGACAGACAGACAGACAGACTGGGGTTTATGCACCTTATGTGTAATCTTTCGCAATATTGTTTCATAATAATTATTAATGCTTTGTGCAGATTTGTTTACTTCTCATTGCGGGTGCATGGTGGAATTATGAAAGTGTTGCAGTGACTGCAGTAGTGCTGCGTGTGCATTTCTTGCATGTTAACCTCAAACGGTCAAATCCTGACCCAGTTGTAGTATCCTGGGGAAACAGCATGTTTAATCCATTAAGAAGCACAATGTGAGAGGAAGACCTGCCTGTTCTCAGGGCAGTCCGAGACTCACCCCTCCTGGTGTTGTCACAAACACAGAGACACGTATGCACACACACAGGCCAAAAACATCTTCTTGGAAGCTGGTGTGTTTTTATGTTGTGTATAACAACATACCCTATATGTGCACAAAAGTGTTTCCATCATTGTAACTTAGCAGCATTGTTGCCACTTAATAATGTTAAATAATTAAAAAAAGTTACAAGTCACTTACAAATGAGTTTGGAATAAATTTACCTTTTACAAATTAAAAATATACACGCAGTTTAACATAAAGACGCTGACAGTTTTAGAAATATTGCATAGAAACAAGGAATATATATATATATATATATATATATATATATATATATATATATATATATATATATATATATATATATATATATATATATATATATATATATATATATATTAAAATTTGCAGTTAATAAAAATAAAAAGTTTTTTATTGAAAAAAATTAAATGCAGGCTTTTAATTTGTGAAATAATCTCCAACATTGGTGTTAAAAATGTACAAAATACCTTTTTAAACAGCACAAAATATATTAATAATAAATAATACTGCTTGGAGCAATATTGCAAGGCATCAGTCTCCTTCTTAGGTGTGATTATAATCGTAGAAAAAATCCCTCTGAAGTTATTAGTGTTTCATCAACAGATTTAACTTTATTGGAAGATGATCTGTAAGCATAATTTTAGCCACCATAACATCCCGCTGTGGAATTGTAGATGTGCTATTTAGGAATAAATCTTAATATTATAAAAACTGTTGGGACAATTATGCCTCATGAGATTTTTTGTTCAGAATTTAAGTAAATTATAAAGTTGTAAATCAGCTTTTGTCTTTTTGGGAGTATTTGTATTTCTGGTAATTTCTTGAATTTGATGAATTTTTCCAAATTAAAAAGGAAAATGTGAATAGATTCCTGAAAACTTTACCAAATTTCTACATATTTCACAAGGAATTGTGTAATTACTTATTGCATGTTTTGAATTTCTGTAATTTAAACTTGCAGAAAGTTGTCTTTTTTTTTCCTTTTCTTTCCTCTATTTTCTTTTATGATGCTTATCTATCTGGCTAAGGAATTTTCAATTTGTTTTACCATGGCCAGCTTTCCACTGTTCAATACAGTTCTTGCATAAACAATTATATAATGTTACAAAAATCCTGTCTCAATTTATGTGACTCCAAACCATATGTTTTTGTTGTTGTTGTTGTTGTTTTTCCCCGTGCAACACAAATGGAACTGAATGAAGGATGAGTGAATGGTGATTGTGCTGTACAATATGGTTATTGTTTGGCTTGCTGGTGCTGCATATTATCTTTTATTGTCCAAACATACAGATATATCGGCACATACGTGACCCTCAAATTTTGCTTGGAAAACTACACTGAACTTGAATGAAAGTCAGTGCAAACAAGTTTAGTTAGCTTTTGTCAGCACTTGAATGGAGGGGCCAGTTTGGTCTTTGTCTGATGTGAATTCACACATGGACAGGTTTGGTCCTCTCTGGGTGTGGTCACCGGAGTTGTAAAGAATGTACACATTCAACAGCGTGCTTTACTTTGGTTTTGACATTGTGTAACAGGATCATCAACATCAGCTGTGTGTATTGCTTGTCTCCTCTATTATTATGGATATCACTCATTCAAATCACCATTTCTTCAATTGCGAGATTTGTCAGAATAGCTGCAGTAGGCGCTCAAAATGCAATCTTGCAGAAAGGAAAAGCAGTCTTACCCTGAGAACCGTCATAAAGCAGGTTTGACCCCTTAGACTTGCCATACAAGCTTAGACAGTAAAGAGCCAAAGCTGGAGCCAAATATGAATTCATGAATGAAAGATCACAGACACCTGTGTAAATAGTGCGTGCGTGTTTCTGACTTGAATGTAACTTCTTATGTCATCTGTTTAAAAACAGGTTTAATAAGCATCCCGTGTCAAACTCACACGCAATACTTTTTTCAAATTCTCAAGTCATATAGATTTTCCTGAATCAAATTTTCGCAACATTTAGATATAAACACCACAAAATAGCTATAAAATGATCAAATTTCAAATTGGTAGATTATTTAACAATTAAAAACAAAGAAAAATTCACTGGCTGACTACTCTGAGAAAAAGAAAAACGTTTTCACTTTTTTTTTTAATTTTCCGAAATTGTTAGTAAATTTCACCAGTAATCACAAAGAAATATTCAAGTTCAATTCGATTCAAGTTTATTTGTACACTGTAAAAAAAAAAAAAAAAAAAAAAAAAAAGTTGAGCCAACTTAAAATTTTAAGGCAACCAGCTTCAGCAGATTTTTGAGTTTTCTCAACTTGTTGTTTTAAGTTTATACAACAAAAAATTGAGAATCTCCCACAAAAATAAGTTAAGCAAACTAAAAAAATCTGCTGAAGCTGGTTGCCTTAAAATTTTAAGTTGGCTCAACTTTTTTTTTTTTTTACAGTGTACAAATAAACTTACGATATAAATCGTTGCAAAACAGCTTTACAGGAAATTACAGGAAATATATTTATGTATTGTACAAACTTAATGTATTTAACTTATGGCAAAATTTGGTAATTCTGTATGTTGTCTGAGGGTTGGCATCTTCTGAGATCCTCTGAGGGGTTGGTATCATCTCTTCTCAAGTGTTTGGTCATCTCAGATCATTTAAGGGTTGGATCCAGAATGAAGAGACATAATTAGCGTAGCTGCTGTTCCATCCAAGCAAAAATGATTTGTTCAGCCCAAGCTAATAATAATGTGCATTAGATCAGATATAACTGCAGTACAAGATTATATGATGCATTATGTGAATGCTTGGCTAAAGAGATGTGTTTTTAATCTAGATTTAAACAGAGAGCGTGTGTCTGAACCCCAAACGTTATCAGGAAGGCTATTCCAGAGATTGGGAGCCAGATGTGAAAAATCTCTGCCTACTTTAGTGGACTTTGCTATCCTAGGTACTACCACCTATCCATCCATTCATTTAGTATTATTTATTATTATTATTATTATTTTTATTAATTAATTAATTTTTATTTTATTTTTTTTTACAGTGTAGACTCTTTTCTTTTCTTTTTTTAAAGATTTTCACCTCTAGTCTTTTGGCAAAGTTGTTTAAAATAACATGTTCTATCATTCACAGTAATGTTTTTTTTTATATTATTATTCATCTTTTAAGGTTTTGAAATTGGCTTTAGTAGTAGATGGGTACGCTATAAAACCACTAATCCTAGACATATACATTATTTGTGAATAACTTATCTTTAGTAAAATGTTTTTTCTTAGGCTAATGCTTTCTTTTTCTCCCAGAGCTCATTACTGCCTAAACAGAGGAGGAGGAGAAATCACATTAAACTTCAAAAGAGCCCAAACCACAGGGGTGAACAAAGAGGAGATGAGAGAAAAGTGTGTAAAAAGTTTCATGAGAGTTTCAAGGTATAAACAGAGATTATGAAATCATGAATAATGGAACATACGATAGCAGACAAGTGGGTTTCAGAATGGAAGGAAGTTTAAACTTTATCCATAGATGACAAAAAAGTCACAACAGGGAGGCCAAAAGGATGATTTTTTGGACTAAACACAAATAATGAACCTGCAATATCACAAAGACTGAAATAAGACCCATCTGGCTTAGTTTAGAGACTTGATCTGATGCCAAACGTCATATATGATTTATCTGGAAAAACCACTATAGAAAACATAGAAATTCCCAGTGTAGACATCACTCTCGTCTGTCATATAGTGTAATTCTCACACGCAAGGCAAATTCAGGAGCTAATGTGATACACATTCTCAGCGAGCTTTGTGCTCCATCAGACACCACGACTCTCCTGACGTTGTTTTTTATCTGTGTGTCCTTCAGCAAAGCTCTGTTCAAAGATGGCCTCTGTGTTTTGATAGATGAGAGGCTCCATTGTCAAGTCTGGTCTGGTGTTCAGTTAGGCCAGACAAATTTCATTATTAACTTCACACCAATTGTGTCTGTTTGTGTTGTGTATATGCGGGTACGTAATGAGAGCAGTTGGTGTCTATCTGTCCTTAAAACTGGAAGAGAACTCAGTATGAGAGCATTATTAGGCCTTACAATAAAACATGAATGAATATAGAAATATACATGTAAAACAACAACAACAACATCATTTGGAATGTTTTTTGAAACAAGTGTGTAAGCTTTTCCACCTATTCAAGTAAAAAAGAAAAATGCTCATTTTGACAAATTTTAAAATAAAAAGGTTAACATTATGAGCCACATTATAACATGTAAACTGTGTGACTGTGGAAATATAAAATCCCATTAATGAAACATAAAGTCACAACTATACACATGTGTGGACACCAAAAACAACACCAAAGGTTTGAGAACACAAACAACTCATTTAGTCCATCTCAAAAGACTTGATTTGAACCTGAAACAAACCATTAATTCAGTTTTTATAATCTTTCAACATTATTTTTTAACATAAGAGCAGGCGTGACCATTTTAAACTTGAATGTGCAATCTTGCGGTATCAGCCACTTCCAGTTATTTTAGCTGTGCAAAAACAGTTCATGCTGCTGCTTGATGTTGCAATCTGCTATTTGTTATAATATTATTTATTAATTTATTTATAATCATGAACACACTAGTTTGCAGCACAAACAGTTTTACCCTTTACTGCACTTTGTAAAGCCGGCTGTACAGCAGACTGCTAATGAAGCAGAAACTTGGACCTCGGGGGCTTGAGAACATGTCTGGAAGTCACACACACACACACATACACAGACAAGCTAACTTTGGCATTGAAAAATAAGGTCTTATAAAACTGAACATCATTCTTAATAACACAAATACAGAACTGAATATCAAATGCCAAAAAATAGTAACTGCTAATACATAAAATAACCTCCTAGAAATGCAATCCAGAAACTGCAGTCTCCAATATTGCAGGATCATGGTGGAGGTTTGGACCAAACAATCGTAAGTCAGAAAGCAAATATTTATATATTTTACTATGAAGCAAAAATGTTTCCCATAATTTGACACATACGGAGGAAACATTTTAAAATAATGCATATTAAAACAACTGAATATGCAGTATATATTTCATGCAGTTAACATATATTTATATATATATTTTTTTTTTAAGGAATGAGAGTTCGGTCAGATAAAGTGCACCAATCCTCTTGAGGTCTGTGCATCACGGTGCATTTGGACAGTTGTTCAGTGTGCGTTTGAAGGCATGACACAGAATGCCCAAGTGACTGCAAAAGCCAGTGAGGAAACACACCTGTTGAGGACTGGGGGATGTTAGCGAGGGAGAGTTGTGTTGACAGAGGGTATGCACTTCTGCTCTTTATTATGAAGGTTAGCAGCTGGTACACATACATGCATGTATATCATAATCTACTTTGTGACAAGGTTAATGGTTTATACACATATGTAAGGACCTGGTTACACACTCCAACACTATAGTAGCTCAACACCTGCTGCTGTTTTCACAAAGAAGCTATTTGAGTGTGATTACAGCTCTGCATTTGACTAAAAAGCCACTGCAAAATCCTCCAAATGACCAGCATGACTTTTCTCATGCCCACACATTCATATATTGCTTATTCTATGCGAAAATGATAATTCACTGGTTTGTCTTGTAGTCTCCGTGGGGAGAAGCATGAGACGTCTTTCCCCTCGGACCTAATTAATGAAGTAAAGGTGCAGTTGGGGTGGTGAAGGGGTGCCGGAAGACTTGTCGAAGGAGTGAAGAAAAGTGTGTTGTGATTGGCAGGATGAAATGAGCACGTTCCTTTTCATTTGAAATGCCTTTTGTAAAGCTTGGTATGTTATGTTTGGCACGAAGACCCTGAAACATGAGATTCCCATTAGAGCTGATTGAAACTGAGAACCTCTAACACATAAGCATTTACATTGAACATTTTTAAAAAATGATTATTTTTTAAGTTATTATTGATTAAACTTAAAAAATATTACCCTGCATTTACAGAATTTTTTTTATACGCATTTTTACCACATCACTTGATGTTCTTTTTCTCTGTGTCCTTATGCATTTCATTGCCTAAGCTTGTGTAAAAATCTAGCTTACACTTGAAACTTGGCATTGTGCACTGTAAATATTGTTTGTTCTTAAGATAATATGTTTTGATGTTCCTTTTTTTTTCTTTAATTGCTGCGGATAAAAGCATTGATTAAATGTAAATGTACTTGAGTCAAACTTCATTTGCTTTATACTATTACAGTTACAGTAAACTGTCACAGAAATGTGAAACAGCCGCTTAGCGTTTTGTGTGTTTGTGGAAAAAGAGCACATTGGGCTTCTACGATTTGTTATGTTTTTTGAGATTACATCATTGGTCCGGTTTATCCAGTTAATGAGATTACCTCATCATATCTCTGTTCCAGACAGTGCGTATATCAGACAGTCTGCCAAAAACAATCTGCCGATATTTATCATGAAGTCTGAATACCACGAGGGGCTTTAGTGAGTGCTCAAGTTCTTCATTCTCTGTTACTCTGTCTGTTTACTCGTTTCTTTGTTCTCTTTGATCTGAAAGTGTCTGGATCCTATTGGTCATGTCAGTTCTGTTGTTACTGGTTGAAGTCCTCATATGTGTGTGTGTGTGTGTGTGTGTGTGTGTGTGTGTGTGTGTGTGTGTGTGTGTGTGTCTGTGTGTGTAGCGTCCCTTTCCCCCTTCTTTAACGGTCATCTTTTCAAAAATTATTTTTCACTTGCCCCAAATTGGCTACACATAGCTTCAAACAGATATGTGTCTATCCTTTTTCATTATTTTGGAGTCATAGGGGCCTCACACAGTGTCACTATTAATTAGACCACATGTTATATGTGTGTGTGTGTGTGTGTGTGTGTGTGTGTGTGTGTGTGTGTGTGTGTGTGTGTGTGTGTGTGTGTGTGTGTGTGTGTGTTCCATTCATGTAAGACAGGTCTTTAATGGGTGGATCACCCCACCCTTTAAGTTAGTTTCTCTTATTTTATTTCAAGATATTTGAGTTTTTTTTTTTTTATATTTGAAACTCACAACAATGTTCACTAAACATTTTATTCCATCTACAAATCCTGGTTTTCAGAAGTACTTTTATGTTTCTATTTAAAAAGATGCATTCATTATATATTAAATTTAATATATTCAATTTCAATATATTACATAATAATCAAGCACTTCACCTGTGATTTAGTTAGTCAACATATAAAACTAAGTGTACTTAAAAGCACAAAAAATAATATTATTATAACATAATGATTTAAAATGTGTTAGATTGGCATTTTTACAAAGTGCACTTACTTTAAGTACACTTAAGTGGCCTTTTATTTAATTATTATTGTATTATTTGCAAGTATAGTTAAAAATACTTTTAAGATTCGAAGTACACTACAAGTGCACATTCAATACAATACTAAACACACTTCTTTTTCACAAGTGGTTTGGAAAATGGATGGTGGACTATTACTGTAACTCCCTTTAAACACACCAATGCATAGCCATGTGAATAATCATGTGTAATGACGCTAAGACAGTATTGTATTTAAGGAACATATTTAATACAGTAGCAGTAGTTAGTTACAGAAATGTCAAAAAATATAACATAATTTCATGAATATAAATCCATTTACACCCCCAAAATTGTCCCCTTCTTCCTTTTTTCCCCAGAGACATTTGTCACCAGCCATCTGTCTGTCTGCCCCCCGCCCCAAACCCCGACTCTCTGTCTGCGCTTTAAACTATCTAATCAAGCAGCATCACCTTTGCACTGGAACACACTCACACACACAAACACTGATAAAAAAAACACACACATTCACATCAGGGAGTTTAACAAAAATTATAATTTTTATATCTGCTCTTAACAAGTGCTACAAATACTGAACACATTTCTGAACATTTGCAAATTAGCAGGAAAAAAATAGTATGAAAATACTGTACAATTTGCATCTCTACACCAGTGTATAACACAATCACACACTCTTACAGCAGCACAAGCAAGTTCATTCTCAGTGCAGCATCATTGTGGTCAGTTTGAATGTTTTTTCGAGAAAACTGACCTCCTTGTTTGCTTGAATTGTCTTGTGTGTGCATGTTTTGAGCATGTCAAAGTCAACGAATAGATGTCAGCGCACATAAATTCACTCATGCATACACACACATCAAGTCACATCATTCCAGCAATTCATCCATGAATACAGTAGAGTACACCAAACTATGAGTGTTATTTACAAACATTGAGCAATATGTTCTCCATCATAAGTCCATCAGTTCACCACATCAGAACGGACCAGCCGTCAATAAATTCCCACCTTGTTAACCCCTCAACCCAAGGTTTTTTTAATTCAACTTCATTTTTTCTGTTCTTCTCATTTCGTTCCCTCACACTTTGGTGGCCAGCGACTGCACCTCTGACTTTTGAGTCTGGGCGCTGAGGGTTGAAGACATGGAGCTCATGTGCCCATGCATGGCCTTCTTCAGGTTCAGCAGACACAGGCATTGTGAGCGGAAGCGCAGGTCAAAAAAGGCATAGAGGAATGGGTTGAGGCAGCTGTTGACATACGCCAGGCACGTGGCATACGGATGAGCCAGAAGAAGAAAGTTTAGGAAGCCGCATGAGGTGGGCGCCAGGTCTAGATATGACAGCGCATCCATGCTCTTCAGCACATGGAAAGGCGTCCAGCAGAATGCAAAAACCACCACCAAGGTAGTGATGATCTTCAGGAGACGACGCTTCTTCTGGTCTTCCTTGCGCAGGTGGCTGAAATGCCGGGTGACTGTGCAGCCGATGAAGCAGTAGCAGACGGTCATGGCCAAGAAAGGCAGGAGAAAACCAAGAGCGGAGGACGAAAGGCTCAGACCTGCAATCCAAAGGGATTCGTGATGCTGATTGAGAGTGACCAGGCTGAAGTCCATCGCACAGGTGGTGCGGTTATTCCCGGCATCGTCCACCGTAGTGCGAAACAGGAGAGTTGGCACAGCCAGCAGGCACGAGAGGAACCAGATGGCACCAAGTGAGGCCAGCATGGTGGCCCGGGACCGGAGCCGTCCGCTGGACAGAGAGTGGACGATGGCAAGGTAGCGGTCAAAACTCAAGCAGGTCAGGCAGAAGACGCTTGCATACATGTTGACAAGCACCACGTAACTGCTGATCTTGCAGAGAGCCACGCCAAACGGCCAGTGGTAACCCAGCGCGGTGTACACAGCCCACAGCGGCAGCGTGATGACAAACGTCAGGTCCGCGAACGCCAGGTTACCGATGTAAACGTCTGCCGCGCGCCGTTTGGATTTGGCGCGCCAGACGGTGAAGATAACCACGCCGTTCCCGGAGAGACCGAGGATGAAAATGAGCATGTACAGCACGGGAATGAGAGAATAAGACGGCTCCCACTCTGAGTAGTCGCACGCAGTCTCGTTATCGTCATAGTACTCATAGGAGTCGGCGTATTCCGGCGTTATTGGCTCCATTTGGTGAGGGCGCTTTAGCTTTGAGTCCGTCAGTTTCCTTGTGCAGTTTTATCCGAATTTCTGGTCTTAATTTTATAGAGTTCAGTGGGAATGTTTGGATTTTTCTGTCAGAAACAAGAGTCTGAGGTAAGTTTCCCTCACTGGAAGCTGAAGCCCGTCTGTGTGAGGGAGAGAAGCGCCCTGTCTTTTTAAACTCCAGACTTCTCACCCCTCCCTTTGGACCCATATATCGGACCCCTTATCTCCAGCCCCCATAGACACACACTCCCACCCACCACGGCACACCAACCCCCCCGGGCCACGCAGTCGGCAGGAGCGAGTGTGTCAACAAAGTGAGCTTAACTCTTTTGTTTTTCCTCGTAATGAAAAAGTAATGGCCCGCTCGTCTTTCAGGTTAGATTTAACTTAAATTGTCTGAGAAAAATGGTTTTGCTTCACGTCTCATTTACGGAACTTTTGAGAAGAAGCAACATTGAGTCACGGTCGCAGAATTTAAATGGATGTTAACTTTTCCACACAGTAAACATTTGTTCATTCATGTCAAGCATGCTTAAACATCCTGGCCAAATATTTTAAAAATAAATAGGCTATACATTTATTTTTAAGAAACCTGTTTTTTTTTTCTGTTAGCCTACTAAAATTATAAACTTAAGTTTAATTGCTTCCTGAAAGTTTTATGTAGCCTAAATCTTCGTTGCGCTTTTTCGAAACATTCGAATTTAATTAATAAAGAAGAATCAAATTTACGTTAAATGAATGGAAATAAATATGCGCGTAAAAATAACTGAGCCGCACTGATAATGTGTGTATTTTTGATAGCCTACCTGAAGTAGCCTACTATTTTTCTTTCTTTCTTTTTTCTTTTTTATGAATCAGGTTACACTGCAAGCGTATCTTTTTATTAATTATTGCTTACAAATTAATACCATAGACCTGCTGTATGGCACTAAACGTGCAAGCCTAAACAGGTTTCAGGCAGGTTCCCAGTGAAAACAGAGCCTGGGACCAAATGATAATGTAAAAGAGACATTGCGCTGTGATTTCCTCTCACTCAAACATTACATGAAGGTGACATTCAGTCACTTCAAACACTCTGCTTCCACTGCAACACATCACTGCAGCCTCTTTAATATGAAGAGATTTACATGCGCATTCAAACTCTTAAAGAAAAACATAAACATACTTGTTTCGTTATAAATATTGTTACATTAGCCTATATAATGCTTAATTTAAAATCGATGAGCATTTTCCATGAAGCTCAATTCATTAATATTCATTTTGATATATCTTGTTTTAATGTGGCGAACCACTGAGAAATTTAAACGGAGCTCCTCGGATGAATCGTAAAATCCAAATAATTCAGTGAGGCTAATAAAAAATACATTGCTCGGCTCCTTATAAAGCGCTCGAGTCTTTAGTGATCAGATCACATGCCAGTAAAGGATTTGGACATGTGTGAATTTAATTCTCACTTTCTTACATTTATTTGCATGATAATAGCAGACACAAACTCGCAAAATAAACAATAAACAAAAGGAAACGACGCATTTGACATTAACGAGTTTCTTAAGGACGCGCTGTTCAGGCGTTACACCCAATTTGCAGCACCTGAAAAAAGGCAGTTAAAGCGAAATAGCTTAGGCTGAATAGGGAGCAATTCACATTCAAAACAAACAGGAAAACTATAGGCTACACCTAACTTATTTTTCCTTATGCATCTGAGATGCTCTACAGACCTTAGTTCTCATGAGCTTCATATATCTTCATCACTGTTTACACATACAAATCTTGTTTCACACACTGAACTCCTTAAATTAATGTGCAATCACATTTAGGGGGATCAGTGTGTAAATCCATTAATCAAAACCTGTGATCAGTGTCACTCTCCACAACACTGATGAGATCATCTACGGATCTTCTGTCTTAATGAGCCAGCGACTTCTACTCAAGTGCTACAGGACTGTAACCATTTTAAAGGAATGATATGAATTATAGCTTACATAACACTGACAGTGTGAAGTAAATGTGTGACTAACGCTGAGGACTAATGTAAAGACAACAGAGGCATGTAATGCACCTCTGACCAATTTGTTTACATGCATCAGATTAGATATAAAATGTGTGAATTGTGCCACTTATGACAAAGCATACATTTGAATAAATAGATGCTCACTTTTTATTCTAAGGATACTGTCTGCACATGTCCATGAGAATAAAATCTTGTGGCATCGGTTTTGGCATCAGAGCTTTCTAGAACACTGCATCTGTGGTATGATCTTTATTTTTTTGGTTCGTAAACATCTTAAGATTTAGATTCAGTACTCACTTTGAATAATACTAACCAAAAGCTTTCATGTGGTCTTGGTTATTAGAAAGAAATTAATGTTGATACATATCAAACAGACTGACATAAATAGTGTTATTTTGCACTCATGCACTCTTAAAATAAAGGTTCAGATAAATAAATAATAAAGTAAAATAAAGGTTATTTTTTGGTATTGATGGTTCCAGGAAGAACCTTTAACATCTAAGGAAGATTTCCACTGGACAAAATGTTCTTTATAGTGAATGGAATGGCTTTTTTAGATTATTAAAATGTTCTTCAGTTGTTAAAAACTGTTTCAAATTGGCTCTTCTATGCCATCACTGCAAAAACTGCCTTTTGCAACCTTTATTTTTTAAATTCTATACTAAAAATGCTCATTGTATGTTACTAAATCAGATTCCTCATGGAATGTGTCTTAAATACTCCACAAGGCACCTGTTAAATGATGCATTCACTGCCTCACTGAAATACTTTAAAGTCAAGATATAATAAGCAATGTCATGGTTCATATTTTGGCATTATTACTCATGCCATTCATATTTGTTGAAATATTACTTGCAGTCATAAATTATCATATGAATTTGAAGTTTTCATAAAGCGAGTGAGGAGCTCCTGCTGTGCACATGAGACTAGGTTGCTCTTCATGCCCCCATAATCCTTTGCCCTGCCCCAGTCTGCCCCTCACCCCTTCCTCTGCATGTTGTTTTTGTTGGACCTCAGTGCTTCATATCGGAAGAAACACTTCACACACACCCACAGCAGACAGCCTGACAAAAACAACAGACAGTTTCCTGCTTAAATCAAGCTGGCAGGCCCTCAGATGAAACTGCGCCCTCTAGTGGATTTCTGAATAGACAACATACACATACACACACACACACACACACACACACACAGAGAGAGAGAGAGAGAGAGAGAGAGAGAGAGATGTTGTTAGGCTGCTATCTGATTGACTGTGGAGAGATGTGGCGGCCTGCTGCTCTAATAGATCCTTTAGATAAATAAATAAATCCACACATTTAAAAAATAAAAGAAACGCAGATAAGTAGCAGATGGTCAGATTAGCCAGACGACTTTCAAACACTCAACACACACCTCTAATTGCCAGATTAGACAGATGAATTTGAGATCTTCAGTAAAAAGCCCTTTGTTGTAACAAATCAAGCTTTTTTTTTTTTTTTTTTAGTGAAAGGTTTGTTTGAGCGTGATTTACTCATGGACATTTTATCACACTGATAATATTGTACTTGTTTGTGAAGCCAAACAGGAGGGGTTTAGAGGTCAAAGGTTCTTTTTTTTTTTTTTTGGAATCGCGAGTTTATATATCACAATTCTGACTTTATGTCTCACAGTTCTTTTTTTTCTTAGAATTGCAAGAATGAAAGTAAGAATTGTGAGATAAGAAGTTGCAATCAACTTTTACTACCCTGTGGTGCAAACAAGCTTCCATAAGATACAGTTTGGGGTCATTACATTTTTTTAATGTTTTTGAAAGAAATTTCACATGTTTACCAAGACTGAATTTTGTTTGTTTTAAAAATCTAGTACAAACAGTAATACTGAAATTTTATTACAATTTAAAAAGTCTTTTCTATATTAATAATAAAATGTTATGCATTAAAGTGTAATTTATTCCTGTGATGCATCATTACTCCAGTCTTCAATGTCCCATCATCCTTCAGAAATCATTCTAATATTATGATTTGGTGCTAAAGAAACATATCTTTAATATCAATGTTGAAACCATTGTGTCACTAAATATTTTGTGAAAAACCCCGATAATTTTTTTTTTAGGATTCTTTGATGAATATAATCTTCAATGCATCCTTGCTGAATAAAACTTTTGAACGGAAATGTGCATATATTATTGTTCTGTCAAAAATGCAGTTAAACTGAATGTAAGTTTTCTGACCATTGTTGTGAGCTGTGAAGAGTAAGACCACACAAGATATAGTAACTTTGCCTGTGAGTGCAGGTGTGTATGTGTTAGACCTATAGCAGCTGTGTTGTTTTTTTGCCCTGTCCAGCTGACTGCACCACTGCTAAATAGCAGGTTAGAGTGGTCCTCCATTCCACGAGTTGCCAAGTTTCATTTAAACACACACACACACACACACACACACACACACACACACACACACACACACACACACACACACACACACACGTATAAATGCATACACACTTACAATCACACACAGACCAAGCGGTCTGGCTCGGGCTGAAGCCAGCAGAGGTGAAGCTACAAGAGGGGTGTGAGCTGTAATTTGGGGATTGTTTGAAGTATACAGCTGTCAGGCTCCTAACACATCAGATTTGATCTCTCGGCTTGATTTGTGGAACTTCAAACCCCGCAAATCACACAAGGTGTGTGTGATTCTCTGCTGTAAGAATAGTGAGTTTCAAGAGGCTGTTCCCTATATATAGTGCATAATATGTTGTGTATTGGTTGTTTGGACTCTCTGTTGTAAAAGCGATGTCTCAAGTGTTCATATGGGTATGCTAAACACCAAGAAAGCTCCTCAGACGATATCACACCCATGTGCCACTCAACACCCCACTTCTGTCCTTACACACACACACACACACACACACACACACACACACACACACACACACACACACACACACACACACACACACACACACACACTTAGATCACCAGCTTTCTGTTGATTTAGGCCTGTGAGCTAATTCATTGAGATTTAGAAGGAAATCATGTGTGTTTATTTGCCTTTTAGCTTAGCATGTTAGCATTCACTTCTGATTTGATGTAGACAGTCCTGTGAGTCTTTGAAATCCCTCAAAACGTGTCTGTTCATCCCCTCTCTCTCCTTATGTGTACTCAGTAATCACATAGTGGAGGATACCAACAACTTGTTCTGTCAATGAATGTGCTTTTTCATCTCCTCTTAAGTGAGTTGACATTCTGTAGCTCTGGGTTGGTCCAACCCAGCTCATTATTGAAGGCATGTTTGAAATATGGCGCCTGCGGGCAGCCACTTGACTCTTTGACTCTTTACCCTGAGACTGCCCTGGCTGATGAGTCTGATAACACGCTCACCTGGACATAGCCAAGGGACTTTTAAAATAGTGTTTCTTTTAGTGGCTTCTCACCCTTAAATCTCAGGCCATAATGAAAATGCCATGTGGACTTCCCTTATGGGGTGATCATTTATGTTACAATCATGTTTTTAACATAAAAAATGACATACCAAAAATGATTGCAAGTATCCTGACTGAATTCAGTACCCTGCTAAATATATCAATAATAGGAAATAGGGAGACACATAAGACACAAATGACATTATTTCCTGAGAATCATCCATAAATTATGTGGCTCATAAATAGCTCATTTTGAATGAACACACATGCTGGTGCATGAACACATGCAGAGAGCTGACAGACATGTCCTCAAGTGGCTGCACACAGCACAGATATACTTGTGTGAATGTGGAGCACGGATAAGACCAAATAAGACCATTGTTATGGAGGAAGCTACTGCATCAGGCAATCGATGATTGCTGGTTCCTGTTTCTTCTGTATATGGAATTGTACAGCAGGGAAATGAATTATACCATTATACATACAATCTCTGTGAGAGGCTGGATATGACACGTACATATACACACTAGTGACACTAATGAGCTTTTCCATTAAGGGGATATATTTGCCCACTTATGGCATATTTTTCATTCACCCGGAAATTTTATTAAATGTGTGCATTATCCCATCAAATTCATTATCAGCCGAATCCATTTTTGCACTGCAGAGGTGGCACAGAAGCTGCATCTGAAGTCACATTTAGATGGATTTAAACAGACTCATAGGTGACGTGTAACAATTTAACAAATTATGACTCTGTTGTTGTTGAGAGAGTCTTCTCTCCTAAGTAAGCACATGGCTGGGTGTAAAATGGGGCCTGCTGGCTCTGTGGGCCACAGTGGAACTGCAGGCTGCAATACAGAGATGGCTCTTGACCACAAAGAGTCAGACTAATACCACTGGATTTTGTCCTCACTCAACCCTGGAATTCACAATCATGGAAGTGCCCTCGATCAGACATTTCTCTCTCTCTCCACTCCTGGCAGTCTCTGCATCTTCATCTCTGGATTGCGGCCCACAGGGCCAGCAGGCTCCATTTTACACCCAGCCATGTGCTTACTTAGGAGAGAAGACTTTCAACAACAACAGAGTCAAGAACAACCTTGGAGTTTCAAGAGATTGCAACTTCGGCCATCGAATGGAAACATCCAGAAATTCTTCAGAGGCTTCATGAGACTCTCGTTCCACAGCCAAGTCAAATGCAAGTATTGTTCCTTTCGCCACACAGGTTTGTTGTAAGCTATCGTATACTGTGCTTTGAATTAGAGACTGATGGTCTACTCGGCCTCATTCCCCTGTTTTTGTTCGGTTTCATTTATCCAGCCTCACTTACCCTTCCCATGTACCATGTATGCGTGATTTGTGTGTGTGTGTGTGTGTGTGTGTGTTTAGACTAGTTATGTGTTTGTGATTTAGTTAATAAAACTTTGTGCACAATACATATGAGTATTTGTTTCTGATTCCTTGCTTGCAACAAAGTCAATTTAACGATTTTGATCTTGTTACATGCTCTGAGTAGTACTGTACCTTAAAAAGGGAATTTCCCTTACCCTGGAAATTAAGATTTCTTTGAATTCATAAATAATCAATACTCAGCGTTTTCTAGACGACCTGGTCAATTGATGGTTGTGTAAATTCTGCTTTATTAAGCTAATTCTACTAACTTATCCAAATATTATAATTAATTATAACAAGTTATGATTAATTATTAATATTCCCCCTTTGAGCTAATTTGCTACATATGAATGCATTTACTCTGCAATTACAATTGCATAAATAATGCTGAGATTATTTTAAATATAAAACTTTGAATACAGAAATATGAAAAGATGGAAATATTGAAATGATACTGTACTTTTAAACATTAATCTGAAACTGCCAGTAGGTGGTAGGAAGTGACTGTTAATTAGTGAGTCACTGAATCATTCACTCAACCAATTTGTTCAAAAACAAAATTCATGTCAGTGTGTGGCTCAAAGATACGAAAATATATGAATTTCAACGAACACAACACTTTTAGAGGATGCATAACCTAAAATTAAAGTTTTAAGTGTGACCCATGCTGGAAGAGTGAGTCGGAATGTGCACTGGCAAATTTTGAGCGACAGACAAAAAAAAGGAACAAAAAAAATGTCAGTTTTGGTCAACTTCCAGGTTTTCAGAAAAATTTGTTCCTTAAGCCCTCATCTAGCAATCCCAATGCTCCAAATAGTAATTAAACATCTAAAATTATCTTTATTTGCATGTTTTCTGAGAGTACCTTTTTCTCTGCTCTCTTCTCGTGCTGCCACTGACTGACATACGAATCACGCCCATAAATGTGCTTCCGCCAGCACGCGATCCCAATACATACACATACCGTATACATAGAATTACAGATTTTTAAGAAGGCTATTCACACAAACATAATCTGTTATGACTTGAGTGAATGTTTGGGGAGCTGTTGGGGGAAAACATCTGTAACATTATATTAGATCTGCGCAGTACAGTAGGTCTTAAAATATAGGCCGTCTGTCTCATTAAAGGGGTCATATAATGCCATTTTTGTACAAGCTAATATGATTCTTTAGCGTCTAAATTGAAAGTTTGTAATATACTTTAATTAAAAATTCTCATTAGTATTGTAAGAAAACACTCATTCTACCTGCTCAAAAACAGCTCTGTTTTCAGCACACCGTTTTAGTGGGTGTGTTTTTAAATGCTAGTGAGCTTTGCTCGCCCCGCCCCTCTGTTCTGTGGGGCGTTTTTGACACAACACATGTGGAGTGTTGCCTTGACAACAGTTGAGGGTATATTTTGAAGAATGGCAGTAAATATGTGATCAGATAACATAACTTATTCTGGTATAATATTGAAAAACATCAATTAGAGTATTTATAGTCTTGGATCATATGCATTTGCAGGATGTAAACAGTATTTTGCAGGTATTGTGTTACCATTAATTTTCATGCACTTATAACTGTTTTTTATTTATTTACATTTTTTACATTACTTCTTAACAAACACCGTTATAAACCATCTACAAAAGTAAGCTTAGTGTAGTATTATCATGTTAACTTTAATACCTGCGTACACAGTTTGTAATAACACAATAACCATAACGTTTTGTTCATTATAAACATGGGATTATTAATTATATTGAGAACGTCGTAAATAGAAAACATGCATGTACCCTGAATGTAAACATTAGCCACATACATCGTGAAGCGTGCTAGCGATTTGCAAAGATTAATATAAAGATTAATATAAAGGTTAATTAAACGTTACACTCACTTCTTCTGGAGGTTCAGCAGGAACACAAATAGTTGGTACCGATTCTTTTTTCAGGAGCAGCTTCTTAGCAAAACCAGCTTTATACTGACCTTCATTTATAAAGCAGTCTGTCGCGCAAACATGAAAACATTGACGTTGCTCGTGGGGAATATTCCCTTCAAAAGCAAAACTCAGCCACTGTGTCTTCAGCGGTTCGGACTTAGGAACATCAAAATGACTGCTGTGTTCATTATTGCACCCGAGAACAGAACACCACAATCGCTTAGACGCCATTCTGCTCATAGACAGCTCCAGCGTATATCAACAATGACGCGCAGACTATGATTGACAGCTCGCTCACGAGCAAGGGCGGGTCTGTGTTGAAACACTGCTGTCAATCAACCATCGTGGGAGGGGCGTCCGACCGTGTGGCGTCACACGGTCGAACGGCTTGATTTGAGACAGGGTAAAACAAATAAGGAGATTAAAAAAAAAACACTGGATGGATTTTTATCATTTTATGATGGTTGTGTACAGGCACTGCTAACACACATTTCAGTACAATCAACAAAGTGCATGTACCATTATATGACCCCTTTAATGTTAATGTAACAACAAAAGAAAAGATTGCTGCTCTTGATTGATGTGCTTTTGTATAGTTTTAATAGTCAATTTATTTGTAATGAACACACTGGAGTGATTTTTACATTTGATTATTTGTTTTTCTTACTTGAATGCTTTTGTTTAGATGTAAAATGAAAAAAAGTAATGCACTATTTGTTGGTTCTATTGTTGTCGTTTTTTTAATCTGTTCTTTTTTTAATAACAAAGACTATATTGTGTTTATTAATATAGTAATTAATATTAAGAAAGGAAGTGGAGGAAACAATGCAATGTTACTAGGTGATTTTCCTTTGGAACCTTCAGAAAACCTCAACTTGTTTATTCTCAGAAGTTACTTTGCTGATTCTGTCGACTTCAAACGGCTGTAGCGCAATCATTCTTCTAATAATAAAAGTAATAAAAGTAATAAGTAATAAGTAATAAAAATAAATCTTTTTTTAATGCTCATTGTTACTCATTTTGTCAGCACAGGTCACAAATATACTTTTATATTGCAATAAGTTCACATTCAATCTTCAAATTAACGTAGAAACAACATAAAGACAGCATATTTTAAATATTTGTTTAATGGCATCTTTTTCATGACTGAAGGCGAGTATCACTGATACCAATACTACTAATGTCTCTAGAAAATTGTTCTTTTTTTCCTAATATTTAACCATTGACTATTGTCATCTGGGAATGTCTTTCTGTCTTATATCTCATATTATATTTAACCGAATAATCTATAAACCATTCTACATCCTAAACATGGGCTCTCTCCCCTTACACTCTCTCTCAATCTGAATCAGGAACAAAGAGGGTTTGCAAGGTGTTTCCCTGCTTGCACCGAGGGCTTAGTGACCTCTGACACCAGCTATCTCCCTTGCCTTTCGTCCCCAGAATGGATAAAGCAGCAAGCAAAGCAGGAAGCGCTCTGGACTGAGGATAATGGAAGATGCTGTGTGTGTCTTTGTGTGGGGTCTCCTTCGACATAAATAACATTTAGAGTTGTTGTTATGGAAGGTTTTGCTGATAAAGTAGACCCAAATATAGGTCTTTTAAGGGTTTAATAGAACATAGTGTTGTCTTTGGTCCAAACTTATATGTGCACTTGAAGGTTAAAATCACATACGCCCACATATATCCCACCGCACACACACACACACACACACACACACACACACACACACACACACACACACACACACACACACACACACACACACACACACACACACACACACACACACACACACACACACACACACACACACACACAAGATGTTCTACTGAGATTGACTTTAATGTTTCTTTTTTTGGGGTTCAAGAGACTCCATTAATACAGTATAGATGTATAAATAATAGCAATATAATAATTTTGAAATTAACCTTAAAGTTCATTTAAACGGATAGTTCACCCAAAAATGAGTGCACTATCCCTCACTGTTGTGCACTGTTATGAAGTATATTTTGTATATACAATGGAAGTTTAAACCCTTTAATTTGTCATTTTCATGTGAAATGTCATTTTTCATATAGGATATTTTGTTTACATTGATTTTTATTGATAGCTATATCATAAGTCTCAACCTGATGGTTATGTTAAGTACAACTTTCAAGTTATTAAAACCGCCTTGAGGTCTTTCAGACCCCGAACAGACTCAGTGTTAAAGGTCTTGAGAACCAAAAGGCAAGTTGGTGCTGCTGTTTTTCAATCTTCCGATGTTGCTAAGCAGCACATCTCTGAATTAACAGGAAGTGCCTTCTTTAATCATTATTTGTATAACCAACATTTATGTGGAGCCCTTGGGCTGTGGATCAGGAAGAGGTGGCGATGGTGGGAAGGAGGGAGAGAGGGAGGAAAAGGGCGGGAAAACATGGGAAGGAAAAACAAGGAGAGAAGGAAAAACAGAGGTAGAAGATAAAGGTGATGAGAGGCAGGAATGGATAATGAGCAGGATTAGAGAAGAATGAAACACATAAATACTCAATCACACACAGATACACACACACACATAATGTGCATTCACACCACAGCACATTTAAAACATGAGGATAAAGCTTACCACCTATCTGGTTACCTCTTTCCTGGGGGCCTGAGAGGAATTTGGACACATCTGGACCCAAATCCTGCAGAAAACAAAAGCTTCTCCACGGCTTTACCTAAGACACACACACACACACACACACACACACACACACACAAATCGGTTTTACCCACTGGACAGATTGTGTGAAAAGAAAGACGGAGCACAGTACAAGAGTAAACAGAGAACTAATTCAGACCAGTTTTCACAAGCAAAAGAGCTAGTCATCGTGTTAAGTTAGAGTTATTGCTTGTTATACTGTTCAGTGTCATAAAATATATCACAAATGTGTCATTCTCAGGAAATGGTGTAAGTTTAGAGATAATTATGTATTTTTAATAATTTCATTTAAATGATTTATTGCTAAACCTTTTAAGAAATCATATGTTGTACCTCAGACCCAAAATCTCTCACCATATGCATCCCATATCGTATTCAAATTAGTGGAGAGCAAATATGGGTTTTGCGCTGTAAGGTACTTCAACCTTGTCACAGTAAGTTTAGTCATATGCTTACAAGTCATATGCTTAGAATTTTGTGTGCCTTGTAATAAATCACAAACTATTGAAAAATTCATTCATATTCAGATCTCACCAAAACACATGGTTTATGCTGGAAATCTCTAATGCCATCCATATCTTTTTTTTATTTTTATTTTATTTGTTCGTAGGCTCAGCCCGATCTCATGGCAATTCGCACATATTTTACGAGGTGGCTAATTTGTACTATTTCGTACGACCTCACTCGTACAAATTCATACGATTTTTGCTTAATCGTACGTATTTTACGAGTTGCACAATTCGTATGAATTTGACCTACACCTAACCCGTCACTGGGGTTTAGACAAATCATACAAAAACGTACGAGTGAGGTCGTATGAATTTTGCTTCAAAAATCCTGCACCATTTTTTTTTTCTTTTTGGTGATTTTCGTAGAAAATGCCTAATTACAGATTTCAATAAAAGCAAATTTAAGTTGGATATTTAAAAAAAAAAAAAAAAAAATCTATATAATAAATAATGTGATGAAAGGGGGCAGTTCACCAATGGCTAATATTCATTTCAAATTATGTGACAGTGTCTTGTTAATTAAACGTTATATTAGTATATTAGGATCACATAGCACCCAAATGGCTTGTATTTTGAAGAAAACCCTCCTATATTTGTTTCTCATGACTCAATTATTTCAGCCTAATAGGTACAAATATACCACCTCAAAAAATATAAATTATGCATTCATCAGAATGCTAAGCAGAAATATACTGCAGCCCTTATTCAGAACATTCCCTTGTATTAGTAGATTAGATTTCTGACTTGCCAGACAAGTTTTCCCTGGAGAGAGAGGTGCTTCATAACTTTGGACTGTTCCCACCAAAAAGTTTCTAAATATGTATGTGTGTGCTATTCATGAGCCCCTGAAGGGCTGTTTCTGTTAAGGGCCAAGATTGTTTTTACACTCTGTCAAAACCTCTTTTGCCATATGGTTTACAGTGACCCAAATGTGGCTGTTATTGAGCAGCCACTTTTAAACTAATTCTGTCCTTGTGTGTATGTGCTTTGTCAGACCCCCATAGTGGTGTCCCGCTGAGAGTTAGAGGTGTCACAGTTTGAGTGACAGGTGGATTTTAAACATCGCATACCCTGTTTCACCAGATAGCTGTGTTTCTATTCCAGAGATTTTACTGTAGCTGTAAACCGCACTGAATGTTAAAGACAAACTCTTGCAGTCCAAATGGACCAAATGATCCGGACTGAATGGATGGAGAGATGAAAGAAAGAGCAAAAGTATGGAAGCTGTTTCAACCATGAGATAAAAAGGGTAATTTCTGACTTTTTATCTCACAATTTAGAGGAAAAAAAGATATAGTCGCAATCACCTTTTTTTTTTTTTTTTTTTTACATTTTTATTCCATGGTAGATGTAAACTCAGATTTGTGAGAAAAAAAGTAAGAATTGCTGGTTAATTCTGAATTTTTTCTTGCAATTCTGAGAGCATCTTTTCTTTTTTTCTTTTTTTTTTTAAGTCCTGTGACAAAAACAACTTTTTTGTGTAAAAACTTCTTGTGTATTTGTGAGTCTGGGGAAAATTTGCCTTTAAAAAAAATAAATAATAAAATAATTAAAAGAATAGTTTAGCCAAAAATAAACATAATTCTATCATAATTTCTCACACTCATGTTGATTCCAACCTGGGCTGCGTCTCCCTAAAGCACTGTTAGCTAACTACGGTCGCTAGTTCCATTAAGCTCTATTGGTAACGACAGAACTTGCAACCATAGTTGCTTTCGGGAAACGCACCCCCGAATGACTTTATTTCTTTTGTGAAACACGCAATAGAAGATTTTTCTTAAAATGTCTTTTGTTGAAATGTTATTTATTTATTTATTTTTGGTCTGTCATTGTTTCATTGTATGCATGAAAAACAGAAGAAAGAAAGTAATGCAAGATTTACTTGTGGGTAAATGATGTGTAAATTATGACAGAATTTCCATTTTAGGATGAATTATCCCTGTACAAAATAACTTGAAATTGAATCTCAATCCTGTATGAGAATACGATACTATTTTATGACTCGTCTGTCCTATGATTAATGAGCATGTTTTGTTAAAGGGCTCATTGTTGTAGTTCTGATGACCGCCTGTTGTACTCCCGTAAGAGGCACAATCATCTTCCTGTTGTTGAGTACAATGGCTTCTGCTCTTATTGTTAACAGACGCGTGCTAGCATGTGAATTATTGTCAGTGCATCGTCTCTTTGCACGTGTGTGTGTGTGTGTGTGTGTGTCCTGGAGTTCTTAGCCCTCGGTGGGCAGTCAGTAAAACACAACAAACAATCTGTAAGACCATGCAGACACTGACAGCCGGTAGCTGTGTTTATGTGTACATGTGCTCGCGTGCCTGTGTATGTTCACTCTAAACTTCCTTATCTTCATGTTAGTCTTTTAATCAAGCACTGCAGCCAGAACCAATCAAGAACTGGCACAAATCACTTTCCTTCCACTCTGGTCTTTTCCTTCTCAGTTTCCTCAATCCTCTCTTTCTTTCTCTTCCTTGTCTTGCTCTCTCCTTCTTTAGCAGTTGAAGGCCATAAACAGCCCTGGGAGAAATTGAAGGAAAAGAGTGCTTATTACAGAAATAATTGACTTTAAAAGAATATACTTAAGCACTGAATGTGTTATAGTTTAAATGTATATTAAATGCAATTTTAGAATGATTTTGATGTTTTTACCCACTTAAGTATGACTTAAGTACATCTTTATTTTTATTTTTATTTGACTTTATTACAGAGTGCACCAAAGTGTACTTGAAACAAAGTCACTCTCTTTTAGTACACTTAAGTGGCCTTTTATTTCAATCATATTATATTATATTATATTTTTAAATATACTTTTAAGACTTGTAGTACACTACTAGTACACATTCAATACTATTAAGCACATTTCTTTTTCACATGGGACGGCAGAGTTCTTCAGCATTTCCGTCTCAACAGCTGATTCTAATATTACCTTCATTATTTATAGATGATTAAAGCACACACACACATACACACACACTGTCATTAAAGGCTAAAAGGTTATGGCTATTATCATACCAAACCAATGGGATGTGGAAAAGGGAAAAATACACATACATTATAGTAGGGCTGAGAAGTATTTGGATGCATATTTAAAAATAGTATGCATGTATGGAATCTCAATCCCACCTCAGGTAATTACAACTGTATCTCACAAAATGCTACTTTATGTGTCATAATGCAACTTTTTTTTTTTTTTTTTTTACTTACAGTCGGTACTATGTCAGAAAGTGACTTAATATCCTTCCAGCTGGCGCCTGATGACCTTCAACCTTCAAAAAAATGTCAGTTTCAGTGTCAAAAGAATATTAAAACAACATTTAAAGCTCAATGGTTTTAAAAATTCTCATGAATCAATATTGAAACTCATTGATGCATAAACAACATTGCAATATCAATGTTGATTCGAATTGCAAAACTGAAACAACATGCAACAGTGTTTCAATTTTGATCCATGATGTTGGTTCACCTGTGATTCAATCTGCTTTTTTTTTTCACAATGTCACATTTTATCTCACGTGTGACTTCATAGGTGCCAATGTTTTGCTTAAAGTACAAATAAATACTTGGTTTATATGCTATTATTTAACATTCATATATTTTAAGAGTGTCTAAAGTGACTGACACATGCACACTCCAAAAGGCAAGTTATGGTGTGTAACAGGCTATTATTGGACTCTTTGGTGTTCTAAAACAGACAGAGGTTACTCTTTTAGAGCACTTTAGACAGACCCTCATGTTTACGTCTGCCTGCTGCTGGTGAGCACTGACAAACTACCATTTAACGATGGCGCATGGGCTCAAAGCCAATGTGAAAGCCATGTGTGTCTCTCATAATGCACACAAATAACAAGCAGCACTGGTTACTGTGGGAAAACATTTGCACTGGATCCTTTCTTTAGACACTTGCGGACCACCAGTCGGCATTGGCATTAGAGCTCAGGGTCACTAGAAGACAGAGTTAACAAACTGGAGAAATGTCCCAAGAAATGCTGATTTGAAGTCAGGGAAGGAAAAAGGAAAGGGGTCCATACACACAAACACACACTAACAGCCAAGCAGCTGACCTCCATCTTCTAAACGCTGACAGCTGCAGTACACCCATCAACACACACAGACCTCTGTAAGCCTTTTTTGTTTGATTATAAACAGATTATTTCTTAGCTGGGAGTTTCACTAAATAATGTGTACAGTGTCCAAACTTGGGCACTTTTGGTGCACTTAAAAACCCAAACAAACCTCTTTTTGTGTTATGTTTTTGGCTGAAAACATGATATTTTATCATATAATTACGAAATACATAAAGTTAAGCTTCTGAAATTTTTTGAGATCTGCTGTACATTGTTATTCAAAAGTTTGAGGTTTGTAAGATTTGTTAATGTTTTGGACAAAAGTCTCTTATTCTCAACAAAGCTGCATTTATTTGATCAAAATCATTTGATCAAAAACAGTAATGTTGTGAAAAATTATTAGGTTTTTGTTAAATAAACATTTTATATTTTAATATATTTAAAATGTAATTTATTCCTGTACTCTCAGAAATAAAGGTACAAAAGCTGTCACTGGGGCGGTACCTTTTCAAAAGGTACACTTTTGTACCTATTAGGTTAAAATTTGTAGAGTTTAAGTACTAATATGTACCTTTAAGGTACAAAAATGGACCCTTTAGGTACAAACATGTACCTTTTGAAAAGGTACTGCCCCAGTGACAGCTTTTGTACCTTTATTTCTGAGAGTCTGTGATGGCAAAAAGCTGTTATTTGAATCAAAAACATTATTTGCACATTATAAATGTCTTCATTGTCACTTTTCATCATTTTACCATGTTCTTGCTCAATAAAAGTATTAATTTCTTAAAACAAAAAAAATCTTACTGACCCTAAACTTTTGAATACCACTGTATATTTGTGTGAAATGACCTACTTTTGTGGGGATCCACCAACAATCCATGCACTCTCAGAAGAAAAAAAAGGTACAAAAGCTGTCACTGATACGGTACCTTTTAAAAGGAACACTTTTGCACTTTAGCT
The DNA here is from genome assembly GCA_036784905.1 of Acrossocheilus fasciatus. Lineage (NCBI taxonomy): Eukaryota > Metazoa > Chordata > Actinopteri > Cypriniformes > Cyprinidae > Acrossocheilus > Acrossocheilus fasciatus. The sequence continues at coordinate 20,399,627 of CM071945.1, forward strand.
ACTAACATGTACCTTCAAGGTATCAACATTTAAGTGTACCTTTTGAAAAAGTACTGCTGCGACTGCTTTTGAACTTTTTTTTTTTTTTTGGAGTGTATGAGGGGAAAAAAGGCTTAATAAAGATACTAAATAATGTTTTAATAAAGATGTACAGAACATTTTCTGTTAGGGTTAGGTGTAGTTTTAGGTGATTGAAAAAATAACCTAAATATTTGGAAAGTCCCAAGCATGGCTTCACAAATGGGTAGCAAACAACATCATTTCCCATTGACCATCCTTTGTGCATTTGTTTCTGTGTAGATTTTTGTGCTACTCTGTGCTTTATGTCCTGTAATCCAAGAAAGCATTTAATGGCCCATGACTAGGCCTGGTGGTCTCAAAAAATCAAAAGACAGAGGGAAGGAGACAAAGAATGTGATAAAAAGACTTTACTGATGGATGTAAAAGATTCCCTGTGACAGGTGAGTGAAAGAAGAACTGACTCGAGCTCTTAAAGAAGCTCTCAGCAAACAACAAGAACAGACTTGCTGAAACTCGCTGCTTCTGCTTCACCTTGCTCTTCACCTTGCTCAGAGGTTGCCCTTTCATTGACACATCAACTTTGTATAGTATTTTTCTGCTTATGAGAAAAAAAAAATCCAACAACATATGAGACGATTGTTAAAATGACTATATTTTAGCTTTATTAAAAATACTTTACTGAAACTAATGCATATACATGTAGATTGTTGAAAACAAAAATCTGAGTTCAGACTGAAATATCTGATGTTTGATTGCAGAGTTTTGTACAGGTCTGAGCACAATGTGTGACGTTCTGAAACTTTAGATGATATGTGAGATTACTGAGGTCTCAGGAAAACAAAATCTGAGAAAGCAAGAGACTTCAGTAAAAAATCTCCAGTTACATGCTGCTTAGGAGGAATAAATGAGATCTTATTTGTGCTTTTATTAGCGTTTTTTGTTAAGATGTTCTGATCTTTAAAATATAGAATGCATCATCAAGAACATTTTCGATCTTCAAAGAGTCACAGATCAGATCAAGAAGACAAGACATTTTTGCTGAGAACCATTGAAGAACCATTCTCCTTAAAGGAATACTGTAGTTCACCAAAGACTGAACATTTGCTTGAAAAATGTACTCACCCTCAGGCCATCGAAGATGTCGATGAGTTTATTTCTTCACTGGAACAGATTTGGAGGAATGTAGCATAACATCACTTGCTCACCAGTGGATCCTCTGCAGTGAATGGGTGCCGTCAGAATGAGAGTCCAAACAGCTGATAAAAACATCACAATAATCCTCATGACTCCAATCCATCCCCTCTTGTCCTTTTACATCAAAATTAACAGATACATACTTAGAACTAGATTAGCGTATTTCACTCCTGATTCAGACTTGAAGATGACTTTTCACTGAATAAAGAAATATTATGAAAACACAAACATGCATCTTTTCACTTCACAAGACAGCAATTGATGGACTGGAGTGGTGTGGATTACTTGTGGATTATTGTGTTGTTTTTAACAGCTGTTTGGACTCTCATTCTGACGGCACCCATTCACTGCAGAGGATCCATTGGTGAGCAAATGATGTAATGCCTCATTCCTCCAAATCTGTTCCAGTGAAGAAACAGACTCATCTACTTCTCGGTTGGTATGAGGGTGAGTAAATTGCAGCAAGTTTTCATTTTTGGGTGAACTGCTCCTTTAAGAGTGTATGAATAACTTCTTCTTTACATTTTCATGCTCACATTTGGTCACACTGGCACTCTTCACATGTGTTTTGACAGCACTCAGACCTTCGTGATGGGTTTATGTTAGAACTCAGAAGAGAGGATGATGTGCAGACGATTACAGGATATCTCTCCTTCTCTCACACTCACTGAGATGTTATTTTCCTGCATCTTAAGATGGAAGATGTTTCCTGTGGCAGTTCTGCCTGTTGCTGATTAGGCATCATACATCTCCCATCTGAAAGAAAGGCTAAAGAGCAGGAGAGAGACAGACAGGGAGGGGGAGTCTGCTGGACAAGGTCAAGCCCTCGACCACACCCCTCCCCGACCACAATGCCTTTCCGTTCATATAGGAACCACACAAAACACACACACGCACGCACGCACGCACACACACACACACACACACACACACACACACACACACACACACACACACACACACACACACACACACACACACACACACACACACACACACACACACACACACACACACACATGTCTGGTTTGCTGTCCTTGTAGGCGTAATGGTTTTTATACTGTACTTACTGTATGTGCTATTGTCCTACACCAACCCTACACCTAACCCTACCCCTTACAGGACACTTTCTGCATTTTTACTTTCTGAAAAAAACTCACTCTGTATGATTTAGGTTAGGTTAGGTTACTTTATTCATACCCGCAGGTAAATTTGTCTTGCAGTAAAGTGACAATGACAACCATCCATAACACATATTCAAAACACATTTAAGAGCATAACACAACAAATAACAAAATACAATACATGATAAATAATATAAATACTCCAGGACTCCCCCATCCTACAGCTTATTTAACACAGTTAAAACAGCGGGAACAAAGCTGTTTTTATGTCTCTTTGTTTTACACCTTGGAATTAAAAACCTCCGACCAGAAGGAAGAAGCTGAAACTCACTATGCAAAGGGTGGGAGTCATCATTTAAAATAGAAGTAGCCATTCGTTGCAACTGTCTGGTATACAACGAAGTTGGATCCAACTGTGACTCACCCACCAACCGACTCGACCATTTAACTATCTGGTTTAGAGAATTTCTCGCCTTTAAAGATGTTTGACCAAACCATACGACCAAAGAAAAGGACAGAACTGATTCAATAAAAGCATGATAAAACATGATCATTAATGTTCGGTCAATATGATAATTTCCTCAAGCAATACAAGCGCTGGTGACCTTTTTTACACACGGCTGCACAATTAGCTTCAAAATTCAGTTTATCATCAATAATAGTACCAAGGTATTTATAAGATTGCACGTAATCAATAGTCTGGCCTCTGATTAAAGTAGCTTTGTTCATGCGAGTCTTCCTTCTAAAATCAATGAGCATATCTTTAGTCTTTAGTATATTAAGCTGAAGGTAGGATTTCTCACACCAGTGAACAAAGTCATCGACAACTGGGCCATGGCTGATCTCATCCTCCTGAAGCAGACTAACAATAACCGAATCATCTGCATATTTTATGATAGTTCTATTGTCATAGCTGCTCTGACACATATTTGTGTAAAGAATAAATAATAAAGGTGACAAGACACACCCTTGAGGTGACCCAGTAGAAGAGCTTTTTCGGTCAGATAAAGTACCATTTACCCTCACTCTCTGTGTCCTATTTGTTAAAAAGTCAAGAATCCAACCTACCAGGTTATTACTTAACTCAAACTGCTCTAAGAGCCTTCTGGTTAAAATGTGGGGTTGAATTGTGTTAAAAGCCGAAGAAAAATCTATGAATAAAAGTCTAGCATGTGTGCCATTCCCATCCAAATGTCTAAAAAGCAAGTTAAGCAATGTGACTGTAGCATCTTCCACTCCTCTATTAGGCCTATATGCAAATTGCATGGGATCCAGAACATATTCAGTCTGCCTCAAGATCTCAGACCTGACCAATTTCTCAAAAATCTTCATTAAAACTGAGGTCAGAGCGACCGGCCTAAAATCATTAATAATTTTTGGCTGAGTACATTTTGGAACTGGGACAACCACTGCATCTTTCCAGAGACTGGGTACATGTTGTGTCTTTAGTGACTTATTATAAATATCGTGAAATACAGGACTTAGGTCTTTTGCACATGATTTAAGTAACCGACCACAAATATCATCAGGTCCAGGGCTTTTGTTCACCTTTACAGAATTAAAAGCCTTTTCAACATCCTGAAGATCAATGTTGAAATGCTGAGCATCCATAAGGTTAAGACTCACTTCCTGAATTTCTTTGCTAAAATCAAAATGATCAAAACGACAATAAAAACTATTTAAAACATTTGCAAATTCAAAGTCAGAATTATAACCATCCAACATAACATGAGTGCTGCTGTTTGAATTATTAAGGCCTGCTATACTTTTCATACTCGCCCAGGCCGAACCAGAATTATTTGCAGCCATCTTGTCTTCCAGTTTTACTTTATAATCTTGTTTGGCTTTCAAAATTTCAATTTTTCGATTTTTAAGCTTGTTTCCTCATGGGGACCTAAAAAATGTCCCCATAAGGTCAATGTTTACTGGTTTTACTATCCTTGTGGAGACATTTGGTCCCCTCAATGTAGCATAAACAAGGACACACACACACACACACACACACAGATATTTCATCCCCATTATTCAGAAGTGGTTTTAGGGTTCATTTTAGACAAAATATTGGACAATAAACAATAAGAGACTGAAATATTTAGCCCAGCACAATGGTGAATTGTTTCTATCTGTCCATGAGTTGTTAGCTAAATTTATCAGCCAAAGTGATCTCACTCTTACTAAGTACCTGAAGCACACACACACACACACACACACACACACACACACACACACACACACACACACACACACACACACACACACACACACACACACACACACACACACACACATATCTTGGAACAAGGAGACCTCTTTGAATGGAAATCGATTAAGAAGATGACTCTTAAAAAGACATATTGCTCCAAACCTGTATGACTTTCTTTTTTGTGGAACATTAAAGAAGATATTTTGAGAAATGTCTTAGTGTTTTGTGTTGATACAATGAATGTAACCAAAATTGTTTGGTTACCAAGATTGTTCTATTGTTTTTTGCAGAAAAAAAAAAGAAAGTCATAAATATTTGAAACGTCACAAAGGTAAGAAAATGATCACAGAGTTTTTACATTTTTGGGTGAATTATTCCTTTAAATAAACTGATTTGGTAAAAAATTAATTCATATTGTAAAAAGTTTTGAAATATGAAATATTAGATGTGATGAAGAAGTTAAAAAAAAAAATCCATGTCATGTAACACTTTATTTTGATAGTCCACTTTAGACATTTTGCTGTTTATAGTTAACTTTGCAACTGTCAACTTCCAGTCATTAGAGTATAAGTAGACTGTCTGCTTAATATCTGCTAACACTTCATTTTGATGGTCTCCAAAAGACATTATGTGTTATTTTGCAAGCATGTCAACTTATTCTACTAACCATAACATTAACCCTAACAGTCTAATGCTCCAATAATTCTCTAATAAAAGTAACGTGAGATGTACTTGCAAAGTTACTTATAGTTAGTAAAATGTCTAAAGTGGACTATCGGAATAAAGTGCAACCCAATGGAAACATCATGTGAAAAAATATTTCCACCACAGTTTGTGCTGATTTTTTCCAAAAGTCCATCTGGTCAGGCGTGGCTAGACTTGAAGAAACCCATAAAAACAAACACCTCTCTTACACACACAGCAAATCACAGTTTGACACTTGTGCACATTCTCATAACGGGTCACAATGAAATAGAGTTTAGGGGTCAGTGCTGAAAACAGGACAGAACCTCAGGCATTGTAGAGAACAATAGCAGGATGGGAGAACTAATTGAAGTAACAGCACGAGAGAGTTACAGTGTGTGTATGTGACAGAGAGAAAGAGAGAGAGAGTGGCCAGAATCAGAGTGTTTTGTCTAGATAGGTAATTGGGGTATACAGTGATAAATTTGTGTACGTGACTCTTATATATGAATTTCTGTGTGTTTTGATGTTCATATGTGCGTAGACATTACAGCGCTGTGAAAAAAGGGCAAAAGTTGATCTTAAAATGTTTACTTTTTTGTTTATTTAATCTGTAAGATCATTACAGAATGAGAAAATGTTCAATTATATTGCCTTCTATCTATTAAAGTTGTTAATAAAATAAATATAATATGTTTGGGGGTACTTACTTTTTCACAACTCTGTCTATGTGTGTATGCTGTGCCAATTTTGCAGTGTGGGAAAGAGTGTCACAGTTCACCCTAATTCAATAAATCATGATAAAATACTTTCACTTATTGCAATTTATCCCTGCTGTACTGTCATTTCCTCTCGGTCCTCCCATGAAGCTGCAAACAAGCAGCTCAAGTTTTCCTCTTGGTCCAAAGCAATTTTTCTAGGAGACAAACAGAGGTCAACTGAAGAGAGAAGCATCTTCCTAAATGATAATAAGAAACTGTTTTTTCTTCAGTGACCCCAGTTCTCAGAGTGAAAACTGAACCCACTATAGGTTGTGGGACAGACATGCTATGACCTGTATTCTCCCCCGAACTTCTCTTTTTGACGCAGGTTAATGAAAGTTTTCAGTGAGGCGGAGAGCTGGAGGGCAGATTGGCCTCAACTTTGTCACGGTGTGGTGTACACCACAATGCCTGCGGTTTATGGGGTCATCCCAACACACACACACACACACACACACACACACACACACACACACACACACACACACACACACACACACACACACACACACACAGATCTGAATTCTTTTCTGTTGTGTTTGACCCCTCACCTGTATGGTAATTTGTAACAGGAGGTCAGAAAATGGGGCCCCAAAGACAAGCCCCAACACACCTGCTGACTCTCCGCTGCTCTCCTTCTGACTGACTTAACCTTTGGGTGTGTGTGTATGGAAATTGCCTGACACAAGTGACTTATTAGACTAAATGGTGACGATGATGTGCTGACGATGTGATAATGTTCTCTCATTAAATAATGCAAAGGAAACCAGAAAACACTTAACATGCTGTGCAGTATTACTTCTCAAGGAAACTTGTCTTGTTTTAGGGATGTTTAGATGTTTTACTGGAAAACAAGATACAATACTGATTAAGAAAATGAACATTTAGTGCACAGACAGACCTCTGCAGTTGCTATATGACCACACACGGAGCCAGAGTCAAAAATGAACAGGCCTGTCAACACACAACGCCACATGTGTCTGTTTCTGCACACACATGCACACATTACATGAGCCACCACTTCTTCCACGTCTGCCCCCTATCTTATGCATAAGGGACCAATTTACTGGTTTGGCACAAGTCCAAAAAGAACACAAAAAAGAGTGAGAACGTGAAAGAGAAAGAAGCAGAGTTGGAATGAACGGAAGAGAATTGAGATACTTAATTGATATTAAATTGTGGAATTTGTGTGTAATTTCCAAATTACATCCTCTTTTGCCTCAATGTTTCCTGTGTAGATTTATATATAAATTAAAATTCATACACATTTAGAATGATTTACAGAAGTGACATAAATAAGCAGATCATAGGTTTGTTAAAAAGAATTAAAACAAAGTATTAAAATTCAAATAAGGGAAGGGAGAGAACAAAAATCCCTTCACAATGTATAATAACAGAATAAAAAGTATAAATTAAAGCCATCAACTTGAATAAAATAACATGCTTGTAAAAGATGTAAAGATTACATAATAAATCAAGTCTACCGTGCAAAGACTCACTGTACTTTAATGTTAATAGCTTCCAGTCAAACCCTTATTGCAGCATTTGTACACCAGATACATTGGGGATGGGAAAGAACCATTTCTCTCTCCAGCGTCGTTCATCTCTTTTTCCCGTGGCCATAATTCAACCCTTGACTTCCTTTAGGAGGAGAACCATTACACTCAAAGTACACACCCATACCCTCCAATACTCTTCTATTACACAGTTTATACACCCTAATTATAGGAAATGCACACTCAAAAGCACACCAACTGCATACTAGTATTACAATTCCACTACAAATTACTCCTGGAAGTCTTTAAGTGCCCAGTTGAGCCCTGCAGGCATGTTTGAGGTTATGGAAACACTACAAAGGCTCTTGTTTAATCCGGATCAATATTAACTTCTCTTCCTTAAGGAAAGATTATTTTAAAACCACTTAGCATATCCTAGTCACTACATATACATGCACTAAAAAATACCCTAGCAATCACATAGCAATGCACTAAAACCCACTCAAAGACTTTATCAACTGCATTGCAATGCACTAAAAACACCAACAGCACTAAACACCATTCAAAACAACATAGCAACAGAAAGCGACACACTAGAAACCACCTACAACACTAAAAAAATACTCAGAACACCCTAGCAACTACATATTAACACACTAGAAACCACCTACAACACTAAAAACACTCAAAACACCCTAGCAACAGCATAGCAACAAATGACAAAATCCACAGAACACCGTAGCAACTGCATAGCAACACACTATAAACTACCCACAACACTAAACACCACACAGAACACCCCAGCAACAGATAGCAACACACTAGAATCCACCCACAACACCAAAAACACTCAGAACACCCTAGCAACTGTATAGTATAACACTAGAAACCACACACAGCACTTAACAAACACCTAGAACACCCTAGCAACTGCATAGCAACACACTAGAAACTACCCACAAAACTAAAAACCACTCATTACATCCTAGCAACAGATAGCAACTAGTCTCAGCCTCAGATGTCACGCCCACGAATGTTGGCTAAACGTCTGATGCATATGGCGCACAAATGTGGAAACACTTCAGGATTTTCAGTCATTGTCGGATTGGTTGAATTATACAGGATTTCCAGGAGACGTGTGTGTCGCATTCTTTTACGTTCCGCCTGGAAACAAAGAGGCTGTGGCGCCAACCCCCCCCCCCCCCCCCCCCCCATGAAAGAAGAAAGCCGTCGTGTTTACAACTGTGACGACAAATGCTTATCAGGATCAAATAAACGCTGGATTTTCAAAAGTATGTGAAATTTTTAAAGTTTGCGACATAGAATTATAGAATCATAGAGTTTTACACACTGGTCTTTTATTGTGGCGACATTTCCACGCCCTGAAACATGACGCTGAACGAAACGAACTGTGATTGGTTGTTTGACATGTCGGTCAAACGGCCTCATGGGTGGGCCTTGGCCAGTGAAAGCTACCATAGATTCCAGATTTTCAGCCGTCAGTCTGAAGGTCTGGTTACGCGAGACTAGATAGCCACACACTAGAAAACATCTAAAACACTAAAAACACCCTGTACACCCTAGCAACTGCATAGTAACACTTGAAAACACCCACAACAATAAAAACCACCAAAACAGCCTAGCAACAGCATAGCAACACATTACAAAATACACAGGACATTCTAGTAACTGCATAGCAAAATAAAAAAAAACCCTGCAACACATTAAAAACCAGTCAGAAAACCTTAGCAAATGCAATTTTTTTACATGAAAAAGTACATATGTGCAAATGTGCAATGACTAAACTCTGTTTAACATTTATAATATTATATGTTTAATTTATGTCTGTTATCAGATATTTTCTCCATTTTTTTCCTTTACCCCCATTGCCTCCTAATCTATGTGTTTTATCTCTTTAGTGGAGGTGTGGGCCTCTCTGATGACATCACAGAACTGGCTCACTGCCATAGCAACATCTGTGCAAACCTGAACCGCATGAAACCTGACATCTAACTTATAGCCACAAACTTGTTTTCACACACGGTTGTGTAAATTATCTTGCCCTGCTCACAGTTTAGGCTGCAGGCTGAAGTGTGTGATGGGATTTTTCCTCTGGGGAAAAGAGCCGCATGAGGGAAACCTCCAACCGACAGAGATGAAACCCTCCGGTATCACATAACACACAACTGTGTGAGTGCGTATTTGTGTAAGTGTGCGCTTGTGTGGATACATGCAGTACAATTCATTTTGTTAACCTCTAATGGCACTCTACTGATTGACATCAAAGACAATTTCTCTGCTGATTGCAATTTGGGCATTGTGTGGTATGTGGCTCAATATGGTCATGTGTGCTTACAATCTGTGTGTGTGATGAAATCTTATGCGCAATTGACCTCAAAGCAGTCAAATATGCACACGCTGACCCACATGCTCAATCAAGGTTTTCAGTGGCATATGCCTATAATTAGTGGGAAAAAAGAGTACCAGGTTTTATAGACAATCTGATTATAACGGAAGGAAAGAGTGTACAAGCGGCAGAGCGCACCTGTGGACACATCTTGAATCGCCATAAAATTATGAAGCTAAATGACTGACCGGATCAACACATCTGCCAAAAAATATTATTATGAGCAAATGGGAAGGATACTAGCAGGAAACACCTTCACCTTTTCACCATTAAATCTGACATTACTCTAAAGTGCTCATATGCACACATTTGTTTTATTATAGTGGAAACTTCCCATTGACTTCTATTGTTTTAATATGAAGCAGCTCATAGCTGTTCCAGATAGTGAGCAGCTTCGATGGCTGTCATGACAGATTTGGAACACTCTCCCTTAAATATAAATATAATTATACATTATATAAATATAAAAATAAATTATTAAAAATTACTATTATTACAAAAGCAATAAGATACGAAATTAGAAAAATAACACAACAACATCAATAATAGTAATAATAATAATAATAATAATAATAATAATTTGATAACATTTTACAATAAGATGTCATTTGTTAATGTATTATAACTGTATAAAATATTTTTGCACACATGCACATGTATTATATACACTGTAAAAAAAAAATTCGTAAAATTTATGGTAAAAAACTGGCAGCTGTGGTTGCCGGAATTCTACCATAAAATATACGGTAGCAACATTTTAGGTTTTACGGTTTAACTTAAATTTACATTTAAATACCATAATTTCATTAACTTATATAATGTTAATATACCAACCTATTGAAGTACTGAAATCTGTTTTGTACCTTTGAAATACACTGATAACCACCAAATGCAGGTGGTGATGATAGTCACATAATGAACCAAAGCCCATCACAAACAGCTTTTAAATAATAACATATATAGAAGCTGCACAGTGTCATTAACTAAACACCATAATGGTGAGACTCATTAAACTGAAATAAACATTAATTTAACAACATTAGATGTAACATACATCCCTAATAAACATAACTGACAAGAAAAAACTAAGAAGAAACTTATATTTCAAAGAAAAAACATCAAATTCAAACAAAATTTGAAATGCAACGCAGAGAATTCTGGGAACGTCAATTTACAGTTTTTCCCTGTAAATTTTACATTCTTTTTCACTTCCAAATGCGGTATTTCACCGTAAAATTGTCTGAAATGTCTATTACAGTATATATTAGGGGAACTTACCGTTAACAAGTTAACAAGTTTTTACCGTAGCCTTTTCACAGTTTTTTTACTGTTAAAATCACGGTCATTTTATATATATATATAACACTATATATATATATATATATACTGTTAAGTTCTTGTCACAGAATCTATAAAACATAGCAAGTTGAGCAACACACACACTTTGCAAAAAAACAAACAAAAAAAAAACAAAACTAAAATCTTTGCAAAAAACAGGAACTCTGAACAATGTATCATCAATGTCTTTGGTCGTTTCACCTGTTAATTCCTCTACTGTAAACCAATCCATATCAAATGCACAACACACCTTCCCCAAAACAAACAATCGCAGGATGTTTCATTGATTCATGGACCATTTTTTAAACAAAACATCTTTAAGAAGAGGAGCCAGTTGGGATGAGACACTTTGGCTGCTCGTCAATAACAGCAGTCACATTTAGTGCATCTGCATTTAGTGTACAGCGTATTTCCTATTCTCACGGGCCACTATATTTATTAATACATACGCAGACACACTCAAGAGCATCTCCGTACGTGTCACAGCCCACTCAGTATCCGCTCTGCCTTCCCAACAATGCCACTGTGATGACCTTTGACCCCGGTGGGTCTGAGCTTACTTCCTCTGTTGTGTGTGTGTTTACTTTGATGTGACCGGAGGACATCTCTCTGCCAGCACAGGAGACTAGTAGGAGCTTCCTACACTTCAAACACACACTCACACACAAACACAAACACACACACACACACACACAGGATAAAGGGGTACAATTTGTGCCATACTGGTAGAAGCTCAAAAAAGGAAAAGAGAGTTGTTTTGCATCCTACAGGATACAGCTTTTTTTGTGTATACAGCTTCTACACTTTCACTGCACCCTGACAAACATCCCATCCCATATAACAGATATTCACTCTGAATAATATTTTTATTTTATTTTTTGTAATACAAAAGGAAATCGGTGAATGGAAAAATAATAAATGTAAGCCTGAGAAGTTCCGTTGTACATTAAGTAATACCGCTTTAAATTAAGGAGATTGTAGAAACATAAAGACGATAAACATAAAAAAATATTAAACTATATTTTATTATATAATTTGTGTGTGTGCATGTTTTTGTGACAAATCAGGACATAGATTTGTATAGGGTATGACAGGTATTACAAGGAGAAGGTGACTTTTCAGGACATTACCCCATGTCCCCACTTTTCAAAACGCTTATAAATCACACAGAATGGAGTGTATTGAAAATCTGAAACAGCACAAAGTTTCCTGTAAGGGGTAGGTTTAGGTGTAGGGTTGGTGTAGGACAATAGCACATACAGTTTGTACAGTATAAAAACCATTACGCCTATGGGATGTCCCCATTTTTCACAAAAACAAACGTGTGTGTGTGTGTGTGTGAAAAGAAGTCTCTAATGCTCACCAGTGCTGATTTTCCTTAATTAAGTGCTTTCTATTGTAATATATTTTAAAGTGTATTATATATTACAGTTTTTTACAATCATTTTTGCAGTAATAACAGAACCTTCATGTCATTTTTCAAATCACTTAACACTTTCTCCAAATGCTTGGATACAATACACATGAACCGGAGATCTTTTGTTCATTGATTTAAAATCACTGGTTCAAAATGACACGACTTAACATCAAAGTATTACTATTTCAAAATTCAACTCATGGATTACATCTGAATTGAGTGTCTATTAATTTTATTACGATGATTTAACTATCAATTGATACAACTGCTCAAAATTCTAAGTAACTGTTGCACTGAAGCATCTTGAAGCATGGTTTTTATGGAAAATGATGAACATATTAAATGTTTAGATTATGAAAGTGAAGCAACTGAGGACTGAGTGTGTTCAGGTATGATCAGTTTCAAGATGCCTGTTGTTGAGAGAAAGAAAAAAAAAATCCCCAAAAGTCTATATCATTGTTATCAGTATTTGATAGTGCAAAATTTCCAAGATGTTTAACTAATGAAAACATCCATTATGATGTGGATGAGAACCTGCATGTGGCCAAACCCACAAGACAGGGTTGATAAAAACATAGAAGTACAGTGAGGAACTGTGACTTCTCTAATCTATTTTTTTTTTTTACGTGTTGTGAGTTGATTATTTCATCAATAATTTTCAAATGTTTAATGATTCCAGTGTCTGTACTTTTCTCTCTAGTCTATTACACTGATGCATGAATGTGTAGAATCATAATGAAAGCTGCATCAAGTGTTTTGAACAACTATAAATTTTAAGTATTGTACTAACAACTACACCGTGAAACTATGTGTAGCTTGTGCGTGGGTTATCTAAAGTAACGTTCCTATGATATTTCATAATAATGAGATTTTTTAACCAATGCTCCTGCAAATGCAAGACCTCTTTAAAGATGTGAACGCAATATGCAAAGTTTTGAACATTGGACAGCCTGTGTTACAAATAATGACTGTTTTGAGTTTTGAGTCTGGTTCATTTCAAGGTTCTGAAATTGGTGACAAAATGATGCTGAATCATGCTAATGCTGATTTGCTGCTCATAAAACATTACTGATTTGTATCATGTTTATTTAAAACAGTTGCTGCTTAATATTTTTGTGGAAACCATGACTGTTTTTTTTTTCAGAATTCTTTGATGAATAGAAATGTCAGAATAATAGCATATAAAAAGAACAGCATATATATATATATTTTTTTTTTGTAACATTATGAATGTCTTACTGAATAAAATTATTAGTATTTATTTGTTTATTTATTTATTTTTTTCTGCCCCAAACTTTTGAACGATATAGTGCATATTTTGTAATATTGTAAATTATTGGGAGGATGTGCCCCCCATAAATGTCAGTGCTGGTTAAAGTACTGTATATAACATATGAAAACACACATTTGCACAGAAATGCACACAAACACTCCCACTAGCACAGCATCTTTGAGTACTAACATACAGGATAGAGTTACTGCATGGAGTCTCTTAAGGGAGCATGGAGACAAGATGGGGAGACAGGGTGTGTGAGCACACATCGGGGTGTCTGCTCCTCCTAGTGTCACTGATATCTACCATATGTGTGTTACTCATCACCTTATAGAGTACACACAAGCACGCACCCATGCATACTTGCACTCACACACACACACACACACACACACACACACACACACACACACACACACACACACACACACACACACACACACACACACACACACACACACACACACACACACACACAGAAAAGTTACTGGATGTGAAGCTCTGCAGCTAAAAGATAATCAGTTCATTTCCAGGCAATACTTGACTCATAACTTTAAATAACTGGCCTAAGGCCTAATGTGTGAAGATGTCAGTGCAGGTTTTTGGAAGCCTTTGGCGCTGATGAATTGCTTTATTCAGGAGTCTTCCTCTGCTTATCACTTCTCTTATCAGGCACAGTCAGACATGATGTCAGAGTCCAGGAGCTGCCATGCTGTGACAACTCAAGCATCCAGTGTCAAGCTGAAGATTGAGACAGACATGCTTCTGAGCTCTGCTCCTCATGATGGGGATTCATATTCAGTTCAAAGTAAATCAGATGTATTGCATACAGCTGAAAGGACAGTCTCAACCGTTAACATACGCTCTTGTAGACTTTGGATGTTCTGCTAAAACAACATTCTTGAGAAACACGCAGAGAGAGTTTAACACCAAGAAATCTCAAAGAATCTGAAATCAAAGCATTGACATTAACAATGATTGTTAATTAAGTGTTGTTAAGTGTTAATTATTGCTCGTTATTAACATATAAAGTGACATATAAAGCTGTATAAATTATCATGAGTTATGTATTCCATAAATATAGTATATTGTATTATTTATATAATTTAATAATAAATAAACAAACTGAACCTCACTGCCACGTGTTCCCCTTATTATTATTATAATATAATCTCTTTAATTTATATTAACTTTCATAAAAATCAGTCAGGCGTTCATATGTAAACTATTACAGAACAAATAGTTTGAAAATACAACCAAATAAATTCCAGAGATTCCTGCAGACTCAGTGGTTTAGTTCTCTAGAGGCTTTCTTGCATCTGATTGTGCTTATCCTGCTCTCTGCAGGAGTTTGATTAGTTGGATCAGGTGTGTTTGTGTGGGGATAAAGCCAAAACCTGCAGCCCCCAATTCCTCCCTGCAGAGTACAGACCACCCCTTCTTTGAGAGATAAAGATAATAATTTTATATTCTGACTGTATTTCGGTTATTACATCATTCTTTTGATCTCAGACAATAAGCCCACCCATGACAAGAAAGAAAGGACGGTTTCTTCTCAGTATCATAATAAAGATGAGCTTTTGACCGCTGGCATTGTGAATTTCTTCAGTCGCCAACTCCAAATAGTTTTACTGGCTTTTTTTTTGACTGACAGACACCTGATGGAGTTTATTAGGAGAGCTGAGTGTTTTATGTGAGCTGAAAGAATGACGCTTCTTTTTCAGATTTTTATATAGGCACAGTGCTGAAATTTCATCTTCATGGTACTTTACAGTGATTCTCAAAAGTTTATTTTACAGCTAGTGTTCCTGAAGCTTCATCTAGCGCTGAAAACTGATCGTGCTTTTGAACTGTTCATTATGTTTAAAATTATAATGTTGAGAGTGATGTTTTCAAGACAAATTCTCTTCAGTGTATTCGTCATGGTTATTCATGTTGATATATGAAATCCTTTCATGGCGTGTGGAATTTACATGCAAAGATTCCCACAGAAATCTTTTTTTTTTTTTTTTCCTGTTATTTTTCCTCTGTTCACTCAGTGCTGTACAGCTGCTCTGCTCTCTGTCTGCAGGCCAAATCGGCCAGAATGAAGAATGGAGCTGTTTGAATGGCGCCTGTGCAAATGAGGACCAATTGATAAAGTCAGACCCAGAGAAATATGTGGTATTATCCCGAGGCATGTCTGTCTTTTTTCACAGGTAGGAACCTGTAGCACCTTCAGGTGAAGTAAGAAGTGTCATACCATGATACATAGCTTTAAAAAATATATTTTTTTTCACTAGCACGCAAGCTAGCCTGTCAAATATTAAATTAATTAAACATAAAAATAATATAAACTATAAGGGAATGAGTTTCTTTTAATTATGAAATTTTTTTTATCGGTTTACCATTTATTATATTTTATATATACAGTATAAAAAAACTGTCTTGAAATTCTCTTAAACACATCTGATTGTATTATAATGCCAATGTTTTGAACAGTCGCCTTAATTGTTGGACTTGGAGTCGTGTGAATTGCTTGTGGATTATTGTGATGTTTTTATCAGCTGTTTGGACTCTCATTCTGACGGCACCCATTCACTGCAGAGAATCCATTGGTAAGTGAGAAATGTAATGCTACATTTC
Source organism: Acrossocheilus fasciatus (assembly GCA_036784905.1). Taxonomy (NCBI): domain Eukaryota; kingdom Metazoa; phylum Chordata; class Actinopteri; order Cypriniformes; family Cyprinidae; genus Acrossocheilus; species Acrossocheilus fasciatus. The sequence goes on from CM071945.1 coordinate 20,416,170, forward strand.
TCCAAATCTGTTTTGATGAAAAAAACAAACTTGAGAGTGAATAAAGTTTCAGCAAATTTTCTTTTTTTGTGTGTGAACTATTCCTTTCAAGTGATGAAAGGTGACAACAAAGATATATGTTACATACTGTCCCAAAACATTTCTATTTCAAATAAATGCTGTGCTTTTGAACTTAATTCAGTAAAGTATCCTTAAATTTTTTTTTTTTTTTCTTTGAGCAGCAAATCGTCATATTATAATGATTTCTGAAGGATCATGTGACACTGAAGACTGGAGTAATGATGCTGAAAATTCAGTTTTGCATCACAGGAATAAATGACTAATATGTGCATTGAACTGATCGTCGGCATTTAAGCAGCAGTTTATGTAAAGCTGTAGTTTGACCTCAGGCAGGCAGGCAGTTGTAACTGGTAATTTGTGACCAGAGACATGGGTTTAGACCTCCGACAGAAAAAAAAAGTAAGGCGCTCTCTAATTTGCTACTTAGCACAGGCCATCGCAGATGACCCAGAGCATTAAGGTTTCAGCTTACAGCAGCCTCTTTGATGGCCTTCCTTACGGTAACTGAAGCACAGCAGTGACAGAAAACAGACACGTTCTGTGACCCAGTGGGAAACGGCGCCTTCGTCCTGCGCATTAAAACACAAGAACACTTTCACAAGAGCTTATTATAAGTGCTTTTATTTGTACAAAATCTACATATAGGCGACAGTCAGTTGTTGAAGATTGATTATATATATATTAGACATACAAATCAACATTTTTGCCAAAGTAATTTGTAAGCATTAGTTTAAAAAAAAAAAAAAAAACAGTGCTCCCATAATCTCAAATTATAAGATGCATCTGAAAATCTGACAGATTAGAATATTTCAGATATTATTAAAATGTAACGTAAATAAAAATGACTCCCCCAATAATATGTAATCACATCTGTAACCACAAAACAGCACTTTTAGCTGTGTAACACACTTCTCTTCACAGATGATGACCGTACAAGTAACTAGAAATTCCCAATGTAACAGGTTAACATCTCTGACATTTGAGCAAACAAAATGAATCATCTGTAGGGAACGTGCGCCACCTCGTGGTTTGAGATGAAATAGGTGTACAGTCTTCAGTTTCTCATTTTAGCAACAAAATAAATACATCAGATGTGTTAAAGAGACACTGCAACATCATTTCAACATCACATCTACTATGTTTGTGATTTCAATGTTAACACACAAGAAATATGTTTTTTTTTTCCTTTAGCTATGTAGTTTATAAAAATCATATATTTCTTTTTTATGAACAACAAACACTCATGAAAAAGTGTGAAAAAAAAGTACAGCTTGTCACTGGAGAAATATCCTCAATGGGACAAATTTATACCGTATTTACACTCAAAGGAACTATTGCGCACCTCTTAAAGGTACAGAGTTGTCATTTCAAAGGTACTGCTCCAGTGTCAAGCTTTTATATACGTTAAGATGCAATTCTTGTACTTTTTTTTTTTTTTTTCTGAAAAAGTAAAGTTTAAGGATGCTTCCATTTCAATTGCTTCTAAGAAAAATTGAAAAGCTTTTTTCATTTCACTCACATTTGAATGCAGTTACTGGTAACAGACATGATGTTGAAAATGCTCCTTTGCTCTTATTATGACAGTTATACATTAAACGGTTTAGTGAGAAAAAAACAACTTATAATAGTGGCAGTTGTAAGAAAATGTAAGACTGTTAAGATTGGAGATTTATACATTATCAACTCTTGCAATGTGACCTAATATTGGTAAGCAGCTAATAACACAATAACTAGCCAAACATCTTTGATTATAAAGTCTGTTCTGCTTATGATTGAGGAATAATGGAAGAACTAATAGTCAGATTTTTTTTTTTAACATTGTAACACGAAGACTGTGGAGTCAATTATGGACCAGCACGGAGAAAAAAGGAGGTTTGTGTGCATGGATACCAAAATGAAGTCTTGGAGGTCAAGTCATTTGATCCTTGTCATTAAGCTTTATATATTCTTGAATTCTTCACACTAATGAGCGCAAGATACTGATGACAAAGATTCTTGTCACCTCACCCAAAGAATATCAAAATACATTCATAGTTTTTCCTCCCGTCTTGTTCTCACGCATAATGCTGGTTCCCAATACTGTTTTCTCCCTGAATGCTGACCTGGAAAGCTACAGGTACGTGTCTTCTGAACCCACGCTCTCACATGAGCTACGTAAACCAGGAACTTTGGGAGCAGCGACCGAGTTGCCGTTCACAGGCGTGTCGTCTGGAAGAAGCGGAGTGGAGTCTGTAGTGGGTGGAGGATCTGTCAGGTGGGCTGAGTTGTTGGTGTTGCTTGAGTCTTTAGGCAGAGAGAGTGGTTGGACGGTGACTGCAGGGATCTCGGTCAGATGTGTGGGTTTGGGTTTTGGTGAGGGTTGGGGAGGTGGTGGGGTGCGAGAGAGATTTGGAGACGGTTGAGGTGGTTGTGGATCAGAGGAAGGTGTGTTTTCGGGTGTAGTGAGGTGGGATTGCTGTAGTGATGGAGGAGGATGGTTGGACTGATTGCTTGGGGCTGTCTCTTGTGTTTGATTATTAAGAGCGGCTAGTTTGGGGTCTGTAGGCAGGGCATATGGGTTTGGGATGTCCATTTTCGGATTGGGGGCTTTACGGATAGTGCTTCTCTTCCTGTCACGAGCGAATTCGGATTTAGTGTCTAAGGGCAGGGGGTACTGGACGATGATGGTGGGCTTCTGATGGAGGTCTTGGCGGGTGTGTGGCTCAGCAGACATGATGGCATGAGCGCCGTGCATTCTGGGAGGGGACTTGTAGCTGAGCTCGCCATGGGTTTTCCTCCAGCGTTTGAGCTGCACGCGGTTCTCTCGCTCCACATCCCGGGAAGATATGGGCAGCTCTAATACCTGCATGTGCAGAAGATAACCTTCATCATTGTCGTTGACCTTGTTGTTTTGAACGCCAACGTCATGCTCATAAACACTTCTACATGACGCAAATAAAATGCATCCATAAGTAAAAGTTCCTACATGACAATAAAACCAGTTTGTTGTGAGTTATTGATTTAATATCCAGTAATGCAAATAAATGGCGCCACCTACTGGGTCTTTAAGGAATGGCACCCAGCAGAATTAAAATAGTTAAAATAACTTATTTAAGGCACTGTTCAGGTTAATAACATTAATTTATGCATTTTTAATTATTATTATGATTAATAAAAAAATCAGCTTGAGTTAAAGTCTTCACATTATATGACTGTTTGAATATTAAACCTAAACCTTTAGTTTCAACATGGATCATTATATTTATGCAAAGTTGTAAATTTGTAAAAATAAATGAATACTTTTATGCTGCGATAATGCCTAAAATTGATCGAAAGTGACAATAAATCCACTTATGTTACAAAAGATTTCTGTTTTAAAAAAATGCTGTTTTTTGCACTTTCTATTCATAAATAAATCCTGAAAAAATGGATCAAAATATCCAATTTCCACAAAAATATTAAGCAGCACAACCATTTTCAACATTTAAAACAACACATGCGTCTTGAGCAGCAAATCAGTATATTAGACTGATTTCTTGATATCATGTGACACTGAAGACTATAGTAATAATTGCTGAAAATTCAACTTTGCAATTAAATAAATTCTATTTTAAAAAATATTCAAATAGAAAAGTTATTTTAATTTGCAAAAAAAAAAAAATCGAATTATTGTAGCCTTGGGGAGCATAAGCTTAATAAAAAAATAAAAATAAATAATTTTTTAAAAAATTCAAACTGACCCCAAATTTTTGAACAATAATGTGTGATGACAATTATTGAAAAAAAATTCATAAGCTGTTATATCATTGCAATTGTTATTTAGTTAATAATGTGCAAAACAAGCAATAATAAAACAATTAATTAATACTGGTTCTGCATATCTTGGTTCAGGTATTAGTTACAAACATAAATATTATTATGTACATCTCTTCTTAAAAAAAAATAAAATAAAAAATAAAAGATCTACTCAAACCCTAAATGCAGTACAACAGATCGAGAGCATGTGATACCTGATGTACAAGAAAGCTCTCTTGCATGTATCGTGGCTCCAAGGCCCTGAGAAGCTCCATAGTCTCGTACTGACCAGGACAAGCCTTCAGTTTCTCACGAGATCCCAGCATGCATTTCAGCAACACCAGCCCAACACGGAATATTATCTTCACTCCTTTTGTAACAGCAAAGAACATACAGTCAGCAAGAACACGACAAATCTGCATGTGTGGTAATGTGTGTAAGTGAATCTCACCGTCACACAGGAACATGTCCCACACTCTGAGCACAGACGCCCAGGGTAGAGTTCTGGAAAATGCACACATGAACCACTCCGTCATGTAGAGGATAGGCTCTATCTTGTGCTTCTCAAGATGGCGATATGCTGGAGGGCTCACACGCTTTAATAACGCATTTAAGATCTCTCCATCCAACTGTATGGCCTCCTAAAAACACAAACAACACTGTCATCAGGACGGCGGGGGGTTTCTTTGTCTGGGAGGAAACAGTGCCCTTCTTTTCAGATTATATGACTCACAGGTTATATTTACAGCCGCAACTGCACATTCACACTAGAAAGGCATGAAGGATCATAGATTAGATCTAAATTAATTTTGCCCACAGCTTTTTAATTTACTACCCTACATTTGTGATACTTGCATCACCTTTGAGCAAAAACAAAAGAAGCTGTTTTAATTTTACTGGCACCTACAGCATATTTTTTCTCGTCTCAGGAAACATGACTCAGTGCTTGCAGATTGAAAACGGGAACCTCAGATATGAATGCTATGAATAGAATGCAAACTATGAACCTGAGAACATGTGTGAGGAACCCAGATAAGGTTTCAATTACCTAAAACTATGAAGTTCATAATAGATGGTCTTCGTTCACGATGCTCATCATTCAAATGTTTTATTACATAGTTGTAAAATGTAGGACCTTCATAATGTCAAAAGGCACTAGATAATGAACCTCTACACACAATGTCTCCTAGATCTCACTTTCTGTTTCCCCTTTTTGGATTAGATTTGAAAAATAGTAACATTTAGAGGTCTTACCAGGCCTGCACTGTAATATCCAGGGAGGTACTTCTCACAAATCTGAACCAGCCCCCAAAATGCATCCTGAATACCAATAAAACAAACAAGAATTTATCATTTTAATCACTCCTTAATCAATTAAGCATTACAGCTGCTGCTAATGAGAATGCGCACTAGAATAAGCATTGCAAACAACTTTATAACACACTGTACCTCAGCAGGCATGTGCATCAGAAGCACTGCTGCTATAGGAGCCTGAGCCTGGCAGTAACCCTCATCCGGTCTGTACAGGGTGTAAGCCTTCAACACCCGGAACAGGTCCTGCTGCCTGCTCAAACAGACAGACCAAATAAAATATCATTTAAAAGACAAACAGAAATAAAATACAACAAAAATATAGGTCACGCTTTATTTTAAGGTCTAATTCTCGCTATTAATAAACCATTAACTACGATAAACTACTAATTTGCTGCTTATTAATAGTTGGTAAGGTAGTTGTTAAGTTTATTGGATAGGATTAGGGATGTTGAATATGGTCATGCAGAATGTGGTTTATAACTACTAATAAACAGCCAATATGTTTATAATATGCATGATAATAAGCAACTAGTTAATAGTGAGAAGTGGTCCCTATACTAAAGTGTTACCAAAATATACATACAAATGTATGTACACTACCAGTCAAAAGTTTTTGAACAGTAAGATTTTTAATGTAGTCTCTTCTGCTCACCAATTTTGAATTATTTTTACTATTTAAAATAACTGATTTCTATTTGAATATTTTTTTCAATCTGTGATTTCAAAGCTGAATTTTTAGCATCATTATTCCAGTCACATGATCCTTTAGAAATCATTCTAATATTCTAATTTGCTACTCAAAAAACATTTATTATTATTATGTTGAAAACAGCTGAGAAAAAAATGTTCAGGTTTCTTTGAATGGAAAGTTCAGAAGCGACTTACAATTGTGTCAGGTCTCAGGCATTTTTCAAATAAGTACAAGCTAGCAAGGGAAGGAATAAATAAAGAGAAAGATGAAGTTTTTTTTTTAAGTTTAGGATGAAGTCAAGTAGTGTCGAAAGAGATGAGTTTTCAGATGCTGCTTGAAGATTGACAGGGATCCAGCACTCCGGATAGGGGTGGGAGGATCATTCCACCAGCCAGGAATGGTGAACGAGAATGTTCTGGGGAGTGATTTTGAGCCTCTCTGTGATGGTACGTCATTATGTCGCTCACTAGCAAATCTCAGACTTCTGGAGGGGATGTAGATTCGTAATAGTGAGTGGAAGAAGGCGGGTGCTGAGCCTGTGGCTGTTCTATACGCAAGCATCAATGACTTGAACCGGTAGCCAGTGCAAGGAGATAAAGAGAGGTGTAACATGGGCTCTTTTGGGCTCGTTGAAGACCAGTCGTGCTGCATTCTGAATCATTTGCAGAGGTTTGATTGTGTTTGATGGAAGTCCAGCCAGAAGAGCATTGAAGTAGTCCAGCCTAGAAATGACGAGGGCCTGGACAAAAAGTTGTGCAGCATGCTCCGTCAGAAAGGGCCTGATCTTCTGATGTTGTGTAGTATATAATGTTACAAAAGCTTTTTATTTCAAATAAATGCTGATCTTTGGATCTTTCTATTCATCAAAGAATCCTGAAAAAAAAGTACTCAACTGTTTTAAATATTGATAATAATAATCATAATAAATGTTTCTTGAACAGCAAATCAGCATATTAGAATGATTTCTGAAGGATCATGTGACACTGAAGACTGGAGTAATGATGCTGAAAATTCAGCTTTGATCAAAGGTATATGTATAACAGTTATTTTAAATAGTAAAAATATTTATTTTAAAACAGTTATTTTAAATAGTAAAAATATTTCACAATATTACTGCTATTGCTGTATTTTGGATCAAATAAATGCAGGCTTAGTGAGCAGAAGAGACTTCTGTAAAAACATGAAAAATCTTAGTAATGTATATGAAATCGTGTTGACTAACCCATGACCTCCTCGGGACACAAACATCTCATGGAAGGGAAACTGTCTGTGTAGATCTCTCTCTATCACATCAACCCACTTAGGATCTCCATCCATGCTATCCAACTCCTGTTCAACAACGACAGAAACACAGGCAGGTTCATCTCATTCATAGTCATAAAGTGTGCTTTCGTAGCCTAATTTCACGCTGCACATGTTTAACATGTATAAACACTTTTAAAAAAAATAGTGGGGCTGTGACTTTAAGTTTGAGGAGCTTTACAGTAAGAGATGCATAATGATACAACAAGCTCTAGAGTGACTAGGGTTGGGCCGATAGACAATTCCATCTGATAGACATCACGATGTTGAGCTGGCATCACGATTCCATGCCCCCATACCCCCCACAATCCGCCACATCCCAGTACCGTGTTAGGAAAAAAAAAAGACGTGTACTCGACTCTTCTGTAGTTATATCGTGTACTAAGACCGGCGCGAAATGAAAAGTTGCGATTTTCTAGTCCTATTTGGCTAGGAACTATATTCTCATTCCGGTGTAATAATCAAGGAACTTTGCTGCCGTAACATGGCCGCAGCAGGCGCAGTGATATTACGCAGCGCCTGAAAGTAGTCCCCAGCTAGGTAACTAGTTATAATATAGCTGGGGACTACTTTCAGGCGCTGCGTAATATCACTACGCCTGCTGCGGCCATGTTACGGCAGCAAAGTTCCTTGATTATTACGCCGGAATGAGAGTATAGTTCCTAGCCAAATAGGACTAGAAAATCGCAACTTTTCATTTTCCGCCGGTCTTAGTACACGATATAACTACAGAAGAGTCGAGTTTTAAATAGGAAAACTATCGAAACTCTTTGATTGTTTTTGAACGCAATGCTACTGGTCTAATAGGATTCAATGATCTATGCTAAGCTATGCTGAAAGTGCTATCGCCAGATCCGGAGATCGGCTGAATGGATTCAAAAACGGTAAAACTCAACTTATTAACTATGGGGGAGTTGGAGAATGAGCTTATTTCCAAAAAAAGTGTAGTGTTCCTTTAAGCTGGTCGCACACTGCACAAGAAGCCACGCCATGCTACGCCACGCCTTTACATTGTTTTGAATCGTTTCTAGGTGCCACGGACAGACACCGAATGGCACCGCCGGTATGCGTACGCTCATAGAAAATGTTTTAAAGACATGGTGCTGCTCTTCTTGTCCAGTGTGCGACCAGTTTCAGCCATGTACTGTAATGTAACAGGCAACCGTGGCAATCGTTATTTGTTTTCCTTGCCGTTCTGAACACAGATTTATGCTTCGGGCACACCCCCTAACTCCACCCCCCGCCCCCTGATGTCATTGTCCATCGCGATGTTTCACTGCCAATTTTGTAAACATCGCCCAACCTAACGGCCCATTCACATGGGGCGTCGGCATCAACGCTTGACGGAGGGCATGTCTGAAGCTTGGTGCTGACGAGACCGTCATAGTGACAGCCAATCACATTACTTTTCTGGTGTTGCATGAACAGGATTGGCAAGCGCCTGCGCTAGGGTATTTGCATAAAGCGGTCTGATTGGCTGACGCTTGCTTTGGCGCTTGAAAAGTTGAAAAGTTTTCAACTTCTGCCGCGAGCAACGGCAGTGAAGCGACGCGACAGACCCACAGTTCAGTTCTGCAACGCCATTCAAAGTAAACGAAAGGCATTGACGCCGACGCCCTGTGTGAATGGGATGTAAGTGTGACCTCTTCAAATCGACTAAAATCATGTGTACACCTGACTCACCATGAACTTCCCGCTGTTCTGTTCTCTTTTCACTTTTCCACCCGACAGGTAGAGCCAGGCTCTTCCTCGCAATGATGGCGGGATTCCTTTCTGACATCGCAGTCGTACCTGTGGGTGACAGAGGTCCGAACGTCACACACTGATGTGGAAATATTCAGTTAAGCAGGGACCAGCATGCGTTCACTGTGATTACACAAATCTGAGACTGGGCAGGTAACCCGGACGTCATTTTCAAATGGTTATTTCACACAAATATGTCAGTTTCCCTTTACACAAAAGCAACTTTATGATTTACCATTTTAACTATGTTGGCTTTGATCCTACATGATGATTTAGGCTCCCTAAATATTCTTGTCACACAACACTGGCTGCACTGGTTTTGTTGTTACATGTGACCAATAAAGGCAAGATACCAGCAGAAAAATGGATGTTCTGTTTATTGCCTTTGCATTACTTATAAGATGCACAGTGTGAAATAAAGACATTAATATTGAATGTGAGCTTTAGTATCACAATTAAACTTGTCTTTAAAAAAAAAAAAAAACACTTTAAAAGGTTAATAATAATTCTCCCAAAACCGAAAATTACCCCATGATTTACTCACCCTCAAAGCAATCCTAGGTGTATATGACTTTCTTCTTTCAGACAAATACAATCAGAATTATATTAAAAAATGCCCTGGCTCCTCCAAGCTTTATAACGGCAGTGAATGGGGTGAATTTTGAAGCCCAAAAAAGTGTGTCTATCCATCATAAAAAGTGCTCCACACAGCTCCGGGGGTTAATAAAGGCCTTCTGAAGCTAATCGACACGTTTGTGTAAAAATAATATCTACTAAAATGTATAAACCGTAATCATTAGCTTCCGCTAACTGTCATAAGCTCCGGTGAGAATATGCTACTCTCAAGAGAACCAATTTTTGTTTACAGGAAAGGAAAACCAGTCTTCTCTTGGCTTATATCAAAATCCTCTGACATTTTTCTTTACAAATCCTCGTTTTTGTACTTCTAAATCATGACCAGTGTTTTATTTAGCTCTCTCCTATGTGCTACCGCATTCATCACTTCTCACCGGAGCTTATGCTACAATATGTCTCTCATGAACGTGTGTAAGACAGGAGATTACAGTTTATAAAATTTTAAATATGGATATTTTTCTTACACAAACACATCTTTTCACTTCAGAGGGCCTTTATTAGTCTGTCTTCACGACTCGTTCGCATCTTTGTACATTGAAACATTTGTTGAAAGATGAAGCGGTACTTGATCTGACTGCATCAACCGTAAGTAAATGATTTCATGTTTCCTATGCCATGACGTTAGCCAATCGTAACAGTGGCCGATTACAGTGAAGACTTAAATTTTCCACAAGTTGGTATTATTCTTTAGGGTCTTAGTGAAAAGTCTGTAACATAGTTTGGTTAAAATTAGGGATGGGCGATATGGCCTAAAAAATTTATCACGATAATTTCAGGTATTTATTACGATAACGATACCAATGACGATTATATATATATATATATATATATATATATATATATATATATATATATATATATATATATACATATACTAACTGGGGTCTAAATCCGGTCCCGTTCCACTCCCGGAAGAATTACTCCCATTCCCTCCCACTCCCGTTTTTTTATTTTTATTAATTTATTTTTGGCCGAAATCTGTCAGTTACAGTAAAAATATAGTACAGATCACAGCGTACCCACCTAAAATAAATAAAAACCCAAAATGTAGTTTTTTGTTATTATATTGAACTGAAAGCCAGTTTATGCAAAGTGTAGGCTACGTTGCACACATTACATTTTATGTAAATCATCCATGCTAACACACACGTTTTCTATTTGAATTTTGTTTTTTCATTTGAAAGTAGACATTCTCTATAGATATATTTTTCAAAGACGGAAGTTTCTCACTCAGAGACCTAAAGCGCACCCTGTTTGCTTTAAAGCGCAACGTTTCGTTATTATTCTGAGTGTATACAAATAAACGTAGAGTCTTTACAGATTCGAAAGATGTATTAAGCTACTTTTATCTGTATGACCAAAAATTACGGAGATTTTAAGAGCAAGTGAGCGCACCGGCGCCTGTCCTGCAGCGAGCGCGCTATTCAGCTTCCACTCTCCACACAAACACTTCATTAGCGCACATTTCTCTAGGTTAACATTATATTGAGCGGCCATGTAAAGTTGCTACTACATGCATCTTTCAGATGAAAAGCCATATTTGAGGTCGATGAACGATAGTGTGTATTACCACAGACCAGCCGTTAACGATCTGTACGTCACGGACTGCGTCATTCACTAAACCAGCCACACCAAAGCAAACAGGAGGAGAGCGAGACAGTGCAACTAGTTCCGAATTAAAATATACAGTTTATAGTTTATTTATATAAAAGGTATATTTGTGTATAAAGTTGGGTATCATTACTATTCCTGGTCCCGCCCACTCCCGATGACATTTTTTCCTGTACCGTCCCAAATAATCACGTTTCGTAGCGATTTTGTTTCCCATCCCACAGGATTCCTGTGACCCATGGGATTCCTGAAAAAATGTCAGCCTCTACTCCGCATCCGATTTTCTATAACCAAACCAGTTCCAAATTGTGGAGGTAGCTCCTTGCTTAACAATAAGCTCCTCCTCAGCCTCACGTCCGCCTTCCGCCATGCTTAGCTGTGTCTGAAACCGCTCCCTATCCACTATATAGTGCACTATATCGGGTGTCAGCCATTTTGTAGTGCTGTCCGAATTCTGAGTGAACGACTTCATTCCCTACATTCGTTCACTACTTTTTACCCACAATGCATTCTGATTTCGAGTGTACAACCGATGTACACTCGCTGAAGCACTATTTCCCACAATCCAATGCGGAGAACCGACGAGCTGTTAGAGCGAGCGAGTTTGAACGGGAGATGCCGTTTAATTTGCAAAAATGATGAATTTGGTGGATTTTAAAAAATGTTCGTTGGTAGTGTATTCATTCTGATGTCAAATTAACGGTCGCCTGAGGGCGCTCTACGGTCATCTTATTTGAGTGCAAAAACGCTGCTCGGGAGAGTTTCAAGATACTACAAACAGTAAATACATACAATTATTAATATGTGCTGACCTGAGTTTATTTTTGTTGACAATATTTTAATAGTATTTAATGATTATGACCATATTACAGAACAAATGAATAATATACCATCAATGAAACCACAAAGCTGATTACAATAGTCATTTTAAGTGTTATTGCTATTAATATTATTTTCTAAAATGAGGTACATGAAATATAAAAGTACATCTAAGATGTTTTTGCAACAGCCAAGTCTCACGCGCAGTGTACACGTCACCGTCCAAATCCGTTCACTTCATTTCGTTCACTCCTTTCTAATATAGTGCACTCAACTGCCTTACACTATATAGGGATTAGTGAATGAGTGAACGAGTGAGCGATTTCAGACACAGCTCTTGTTTTCACTCCGCACGTTAACAGTGAATCGGTCGCGCACAAAACTACGTCATCAACTAGAATTATCGTTATTATCGCGAGGAGACAAATTTTTATCGTGAGGAGAATGTTCAACGGTATATCGCAAACGATAAGATATCGCTCATCCCTATTTAAAATGTTTCATTGGTAGTGTAAAAAACACCTTTTTTACCCTGTCAAAAATAGCTCGTCAGAGCAAGCCATATTGTGTCATAATGACGATGACAGCTCACTCAGGGCGGGTCTGAGGTAAGACACCAGTGCAGTCTGTGCTGAAACGCTACTGTCAATCAAACTATCATGGGAGCAGCCTTCGTTTGTGTGACGTCACACAGACAGACGGCTCGATTTGAGAAAGGGGTAAAGATTTTAATAGATTAAAAAAAAAACACTGGGTGGATTTTTATCATTATAGGGTGGTTGTGTACACACACTGTCAACACACATTTATGTTCAAACAACTTGTAAAAGTGCATGTAGCATTATATGACGCCTTTAAAGGATCCACCCCTTAAAAACAGCCTGAGAGATGTTCAGAATGAGGGTTGAAAATAATAATTTCCCCCCTTTTTTTTGCATTTACATTATAAGTAAACCTGAAGGAACATATTAAAATAATTTTAAAAAATCCATGTCATGACCCCTTTAATATTTTTCTGAAAGAAGAAAGTCATACACCTAGGATGGCTGGAGGGCGAGTAATTCATGGGGTAATTTTCATCTTTGGGTGGCTTTAAGCAAATGTAAAAATTATGAGTAAAGTTAAATGCAAAAATAGGTGAAAATGAGCATGCAGTTAAATATCTAATGTGTCAATATCAATAAAAAAAATCTCTAATATCAGCCAATAACTTTAACAGTAGAGATATTGCATTCATTTTTTTTTTTTTTTTTTTTTTTTGTATGGGATCTTATATTTAGTTAGAGTAATTTTAGAGTAATTGATCTCTTATACTAAGTAACTTAACAGCACCAAAATAAAAAGATCAAGTGACAAGAGCGCATAGTGCAAACAGCGTTGTAAAAAATAAATAAACAAATAGACAGATAGATAGATAGATAGATAGATAGATAGATAGATAGATAGATAGATAGATAGATAGATAGATAGATAGATAGATAGATAGATAGATAGATAGATAGATAGATAGATAGATAGATAGATAGATAGATACAGTCATGACCAAAAATTTCGGCACCCTTGGTAAATATGATCAAAGGAGGCTGTGAAAATTAATCTGCATTGTTAATTCTTTTGATCTTGTATTTAAAAAAAAAATCACAAAAATCTAACCTTTCATTGGATGATAAGAATTTAAATTGATGAGGTTAGAGAACACCTGACAAGAGATCAGAGACCATTCCTTCATCCAGAACCACTCCAGACGCTTTAGAGTCCCAGCTCCATGTTGGTGCTTCTTCTCTTCAGTTCACTCATTTCCTACAGGGTTAAGGTCAGAGGACTGGAATGGCCAGCAGAAGCATGGTTTTGGGCTCAGTGACCCATTTTTGTGTTGTTTTTGAGGTTTGTCTTTGGATTATTGTCCGGTTGGAAGAATCAAACATGGCCCATTATAAGATTTCTAACAGAGTCAGTCACTTATTGATTTTTTATCTGTTGGTATTTGATAGAATCCATGATGCCATGTGTCTAAACAAGATGTCCAGGACCTCCAGCAGAAATATAGGCCCACAACATCAAAAATACAGCAGTATATTTCATTGTACACATGGGGTACATCTTGAGTGTTTGCTGCTAAAAAGCTCATTTTTTAGTTTCATCTGACCATAGAAGCCAGTCCCATTTGAAGTTCCAGTCGTGTCTGACAACTGAATATGCTGGAGTTTGTTTTTGGATGAGCGAGGAGATTTTTTTCTTGAAACCCTCCCAAACATGATGTAGGTGTTGTTTGACAATTTTTTTTTTTTTTTTAAGGTTTTCTGACCCCAAGGCTCAACTATTTTCTGCAATTCTCCAGCTGTGGTCTTTGGAGAGTGTTCAGCTACTCAAAACTCTCCTTCTCACCGTGCATTAAAAAGATATAGACACACGTCCTCTTCCAGGCAGTTTCGTAACATTTTACGTTGATTGGAAATTCTTAATTATTGCCCTGATGGTGGAAATTTCACTGCTCTAGCTCTTTTCTTAAAGGGGTCATATAATGCCCATTTTCCACAAGTTGATATTATTCTTTAGAGTTTTAATGAAAAGTCTGTAACAAAGTTTGGTTAAAATTGTTGTTAAAAGTGGTTAAAAGTTTGGTTAAAATTTCTCATTGATAGTGTAAAAAATTAAATTTTTACCCTGTCAAAAACAGCTCTTTTCAGAGCAAGCCGTATTGTGTCATTCTCCTTTAAATGTTAATGAGCTCTGCTGACTCCGCCCCTCTCTTCAGAGCTGCTCTCTGAGGGACTGCTTACTTTATCCGCATTCATCGTGAAACTTGCTAATTAGCACATTATTAGGAAAGGCGATTTGCAAAGATTCATTTAAAAAAACCTTATACTCACTTCTTCTGGAGGTGAAGCTGGATCACAAATGATTTGCACGAACATAGACGCATTTAGGTAGATGGAGGGAAAATTCCCTTCAGAACCAAACCTAATCCTCTTCAGTGGCTCATTTGTGGGAGTAAATGATTACTGCTATGTTCATTATTACATCCAACAACAAAACACCTCAATCGCTTAGGAGTCATGCTTGTCTACATCTGCTCCAGCGGTAAAACGACTGATGACAGCTCACTCAGGGCGGGTCTGAGGTAAGACATCAGTGCATTCTGTGCTGAAAAGCTACTGTCAATCAAACTATCATGGGAGCGGCCTTCGTCCGTGTGACGTCACACAGACAGGCTTCTGAGATCGGCTCAATTTGAGAAAGGAGTAAAGATTTTAGTAGATTAAAAAAAAAAAAACACTGGGTGGATTTTTATCATTATAGGGTGGTTGTGTACACACACTGCCAACACACATTTCAGTTAAAACAACTTGTAAAAGTGCATGTAGCATTATATGACCCCTTTAAAGCCACTTCACTAATTTGTGAAGCTTAATTATCTTTTTGCAATATATCAGAAATATTTTCTTTCGTGATGGACGATTAAGGGAAGTTGGGCTTTGTTTTACCTCCTATATTTCTGTGAAACAGGAAGCCATGGCTGGATAATTTCATGTTCATAATCACCGTGGAGTGCTCAAAATTGCGAATATACTTCAGAGATATTTTACTTATAAGAATTTCTAGGGGTGCCAATAATTGTGTCCAACATGTATTTGAGAAAAACATTTATTTCATAATGATATTTTCCCCCCATTTTAAATTCTTATTATCCAACGAAAGGTTCAATTTTTGTGAACTTTTTAAAATAAAAGATCAAAAGGATTAACAATGCAGAATCATTTTCACAGCCTTCTTTGATCATATTTACCAAGGTTGCCAGTAATTCTGACCACTACTGTAGATAGATAGATAGATAGATAGATAGATAGATAGATAGATAGATAGATAGATAGATAGATAGATAGATAGATAGATAGATAGATAGATAGATAGATAGATAGATAGATAATTATTATCATAACTGATTATCATTATTCTGGATTTGCCATGAAAATGTCATGAAATTCATCTGGTTTCAGTAAGAACCAGTTCTCACTTCCCAACCCTACAATTGCGTGTCATTGCTTTCAAACCCTGCGTGACACAAGGACGAGCACACACAGTTACACAGGCATGCAAACATAAAGGCCAACAAAGACTGTTAAGAAATCCTTTGGCAAAAACTCTTCTGTTGTCTTTACCTGAAGATGCCTCACTCCCAGTGAAAGCTTTATACAGCTTGAGAGAAAAAAAGAGGTGAACACTCAGACTAATAGAAACACACATCACTGAAGACCATATAAGGAGAGCCGATGCGTTATTAGGCTTGTCCAGACAGGGCTGCGTTGGAACGACTGTGTCATGGTGTCATTCTGCTCAGGTTTTTAATTAATCCAAGCAGCAGTGGGACTGTCTGAGCAAGTCAATGAGAGGAAAAACGAGAAGGGGGAGAAAAGAGAAGGAAGATCACATTCATAATTCAAAGCCCCAAGCCCTGATATATGGAGATGATTTCCTCATGTTTTCACGGTTTGATGTACCTATGCCTCCTCTCTCAGTTCTAGTGCTTACATGCAAGGCATTGGCAAACATCTTACATCATTGATCTGTTCCTGGGAACATGCAGTGGAAAAGAATACAACTGACTGAAGTGAACGTTGATTGTAGCTCCTACCTTCTTGAACCTTTTACTGATCCATTTGTCCCAGTGGTTCAGCATATCCAACCATTTGGCTTCCCTGTGCCTCAAAACTTCCAGAGGCACGTCTTGAGCCCTGTGTAAGACAGAGAGAAAGAAAGAATAAGAACTCTAATAGCATTTGCCATCTTCTTTGACAAGCAAAATTTTAATTCTCACAGTTCTCATAACCGACTACAACACAGCAAGATGAAATATGCAGAATTGCAAATGAAATTGGAATTAACTGAATACAAATAGACTTCTTTAATAATACTTCTGTTCTTTAGTATTACTGTATGGAAAATAGCTGCGTAAACATTCTGCTTAACTTCTCCTTTTGTGTTTCACAAAAGAAAGACATGAAGTCATAAGGGTTTGGACATGAGAGGGAGTAAATCATGACAAAATTTTTCTTTTTTGGTCAACCATAAAACTATAAAAAAAGACTGAACTATTTGCAGGAAGAACTATAGCCACTAAACCAACATCTAAAATAGCTTCTTGTGAACTAGTGACAATATCATAAACATGTCACTCATTACATAATTTAAGTCCTTCGTATAAATACTTAAATATCACAAAAAGAGCTGCTGCTAGGTTTTTTGAAGTTTCCATATTTTTTATATGGTATAATTTACTGTAACTTGCATAAGGAAATCATCTTATACTAAAACAGAAAATATTTATTTTAAATTGTAATAATATTTCACAGTATTTTTGTTTTTACTACATTTCAATCAAATAAATGCAGCCTTGGTATGTATAAGAGCAGTAATCTGTCACCAAATTTATGAACGTGAAAAATTTTAGGGCAGAATAATCTGAAACAATTTCATGACTAATGTAAATAGCCATCCAGTAGATGACCAGACACTTTCATCCAGGGAGAATCTCCCTGGGTTGTACCTGTGGTGAACTATTCTGCCCAAGGCTGCAACAGAGATGAACAGGCCTGTTATCTTTCCCTTTTGTGTTTCCCCCTATTCAAATTTGAACCATTTATCTTGTGGCTGAGACATTTAAATATTAGTTTGCCAGCACACCAACCACCAGCTAGCTTCCCCTTTACTTAGATACCGATCCTAACCACAAGAAATTTGATCTGAAAGCAAGGTTTCTTTAAATATGTTTCATATTAAGCTATAACTTGCAGGTTTTACTTCCTTTTCATTTTCCAGAGCAATTTTGACCAAAAACAGAGGAACCTAGAACCGTTTTCATGAGAGTTAGATTTGGGGCTGCTGACTTTCTGTCCAGTGGTTGGCAGAGATGGTGTAACCTCAGGGCAACAGCACTCCCATAAACCACAGGAAACGGAAAGCGGCTGTACACTCAGTACAGAGGGACAACTATCACTTACTCATCTATTCCATGCTCTTTAACAATTCACCAAGAACAGCCAGGCCTGCTGCCGTCTCAGGCTACTGTTCAAAACCGTTAATTCTTCACAATTGAGTGGTGACAATCCCAATTCCAGGCGTATCTGTAAACAACATGAATGTGTTCTTCTCTGTAGACTTCAGTGTCTTTATTAAAGAAGCCAACCTGGGGCAGATGCCTCGCTGATAAAAGACAGGAAGCTTTAACAGGACTGCAACTGAGCAACTGAGCAAATGAGGATGAAACGCCCTGACACTCCATTCAAACCACATCAATGAAAACTAACATTCAACTTTTTAAGCCCATTTCCAATGAAAAGAAAACTGTCAGTTTCATACATCCGCCAAAACTGGTTCAACAAGTTAGCTACATAAAACAGATTCTTAAACACTGAAAACAGATTGGCTCATCTCGGTGTGTTTAAGATACTTGGTTGCATGCTATGTTTTGATTTTGTTTGCTTTAGTTTGACCAACCATCAACCTCCCATTTATTTATTTTAAAAAGGGAGGAATTGTGCTGCCTTGCAAAAATGGTGAAGGAATGTATTGCGCACAATTACAGTTCAATTACTAATATCATGTGAACATTTCACATGGCTGGTGTAAACAGCGACATGACATGAGCTGTATACAGTATATAATTATATTACATACAACAGAAAACATATTAAAACTGAAAACAGTTATTTTGTAGTTCACAATATTTCCGTTTTACTGTATATATTTATTTATATAGAATTATAATCATTTGATATATTTTAAAATGCAATAATTTACATTTTTCACACAAAATAAACAGATATTAAAATAGAAAAGTTATTTTACAAACTGTTCTTTTGTAATAATAACTGGAGAATGAATAAGTGACAATATCCACACACAAACACTGGATATTAAATATAGATTTTTTTAATTGTATCAATTTTTTAATGTTTTTTATCGTATTTTGTTTCAAATTAATGCAGCTTTTGAAAGCATAAGAGGCGTAAATAATTACAAACTTTTAACTGCTAGTGTATATTATTATTATTTCTACTACAACATCCAAAGGGTTGAACTAAAAGGCTACACCTTCTACCAGGAATAAAGTATACTTTAACTAACTTTTTGAAGAGATGTCATTATTTATTTATTTGCATTGGGCTACAATGAATAATAAGTCTGAAAAAAATCAATATATATAAAATACATACATACAGTATGGCATGAAATTGGTTAAGCAACAGTAATTCATTAACAAAGATTCTTTAGTTTTGAATGCCTCTGTTTAAGTGTGTCAAGAATCTAAACTATGCTGCTTTCAAATGCTTTCCTACTACTCACACACACCCATTCCATCCAAACATGCAGTATTTTCTGTTCCACGCTTCCTGACGTGACATCGATCACCCAAAATCCAGCAACACAAACAGGATCTGATGGGATTCACAGAACAGCCTTGCAAACCAGCGCACTTACGATTCGACTGAATACTGCTGGGCTCCTCCGATGAATCCATACTTGTCAGTTTGTCTCGAGCTGGTGAACCCGTTGATTTCAGAGTCCGATCCGAAAGAGCTCTCCTCGTCAAACTGACTGCCCAGAGTCCTCACACTCATAGTATCCTCAGACGACAGACGTCCATTCTCCTGCCGAGCCATCATGATCCGCTAACACACACCCGATGATAAGTTCACTTACAGGTCATCACCGGCACCCGTCAGTAAACATCCCAAGAGAAAACGTGAAATTAAGGAGAAGCTTGATCCCAAAACAGGCCAGGCAAAACTACACAGTCCCAGCACGACTTTAGTGAATCGTTCGGGTCCACTTTAACTCCCGTGTTTAGTAACGTTACGTAGACTTGTGCGTCTTTTAAAGCTACAACGTCTTCTAACCGGATTATTGTGCGTCTAAATCACCCGAGTTAAATGCTAAATTAGCTTAGCGCGCAACGTGTCACCATTAAACCCACAGTTAAACAAACAGCGATCACTGAAAATGTACTTTACGTGAGCAGAAACGTCGTCCGAAAAATGTGTAAACAACCGGACGAGCGAAACTACGCCTGGATTTCCCGAATCACATTTTTCCAGTCCACGGATTGTCAGCAACGGCTTCGGCGGACTGTTTTCATTCAGCAAGCAGAGGTTTGAGGAGCAAACCCGATTATATTCCCAGTCGAGATGCACCAGCAGTGTTGTTTTCGTAATTTAAGTCGAGGTCCCATGGTTGAAATGTAAATAATAAAGTAATTGACACATCAGTCGAGTCGTGTTTTTAGTGTTAGGGTGGAGGTGGTGATGATGATGACATTAGCGCTGAGTTTCCAGTCTTTCGCTGTTTGCGTTTGACAGTTCTGCACATGCGCGTCTGTGTCACTTCCGGAATCCACAGGTTATCATATTTCGAAGGAATGGATTTGGGCCGTTTCTCGAGGTTTCGTTTGAATAATTTAATCTTTGTGACATATGTCAATTTTTCTGTGTTCACCTGTTTCAAAGCTGTATGACTTGTGATCCTGGCTGGACCACAAAACCCGTCATAAGGGTCTATTTTTTTTTTTTTTTTTTTTTTTTTGGAAATTTAGATTTATACATCATCTGAAAGCTGAATAAATAAGCTTTCCATTGATGTATCTTCGTTAGGACAATATTTGGCCGAAATACAACTAAGAAATTAAGTTTTGATATATTTATGGTAGGAAATTTACATAATATCTTCATGGAACATGATCTTTACTGATTTTTGGCTTAAAAGAAAAATAGACAATTTTGTGGTCCAGGGTCACATTTTCTTTCTTGTTTTTTTCCATAGATTTTTTTTTTTCAATCATCATTAGCAGAAGAAAGTGTTCAGCAGAAGAAAGAAACTTTTTATTTGACTTTATTTTAATGTTAATATGTATATTAATATTTTATTTTCCTAATATGTAAACAGTCAAAAAGACAGCCAATATGGTAAGCACTCACTTTCATTGTATAAAAATGGCTATCATATATCATTAATGCCACGGTAGCAGTAAAAATAGTGGACATATATCTAAGACTGGCAGAATACACATTCTAGCAGACCGTTTTTGCAAATGCACTGAAAAAAATGAGACATTTGTTTAATATAAATTGCTAATACATTTCACAATTAATTACAAAGAAACAGCAAGTATCACAATTAATTAAACATGAAAATTTGTATAAAATGTAGAAAGATTGAAACAGTATTTTCTTGTGAAACGTACTGAAACAGTATTGGTAACACTTTAGATTAGGGAACATATATTCACTATTAACTAAGAGTTCCCTCAATAAACTCCTAATTTGCTGCTTATTGATAGTTAGTAAGGTTGTTAGGTTTAGGTATTGGGTCGGTTAAAGGATGTGTAGAATATGACCATGCAGAATAAGGCATTAATGTGTGCCTAGTAAGTATATAAACAGCCAATATGCTAGTAATACACATGCCAATAAGCAACTAGTAAGAATTGGTACTTAAAATAAAGTGTTACCATAATCTTTGTTTTATTTACAACTTTGCAAAATCGTTTTTTTTTTTACACTGTGGCCACTCTTTTGGACAATGAATCTTCAGTGACGTTTAAAGAGGAAGTCCAACCAAAAATGAAAATTCATAATTTAACTCACTCTCAAGTAATTCCAAGCTTTTATGCATTTCTTTTCTGAACACAAGCGTTGATATTTTGAAGAACATTCAGAGAAAAAAATAAATAAAAACCTGACAGTTCTCAAGAAATCTGTTAGTTTTTAACAGAAGAAAGTCATACTGTTATCTCTTGACCATTTCTGAAAGGTTGAGTTTATCATCTTTAAAACACCATTTTCCCTCTTACACATAATGCATTATTTCAACTACATTTGAAATAATTAAACAAAGCATAGCAACTGTATAAGGTTTATTAGAGATTTGAGAAATGTTCCGCATCACAAAGTTCCAGTTATTAATAGCAGTTTGACAAACCGTCTGTGGGGGGCAGCAACTGACCGTTCGGAAAACCCGCCCACCCTTAGTTACTGTTGCCATGACCGACAAACAATACCGCTCTCACACTACACTCATGTTCTCACGCAGTGAAAAATACATCGCAGAGCAAAAAGGAAACAGACAACACACCGACAGAGAAGACAGAGCAGGTTACTTCTGATATGAAACAAGGTCACAGCTTTTAAATTGAGTCATTTTGAAAGAAATTCAAACAATAAATACAGCTTTGTGGCTCTTCAATGTGTCGTGACTCGTGACAGATCACGGTATTGCCTCAGTTCAAACACGTGAACCGATTGTATTTTCATATTTACTTAAAGCACGAAATGAACACGAATTAACATCAGAAAGTGTTTTATTTCAACCGCGGAACACACCATTTTTCAAGTGCAAGTCCACTGAAGCTAATCTGCTCTTTTTTGTGGTTAAGGCTAGAAGGGATACAGCTGCCGCTACTGGGCATGCGCATTTACATATTTTCCGTGCCAACAATATAACGTGAAACCTACGAAAATGGTTTAAAAAAAGTTTTAAGACACTTTAGGAGTGTCGCAGTGACCGTCTTTTTGCAGTAAAGGACCTGTCACAGTTTAATGAGTGGGAAGATGACATGAAGCGAGGCTAGCTACATTGAAAACAGATGAGCACACCTACAGCTCCCATTCGGGGCGAAATTCACGGGATTTTGTCCACAGAATGATAAGAGCACACCACATTTTAACATTATTTCATTCTTTAACACTCAGTATTTAACTTAAGCGCTGCAAGCCATGCATACAGCGCCAGACATGACAGTTACGCAAAACAAGTACTTTAAATAGGGTGACCAAACGTCCTCTTTTCCCAGGTCATGTCCTCTTTTTGGTCTGGCCGGGATTTCTTAATCGCCCAAATTGTCCTGGATTCGCTCCTGCTGCATTTCCCGCAACATGTGTTTCGTTCCCGCGATTTTCCGAGATTGAGGTCTCTGCAGTGCAAAAGTGGGCATTTATGATTTTTTGGGTGTTTTCAAACTGCTGGGTGTTTCTAAACCATGCAATCAAAATGATCCCCCCTTACCTAACCCCACCCCTAAACCTACCATCACTATGACATCAGCCAATCAGGTAACATGGTCTAAAAACGCCCCGATCTGGTAACTCCCAATACTTTCCTGTAGAGACCTCTGCTTGGATTTTCCTGCTCACTCCTTTAAACGTCCGAATATTTTATGCCATGGTATTGGTATTTACACAGGTAGTTCCAGGTCAGTTTAATCACGTTCTATATTCATGTGCTTCCTATAAACATTGGTAATCATAGTAACATACAGTTACAGTTTAATAGTAATACAGAGTGAGACAGTTACATTTCCGATTTAGCTAGGCTAAATGGATGATTTTCGCGTGTCATTTAATATGTGAATGCTGGCAAATGACCATGGCATAAGCGGGATAATCAAAGGCTAGCTGTGCATTAAACAATTCCATGTCTTGCATTCAAATCATTTAATGCACAGCTAGCCTTAGATTATCCCTTATGTATATAATTTTGGCGCATCAGGGAGCCGCTCTCAGTATGCCGTGTATTTAAATATTTTTGAACGAGCGTTTGCTGTTTACTTTCACTTTCAATTTCGCTATCAAGTGCACTCTGTGTAAAGGAAACAAGATCAGATATTTGTCAATGAGCTCAGGATCTGATGAGCAGCAAATACTCAAGTATGGTCTTGTCAGTCATCTCTCCTTATTCTCGACCTGTGATCAGTCAAATCTGACTCCGGCAGCTCTTGTTGGATGCAGGGTTGACAAGTCCGCATTTTTTCCACAGATTTGGGCTACTTTTAAACTGTTGCCATGGGTTGATTTTCCCAAGTGCGTTAAAGGTTTGAAATATTGCATAAATTGCATTTGACTGAAATGTTTGTATTGAAACATTTTGAATTCTACTTTCATGGACATTTACATTACACTTCCTATCCTAATGCTAATTCTAATTTATCTGCTTTTTTTATTAAAAACTTGACCCTCTAACATTTACACTCTCTATTCTATTTATATTCTAATTACTTGTTTTATTTATAACGAAAAAAATAGCCTCTAACACTAGCATTATCTATTCTTTTTCTGTTCTATTGACTTGTTTTATTTTTATTTAAAAGTGGCCCTCTATCTCTAGCATTTCCTATTCTTTTTCTATTCTATCTACTTGTTTTCTTTTTATTTATTCTAAAAACAAAATAAGAAAAAAAAAAAAAAAAACTTGCTACATACTGTTAGGCGAAACCCCGCCCACGAACCCTGCCCCCTCATATCCTCTTTTTGGAAAAATAAAATATGGTCACCCTACTTTAAAGGAATACCTTAGTTTATTACCATTACTGTGACAGCCAACAACAGCACAGCTTAACCCGCCGCACATATTTATATTTAGTTATATTGAAAAAGTTCAATTCAGTCTCTTTTTTTACCCCGTTTTAACATGGATTTCTATGGAAACCGGCCGTAGCTGTCGGGCAACATGGCGGATAGCAGCGGCGGCACAAAATATCCGCGGTCAGATTGCCTGTCAATCAAGCTCTTTGAGTGAGCAAATATCCTACCCTAATGGTCTTCTCTAATGTTGTTAGTTATGCTCAGTATAATATGTATGAATCCTGCACAATGATAATGGGAATGTAATTTTATAAAACTGAAATCAATGAGCTAGCTTTCATATCATGCAATTTTTTTCTGTTAAAAACTTATGAAACTGTGTTGTCTTGTAGTGCACTGCTCCTAACAGTACAATTACATGTGACAGCAAGCAATAGATTTGTATTACTCCTTTCCTTTATTATATCTAGCACTACCAGAACAATAAATCTTGTTTTGAAATGCAAAACAAAGGTTTTAATAATGAAAGCTGTTGATATGCCTGAAGGTTGACATGAACAGAATTGCAGACTGAGGAAGTTCAAATGAAAGATTTATCTTTATTCAAGACTCCTCCTTTTCATCACCATGCGTGATAATGTAGCAAAGTGATTTATAGTCAATATTCCCAGCCACATCTATTGGAGCCACTGCAAAAGCCTGGTCAACCTGAAAGAGAATCAAACAGATTAGAACAAGTGATTATGTCAAAAGTACACATTCTTATCACAGCACCTGATAATATATGCTATCAAAAGCCCATTGTTTGTGAAAGATGGGGAACATTATCTGCATCTATTGATTTTTAATGCATTTTATGTGACTTTTTTTTTTTTTTTAATTCTAGTATTTATAAATGCAAATATTAACCTCTTCTGCTGTGAATTTATCCGCTTGGTTCATTAGCAGCCTCTTGAACCTGAAACAAAATGACACCAAATCCATCAGTTGTTCTTAAAAAATACAGTAACGATTTTTAATCTGTTTATACACTTACTCATCCTTATTGACAACTCCTGTTGCATTTGGGTCAAACAGTTTAAAAGCAGCAAGAATGGTTTCTTCTGGGTCCGTACCTGTTTGGAGAGAGGAATATTGCACAAATTATAATAAATCCTCTATTCAAGTCCCTTATAGACTTGTTTCTTATTCATCAAGGCCTTCAAATCTTGAAAGTTTAGTTGTCATACCATTGAGCTTTTCTCCAAAGAGAGTGAGGAAGACAGTAAAGTTGATGGGCCCTTTTCCCTCTGCTAACATCGACTCCAGCTCTTCATCGCTCACATTCAGCTTTCCTGCACAAACGCAGTCCTCAATGCTTATCTAAAAAGCTGTCTGCTTGTATGATGTTTCAGATGAAAGTATTCTGAAACTCTAATAAATTTTATATACCTAGTTGTGCATAAGTTTCCTTCAGATCAGATTTGTTAATAACTCCATCCCGGTTCTGATCTATGCAGCCGAATGCCTGTAAAAAAACATAATGTACGTTACATGATAGTTATTATATTTAAGCAAACCAGCCTGATATCAACTGCTGCTGGTGTCTATATGTGATTTTTAATCAAATCAAGTAAATTTTATTTGTATAGTGCTTTGCACAATTCACATTGTTTCCGAGCAGCTTTACAGAAAATCATTCCTTAAGATCTTCATGTTTATAGTCACACTTTACAGATTACAGCCGGACAATAAAATAGTTTACATTTTGAAATAAACTATCAAGCAGATGAGATTTGCTGTATAGTTGACTATATCGCTTTGCGTGAGTGAGTACACTGTATGTATTAATTTGTTATTAATTTTTGAATTTGAATTTTTCCCCAGATTTGGTTTTCAGATAATATAAAGGCTGACCTCTTTAAACTCCTGTATTTGTGATTGCTCGAACATGGAGAAGACATTGGAGGAACCCCTTTGAGCAGTTTTACCCCTCTTAGCTGCAGCTTTTTTACTAGCCTGTAAAAAAAAGACAGAAAAATAAAATAAAAATAATAATTAAAAGCACACAGTAGAGTGTTTAATCCACAGCAATAAATATACATATTTAGGCTCTTTAAACATCACAGTTTGAGAAAATAGTTATGCTTTTTATATTATATTTATATTTATGCCCATATTATCCATCAGTATTAATAGATGGATTACTTAAAAAAAAAAAAAAAAAAAAAAAAAAGAAGCTGCTTCTAGTTGCACTATTATAAATCCATTATAATAAATTTCACTTTAATTGTCATTATAAAAAGTAGCTGTGCTCACTCACCATGTTGACTGTCTCTGTGTTTGTGCTCCTGGGTCAGTGGTGTTGCTAATGCAGTCTTTAAGTATGAGGACTCTTATCACTCATTCTTCTATAAAGGTCTACAGTGCTTCTGTTAGTCCCCTACATGGGCACCCAGAGACTCCTAAATACAGGAGCCCTGATAACCGCCCAAGTACTCAGATTCCAGTGGGGTGGAAAATGAGATAAAGTGACTGGATAGGAAGGGGAGAGTAAATGGGGAACGTTTCAAGAGATGAAAATAATGGATGGGTGCAATGAAAATGAGAACGTGAATGAGAAAGAGGGAAGCAAAGGCCTGAGGCAGTGGTAGTATGTGACTTTATGTGAGTCTGGGTGGCAGTACAAATGTTACATGGCAAAATTAGGGCAGCTCATGACCTGGAGAATTACAGAGCTCGTGTATCAACATAGTGTCCTTGAGTTACACGCACAGTCCTTGTGACTGTTATATTTTGGGTTTGCATGGATTGTGTTGAATTTGGTACAGTGTGAAGAACTGTGCTGTGTGACAGCATTGTGCATGTGGAGTCACTTTTAAGGACTAACCCCAGCTTAAAAATGAATCTCTCTTTTGAGTCAGTTCATTTTATGAATGGGTCAAACGGGTTAGCAACGATTCAAAATTCAGTTTGAATAATTAGGACAGCTCACTTGTGCATATAGCAGTTTCTTAGGGACATTTACACAGAAAGTATTTTCGCCTTTAAATTTGACACATGACAGTGCGACAGTGGAATAAAAATGAAAGAAAAAAGGAAGCACTATTAAGGACGGGCATTTTTGCCCGTTAAAATACCTTAACGATGAATTTGTTTTTACAAGCATGCAGCTTTTTTTTTTACTTTACAAGATGTTAACTGATGGACTGGGGTCGTGTGAATTACTTGTGGATTATTTAAATGTTTTTATCAGCTGTTTGGACTCTCATTCTGACGGCACCCATTCACTGCACAGGATCCATTGGTGAGCAAAGTGATGTGATTATTAAATACTTTATTAATCCTTCACAGGAAATTATATTGTTACAGCAGCAGCCACAATTTAATCCATGCACATGTACCAAACTAAACACCTAAATAAGAATCTTACAAACACACACACACACACACAAAGAAATTATTGCACATTATTTGAAATGCTAAATTTCTCCAAATTTGTTCCAATTAGGAAACAGCCTCATCTACATCTTGGACAGCCTGAGGGTGAGTACATTTTTAGTAAATTTTCACTTGATCACTCAAGTATTTATCCATGCAGAATGCTAGTAGCTGTTCCTCAATCAGCTGGGCATTTTCAAAAGCTTTATCTGTTAGCTCTAATCTGTATACTGGGGCAGATTTAGGGGTGGGGTTAGGGATGGACCTTCAGGATCTAATAAAACACCCGGATTGTTCTACATGTACACTCAGTAGTCTAATTATACTTCCTCATCAGAGAGAAAACACACATATATCCTATACAGTAGTCTTGTTTGTTTAACGGCCTTACATACAGTATGCATATGACTTTCTTATTATTTCTCTGTTCTTAGCTTTTACTGATTTATTTATTTTTGTGTGTGTTTGAGTGTTTTGCAATGTGTATTATTAGTGACTGTAATTAAATGCATTGATTTTAAATGTTATTAAAGTGTTTGAATAAACCTTCCAGAAGTGTATTAGGTATGTTTCGGTCAACAAAGGTCTAACAACATTTGTGAAAGTGGAATAAGTGAGTACTTCATACATGGCACGTCTGATCTGATTATACATTGATTTGTAATTGACAGCATATCATCTGACGTGGGATTTGATGCTAAACCATGCCTTATCTCTTGTTCCCTGATTACTGCTTTATTAGGTAATCATTCTCCTGAATGAGGATTAAATCATAAAACTGATCTTCAGTTTAGCCTGTTCCTGCTGAAACAGAATCCAAAAAACCCAAATCTTGTGTTCATGAGAGTGACAGAGACATAGCTATTTTGTGACAATTAAAGAGGTTAAAGTGTCCCTATGATGGGTTATGAAAGGTTCGTAATTTGGTTTTGGGAGTCCCCAACAATAAGCTGACATGCATGCAAGGTAAAAAAAAAAAAAAAAAAAAAAAGACTTTCATTGTCTTATAATATGCATTTCGTTTTCACTTATAGTTATCAGGCACCTGCTTTAAATTATAGTTTTTATGATGAACTTAAGAAGGTATGATGTTAGTGTGATTTTAAGAAAGAAGTTATTGTTATGGGTGATTTTAATTTAAATTGGGAATACAAAACCGTGAGGAAGAAGCTTAAGCAAATCACTGATTGTTTTAATCTGGTTCAAATGGTCAAAGGTCCAACACGAACAACAAATAGTACTAGTACCCAGATAGATTTAATATTTAGTAATAGCCCGGAAAGAATTACAGTTTTATAACAGTGTTATCAGATCATAATATAGTGCTTATATCTAGAAAATTAACTAACAAGTGATTCAATATACATGCCAGTAATAAGGAATTCTTTGGTATTCCAAAGGCGCTAGACGCGCCGCTTTCTCCTTTTTTTCCAAAGCGTGCGCTTGTGCTCCGGAGGCGTCTACCGTTGCTAAGCAACTATGACCCGTGTTCTCCATGAAGACGCGGAAGTTTAAGCAAAGGATAAATGTGACCCTGGACCACAAAACCAGTCATAAGTGACATTTTTTTTTTCAAAATTGAGATTTAAACATCATCTGAAAGCTGAATAAATAATTTTTCCATATGTAGGTTTGTTAGGACAATATTTGGCTGAGATACAACTAGGCTATTTGAAAATCCGGAATCCGAGGGTGCAAAAAAATCAAAATATTGAGAAAATCGCCTTTAAAGTTGTCAAAATTAAGTTCTTAGCAATGCATATTACTAATCAAAAATTAAGTTTTGACATATTTGCAGTAGTACATTTACAATATATATATTCATGGAACATGACCTTTACTTAATGTCCTAATGATTTTTGGCATTAAAAAAAAAAAAATGTTTTGGCTATTTCAGGGTCACAAATGGATTTCCAGCGCTAAAAATCGCTTGCAGTAGCTCTGCTACTACATTTATTTAAAAATGGCTATCCCTGTACAGCTATGATCAGCTGTTTCTTCATCCAAAATATCTTAAATTGTGTTCCGAAAATGAACGAAGCTTTTACGGGTTTGGAACGACATGGGTAAGTGATTGATGACAAAATTTTCATTTTGGGGTGGAGTATCCCTTTAAGCAGAGAGAACCGTGTGGTCCGATAGTGGAAAAGTGGCTGGAAAAGTTTTTTGGATAATGGAAAAACATTCCTGCATCTGACCATACACAGCTGAACTGATTTTCTTTTAATAATCATTCTTTCTATCTCTCATTTCAGAGAACTGAAAGGAAAAGAGGCATAAGTCTGATGTAAGCCAGATTTTTACAGCTTGAACCACTGAAGACCTCAGACTCTTTTGTCTCACTTTTACTTTTCTAAGGAAGTTCCTTTTATCATTGATTGTGTTAAAGCGTTCAAATGGAAAGTGGTTTTCAGGAATATGTTGACGTAGCATTGAAATATATTTAAATTGTCACTGCTGTTTTAACTAACACTTTTAGTTTTAAGTGTTAATCTCATGTTAAAATCTGATTTAGAATCGGCATTGCAGTGTTGATTCAGCATTTTTTACATTTTTTTAATTTATTTTTTATTTTTTAACTTTCAATATTACCTGAGGATGCAAAAATTATGTTAAATTAACTGCACATTTTAACATTGCTTCAACAACATTATTGTTTTTTTTAATGTTAATTTCAGCACTGAATCAACATGTCACAGCTCAGTCAGGCCCTTCACTCCACCAATCACAGAGATCCGCATCACCAGAGTATTGAGCACTCACACCTGCACCCAATCATGTCATCAACTGCCCTCACTATAAGTACTCCACGCACACTCACTTCACTGTCCGATCTCGTTCATACCTACACGGACTCTGACTACTCTACTCCGAGAAGACAAAGACCATATCCTTCAGAGAAAAGTATTACCTTACCTGTTGACCTTACCTGCTGTGTTCCTTCCTCCTAGTGTCATCTGTGTTCGTCAAGTGAAGTGAGTGGATTCCCCAAGTCTTGCCCTCCTTACCGTTCTGTGGAAATAAGAAGAAACTCCAGTACTCCACCATCTGTACAATTCACCCGATACTATCTCAAACTCCTACGTACCTCTTCACTTCAAGTGTGCCTCACCTGCATTTTAATAAACGTCTCACCTTTATTCACTAGATCACCTTGTGTCCGAGTCCTTCCGTAACAGAAGATCGGACCGCACCGACACTACAGGATGAGCACCGCGGATCCCTTCCAGGAGCTGGTGGATTCTTTAAAGAAACTACTGCTACAATCGCCCACACCAACGGCACCACCAGCTCCTCCACCACCACCACAATCTTCAGCTAACACTTCACCATCGATTGTTCTCGCCAGTCCCATGGCCCGACCAGCGCCCTTCTCTGGCTCGGCGGAGGAGTGCGATGGTTTTCTCCTTCAGTGTACCCTGACGATAAATCTACATCCTCATGTGTTCACCACCGATCAAGCTAAGATTGCATATATCGTCACCTCACTTACCGGACCCGCACTCAAATGGGCGGAAACAATTCTCAATCAAGCGGGTCCCGCAACTCACACCTTCGCAAATTTCGTACATCATTTCAAGGAAGTGTTCAGTGTCTCCCCCGGAGATTCCACGGTGGGCGAACAACTCTACCAGCTTCGTCAGGGTACAACATCAATACATCAATATGCATTACAGTTCCGTACTCTAGCAGCGGCCAGCGGATGGAATGAGCCCTCCCTCATTACGGCGTTCCGGCAAGGGCTAAACCCCCGTCTGCGACTTCATTTGAGTGCCTACGATGACAACTATGGATTGGAAAAGTTTATACAACTCGCCATCCGCTGTGCAAACCGCATTCAATCCTGCCCTCCGGATCAGTCCTCAACCATCGCCACTCCTCCTCTACCTCCTCGCCGACCAGAGCCAGTTGACCCTCCAGAACCTATGCAAACCAATGCTACGCGTCTTCCCATCTCGGAACGACGAAGACGAATTATGCAACAATTATGTATGTACTGCCGAGATGATGGACATCGGGTATTGGAATGTCCATTGAAACCTTCTCGTATCTTGGTGAGTTCGGTTTTGTCTACCTTGCCTAAACTCAAGCCTCTCTCTATCCGAGCTCAGCTTACTGCCTTCTCCCATGTCATTCCAGTCACCGCCCTCCTCGACTCTGGGTCCGCGGGAAATTTCATCTCGAGCCACCTCGTCCACCTACTCCGCATCCCCACCGTCGACACGTCGACGAAGTACGAAGCCAAATCCATAACGGGACAATCACTCTCCGGAAAAGCCATTGGTCTCCGCACGAAAGAAATATGTCTACAGATTGGTTCCTTACATCGAGAAAACATTCAACTACTGGTTCTGGAGGGTTCCACTGTGGACATTATTCTGGGTCGTCCGTGGCTGGTGCAGCATGATCCACACCTGTCTTGGAGGACAGGAGAAATCCTAAAGTGGGGAGAAGGATGTTTCCATCATTGCTTCCCAAACAAACCTCAACCATCACTTCCCGTAGGTACAACATCCATTGAAAGCCCTCAAGAAAACCTATCCATCAAGATTCCTCCATGCTACTCCCCCTTTAGCGACGTCTTCTGTCCGAAGAGAGCTGCCCAGCTACCACCACATCGGCCATGGGACTGCGCAATTGACCTTGTTCCGGGTGAGCCAGTACCACGGGGAAAAATCTATCCACTCTCACCACCTGAACACAAGGCCATGGAGGAGTATGTTGCGGAGGCTTTACAACAAGGATATATTGTGCCATCTACCTCCCCTGCTGCATCCAGCTTCTTCGTGGCCAAGAAGGACGGTGGCCTACGCCCCTGTATTGATTACCGAAAGTTAAATGAGATCACAGTAAAATTCAGATATCCCCTTCCTCTTGTCCCAGCGGCCTTGGAACAACTCCGCGGCGCCACGGTCTTCACCAAACTGGACCTCCGCAGCGCGTATAATCTCATCCGCATTCGAAAGGGAGACGAGTGGAAGACTGCTTTCATAACCCCCACCGGTCACTACGAGTACCGGGTGATGCCGTATGGGCTCGTAAACGCCCCCTCCGTTTTCCAGGGGTTCATGCATGAGGTGCTCCGGGAGTTCCTTCACCGGTTTGTAATAGTGTATATAGATGACATCCTCATCTACTCCCGGAGCCTGGCCGACCATCGCCACCACGTTGCGGAGGTCCTCCAGAAACTCCGGCAGTTCCAGTTATACCTCAAGGCTGAAAAATGCTCATTCCATCAATCCTCAGTTACTTTCCTCGGATACATTATCGACCACCGTGGCGTTCGCATGGACAAGGGGAAGGTGGAAGCCGTAACCACCTGGCCTGTCCCAACCACGATCAAAGAGCTTCAACGGTTCTTAGGGTTCTCCAACTTTTATCGCCGGTTCATCCCTCATTACAGTTCCACTACCAGTCCACTCACCGATCTCCTCAAGGGGAAGAGCAAGACTCTCGCCTGGAACCCTCAAGCTCAGAAAGCCTTCGACGATTTGAAAACCGCCTTTACCCAAGCCCCGCTCCTCGCTCATCCAGACCCAGAACTCCCCTTTATTGTGGAAGTCGATGCATCCACCACAGGCGTAGGTGCCGTCCTTTCTCAGCAGCAGAGGAAGCCTCCCAGACTCCATCCATGCGCCTACTTCTCAAAGAAACTCAGCCCGGCGGAACGCAATTATGATATCGGGAAACGAGAACTGTTGGCAGTCAAGCTGGCTTTGGAAGAGTGGAGGCACTGGCTGGAAGGAGCAAAACATCCATTCCTGGTTCTCACCGATCACAAAAACCTTCAATACCTTCGCGATGCAAAACGACTAAACCCCAGACAAGCCAGATGGGCACTCTTCTTCACCCGTTTCCATTTCACAATCTCATACAGACCCGGTACAAAGAACATCAAGGCAGACGCCCTATCCAGAATTCATGCCCCTGAAAACAGCACTCAAGAACCAGAACCCATTCTCCCTCCGACTATCATCTCCAGTCCAATCCAGTGGTCCTCTCCGTCAGTTGCCTCCACTACACCACCCACCAATCCGCCGGGCTGTCCACCACACCTACAATATGTACCCAGGACACAACGCACCCCTCTTATCCACTCAACCCACTCATCACTTGGTACTGGCCACCCAGGGGCCAACGCAACTCTCTCGCTGCTAAGAAATCGCTTCTGGTGGCCAAATATGGCCAGGGACGTTAGAAGGTTTGTGCAAGGCTGCCCTGACTGCGCCATCTCTAAAAGTACCCGTCATCTCCCTGCAGGAAAACTCCAGCCACTACCCATACCTCAACGTCCGTGGTCGCACCTAGGAGTGGATTGTATCACAGACTTACCTTCATCAGATGGAAAGACTTGTATACTCGTAATCGTTGACCGATTCTCCAAATCCTGTCGCCTCATCCCACTCAATGGCCTTCCCACTGCCCTACAGACTGCCGAACACCTCTTTAATCATATATTCAGGTACTATGGAATCCCTGAGGATATTGTATCAGATCGAGGACCCCAATTTATCTCACGGGTGTGGAAAGCCGCCTTCTCCCTCCTAGGTGTGACCGTCAGCCTCTCATCAGGTTATCACCCGCAGTCAAATGGGCAGACCGAGCGCAAAATCCAGGAAATTGGGCGCTTCCTGAGAACCTTCTGCCATAGTCGCCAGAACTCCTGGAACCAGTTCCTAGGCTGGGCCGAGTACGCCCAGAACTCTCTGCGCCAACAATCCACAGGTCTCACACCTTTTCAATGCGTACTCGGCTACCAGCCTCCCCTGTTTCCCTGGTCAGGTGAACCCTCAGACGTCCCCGCCATCGATCACTGGTTCCGGGAGAGCGAGAGAGTCTGGGACTCAGCTCACCATCAGCTACAACAGGCAGTGCGCAGACAGAGGATAACAGCAGACGCCCAAAGATCTAATCCCCCCAACTTCCGTCCTGGGGAGAAGGTCTGGCTGTCTACCAGGGACATAAGGCTGCGCCTGCCCTGTAAGAAATTAAGTCCCAGATTCGTTGGTCCCTTCACGATCATGGAGCGTATCAACCCTGTCACTTATAAACTTCAACTACCACCTCACTACAAAATTCACCCTACGTTCCATGTATCACTACTAAAACCCTTCTCTCCACCTCTCACCACAGGGCCTGACTCCGAAGAAGAAACCCCTCTCCCACAGCTAGTAGATGAAGGCGCTGTCTACCACATAAGAGAAATCCTGGATTCCCGGCGTCGTGGTGGCAAGTTGGAATACCTTGTCGATTGGGAAGGTTACGGCCCTGAAGAACGATCCTGGGTATCCAGAGACGATATACTAGACCCACAACTCTTGGAGGAATTCCATACCACACACCCAGAACGTCCAGCACCCCGAGGCAGGGGCAGACCACCACGACGCCGAGGTCGGCCCTCAGGAGCGGTCCGTGGAGAGGGGGGTACTGTCACAGCTCAGTCAGGCCCTTCACTCCACCAATCACAGAGATCCGCATCACCAGAGTATTGAGCACTCACACCTGCACCCAATCATGTCATCAACTGCCCTCACTATAAGTACTCCACGCACACTCACTTCACTGTCCGATCTCGTTCATACCTACACGGACTCTGACTACTCTACTCCGAGAAGACAAAGACCATATCCTTCAGAGAAAAGTATTACCTTACCTGTTGACCTTACCTGCTGTGTTCCTTCCTCCTAGTGTCATCTGTGTTCGTCAAGTGAAGTGAGTGGATTCCCCAAGTCTTGCCCTCCTTACCGTTCTGTGGAAATAAGAAGAAACTCCAGTACTCCACCATCTGTACAAGTCACCCGATACTATCTCAAACTCCTACGTACCTCTTCACTTCAAGTGTGCCTCACCTGCATTTTAATAAACGTCTCACCTTTATTCACTAGATCACCTTGTGTCCGAGTCCTTCCGTAACACAACATCACAGTATAATTATTTATTCAGTGACATTAGCATTCATTTTTGCTGATGGAATTTCAAAGTTTGATTCAACTGCAGTGATGTAAAATCAACACCAGTGTACCACTGATTCAATGACATTACCATTGTTTTTGTTAAAATGTCAACATTTGTTCCGCTTTAAATGAGGCCAAAAAAAGTGATGATGAAACAACATCATTTTGTAATGTTGATTCAGTGACATTACCATTGATTTTATTGTTGAAATTTCCATTGTTTCAACATCAGGGTGCAAAAGTGATATTGAACCAATATCACTTTGTAACATTAATTCAATGCAATTAGCACTGACACATCACCAATGATTTTCCAGTGTTTCAATAGTTTCTTGCAATCTGGGTAAAGTATTTGCCGACAACCATATTTTAAAGAGCATCAACAACAACAACAAAACCTTGCAGTTTACTAAAACACAAGATGTTCACATGAATTTGGCAATAATTCAGTACGGTCAGAGTACAGGCACTGTCATTGTAAGTTTAGTTGTAATTTACACACTTAATGCAATTTTATATTAATGCATAAATTTACTAAGCAGTGTTTGTCGTCTAGGGTACAAAATAGGGCAGGACGAGCACAGCTGTCACAGGGCCCAGGCCTTGTATAAGAGAGAGATTTTCTCTTTCAGTATTCGTATTATCTTTAATAGTTGATTTGATAAGTTGCAGCAGTGAACTATGAATCCTTTGCTATAAAAGGCAATATAAAAGGAGGCTTTGTATTGTCACATGAGCATTTTTAACTTGGCCCACAATTAAGTTCTAAATAGCCTATGACATCTCATCTTTTGTTTTTATTATCAAAAATAGCCGATATAGTATTGCACCACAAGCATTTCTCTGTAATTCCATATTACAATATAAACTGTCCTACTGTCTATGAAGGTTAGAGTTAAACGAACACATAGACTGTCACTCATTTTCACCAAACAAGTACTCATACTCCTCCAATGTTTTCCTAAGTAATTTTGCCTCATTTAACAATTTCCCTTTGGGCACTTAACCAAGGGCAAGCAAAGTATTTTCCATATCAGTAGTGTGTGGTCTTCACAGATATCCAAGGTGACGAGTTTGCCACAGCAACAAGAAGCGGCCTGCGGCGTAGAAGGAGACAGGTGTGGATATTTTTCTACAAAAATAGGAAGAAACAGTCCTTTTGTTGCCTTAGTTACAGGGAGTCAGGGAGGGAGAAAATTATGAATGAAACCCTTTTTCCTCAACAGAGTATTAATGTTTCAGAGGATCACGAAACCCTGTTTTTTTTAAGTTAAAAGTAAAAAGTTTACTCGTTATTGTATCATTAGGTCAGACAGCTGTAGTGGTGCAAGGTAAGCTGGTCGAACACCATTTGTTGGTACATCTTTCACGCCGGACAAGGAATTGGTAATTTTCTGGAATGAAAACAAATATAGGCTACAACAATATTTGGATTTTGGTATTGGGACACGTCTTGGATGATTGAAAATGGACCACACAAAGGACCATCCGTTGTGACCGACTATTGGAATATCCACAACTGACCATGAAGAAGGCTGGATAAGTTGAATGACAGTTTATGTATAAATATATATATATATTTTTTTTTTATTTCATTTGAGCCATTGGTTCATTGAGCACCTTATGCAGATTTTTCTTTAAAATGATGCACACATGAAGAAGACACACCATGGACCTTCATACCATGGATAAGGTAAAATATATTTTATCCTCTCTTTTTTTTTTGTATGGTCAGCATGTGTTGTCTAAATTGCCATATGACTGATGTTTATGA